>JAJSRV010000030.1:3037304-3637304 GCA_021527715.1 Neoseiulus cucumeris | reverse complement strand
ACTCGCTCTGAGAGAGGCTGTCTAAGATTCTGGAACTTGTTCAATTCCGTGGAAAGAATCACATTCACATTTGGACTCGTGCATTTCCAGTCGGTTCAGTTCAGTTCAAATCGCTTTCATACGATAGAAACCCGACCAGAGGCCGTCCGTCAACGGAGAGCCCTGGATTTGCTGACAGAGACACAGCGGGACGTGAGGTCTCACGCTCGCCCGTAACGTCGCAGATTCCCGAAGTCTCCTCCCACGACTACCCCTCTTTCTCCTAAATTTTCCAGATAGCTGTCCTTCTTTTATTCCTACCCACAAATTGTTCGCGATTCCCTCATACTTTCATCTTGTTTAAATAATTGCCATATCATTCAATCAAAACAACGAAGTTCCATGGAATACTCTGCTTTTACGTATCGTACGTTACCAAGGGGTCGATCGACGCTGGGAGTTCCACCCGCTCGTGGGAAAGGTTCGCTCGTGGGAGCGTCTTACCCACCCGCCAGTCACCACTCGGCAGCCCCTACCTCTCCGGGTAGAAATACACGACCTGTGCATCTTCACTTGCACTTTGACACAATTTCAGAGGAGGTCACATGACCGGTTCGAAAACCCGACTTAGGTGGTATGAAGTACAGGAGGGCCAAAGCCCGCCCAGGAAACGCGTCATTCTCTTGATATCGTGCCGCAATCGCGTGAATGCCTCTCACATACTCTGATCAACTTCACTCAACTGAAGACGACTGACGGATTCATGCTGCGCCATCGCCGATGAAGAGGGGACGCAATCTTACATATACCGAATTTGAACCATGGACATTTTTGCTTGGCTTCACATCGCTCTTCGCAGTTTACGATACCTCCGAAGGAATATTCCACAATAGGAATCGCCGAAGGTTCCGTCATCAAAGATTATTCTGAACGATGGGTTTGGTGACAAATGTGCGAACAGCGTTGAACATTGACCCTATTTCTTTCCCGAACACTTGAACCACCATTAGTAAGTATTTTCCTTATTTTGAAGACGCATTCCTGCGCACTTATTGACTTTGCGTCGGCGAAGTTCTCGTCGCGATTGAGGAGTCGAATAGAGGTTTTCACCAAATTTTATTGCAAACATCTCAACTCTGTTTTCACCGTAGCTTCCAAATCTCTAAATACTGAACTGTACATAACGCCTGTCAAGTTCTCTTTTGAATTGCTCGAGCTTTTGTTCAGGAGTAAGATCCGGTACGTCGTAATATTTCGGGGGCTTTCCTTCACGTAGGCAAACCGCGATGTGACTGTACCGGTATTCTATTTCGCCCATGCGACCTCTCGCGTGTCTTCTCGCGCCCTTGAGGGAAGCACCCTTCATCAGCTTGGCTTCCGCAACCCACAAATTGGATGGGAATTCGACATTATGATCCTTCAAAGCTTCTTTTCTGGCGTCTTCCAGCGCAGCCTTAACTTCTTTTGCACCCTTCTTCACATCGAACTCCATTTGTGCTATTGCCTCATCTATCGAGAGACCTCGGATCTTCCATACCAGACTCAGAAGTTTCTTCCTGCCACTGTGTACCTGGGTTCGAGCATGGTAAACATATGGCGTAACCTAGAAGGAAAGTTTGCTTTCACGATCCAGTCTTACTTTCTGAAAAATGCACTTCCTCCATAAGAATTTTCCGCGATATTGATGACATAGGAACCAACCGGTTTTTCCGGAGGATGCAATCTCTCATTCTTCCTCGTCCAACCCTCGCAGAGAGGGAGTCCGTATTCGTTGAGCCTATTGGCACAGAGGGGAACCGAGCTGTGGAAACTCCTCGCGAGAAATTCAATCGGCTTTGATAGCGTTCGGAGCATCTTCGCACGCGTCTGCAAAGTTTACAATACTCCTCAACAACGGCCGAACTGTTTGTTGACCCCTTAAGATGACACGAATTGGTCAAAGCGACCTGTTTAACTTTGAAGTTCGACGCCGGATCGGAGCTTAGCTCACACTTTACGGGAACGATGCTACGGTGACCCCGCTTGGCTATGCCGGTAGGAAACACCGATCCAGCTTATGTTATCTACTCATATAAGTTCCATGTGGGTATCTGAAGTCTCATTCATTGCTAAACTCACGTGCTTGATTCGCGAAGTTGGCAAATCCGTTCATCAACCGCGCACTCCACGACCAAAACACGGCGAATGCGGTTCCTCCAGCTAGCCCATCGATGCAGCTGTCGACATGACTACCAGAAACTGCCCATGGGTGATCACGGGTTTCACAGAACGTACAGCCCAACATTTCACGAGTTTTCAAGCATTTTGAGGTATTTCACCGACGATTCGGTCCAATGAATCAGGGGTGATTCAGAAATACACCATTGCTCCCGCAGCTGCATTCAGTATCAACTCCACGGCACCGTATTCTCAGATAATATTTCTCCCTGATCGTATAATTTAATGTGGATCATGTTTGCTCCTGCGTGTTCAAGTATTCGGATCATCTGACGTGAAGTTGAGGATCGAGCATAGTTGTTTTCCTTCTTCACAAGGAGCGAAATAACGATTATGGCCGGTGAGTTTGTTTATTGGGAGATTTCGAGCGCGGAGCGAAACTTCGTGTTGAACTAGCTCATGTCTCGCCTATCGGTGTGTTGTCCACGCAGTTTCAACACCGCAAATTTATTCCACATTGTCAAGCTCGAGTTTCTACTTCGAATTTGTAACACTCACCGCTTCTCTCCCCCAGTCGTCATTATGGAAGTGTTTGTTTTTGTTTTAGCAGCGAAGTTCGCGGATATTTCCCGAGATTCAACTCAAATATTCTCGATAATTTCATTTCACGAATGCTATCATCCAAAAACTCCTTAAGATGAGCCTCTATGTCATGTGATCGGACACGATCGGATGTGCATTTAAAATAAATGCACATCCGGCGCGTCGAAAGTCATCTCTGCCGCCGCTGTGCCCTACATGAACGAAAGTGGAGGGGCAAAGATTGGAGTCGAAGGAGCCCAATTCGAGCGTTCGAGTCTCCATTTGGTTTATGAGACGCAAAGCATTTCAGCTTGAGCCAGTGCGTCGTGGACTTTGCGAAGATAGCATGCTTTTGATCCTTGATAAGATGTCAGTTCCCACAAAGCGGATTGTGAAATCCGTATCGTTCACTCTGCTCTCTCGGAGAAAAGAAGAAAATTGGCAGCTCGCATCATCTGTTCTCTACGGAGACGGCATTTCACCTTCCGGCGGGTACGCAACTTCGTTGTTCTCGACTGTGGACAACACGCTATTCCAAAATCCAATACCTCGGGCGCACAACTGAAACCTGTTCATGATCCTCCCACCGAATTCGAGTCAGTTGGAGTTAGAAGTTGCGCTTCACAGAATCTCTTCATCATGAAGTTTGATGAATAAGATTTCGGAATTCCGGAAGAAACGTTCGAATCAAGTCCAATACGCTCCGGAGTTAACGTAATCGAGAACGCCGCCCGTTCCGCTCGTAACAACAACCTAGAACCAAAGTTCGCTGAGCGATTCGATCTTTTCAGAAACAGCGCTGTGGGAGGGCGTCAACGGAGCAACGGCCGGGAACCAAATCGCCATGACGCAACCCTCAGGGAAAAACAAACGGGTAAGACCGGAGGACGTCTCTCGGTGCAAGCACATGCGTGCCATGAAGCTTTGGAGGAGATTGATTTCGCGGGGAATGGGATTTTGATCGCTTTCCTCCAGAGTCTGTCTCAAATAACTTCTCTGAAAAAGATTCCAATACTTGCAGAAAAAAAAATCGACCAAAGGCGGTACTGCGAAGCGATTGAAAGTGGATAAGCTCGAATTAAGTAAAAGTCCACTGCAGTACCTGAACACATTGCTTACCAACGTGCCCGCATTCACAGTCGAGCATGTCGGTACGTATTGATCATGCGATTGAGATGGATCGGGGTTTTCAAGCCGGATTCCCACCCGAAATCACCAAAGAGCCTCTTCCTTTTCCTTGAGCTATATTATGTAGGGTTGGCACAAATGAATCTCAATTCTTTTTTACAGACGGACCTATTCACGATCCCATTTTTTCGGCGGTCGTGGAGGTGGATGGGAGAATATTCAAAGGGTTCGGGAGAAACAAACAGCACGCGAAGCAGGTCACCGCTCTTGAAGTGCTCAAGGTAAGTCGCTGAAGTTCGGAAATCCGGATTTCGAGTAGTGTCCCGATGATGTTGGTCACGAATCATCGAATACCTGGTTGTGATGATGAAACTCAGGGTTGTCTTTCTGCCTTACTGTAGGTTATGCTGAATGACTCCACGTTGACTTACGAAGCTGGCGAAAGACCTGTGACGGAACGAAAGGAAGATCAAGAAGCGCCTCCATGCCCAGAAGCATCCACCGCATTAGCTGTGAAAATCGACGACAATTCCAAGACGCCAGTGCAAATTCTCAACGAGTTAGATTCCACGGCTTCGTTCGAACTCATCAAGGAAGACTGCGCACTATCGTCTCACCGGTACTCTTCCTCGGAAGAATATTTACAATGCCGGAAGATGGGGCCGAAATTCATCGGAGTTTATCGCTTCACACGTGCTCCTTCCAATATGTTTAACTCAATGCCATGGCTCGCCCACATTCGCTCTAATTTCTCGATTATTCTACAGTTTCGTCATCGATGTTGTGGTCAAAGGTGTTCGCTACCGAGGGTTCGGATCCAACAAGAAAAAAGCCAAGCATGCAGCAGCTCGCACTGCTTTGTCCGCGATGACCACCCCCATCCGAGGTGATTGCTCTTTGTGAAACTGTTGGCGGTATTCTGATGATTCATTTGCTGAAACGAGTAACTGAGTGGACTTTTGCAGACACAAGCAACCTCGTAGAGGATACTCTCGCGAATGTTCCACTCACATTGAGTGATACCATAACTCAGGCAGTTCTAGAAACGTATGATACTATCATGGAAGCACGTCCTGAAAAGAAGCCGTGGAAAGTACTCGCTGGTGAGTCGCTTATTCGTCTCAAGATAAGTCAGTGAAAGGAGCCATAAATGTACATTAATACGTTCGAAGTGGTTCTCGGGGAATCTTTCTCCTCAACTTTCGTTGGTTCTTCCAGGTCTCGTCGCTACCATTGGCACATCCGGAGAACCTGTTGTTTTGTGCTTGACAACAGGGACGAAATGCATCAGTGGCCAATGTCTATCTATGTCTGGCAACGCTGTTTTTGATTGTCACGGCGAGATTCTGTCAAGGCGGTGTTTTAAATATATCTGTTACGCCGAATTGTTACGCCTAAGGCACACACTCACCAACGGACCCGACAACTATCGGGCACCTCGACTATTGGAATTGGATCCAACAGATAGAAAAGCGCGTCTCGCGAGAGATGTGAAGTTACATTTATTTATTAGTACGGCACCGTGTGGAGATGGACGACTTTTCGCGCCCAACGAAGACGCCTGCAAAGCTGTCGACGACGGGGCGAACAAAACCTCGAGGGGTCTGCTCAGAACAAAAATTGAAGGCGGTGAAGGTAGGCTTTTGTAAATTCTCGATGCCTCTCTCCATGTTTCGCGAACCTTCGCAGATCGTCGGAAACTATTGAACGAATCATCCCGAGCTCACGAGTTTCTCGCCCGATAAATCTCAAACTAGAGATCTCCGAGGAGATTTCGTTCTATAATTTTCCCGCTCCGAATCAGGCACCGTACGTATCCACGGAGACACTGTTGTTCAAACCTGGGACGGAATTCTGAATGGAGACCAACGTCTCCTGACGCATGCCTGCTCGGATAAATTGCTCCGATGGAATGTTCTCGGCCTACAGGGTTCGCTGTTATCGAAATTCATCAACCCGGTAGGTGTCCTCCTAAAAGGAGCAGAGATATACGGTGTGTTCCCAGTTCTCACACTTGGTCGCCTTACAGATTTATTTGAATTCCATCGTACTTGGATCGTTATATCACGCTGAGCATCTATCGCGGGCTGTTTTTGATCGCGTGGCAGCTATCAGTGGCAATCCTTCGCTTCCGAAGAATTACCGTCTGAACCGACCAGTTTTGACAAAGTAAGTTCCATGATGATACAGTCAGAGGCTGTGGGGCCCTCATCGTTTCATGGTACGAATTAGTGTTTATTCCGGATTCTGATAAATGAGTTCGCTTCAAGGTCTAGTTCAACTCTGGAACGTCAAATAGCGAAGTCACCGACTCATGCTCTGAACTGGATTCTCGGTGATCAGATGCCGGAGGTCCTGAATGCCACGACCGGACTTCAAGAAAACGGACTTTCGTCTCGTTTATCGAAGAAAATTCTATTTGAACGGTGGGTACCATAACAATACGTGTGCTCGTTTCTTCGGTCTCTCAAACCTTGAAATCTGACACCAAACTGCGATGATACATTTACAGATATGGCCAAGTCAAGCAGGCGTGGGATCCAAACGCTGAGCCGGATAGCCAGACTTATGCTGACGCCAAAAAGAAAGCCGTCGAATATCAGGTCGCCAAACAATGTCTTGTTAACGAAATGCAGTCAGCGGGTCTTGGACGATGGGTCAAGAAACCGGAAGAATGCGAAACATTCCTCTAACACAGCGGTGCCCGATCTCTTTGCTTGCTGGGCCCCCTAGTGAGGTAAGGGGCGCTTTCGGGCCTTCTAGATCTCAGTTCTTCAGTTTCCCTAATAAGTTGGAGTTCGTTGAAAACAATTCAAGCTCTCTAAATAAACAAAGTGCAGTTCATTATATTTGAAAATCCCCCAATGCATGGTCGCTCGGTTGTTTTCTGATAACGTACAAAAACGGGCTGGCACACGACTTATCTGAGATCTCCAGGTCGCCTGGGAGGGAATGATCGTGCGATGCTTCGGATAACACGGTAAAATCTACGGTCTTTGTATCTCCGGTACCATTGAGAGTGGGGAAGAAAGTACTTCGATGGATTTTTGGATTTCCGTTTCGTGAAGCAGAACTCCCAATATCAATCTTACCTATGCCTGATCGGATCAGCAGTCTCAAGTTTCTCACTTCTGAACGGGGAAACCCCTCAAGTTCTCAAGGGAGTGGGGGAGGGGGTCACCAAGAAAGAGTCAGAAAGTTGAATCCATGCGAGATCCGGTCGAACAACTCTTTCCGTTTTGGACTTGTTGTCCTCATGTTTTCAAGACTACTGCCGGAGGATGAATTCGGTATGCTTTAGGCAGCAAAAGGAGCTAATCTTTCGGACCATGACCAATGGACCATCGGTTGTCCTCCGCGTCTCAGGTCAGAGAAAGACTCTCGCGAAGGCCCGGAGGGAGACAGAAAATCGAAAAAATTCGTGATAGTCTCCGCCATCGGCGCGAGTTTTTTGTTTGAAAGATGATTGCAGGATATTGTCGAGAAATAAAATCATGTCTCGCTATCCTCTTTCGGATCAGATGAAGCGCCATTGAAATTTCCCTCTCCAATGAGATCTCCTCTGTAAGATATCTCCGTCAACACCCGAAGACGGGAAACACATTCCAGAGAAGGGACTTCTTTTGTTTCTCTTTCCTGAAGATCATCCATCCGAGTCTGGAGCTGATCAAAGTATCGAATTCGACCAGAGCGCGGAGGCGATTCGTATAGAGAAGACTCGTGAACTTGAAGAGAGCAAGTATCTCAATGCTGAAGTAAAACGTGTACCCATCCCACACATCATGTTGGGATGGAGAAGGTACGCTACCGGCGACCGTGGACAAATGTTTTTCACTTACGCCGGTAGACAATTTATTGTGTATAAGCTCAATTTTCAATTAAATAAACCGTTGAAAACTCTGTATGAAGTGTCAAATATTCCTGCCCGCGTCATCATAATGCAATTCTCGCATGCGTTTTCGCATCAAGGTCCAAGGATATGGAAGCTCAGCCTTGCATCCAACCGAGCCCGAGCGCCCTCCCAACGATTTGAAAGATGCAGAACGGAAAACACTTGGATTTTGTTCGTTGTTTTATTGTCAATTCACCCGGAGGCATATATGTAGGAAGGTCTCATTCAATATGATGTGGGTCACATAAAGCGGTTCTCAGCGTCGAACCGGGTAAAATCTATATGTACAGAGTTTCGAGTTCGTTTGGAGACGCCGGGGTCCTTCATGAAGTCGGCTTGTTCAACAGCTATTTCGGGTCATCATCCCTGACTTTTTTCGCGACGTAAAACAACTCCAGTGGCCGATTCTGTTTCCAGTATTTGTCATTGATTTGCTCCAATGTGATGTTACCTGGTAGCGCGAGGTAGGACTGCGGCCCGGTCGAAACGTAGAGGGTGTACGAGACCTTCTCCGAATCCGAACTTTGACCCTTCTCACTTCGGTCGATATCGAAACGCGTGGCGAAATATGCCGCGAGATGTTCGGCTGTAGCGTTCGCCGTCGTTTTCATGTATCTACGATGGGAGAATGGGGAATCAGTCGAAAGGTATCGAGCTATTCAAAGACCTCACACATCGAGCGTTTCTAGGGCACGAGCGTCGAACCCTTCCTAAATGATCGTACCTGATCTGACTATCTTGAGACGCCTCATGGGGATGCGGTTTAGCCACAAGTTCGACCTCGTTGACGGTCACCACATTATCAGTCGACGATTCATCGGTATCGTCCGGTGCGACGGCTCGTCCTTTTTTCCGGAGCGGAGGCTGGGCGGGAAAAACGAAATTCAATCCAGGCGTCGCTGTCGATAAGGATTCCTCGAATGTCTCACGATAAATTGCTAGGCACTAACCTGTGGAGTGGAACTTCTGCTGCTCCCGTCACTGACAGAACCATCGTTCTGATTCTGGGGACTGTTGGCTGTCTGCGACGTTTGGGATGAAGCCGAGGGTTCGTCACCCTCACCTGGCCGTTCCCCCGTCGCTCTTTTCCGATTTGTCTGCAACAGGTTTTTTCTCTGCATCAGAAGCTTCAGTGCACACAGCAAGCTCGGAAGGACTAAGTTATGGGAGATCGTTTCGGCTTTCGTGTTGCATGAAAGAGACGTACCATTTTCCTGCTTAGCGCTTGGGCCTTGAGACCTTCTTCGATGGATGAGGCGAATGCTTGTCCGCAAGTCTTATTCAGTTTGGCCAGCACGCGCTCTTGATAGTGTTCGTACTCGTCTCGCGAGGGGTAGATTTGTGCTATGAGAGCGTCGAAATTCGGATCGGCTCTGAGACTCCGTTTAGACACGAGCTTTTTGCGACAGGTTGGACATTCTTTGTTACCGGAGCGTAGAGCAGTGATGATGCACTCTTGGCAGAATCGGTGGAGACATTCTTTTGTGGTCATGGTCGTCTTGAGGATATCAAGGCAGATGGGACACATCAGCTCTGAATGTAGCGATCTCTGAGAGACCGCGATTTCCGTGGAATCTGTGCAAACCTTGAATAAGATAGATTGGTTAGGAGTATTTTACGAGGACAAAGTTCGTAAATTCTGGGAAATTCGAAGAGGGAAATTATCGTTATCCTTCCAGGCCCATTTACATCAAGCGAAACCAGCGTGCGGCCTCCGACGCCTTCTTGTGCGGCTTATCATCATTCCATTCTGAATCCGAACGGATATGGACGGAGTTTCATAGAACCCACGCCAAACAAATGAGTCAGAACCATGAGAAAACAGTCGAAAAGAGTAATTTGTTATCCCGCTTTCTGCTCTAGGCCCAGGGAAGCAGCTCGTTCTTTGATGCTGCCCGTACCACTGACTACTACTTCGGAGACGAAATCAAGAACGGAATTCAGCACTTCAGAGCCTAATGAATCCTGGGAGTCGGAATATTGCGTACCATCTGTCAGTAGACTATGCGCGCCTCCGAAGGATTCAACGTCCGCGGGCATTACAATTGCGATCTTGCGAAATGTCGGATTCTAAACGGACTGCACTGTTGGCAAGCCTTCTTCTAGTCGAGGAACGAATGAAAGCCGTCACCTCTGTCTTGGAAGAGATCTCCTACGCAAAGCTCTTGGGATGGGATTGCATGGTTCACGACTAGGCTCTATGTGCGAGAGCATTCAAAATCACACACGTATTATGCGAGGCTAGAGCGGCCTTGAAGTTGTACTTCGCCCCGCGCTTCACCTCATCCCTTCCTCTGCAGTCACCGCAGGATATGCAGGCTCAGCTCCTAGAACCTGTTCATGACGGCTCAGTCGGACAGAATGTCGGATGTTGCTTCTCCGATCGCAAATCCGAAATTAAAGATCGGAAGACACAGCGAGGAAAGACTGGAGATCAAATGACAAACCGGAAGTTATTGGAGAAAATAGTCTTCTTTGCTGACATCACGTGGCACTTGAGCGAACTCGACACCGGATCGGAAGTCAAAGAATAACTTGCATGAAAAATTTGCGTCAGAGTGTCGCGTTGAAGTTGTTTATGCTTCAAATGTCAACCGGAAACCTCTGACATTCGTCGAGCTGAATTGAGTTCGTTCAAAGCGATATTTCTACTTTCCTCTGATCCATTCACCACGAAGGTGACTAAGGGACCGGAGTCGCTTAAACTTGAGCTGATCAACTTTCGAAACGGATTGATTGTAAGAGTAAAGAAATCGATTCACCCGAGGAGAATATCTCACAAATGGCGAAGACGATATCGAGAAACTTTTGGAAGGATAGATATAATGGTTTATGCAATATTGTAATAATTGTAATTGTGATGATGATGTCTGATACATCAATCGAAATGAGCTTTTGCGTTCGTTGATTCTGGCTCACCAAGTGGCTCACATTAATACTGCTATCCCACTTTACATGAATCCAAATCAGCACGCCGCCATGCAATGCCGGACTATGTTTCCACGTTTCAGATTTCTCTGACATGAGGTTTTGCAACGGCAGATGAAGATTCGAAAAAACTTCGATACAAGGTGTAGAGGGTGTCCAATCCGATTAAGGTCATCGAGTTGAACGTAAGCGAGGTTCTGGTCCTTGCCGCTCTTATTCGAAGGAACGTCGTAGCCAATGCAGGATTTTTTGACAGCCACTGTGGCGAACTAACACTCTAGGATAGCGTTCCGTTTGTCGAGAACAGAACGACAAGCCAAGACAGGCATGAATGCGCGACATTGAAATCTAGGCAAAGATTTCTCTTTCCCGCCCAAACGAAACGTCTCTGTTCCTGCAGTCCGCTTGAGTACGTCGCCTCCTCTGCCGGCAACTCCGAACGAAAGCAGAAATGAACTACAGAATCTGAGCTAAAACGTCACAACTACTTCAGAAGCTATTCTCGTGTAAAGACTCTTTCAGCGAAATGACGGTATGTGCATGCAGAAGGATATCGACGTGGAGAAATTTGATCGGCGTAAGCATTCAAAAACAGCAGCCTGCAAGTGAACGCCTGGCACGGTGTTTACCTCTTGAGGTGTTCGGTTCAACTCGTACAGGGACAAATCCCATGTTCTTGCGGCTCCTAGAGGGTCCATAGTTGTCATCCTAGGCGACAACTCGCTCGCACACCACAAAATCAAGTTCGGTTAGTGAGTCATACACACGAGTGATCGAATTCTCGAATCTTCACAAGTCCGAATCGGAGCTCTCAGCGAGGGTTTGTTTTCGCTTTGCTGCTGACTGTCTGCGTCTATGTTGTGTTTTGCCGCGGCCGCCGCTGCTCCGCCCGCCACCCTCTCTGCTCCTCGCGACGACAACAACCGCGGAATTGCGATGTCGCCGCTACTGGGGTTCGTCTTGTACATCAAAGTCTGACCTCCGAGGTGACACTACGTTTTTACGTAGAAATCCGAGTCACTACAAGTGAGCTTGCTGCACCCGTTTCCGAGTATCGCGGCTCGAGAAATCTGTAAATTCAACGTGAGAGGCAGTCTCAAGCTCTTTTAAATATTTCTCGTCGGTCGTTACTCTGTCACCGATCATGATTTGCCAACATCAGTGGACCGATCCGCTATCACACCGAAATGGTAGCTCGACTCGTCTTTGAAGGCATTTGGTTGTATTTCCGGTGAATCCCGTCCTTCGTCTCGCGAATGATACATCTGTTTGAGCGGGGTCCGATGGATGGGCGCGCCTGACGGCAGGAGTGAGGCTGCTCCTCACACAAGGGATGATTATTTGAGAGGGTTCGAGCAGAAATTGCATTCAATCAGACGTTTTCTGTCAAATTATCCGTACTTAGGCAGGCCTCGTCTCGAAACAGCAGAGATCACCATCAACAGCATGATCGTCTCACGCCTTGTCGAGCAATTCGGTTTCCGTCGTCTCTTGGCTACACTTTTGATCTCTCGAGCGTGTTCTGAACATCTGCTCCGAATAAACGATGATTTTCGGTCCAAGAAGACACGTTTCTGTTCCTCAAACTGGCAAACCGCCACCGGATTAGCATCATTTGAGAGAGGGGAAACAGAAGGAGCGGGAGTGTTTGAATATTTCACGATGCTTGGCCGCGGCGCTGCTGAAAGAGTTACAGAAATCGTTCGCGAGTGTATCTCGGGAATACTCGACCGAGGTTGAGTTTTGCCATGAGTCCAGCTTCATCGGCTCGGATCGGTGCTCGTCGAAGTAACTCCTTGGCTTCCTTGCTCTCAGTCGGATCGGAGGATCGTCTGCCGCGACTTTGAGAGAGAGGGAAAGGAGCTGCACCACAATTTCGTCTGCGCCTGTCAAGGAGTCTTCCTCGCAATTAAGAAACAGTTTACTTTTCTTGAATTCTCGTCTGAGATATAAACGAGAATCTTTACGTCAACCTCCCATAGTCCACTGAGCGATACATCTTCATAAGAGCGAGGTGAGCTTCCATTGCACGACTCCTCCAGATCTCGCGTATAAGGTGTTTCGAAACCTGCGCATCCGAAACTGTGCCGATGAATACTGACTTCCACTACTCGCGCCGAGTGTCTCGACTCGTTCTTCAGCTTCGAGGCCAGCTGCTTCAAATTCTGCGCAATGAAAGGCCATGCCATCACAGCGATTTGCGTCCTCGTTATCTCTCGCTTGTGATGAAGTTCAGATAGAAACGATTGCCAATGGCACGCCCCGAAATAGAATGCCGAAATCAAACTTCGGAGCTAGCGCTCAAGATCACGACTCTTTGGAATCTCTGATTTTCACAAACCAACTTCTGTGTTTTCCAACCGTGTAGAACCGTCGCAATAATCGTTGTTCATTCTGAACACTGGGTACTTGATAGCTAGAAATGAAGCATTGTTTTCCCTGATGGTTTCGACAACATGGAGCAACAATCAACCAATCGGCCCAGAAAAGAACACTCTTGATGAGAAAGAACAAAATAGAATGGAAAACTCAATAACCATGTTCTCCACAGATGGACGAACTACCCGGACCGAAGACAGGGGAACCAAATCCATCGGGAGGCGGCGATGATGAGGCGGTCGAAGAGATTGTGATTGATCCGTGTTCGGAAGAAGTCGACTTCAATCACAGTCGGATCACCGAGATCCAAGGTCTGGAAGTTCTCCAAAACATTCGTGTGTTGGGTTTCAGGAATAATCTGATCAAGAAAATAGAGAACCTCAACTCACTCACCACGTTGGTCGAATTGGAGCTTTATGACAACCAGGTGAGTGGAGAGAACAATACCCGTTGAGAATCGAAGGTTGGAATTTAAGTTTGCCACTGTTTGCCACTCGTTGAGTGGTATGTGAAGCGTTGAGGTGGAGGCCTCTCCTCCGTTGAGTCCCTTTGTCGCTTTGAGAGAAGAAGACTCTTTCTGTCAAAGATATTATCTGTCCGCTGATTCCGAACCTATTGATAAACTAACCCTTCTCGTTCTTCCTAGATCACAAAAATCGAGAATCTTGACGCACTGGTGAACCTAGAGATCCTCGATCTCTCTTTCAATCGCTTGACCACCATCGAGAATTTTTCATCATTGACGAAGCTCACGAAGCTATATCTGGTGAACAATCGCATCTCGAAGATCGAGAACCTGGAGGCCCTGACTAACCTAAGTTTGTTGGAACTTGGAGCGAACAAAATCCGTGTCATCGAAAATTTGGATACATTAATCAATCTCACTGAGTTGTACGTGGGCAAAAACAAAATCACCAAACTACAAGGTCTCGGAAATCTCACCAATCTGGAGACTCTCAGTGCGCAAAGCAATCGTTTGACATGTATTGAAGGTTTGGAGAATTGCATGAAACTCAAAGGTCTTTACCTCTCGCACAACGGAATTGAAGAAGTCCAGAATCTACAGAACAATGTGAGTTAGGACCTCGGAATGTTCTCTTCAAGCCATTTCCTAGAACTCCATCAGAAAACTGACTTCCGAATCTTCTTCAGAGGGATCTGAGAACATTGGACTGTGCTGCGAACAACATCAAGAAACTTACCGGAGTTTCACATCTGAAAGAACTAACCGAATTTTGGGTGAGTACATCTGGAATCAATCATGTATCAGACTGCGCAGCGGAGAATAGGAAATCAATTAATTTACCCTATCTGTCGCAGTTCAATAATAATCAAATAGAAGACTGGCGTGAGGTGGAAACCCTCAAATCTTTCCCGAAGCTCGACACAGTCTATCTGGAAGGCAACCCGATCGCTCGAGATCCCAGTTATCGGCGGAAGATCATGTTGATCGCACCGAACGTGAACCAGATCGACGCTACGCTCTGCAGATCATAGTAAATCTCATGGTCGGCATGAAATTCACATTTCTGTAATTTATGTACTTGTTCGATGTTTGCACGGGAAGTGAACGCCAAAGGCAGACCTTGCACTGCCCTGTTCCATATCGAAAATAACTTTGTTTACAAACGTTCAGCTCGTGTGATAAAACTGCAAGTTGGTTGAAGAATTCTTATTCACTTGGTTGTACTGAGGAAAGACCAATAAATGCCACGAAACATGTGTCCTTCGATTTCTATATTCTCAAACTTGAGTCGACTGATAAGCCGCGATCCTTTCGATCCTGATCCTGTCTCTTCAAAACTACTCTAGGCGCTTCGATTGAAATCGGAAAACGGATCTTAATTTCTATCAGCGATCTCCTGTTGTTCATTCATTGTCGAAAGGAAGTCGGACACGACCAGACTGTGATAGTGGTAGTTGTGTGTCCTCTTCCTCCAGCGATGTTGTTTCAACAACTGTCCGTAAAGCAAAGATTGTTGTCTGTGTGTCCAGGCTTTAATCCGATTGAAGCGAGTTGGAGTCCGAACGAAGTAAGAGACGAATGGCGGGGGAGTTGCGTCCCCGTCGCTTCAAGACAACAACAACTCGATGAGGCTTGAAGAATGAGGACGTCGTTGCTGAAGAACATCCGAATCTCCGACTGCCCAGTCAGTCAGTCAGTCAGTCAGTGAGGCAGTCGACCAGTCCAGCCGTCGGAGAAACGACCGGCAATAGCGGTAGAAGGAGAGTCCATGTTCTGAATCTGGGCACTCACCCAGTCGACAACGGTGCAGACAACGGATGATTGGGATAACGACCCGAAGCGATGGGAGCGCATTGGGAACGAAGGGGCCGATGAAAGCAAACATACATCGCCAGTCCAATTCGGTAGAGCATGCCTCGACATTGACCGCTCCGACCATTTGAAAGCAGATTTGTTCTCTGATTCCATGACTTAGATGACGAGTCCAATTCGAGTTTATAACTTTGAGGAAAACCTGTGTTTAATTGCTTTGTAACCGTGATGTTCGAAGCCGCCACGTTCTTCATCGCGGCATCCCCGGTACCCAAATGGCCGCGAAAGGCCGTGATTTTCCGCTTCCTCGAGTGAGGAACACCTTTAGGCCGAAAGAATCCCCCATCGGTGGCGCTTGGCCGCGAATGAGGGCTCTCAAAAACGTCGTGGCACTCTCCCTGTACAAAACGTTTGAGTTCCGGTTTGATATTTGGCGATAACGAAGTAGTAAACATTGGGGCCGCCGCGACTGGGGCAGTGACGACAGGCTGGGGGAATCCGGGGAAAAGAGACGTAATTGTAGAGTACACATCGCAGACATGGGGAGTAAGTTTATTATATTATCAACAACGAGGCAAAGCGCAGCGGAGTGATGTTATGCGAGGGGAATAACCAGGGAAAGGGAGGGGCAATCTGGGGACTGGAGCAACGCGGGACGAACTTGGCGGGCCGATTCGGGGACGGGGCACGTTAACGAACCGTGCCCGAGGCCACAGTCTGGACCTGTGGAACTCACGAGCAGCCATTCAACACTCACTACATGGCGAGTGTGTACCCACCAATTGGAAAGATTTTCTGAAAAACTAAACGCCTCCTCCAACACTTTTTCCTCGAGTGTTCGAACACGGACTCGTACTACCTGATCGTTGAGAGCTGGTCTCATCATGGCAGAGTTGTGAGTTTCATTGCACGCCGAGAATCATGTTCCGTCGAGCATCTGGTCGCTGACTTCAATCGGGGTCGCATTGGTTTCTGTGTTGTCGACACCGTAATCCTCATCACAGGATTCCGGTGACCGTCAGGAGTAATAATCGACATTTGCGCTCAGAAGGGGGTTCCAGTGTAGGAGCTCCTGCTCAAAAATCAATCCTACTTTTTTGTTGGGCAACGCGGAGCGAAGCCGCACAGCGAGGAGCAACTGTGATTATTGAATTACATACGGTCCAAAAAGGATTGCAGCCCAAATTCACCCTGGCAGATGCAAAACCGATCTCATCCCTCGCTTCCCGCTTGGACAGAGTGTGAGGGATAGCTTTGACGGAGAATTTTCGCCAAGGCGACCGCACGGCCAGCCGGAGATTCGAGCTCAATGTTTTTCATTCGATTGAAAAACACACCAGACACTTGTCTGATCGGGATACAACAGGATTGTCTTGAAGAGGGTGGCGGTGATATTGACGGCGAATAATATGTTTGTGCCTTCCTGCAGAAACTTTGGCTTAGCAGAGGAGAGGAGATCACCGTCAGCTCGGCTATGAGAGCAAAAATGACGAGAGGGAAATTATATGTATACGTTGATAGGGAAGTTGTCCTTGTGGGATGCGACCCTTGGGACCATCGACTACGTGGTTGATATGTTAGCTCACTAGACGAAACAGGGGGAAAGAGGTTTGCGAGCAGCAAGTCCGCGCAACATCATTGTTACTCATTCTGCTTGCATTAACAGCCGTCGTAGTTACATCAACGAGGTAAATAACGATAGGCGCTAAGTGCTCGTCCATCGAGACGTTTTTGTGTAAGAGACCACAATACAGGTCTTCAACCCCGGTCACAATAAGAGACAGCTTTCATGGGAAGAGTCAAACATAGGAGGAGAGGAACATTGAATTATATTTTTTCAAGAAGTCGAAATAATCGCTTAGAAGTGAAAAATAATCAAGGTTTTCTTCTTCCGACCAATCCATTCATTCTTCGATGGATTCGAGAATCTTCAACGCCCGCAGTGGAGTGGAAAGCATCGGTTTCGGAGGCTCGGAGTCAGAGGACTCGTCTAGCGATGAGCAGCCTGCAAATTCGACAAAACATTGAGGGGGAGTTTCGGTAGAGAAAAAAACAAAAACGGTGTGACACGAGCAAGGGAAGACAAGTCGGAACTAACCATCTGTGCCATATCCGCTGGAAGGTGTCGAAATATCAGAAGTTTCGAGCGTCTTGCAGACAATCGGGGTGCTTTGTTCAGGAGGAGCCAACTGCTCGCCTTCATTCGGAACAGTTCCTCGCGCGTTGACGTCTTTTCTCGGGTGGAGGCGAAGCAGGAACTCGTGCGCGATTGGCGTATAAGTTTTCTTCTTCACCTGCTCACAAGCTAGGCAAGGTTCCCAAGAAACGCGCTGTCTAGCGATCTGCAAGCACCTCATCTCCGGAACTGATTCTCTGGTGGAAACGCCTTCATTGGCGGCCAAGGGGAGACCGCAGTCGACGATGGCTGGGTCACTGAAAAGTTATTCGTCGCGATGAGATTCTCGGACAGGATTCAGCGGACGATTACCCAAATACTTTCATTTGGGGATGGCTCTTCGTATAAAGAGTTCACCGTAATCCAGAGTTAGCATTACCTCGCGACTGCTTCATCATGAGCTTTGGATGCCTCAGTCTGAGTCTTGGAAGTATTGTGATCGATGAAATCGTGTCTCTCCGTATCCGAGGGCACGGGACCGCAACATGGCATGGTGCGCCTGAATTGCTGGGGTGCGCAACTTTCACCTCCAGGGGGATGACAGCAATGCTCGGGAGGTTTGTGAGGACAGTTTTCTGTTGGGAAGATCTCGCTGAGCTTCATTGGAACACATTGGTTGGGACACAAGACGTCGACTCGAAAACATTGGGAAAAGGCATTAAGGTGAATAACATCGTCAGAAAGCTGAGTTTTGGGGAGAAAAGGCTCCTCGGGTTTCTCACTCACGGACGAATCGAGATCGAGTTTCGGGTTCATCCGGGTACTCTTTCGTGTAACTGCGTCGACGTTTCACGGGCAATACCGGGAGGCTCCGGCCGCCGTACTTGTTACTCATTCTATTCATGATCAGCATCGCCGTCTCGGCTTCGCGGTGGTTGCTGAATTCCACGAACACAAGGGCAACCCAATGCATATCTTGCAAATCCGGGTTTGTCGACAAAAACTTGCGAGCGTTCATACACACGATGTCGGAGGCTTTTTGCAAACCGCACGTTACACACAGTCCGCGCGGCAAGATGTAAATGCCGCGAACCTGGCCGAACAATTTGAAGATTTCTAAAATCTGACCCCGTGACACCGGGAACTCCTCTTGAATTTGCACCAGAGTACACGAAGCAAACGTGTCATCGTAGTCCGGAAAAGGAATCTTCCGGCGTACCTGCCGGGAACAGTCACTAATATCAAAACCGGTAGCAGGCCGAAATGTCAGAGAGACTTCCTAGTGATTTACGGAACAAAAACGTCACAATACTTGGCTTCGATCGTAGCTCAGTTCGAGAAGGTCGGAGTCTTCGATGGCGTCTCGTAGTAGTCCGGTTTCAGTGTGAGATCCAGTCAGTATTTTCAGCTTCCCGTATGTAGCCAAGAAGTTCAATGGGATCCAACCCGACCCTTTCCGAGCGAGTTTCATGAGGAGTTCGTCACGAAGAGCGGCCTAGAATCGGGGCCCGTTCAGTCGGTTGCGTGGGGAGAATCATCAAGTTTACTGATCGCTATGATTCACCTTGTCTGAGAGATAATGCTCCAACAGCAATCGAGTTTGTTCCTTTTCGTCTCTGGCGGCGTTGTGATCTGGAGCAGTTGCTTCGACCTGTAAGCAGCCAAATGGTTCAAAGAGTCCGCAAGCTCAAATTTGCGCCGTATTCCCAGCTTTGTTCTTCTGATTTTTACCTTTGCCGATTCTTCTTCACTCTCTTCTTTTCGCGGCTCCTCCTGAGACTCCTCGGTGACCTCAGCGCCATGCTTGTCCGGACTGCTGGAAGCTGGTCCTACCGCTTGGATGGCGGGGTCTAGTTCGTTGAGATTGAGGATCTCCGTCTTCCCCGTTTTTATCCACTCGACTTCGACGTAGTTCTCATCGTCATCGACAAAATCCCCGGGATCGTCCCTGATTGTGCATTTGAGTTGACTCAAATGAGCGATTGAAAGGAATAGATGGAGAAAGGAAGAAGGGATACTAACTTGCTGTTTGGAGCTTGGTTGGTGGAGCTGTTCTTGAGAATACCTCGTTGAGGTACTTTCGCTGCGCTCGACGCCGGTAAACTAAAACTGTGAAGCGTCACTTGGTTGCTCCGCCAAACAAATCGCCAAATTCTCCTCATCGGATGCTTGGGCGAGGACCAGCGGAATCTACTCACGGTTTTGTGATGGGACACCAGTTGATTCTCATGGTTTTCTTGTCGAACTTCACTGTAGGCTTTCTGTCGTAAGCAGCCCTTGAATCGGTTGCAATACTCGGTTAGATGGTCCTGTTCACCTTGCTATCGATTGGATCACAAAGAGCACATCACGTTCTGACATTACCTCTTCGTATCCTCTGAGAGGTACCTTCGGGGTGTTTCCGGCGGCATATTTCGCGTGACAATCGGAAATACTTCGAACCACAGCAGCACCGCTGAATGCGTGGAGGCTTCGATTATCCGCCCCGATTGCTAATCATTCCACGGAAGTAGACAATGTCCGGCAGCAGCAAAGAGCTTGCCGCGTACAAGAAAAAACTTGAGGTTTTTTCCCTCCTCCTCGAAGAAATCTTCGAATGGCCGCCGACAGAGCATCAAGATCGATCATTGCGATGATTCAGAAGAAATGTCTTCGACCGTTCTATCGAAATCTCCACAAACTGAATATCGGAACCCATTCTATTCTAGTACTTGAATCTTGAGTTTCGGAGGGCTTGGTTTTGACAAAAAAAAAAATCCCACCATGAAGCCGATGCTACCATAAAGCTATCCACGCCTCGCGGGAATCCTGAGTAAACGGAGGCCATTTTTTCTTTGACGGCGTTAAATTGGAGGACAAAAAATCTCACCCGCTCTCTCACTTCAGAAGTGAGTGCTCTTTAGCGGGGACAACGAGGGGCTGAACCGCGCCGGCCGTCGTTGTGAAGAAAATGAAGCAAGACGACGACAACGGGAGATGCTGGCAAATGTAGCGTGCTAAGCGCATTAAGCAACTCAGCCAGTGAGCCGATGCTGCTGCTATTGCTCTTCACAAACTGAAGTCGCGCTTACTCACGACACTCCGAACGCAACATCGATCTCCACGATGACGACGATCAAGATAACGATTCGAAGCCTGCCTAATACATGTAAAAACCATCACCGGAAAGGCATGAAAAATCAGGAGAAACATATGCCAAGTGAACCGGTCCAAGGGAACAGGGAAAGCTATGGCAATTTCTGGAGTTTGAATCCTCGAAAGCCTCAAAACTGTAACGTCAAAGCCAACGATAGAACGAAGCCCGAAACCGCTTCGATTCTTCGATTGCGTATCATAGCGGTTCCCTAGTAACTCTGATGCTGTGGTTCATCCGGAAGTGTATCGGCAACGACTGTGTTGGATTTGTCGAACGAGGGCAGTCTTTGGACCCCTCGTCAATTTTCAGCGCTGCGAAATTCCGCGATTTTTGGTCACTTACGCCTCGAAGAATTCACAATTGTCCTCATCATTCGTTGGAAGAATCAACTCCGCTTCGGCTCGAATGTAGTTCCTTCGGAGTTCCTTCATCCTTCAACATGTCTCCAGACGTTTGAAAGCTCGGCACGTTGTGGGGCCTTCAGCGGCACTTGAAACTCCATCTGACTCTCAGGAGTTGGAAGTTCGCGGGGGGTGCTCTTCGCGGAAAGGCCCGGAAACTTTCTCCAAGAGGTAGGGCCCGGGTACTCCACGGATATATCCACAGCACAGTTCCGGCTCACAGTGAGAAATGTTGTCGTACTACTCTCTCACTCAATTCTTGTGCAGATCGCCGTTGCCATCAAGCCAATCTTCCTATCACCGCCGCCGTACCCCAGCGTGTTAAAAGGTTCAAGCAAGATTTAGTCGCCTCTCCTAAGTGGATCTAACGACCCCTACCGTTCCGCGCAGAGGTGCAACGGATTACGTCACGAAGACTATGGCCCATGGCTCCGGAGATTCGTTCCATGATTGTGACAACTTGTGGCTGGAAATATCGCTCGAGATGTGAGCGATATCCCTGCACAGACGAGGAGTCCAGCCAAGTTGCCGGAGTGAGATGTCATCGAATATCAGATGGAGATCCGCGTCACCCTTTGCAACGCTTGTCCGAGGACACTTAGCCGAATCATTTAGTATTTGGCGCCCGGGACACGGCGTCTCTTAACGAGGCAGTCGTTGCAGGGGCTGGGGCGCTAGCTTCAGGCCGGCGGGCAGGCAGGCAGGCTGGTTGGGAGGCAGGCAAGTGAGCAAGCACAGCAGCTGGTTGGGTGGGCACATTGAGAGCCGAGGAGAAGAACCAACCGTCTCCAACTGCCATTACGGGGCACTATCATCTTGCTCTTGCTGCTGTCGCGGCCGCCGCACCGGTTCTGTTTTGTGAGCTTTGGCTCCGCCTCGCGAGAGATAGATCTGCAAATGCCGTCGTCGTCTTGTTCTTCACCGTCGTTCTCCTCCTTGTTCTTATGTGCTAATGCTGTTAGAGATGGCCTGAAATCGATCGGCCGTCATCACATCTCCACCATGGACCGACTGAACGACAGATGGACGGACGGACGGACGGACGGGCGGGCGGGCGGAACTCTGTTCTCGCCGAGAGATCGGTAGCGCCAGATGCGAGAGTATCACCATGACCGAGCTGGAGTGTTCCCACTTATCAAATCTTCCAGGAGTCACGAAGGAGCGGGAAAGTAGAGGAACTCGTTCCGAAATCGATGCGAAAAGCAGCGTTTTGCGAATTTCGAAATCTCGGAGAGCGAGATCCGAAGATCAGGTTCACGTCCGATTTCAGTTAATGTTGATTCTAGTCGAGTTATCGGTTCGGGTTCGTAAATTTCCGGTTTGGGGTCTTATGTTCTGTGCCTTTGCCAGTATTGGTCCTAGTTCAAAAGTGGAATAGACTCCCTCAAAGCGAGTTCGAGCTTCACAACAGACCTGAGTAGCCGAGTTGAAATCATTCACGCTCAACGGGCATGGAGTGGTCCATAAGTGAGCTTTTCCCGTGTCGAGACGAATTTCGTTCGCGGTCAGTTCCCGGAGTGGCTGGTTTTTGGCAATAGGAAGAGCGAGGCAAGATTTCCATTACCATAGAGCTCTCCGATGTCTCCATTTGTGGGTAAGGTACCTTCTGCCAGCCGCTCCAGTAGCTCAGAGTTCGCGGTATGCTCAAGCGTCCGACTCGGGACGAAGCTCTGCGGAACGTAAACGAACACAATGTGCTGTATGTCAACCTCCACTACGCAGAGGCTTTTAGGTTTCTTGTTGACGGTTGCTCGTCGTCGGCTCCTCGCTTCCGGGTCGTTCGAAGAGTGGTAAGTGTCTCTGTGTTTGAATTTTGTGCACAGATTTGCTTCGCGTTCGAGACACATCGAAGAGACCAAGAGTCGATATAAAAGTTGAAAAACGACCCGACACCAGCGTCAAGTGTTTGAGCGCGAAAGTGAATCCAGTGGACAGTGAATGAAGAATGGAGAAAGATTTTCAGCTTTCTCCATGTCGCAGGTTGGCGGCTTTTATGCAGCGGCAGCAGCAACTCGACCAACGTCAACCGCGCCTGTCTGCCTGGCTGAAGAATGAACAATCCCGAACCCTTGCGAGGATCTCTTATTCTTTCTTTCCCTTGCCTCATGTCAAGCGACAAAAAACGAGCGAGAAAGAAGGAGGAACGTTTTAGAAAGCGGACAGACACGTCTTCCGATGGCAATCTCCAGAGTATTCCCTTAATCGAGACGTGAGTTTTGCCGTGTTCGACTGAATCCACCTGGACCTGGAATAGTCGCGAACGGAGCTATATCTAGACTCTTCCTAGAAAATCACTCGACAGTTCTTTAAGGCGCCAGTAAAGCTAGCGGAAATTCGAAATAACCAGGAAATAGTCCGATATTGGGTGCGAAAACCGCATGCGTAAGCATTGATCGACGCCAATTACATAATGCAAGGAAAACGCGGGTACTGGTTCACCACTCATTGACGTAGAACCAGACAGGCAACGACTTACAGTAACTCACCATTTCGTCGAATGAGGAGCAGAGGACAAAACCCGAATTTTCTATTTTTCGGCAGTCGAGAAGTTGGGAGCCCTCGAAGAGACGGTTGTGTCGAAACTCGTTTTCCGGACCGAGAAAGTTCGAGGATAAGTAGAACTCAATTCAAGTGTCGAGGATTCCCGACGAGATGTTCGACTGGTTAGGACTGTTTGTAGCAGACGTGGATTCGTATTGCCGCTGTCCTTTTCGACTTTGTCTCGGGCTTTGTGTAAGCACTAAGACAGGAAAGATGAGCATCGTTCATCATGGGAATTACTGTCTGGAGGAACATCGCGCCGAATACTACTCCGATTTCAATCAGACCGGAAGCACGGAGTCCGTGTCACGGGTATTCGCCACAGATCTCGTGATTCTGCTAGGTTAAGTTAGATTGAAAACAACAAGGTTCATCGTCGAGTGCAGTATACAGGAGCTCTCTCGGAAAAGCGAAAGATGTCAGCCGCTTCTTCATTTTCCCCATTTATGTGATAGAACAGAGGCGTTTGATCTATTTCTTGTCTCAGGCGAGACTTCGCTTCGGGCGGAGCCACAACACCCGAAACCAGACGTGTCATTCACGTCACCTCGGCAAAGATTCGCGTCGAGCTTGGCTCCTGGACTTAAGAATCTCGACAACCGCACGCATTACGTCTACACATGGCCACTGCTTGTCGCGAACGCCATTAATTCCGGTCTTTGTGTCACTCAATTAGGCCATTATAGTGTTGGATCGACGACGCGCAGGCGCGGCTCCGCCTCGTCTCCGGGGGACCGCCTACTTTGCGAATGGAGCTCGTTGTCGAAAGCTGCGCGGGGAATACAGTGCAAACAATACATTGAACGATCGCGAGCCGGTCGCGATTGTCATGCTGCTTGACACCAGATCCATGTGCTGCTTCTGAGGTGTTTTGGAGAAAGTTATTCGATCTCTTCCCCCAACTGGGATTCACCGGCGACATCGAATCATGGCAAAACCAACGTCGAACTTCCCAGCGGTTTAGAACAAACCAACAGACTGGACGATATCTCACGGATCAAACAATTTGTGGTGACAACGTTAAGTGTCAACTGTGCTCTGATCGAAGAAAAACGAACTCGCTTGCGTTATTATGAGCATGGAAGAACTCACGGAGTTCGTATCAAAGACCTTCAAGGACTCGTCTTCAGATCCGCCTCAATCCTCGAGATGCTTGTCATTTATGGCTCAAAATCTCGCGACACCTTTCAAACGAGAAGAAGAAGAAGACTCAAAGGATTCAAGTGAGTTTGTGTACAATTTTTCGATTGCCAGATGGATTTGAAAACGTGTTTCGGCTCCGCTCATTAACGCGCGGGTCAAGTTGATACTTGAGCGGGAATTTGACAGCTGAACTCTATAGTGTCATAAATTCACCACGACATTGCTGCCGGAAAAGTAAATATGTCAAAATATGAGTTGTTCCGGTGACGTCGCCCCACGGGACGTAGTCGTAAATATTTCTTCAAGAATCACGCGATGATTATGATGACTGATATATGGTCAAATATCTTAAGCCACTGGTATAGAGATTCTCGAGCAGACCTCCGATTCGACTTCAAACCAAATGTGGATTCATCTCCCGGAACTTGCGTTCGGAAACGTCACGAGGCATCAAGAAACGGTGGTGGGCATCCGCGCACACGGGATGAAAATATGGAATCGGAGGAAAAGCGTGAACAAAACTCGCGGCATCGGGGTGATAGAGAGGAAAAAATACTAAAGAGACTCATTAAAAACTCGCTGGGATGAAATCCAAGTCGCCCCGGACATCGTCCCCTGCCCGCGCGCTTCACGATGTAACTTTTCGCGGGGCATTGGCATCAGGGCTTGACGGGTTCAGTTCTCAAAAGCCTTTTCCCCCAGAACTCTCGGCAAACTTCGGCAAACATACTGACACGCAGATACCGGTTTTGGCTGAACGCTGCGCTTGTTTCTAAATTTTGGTGCCAAACGTGAAGCCACAAGCTCCTCAAACCCCCAACGACTTGCGGTCACCTCTAGTCGTCATTCCCAGCATGCAACGAGCTGCTTTGGGCTTGGAAAAGTTCAAAACGGCTACTTGTCTGCAGGCTGTTCCTCAAATAACAGAGAACGCATTTGGCTTGCACCGGGACGCTTGAGATGCGAGCTGGGAAACTACTCTCCGAGCGATTCTGACTTTCTACAATGCGTTTAGGGAACTGAATCAACTGTTTGCTTACTTTTTCTGATCACCGAAATTCCGCGTTTCGTGTATTTCGTTGCAACAACTTGTTCAATGCAGCGATCCTCAGCTAGGCGGAAACCGACTCCGGGGTCCTGAGCAGGGCCCCCGGTGGTCCGTCGTAGAGCTCTAGGCTATGAGGGGGAAGTTGGATCACGGAGTGATCAAGGGGTCAAGGGAGGTTGAGATACGCTGGTTCATGAGGCGGATCAGTATTTGGGCGTTAGAGAGTTCTAGAAGCTGGGAGATGAAGCTCTAAGAAAAGAATATCAAGTTCCCCATCCCATGGTAAGTGGAGATCCCTAACCAGAGAGCATAACGAAAGATTCCTTTTAGCTGTACCTCTTCGTATTATAGCTATGAAGCCCCACGGTCTCGAAAGATGGTTTGGTTGAGCCTTTTTCTTCTCTCCTGTATATTGATTGAATTTCCTCCATTTGATTCATTGTTCTGTGCTGTTGATCGTTTGCTTATCGTCCTCATCATTGCCCTAATATCGATTCGTTTGGCTGCTCTGGATGATTTCCACCAGACGAGACAACCGCTGAACCAAGCACTATGTAATTGATTCAACATCGATGCAATGAGCAACGGCCTTATCGTTCCCGAAGCACCATGAGGCCGAGGCTTGTTTATACGAGTGAGTTTGTCATCACTTGTATCAGGTCAGACCATCGAATTGAAGCGGCGAACTTTGTCGGGTAGAGGAACACAGATTGACACAGCTTTGCCGCCACGTAAACTCGCTTACTCGACCTGGCAGGCAGAGAAAAGGCTCACAGGACGGCTGACTTGTGAGTATCTTGTTCGTGAAATCGAATCGTCTGTCCTTTTGGCCGCTCGCTCTCTTCTCAGTTTATGTACTTGTTGTGTCCGTAGCAATTGATACGATAGCCTCGAGAGGCTTCGGGGAGCGTGTGAACCATGTCGCTGCTTTTTCGAGTGGTCATGGCGTCGCTTTGGCGGACGTCGAATCCTTTATCCAGATGATTAAAGATATAAGAACTTTTCGAATCTGTGATCATCGATCATGTTGTTGGCATTGATGATGATGATGACTGTCGCGCTTGAAAATTTTGTTTCCGTCGCTATCGGAGGAGTTCTCGATGAAAACTCGTGGGAAATTTCCTATCGGTTTGTACGGGGGCCGAGCGAGCAAACGGACCAGGCTAAGCGGGATACAGCGCACGACCTTGGGACGACCACAATGCCAAAATGCGCCTGAGTCTTCTGAAAGAGTACTCTCTCAATGTTCTGAGGGAGACGATGCCGATTTCGCCCCGACTCCTCGCGTGACTTTCACGAAGCCCACACAAGGATTCGGACGAGGTCCAATTGAGGGAAACAAACGTTTTCAGATTCTTGAAATCCGCGAGCGTCGGATCCTCGTCGGCTTCCGAATTCATCGTCATGTGTTGAATATGGACTCCGGTCGCAGCCGTCCGCTGCTCGGCGACGATGTGTCAGTTTGTCAGTCAATGTTTGCGAGTTGTATGTCCTAAGTGAACCGTCAATTCAACTTTGAGCTGTGGCCTCGTACAAGGGGAAATTGGGTGACGATTCCTTCACTCGGAAAGGTTTATTGCCGATGTCGAGCGAGCAAAGTGCTTTTTGTGCCATAGTTTTTCCTCTCCACATTTTCTCACTTCCCGCAGACGGCTACGAAAATTGACAGCTACTATTTCTCAATGAGCGGTTGAAAACAGAAATTCCGCTCTCTTTTTGACAGCCGAGCCGATCTCGACTCAATGATTCGTTTACTCATGATTCGTTTCGGTGGTTTAAAGGATTACAACGAGGGTGTCGCTCTATTTGGGTTTTGATCGCTTCTCCGCAGCTGATTGCTTGTTGAGCCGACGGGACGAGCACTAATTTAGGAATCTTAGTGGAAGAATGTGTCCGGAATTGGAAGATCATTTAGCGGCCCCGCAGTTCCACGAGAATCGCGCTCACCTTCGCGAACGGATTCATTTTCAACATTCTGGTGCGTTCGTCGTGTGGTCACGTTCTCCGTGGACATATGAACTCGGAAATGAATGAATGAACGAAGGATCGAGCCGAGAACGAATGAATGCCGCTCCGACTGCTTGTTCCCGTGGTGAAGATTGAATTAGGAAAGCCATCTGAGAAGCAGCCGTGCTCCTTCCATTGCTGGATCTGCGTGTTCGCCGCGACGATGAAGTCGTTTGGGCCAATTTCAGCTCCATGAAGAACATCGGAGTGGAGAAGTAGAGACAGAAGAGGGCAAGCAAACCGCCGGGCTAGCGGCAGACAAGAAGGCTGGCAGCGAGAGGAGTCGGGTCGGTTCGTGTTTTTACTGCGGACCTGATTAGCTTCTCACTCGCAGAGTCGAGAAAGAAATCACTGCGAACTAAATGCGATGTGGCGTGTCACGTTCTACGCACGGATGAGTTGCAAGGGTAATCTCGAAATTAGCACATGATTCCGACCCCAAATTGAGAAGGATGGCAACAGACCAGCGGTAAAGACACGTGCCAACCAGCCTCGTCGGGGTCGCCCTTCTTCGTCTTGCGGTTCTTTCCTTCCTTTATACCAGCTACTGTTCGCTCTCCGTAGAATTCTCATTATTACGTTCGAAACCGGTACGAACGTGGATCATGAGCTTGCCCAGAACATCTTGAGGCGAAAAGTTTCTTTTTCTGAGAGCTTCCACTCGATCTCATCGTCGGTGCCGATGTCATCCAAAATAGCTCTGCGCGGATCCCTTGCATCCCCGAATAGTGAAGCTAACAAACGCCTCGCAGTTTACTCCGCTGTGTCTTTTCAAGAAAAATCTCTTAAATCGAGTTTGTGCGACGCGCTCGGAGACTGTCTCAAAGACAAACTACATCACATCATTCTCTCGGATAAATCTTGTTCAGTCGGGGGAGCGGAACAGTGTAGTTCATCTCTTCTCGTTAAACTTTTCTAAAAATGGAATTCAGCCCGGGTGCGGCCGGGATGGATGAACGCCCGAGTTCGCGAGCGAGCTCTGATAGAGAGAAACAACGGGAATTTAAGAGAGAGAGAGAGAGAGAGCGCAAAAGCAATGACACTTTGACACTGAGAATTTGTATTGGATTTCACTTTCGGGCCCAATGGCGACACTTTTAAGAAAATGAAATTTCTACTCCTAAACTTCTCGATGCTCAACGAGGTTCGAAGTCAGTGGGTCGAGTCGAGCGAGTTGCTGCACGACCGCTCGCCGCTGCTTTTCAATCGTCGCACGAGCGAGTGAATCAATGAGTGCAGTTGCTCTCTCTGACGAACTATGTACTGTGGTAGACATTTTTGTCATAATCCCGAAACAAGGAAACATTCGCTTCCCATATTTGTTTTGATCATCTCACTTTCCCAATCCTCCAATTTTGCGAACTAAGAAAGGTGAACTCTTTCTGAGGATCGAGAGCCTCGTGGATTTCGTTGTCTCCGACGTCTAAATCATCGTCCTTCGTTTTGTTTCAACATCAATCGCCGCGATATAGCATCCCCGGTGTCAAAAGTTTTTGGCGGATTCTTCTCTTCGATTGAAACGTCATTCTTTCCTTGGCAATAGGGACTCGATAAACACCTGTCGTGGCGTATCATTCCCCAACCAGTCATTGGTGCAACCAAGTGCAAACCTAAATCGCGATCGAGGCGGGGTCGAGAATGGATCGAGCGGGAGGCAGCTCCGTTCTTTCTTTTTTGAAGCTTTCAACTCCAGACCGCTGTGTCCATTTCCATCAGAGCGTCTACGTCGGAGTACATACACTCTGAAAGCGAGGAGCGACGACCGATATTTGATCGATATCTTGACCGTTTGTGGTCACAATATTCCTTCATCCTCTGCGACTGAACGCTTCGATTTTACAGGAGACTGTTTCTCACGCGAGGACGCGCTTTCCCCACGGCCGCTAAATCTCAAAGAAGCGTCATTTTCTCAACGGGACTTGAAGGAAGCGAGGAACAACTCAGGAGTCAAGCAGCGAAGGTTAGTTATCGGGATCGGACAACATATGTAGTTCATCACATCAAAGAAGAAACTCGAGATTGTGTCGTTTTGCGAAATTGTTGCGAAAAACAGGGATCTGGGAGGAAATTCTTCACCGACCGTTTCTCCGTACAGGTCTCGAACCAACTTCACTTTAGAGCAACTGAACGAACTGGAAAAACTTTTCGATGAGACTCATTACCCAGATGCTTTCATGAGAGAGGAACTCTCTCAGCGACTGGGCTTGTCGGAAGCCAGAGTGCAGGTGAGTTTTCGTGATCGTTTCTTCTCTGTGAACGTGTAGGGTCGAGAAAGTGGTGAACCTTTCGATTATGCGACGAGAAGTCGGATTCCGTTTGTATGTGAATCACGTTCACGATCGAGATCGATAGCATAGAATGAACGAGTATGCTCGACGCGTCGTTGGAAAATGCCACGGTGGATCAAGAGTGCGGAAACGCTCAAGAATCCTCGGATTTGCATCGAAAGCTCTGTCGTCTCTCGTGGGCTTAGGTGGAGCGCCCGCCTGCAGAGCTTAAGGCTAACTTGATTAGGCCGAGTGAATGAAGAGCCAAACCAAATAACACCTCACTGATTACCCCCGCTGCTGAGCACTAGCGGCGCATGGACACGAATTCACTCACACTGAACGAGTCCACCAATTAATGCTCTCCACGAGAGCGGTAATCAATAGCAGTCAGTCAATCAGCCACTCGATCGATTGAGAAACTTTCCGAAAGCGGCACCTGCCGTTGATTGTTGACATCATCGTTGTCGAGGCGACGAAATTTTTTCTGAAGAACTTCATTCGGAGACATTTGATGCGAACTTCGTGGTTTCGATGAAAAAATCGTAGTTGGACGAGTTTTTTCTTTCTTAAAAATAAATCTCCCTGCGAGCGATCGATAGAGATGATGCGGAGCAGAGCAAGTTTGAGGAGCGTATTACGGTGTTTGCATTTCTTGTTTGGACTAAAAAGGAACTGAGGAGCTTGTTACGGTTGTCTTCATTTGGTTATCGAGTTAGAGAATGTTTGAGTAGAATCAGGCCACCGAGTCACTTGTTTGAAGATTGAGAGGGCGGGGCAGAGCGTCGTCGAACGCTCCAAGAGCATCGTCCGGAACTCGATGAGACGGAAACACCAACAGCATAAGCAGTCAGAGCATGGAAGCAACCGCGCGTTAATGGATAGAGATTTCGGGAAGCAGAGAAGAAGCCCACCAACAAATGTCTAATGTATGCTCTTTCCGAGGTCTCGAGTGAGTCTGAGCTCGGACTTCACATCGGATCGTCTGAATTCTCATCCTTTTATTGCAGAGCCGATATAGAACAAGCGCTTGAAACTCGCCGAAATCTCCGGCCAAATTTAATTCTCGTTGAGTTGTCTGAACACTGCTATTGGTGGCGGCGCGGCGCGGCGGTAGAGTGATGGTGGTGGTCGTCCTCGTCGCCGTCTCCTTCCTCAGACAGGGTTGGTTCTTCTCCACATTCGGCAATTGCCTGCGTTTGTTGGGGTTGGAGGTTTAGGGTTGAATGTTCCTCCTTTTTCGTTTCATTCCTCTGGATTTTTCTTTCGTTCGCTCACTCGCCCTCTTTCTCTCGTATCGTTCGCCCTAAATGGTGCTAATATATAACAATACAACGGGTTGGACCATGCTGTCTCTGATACGAGCGCCGACTGGTTGGCTGGCCAACGCCAAAGTGGATGAAATTCTGACAGGCGGCACCGCACACTCTCGAACCGCCGGCAAGACAACTCTGAGGGAACGAGGAGAAGAAGGACAAAAGGATCACAATTTGTGGAGGGCTGCGGCCGTCCTCAGCCGCGTTTGAGTCCTGAGGTGATTCACAACCGGCCGAGACCGCGAACGATAGTTCAAAGTGGTAAATGGCAAATCCACTGTTTCTTGTGATTCGAGAACGAGAACGTCAGAAGGGAGCTTCAAACAATCGTAATAGTCGTCTGCTCTGATTGTGAGAGGAGCTTTGAGAATTTTGTTCGCTTATCAACGACTCTAATGAGCTCGGATCGGTATCGGCGATTTAATTCGTCTGCCCCAGCTGCCATTTTTCTTCGGTTCATCCGACTACAACGACATTTTAGAGGTCGAGAGAGGCTGTTGTTGGAGATGACATCCATTCTGCGGTCATTTAGTCTCGTCCTGTTAGCTCCCATTGGCTCCCTTGTAATTTGGCCACAAAAGGCTCAGCCAGCAACAATCTCCTGAAATGGAATCCTGCTGTGAGAATCTTGGCCTGCTGAGAGTTTTGTCGAGGATGAGAGATTCGACGATGAAGAGAGGCCGACGGAAGACGGGAACGACAAGAGGACTACGGAGGAGCGATGAAAGTAGAATTAGGAGAAGCAGGAAAAGAATGGAGGGAGGCACGAAGGGCAGACATTCAGAGGACAACGATAGCCGGTCGGTCGGTCGGTCGCTTGCCCGGCCTCAACTGAGACGACTATTAAAGGGAAAGAAAATTTTTTCAATTGTCGCCGTTTGTTTCTATGGACGCACAAGAATGTCGTGATTAGATTAGGCCTGAATACGAAAACGGCGCTCTCGGTGCAAAGCATGAAAAGAATCGACGATGGAAGCCTTTCGACATGTAGTCCTCTCCGCTGAGATGAGCACTGTATGTAGCAAATTTCTGAACAAAACTCTCCCCGTTCAGCGATCTGACCGAGACTTTTCCGCTGCTCTAAGCGTGGAGAGTTCATGAGCATCGCAGACAGTAATCGAGACAGGGCTCGGGAAGCTCAACGGGTCGTTATCGCGCTCGTTGAGAGCTTCTGATTTCAAACGCATAGAAGTTCCAAACGGGAATTCCATAAAAATATTCCTTGCGAAAATATTGCGAGGCCGGCCGCTTGCTCAGATGTCTCCTCCAGCATCGCATCCAATACCATTCTCGTTCTCAAATTGGACTGAGTATCGACTCGATTATTTTCTATGTTATTGTCTTGATCGTGTGTTCTTCCACGGCTTATGCTGTCAATCAGTTCTAAGTCGGGAACGTGGGCTTCCATAGCAGTTGCATGATATCGAATCGTGCTGAGCTCAGCAGTGCTAATCACAGCAGCGGAGTGCTCAAGGCGAACAGTCGGAGACATACAGGACAGTATTGATCACCAGTTTCGTGGAGATGTTGCTGCATCTCGGGGATAAGATGGCGACAAACGAACAAAGCGATCGGCCCACCATGAAGAGATTGTTGTTGGCCAAACAGATTAAGTGAATTATTTTACAATGATTGTTACCATTATCCAGAGGAAGTGGGAGTCAAACGGCGAAACTAATCAACACATCATTTATCTTACTCGCTTCTTTCGTCTCGATGCGAGTGTAGCTGAGACTTCTTTTGGATATCGAGAACGTTCAGAGGGAGCAGCTTCTTCTATAGTAACAGCACGAATGTGTTGAATATGTTGAGCGCATTTTTCCGAGACTTTCCGTCGGATTGAGGTTGAATTCGTGAGACATTTTGCTCCGTCGGCATTCTCCCTCAACTTCAGATTCTCATGTTTGTGAAATCGCCATTGGAAACGAGGGATCGATCGTTATAGGCCCCGAGATTCTTCTCTAACTCGACATCGGAGGCTAGGAAGCGAGAACACTGCTCCGCATCTCGATCGTTGGAACAACACCGAAGCTAACGCGGGATGAATGCAAAGACAAATCAATCATTACAGTCCCTCGAGTGTCGATGGGCTGCTTTGCTTGTCGCTGTCCTGACTGTGTTACGAAATAGAGGAGGGAAGTAGAGACTACAAGATGCCAGTCGGCTCGCCACTGAACCAGACAACCAACCCAGTCGGTCCATCGGTCGCTCCTTCGCTCACTCGCTCGTTCGTTCGTTCGGCCGCCTGCTCGCTCGCTTGCTCGCTTGGAGTCAGCCAGCGAGCCAGCCAGCCAGCCAGCCAGCCACAAAGCGAACTTTCTCAAGGGATCGATTTGAGAGATTGCGTCTCCTCCGCTGCAGGAAGAGGAAAAGAAACCCATCTCGGCTGACTTGCCGCTAGTACGAGCAACTGAAACAAGTGCTACAAGCCAAACATCAACATTACAAACTACTACGATTCCCTCAGGACGCGAGTGCAACAATTTGTCACTCTCGCAAACTGGCACCAGCCTCGTTCTCAATAGCGAAAATCGTTACATGCAACGACTCTGCTTCTGGCGATTGCTGAGAAGGAAACCTCCCGTCGCTCCTCATTGTTTATCACTCTAAAACGGTCGCAACAAAACTGAAATCAGAATTTCGAACAGTTTGAAGATTGCATCCACACGAGATGTCGCCGAGCAAAAGGAACCCGAGAACTAAGGGATAAGGGGGTCAGATGGTTCCGAATTTACGCTTTGTTGCTTGATTCGGCCGAATTCGCGCGTAGTGTGGAATTTTCTCCTTCTGATCGACATCTCAGACCCCTTCCCACAATCTCATGACGTCAGAACAGAGTCATCGCTCACACCCTGGGAGCTAGCGGCACTTCAGACGAGTTGACGGCGCGGTGCCAATGTGCCTCGGTGATGGGGCATATTGCATTGGGGCTCGTTGGCGCCAGGTCTTAATGACTTCCCTGACCAGTTAGATGAATGGAATACCACTCTCTCTGGTATGAACAACCTTCCAGTCAACTTTTCCCCCCGCAGCATATCACGTGCTCATCTTTTGGCGAGTATTTGCCAAAATTTCCAGCCATATCTTGTCTTAGTTTGCTGGGCTTAGTGTTCCTGGTGTCTAGTAGCCCCGCTCTCCCCCCACTCTCAATTCTTTCCGAAGGAGCCCGGTTGAAGTGTAAACATTGAATTCCCGGGGAAGCGCGGAGCGATCGAGACTAAAAGGAAGTTGCATTGCAATGGAGACCGTGATTTGTTCGAGCGGAATGCTATCAGGGAAGTTATGATATTAAGAGGACATAAATGGGGAGCATTGCGACATCGAGAAGTGGAGACGCATTAACGCTAATCGAATTGTTCCAAGCCCGAAGACTCTCCCGGATGCCATATGGGTCAAGTGGGCGTGGTGGAGGCGGTACCTAGAATCAAATCAGAACAAAAGAAAAAGGGACATAAATCACGATGAAAGGCCCAAACATCGATCTCCCTTAAAAATGCTTCCAAAGAAACTTGAGTCATCTACATGTGTGAATTGAGCGCTCATGGTGTTGCGATAAAACCAATATCATCTCTAGACAATGATTTTACTTCGAACTTCTATCTAAGAACTTATTCTCGACCCGTTTTCGATAGTTTCGGTAGCTCCTTTCCTGTTCAGTATTCAAAGTGCATCGTTGATGTTTGAACTAAACTTGTTCTTCTATCTTTTATATATAAGTTACGTTATGCAGGACGGCGATCGAATGACCTAAATATTCTTTGATTCCAGGTCTGGTTCCAAAACCGGCGAGCCAAATGCCGGAAGCACGAGAGTCAATTACACAAAAACAAGCTCAGTCAACTTCCTTCGGTATCTGCCCTAGGTTCTATTGGTTCGATGCCTTCGCTCACACCGCTGGCACAATCCGCATCGTTTCCGGTTATCGGTGCTCTAGGACTTGGAAAAGCCTTGCCGAAAGATATACCTCTATCGGCGTTTGTTAGTGTGAACTCTGCCCGGGATTCAGGTGTGGAACATGATCATCAGTTAATACTGGCCCTGAAATTGAATCTCTTTGCTTATCGCCTAATGAGCTTAATTCAACGACTAATCCAACCCTTGACGCAATGTTTGCAGAAGGAAAGTTTCCACCGTCTCCGCCTTCGGGACGGTCCCCAACACCACCGTCAACCTCGTGTCCAACCAAGGTCGGCAGCTCCACATCGACTTCATTGTTTCACGCACTTCCCAGTATCATCGAATCTTCCTCCAAGGTATGAGATCTCATTGATAGGTTTCATAGAATTCCGTATTCGAAAACAACAGTATCGACGGAACATCAAATCACACGGTCAACGAACTCCGATGTCGCGTTGAAGCTCAACATTTAGCCGGAGCTCATCGGACTTTTCTGCTTCCAGCAATTATCTCTCAACTCGCTGGCGCAACCTTTGCCTTACGAGCACTTGTTGGCAGCTGCTCAACATTACGCGCTCCTTATGAATTGACAAGATCGTTGGGGAGGATATCTGAACCTCAGTCTCAGTCCGCTGGCAATCAATGCACTCCTGAACCTTGACGGCCAAGCAAACGCCTCGATCGCCAATAGCATGGTAAGCTTCCGCAAAAAAACTGGTGGAGATTTCCGTCGACAGGAGAGTCGCGACGTAAACATGAAATGAGATGAGCTCGTTGTCTTCGTCTGTCGTCCTCGGAGGATTTCACGTGGCCGCCTACGTTATGACACATCAGACAAGTTCGTCATGTTGAGTGACATCTCAAGTGGAGAAAGAGCAAAATAGACGTCATTGTCAAAAGTTCGAATCTCGCTGTTCTATGGAATTCCGTCGGCTCCATGGAAGTCGAGCGAAGCAAAATCACACCACAGAAGAGAATAACACTTCTCTTCCTTCCCCGTTCAATGAAAACTCAAAGATTGTGAGCGCCTATAAACACTTACAGTTGTTTCCGGCTGAAATCAAATTACGCATTTATGGTCGCCTCGAGTGATTTATGGGCGATAGCCATTACAAGCAAGCGCGGAAGATACCCCAAATATGGCGTTATGGTCCCTCTCACGAAAATTACAACCTCCTTACCTCTCGCTGATTTACAAGATTACAATGATTCGCCGGAATCTTCGCATCCCTGGCCCACTTCTCTAAGAGTCACTCACGAATTTTCAGTCGAACCTCCAGAGCGAAGCCACTGGGACCGATCTCCGCGTGAAAACAAAAACCCTGGACTCGAACTTATGACATCCGTGGGAAAAGCGTACGTTTCCTGTTCAACACAGTCCCGAGCGAATGAGCGTGCGGGAGGAAAACTGCAAAGAAGACGCTACAGTTCCGGAGGATGATGTGTGCGTTGATGACGAAGACGATGACAAGTAGTTAAGACTTTTCGAGAAAGTCAATGATGTTGGGGACACGTCGCAAACTGCTGGGGGTTTCACAGGATACGTCCGGCGATATTATGATAGAATCTTGTCCACCCCCGGCTCGAGCAAGAGCCATTAGCCTGTATCATAAGGATGATGAGAAGTACCAAAGCTTGACGAAAATTCTGTGAGCGGGCAAACTTGTAGATGTGCTACCTAGAGGTCCGGACATTTTGAAATCCTTCCAGCCGATGGAGGGCAAACACTGGATTTCACTGTACATATATTTCAAGATAATGATCCAAAAAACTGAAAGGTGCATTTCACGCCAACGAGACTGTTTCCGCTGTTTGGGATGCCACTGAGGGTGCTGACCTACGGATCGAACAAAGAAGCAATAGTGTAGAGTACCAATTGAAAACGAAAACAGAAATACAATGGTTTGAAAGTTCCTTTAATAGGCAATGATCATCGGTGGATGATATAGAACTGGTGACATTCATGTACAGACAAAAAGTAAAGCATGATTGTAATAAAAGTCGCGTTAGAAGTTGATTAGGTTATAAAGAATTGAGATGTTTCATTGGTTTTCCGGCAGCGAAGCAGGAGAGCTCGAATCGTGAAACCCAGATAACTCATCCCGGATCACAGCAGAGTACGAACCGAGTACTGTTGCAGTCAGTCCAAATCGATGACAGCATGCTGTCCGGGGATGAGGGGAATGCGGTCGGACGAAGCGATCGCCCGCTTCATCAGCCTCAGTATAAAAAACGAGCTTATTGCAGATGAGCCGAGCCAGAACCATAAGAAATAGAAAAACGAAGTGCTCCGGGGCTTGCTGATAGTTTCTTCAGTCCATTTTCCTGTCTCAAGCTCCAGTGGAAGGAACGACGCAGCACACATGAACGCGCACTCATCACACCTTTGAGAAATAAACTTGGTTTTTTCTTCTGACAGACAAGGGAATCGATGATCGGATTAAGTTTTTGGCTCACCTTGGTGTAACTTGAGCACAAATTCGAGTCATGTTCAAGGGGATATTGTGGAACGCGGTGTTCTTCTGGGGGAGGAGTTCATCGTCGCCGAGGCTCGAAGCATTGCCAACGACGCTTGGACCGCAGTTTTCAAATCCAACATCCAGTAAATGCACGTGGAACCTATGCGAATAGGAAACCGATTTATCGGCGAAGTTCTGAGGGCCTCGTCTCAATATTCCGATCCTTCGCGGGTCTCACCTCGTTCCGCAGCTGTTCTTCGCATCAAGTTCTAGTTTCAAGCTCACGCTCTTCTTCATCGGATCGTAACGATGAGGCTCGACAGCCGTCGTTTTGAGAGATATCATTCGATCATAACAGCAAAGAGCGCTCATGGAAGTGTCATAAGGACAGTCAAAATGACCCCACACTTGTTTCGTGCAATTCGTACATTTGAATGGCTCCGTTGTGATACAGTAACTGCAACAAAGCCCTCTCTGTGATACAAGCTTCGTCGGATCAAGTGGGCGAATCCATCACAGGGTAACTCGTCCGGCTCACCTTCCAGGAAAAGCGTACTTCCAATGGAGCCACTTACTACTCTCTATCCAGTGCCAACCCCACTTCATCAATCGGAGCGAACCTTTCTCGAATGATTCCCGACATGTTTCACCATAAGGCTTCATCCACAACGAAACCGTGTAATGATCTTCAGCCAAGAGAGATATAGTCATGAGGGGTAAGGTTGCGCCCCAAGATGGAACCAACAGAATCGGTGATGACGTAGTTCTAGTTTGCATTGTATTCAGAGATTGAAACGTAACACAAGAATCCCGTGCTGGGAAATCTGAAATGAGGGGATCAAGTTCGAGATATGTGACAACCACTCCCTCAAGGGTTTTTCTCGAACATAACGTTTCAAACACTCGTCTCCCAGTTTCAGGAAGGCTCGCAATGTGGATTGAAATGATTCATTGTATGGATCACCAACCTGCTGCACAGATATTGGCCAATGCTGCAGACGCGTCGCGGCCGGGACAGTACGTCAGCCTGTTGGCTCGCGCCGAGCAGACTCGGAGTGCGACTGACGCCAGAGGGCGCAATCTCTGGCGAAAGCGATGCCGGGATCCATTGGAAAAAAAACTGGCGCTACCACAAGAACGGAGCTGAGATCGACGATCCGATCAAAGTTTAACTTCACATCGCGTCGCTCCCGGAGATGATGCCTGAGCTCGACGAGCTCTCTCAAGTATTCATGACGTGGCTCTTTTCATTCTGAATGGCTGACCCGGAATCCAGCGACGAGATCCACCTGGCGACCAGCTTGAGTTATCCGACTCGCGAATGTCAGAACAACCACCTGCGTTCTAAGCGTAGCTTACTATCTCGGAATGCGCTTTCTTATTTGGCCGCATATTTGATACTCGCGGTGTCCGGGCTCTGGAACGGACAGGACGGTGTCTCGAGATTGGTCGTATCATCGGAACGTTCAACTTGGAATCTCGGCAAATCAGTTCTCCAAATGAGGAATTTTTGCCAAAAGCAAAATGAAAACGAATACCAACATATTAGCTCAGACTCCAGACAGGAATTTTAGTCGCCGGAAAGGTGATTCGGATGAGAATCTTGGATGAAGCCTGTCGAAGACTCACGAAACTTCCTGCTAGCTGCCGAGCAGACGGGAAAATCTGAAACTCGATTCAAGTACTCCCCAGGCGTCACTCACCCGGTCAGGCCGAGTGAGCGGGTTCTACCGTAGTGCGTGTTCATCACAGTATTTTCTTACTTGTCGCTACAAGTTTGCTCATTTTTCTTGTAGATTTCCACAGAGCCCTTCCCGTGTAACACCAAGACGAACAGTTCTACAGTTCGGTCGACTCCGTGCAAATCATGGAACCACTTTACTTCGATAATTTCGTTCAAGTGCAGACCTATTCATTCACGGAATGCTTGCGGATGTGGGAACCAAAGTTCCGAAGTTCTCTGACAGAGTTCCGGACTCTCTGAACGCCTTTGATCCCCAAGAACTCCGCAGCCCGCCAGCCGGTTCTATATTCAACTTCTCCAGTTTTCAATGATGTAGAGCAGCTTCGCAGAATCCCCATCCGAGCCCGGCCAGGAAGAGTCTTTGACAAAGTCGAGGGTCACGTTCTTTTGGTCGGGAATAATGAGTCGAGACAAATACGAATGACTACAGAGAATTTATGCCATGTTGAAGAAGGGTACTCCGACTAGTATAGGTAGTCAGTACGGAGCCGATCATCCTGAATCATCTCAGATGGAGTCTTGAGCTAGTGCTACCTGAGTGACAAGTTATGTACATTGTGCACGAGTCGCGGAGATTGAGTCGCAACGGGCGAGCCGGTTATTTGGTCGGCGAACCCACATAGGTCAGGAGCTTTGCTTTCTTCCATCATCGAGAATCGATGACGCGAAATACTCGACTTCATGATATTGGAATGACCTATCAATTCCACTGGTAGGAATCAATAGTTCGTTGTACTTGCATCCCGCGAGTATCGAGACCAAGAGAAGAATTGGAGCTGACGTATGTATAAAGCTTCGCGGAATGCCGTGTGCGTGAAGGATATGGACTCTCAGACTAGACATCTGATAACCGAAATCGTTTGCCGCGTGTCCAAGAAGATTGGAAGGCACCATCTATACCTATACTCACCGCACCTTTTCTCAATTCGGAAATGCATCCCATAAACTTTCGAAGGATTTTGTTGATGTTTCATTATGGAGCCATACATCGCTTTATTCCGGCGGCGAAATCCAACTACCTGTCCAACTGAGGTGACAAGTGACAACACTCGCAGTTGGATAATGGATGTCGAGGATTGCGATGCAACAGAGTGCATTAGGCGAATGAATCATGATTTGAAATCACAAATGATCGCCTCATTTCCTCGAACCTACATATTTTACAGGAGCTTTCGATCCATTGGAACGCTTTGAGTGATTGATTGGTCTTCACAGAAATTCTCTGAAACGAACCGCATCCAATGGCGCCAGCGTGTTCGGAATGAGCTTCCACTCGTACTTAATTCCCTGAGAAAGAATTGATTGGGAGTTCAGCCGAAGTGTGCGAGGATCTACCGCAGCCTCTGAGTTCGTGGATGAGTCGTGTTTGACTGATGTGAAAGATTTCCATTTCGGAAACTTCTGGCCGACTGGTGAAGAGTATCAAGTGAATCGCGCCGCTCATTTGGGAGTGGCCTTCCTCTTCATCTCTCCTTCAAACACATTTTGTCTTCGCTTCAAACCGGAGCACCAAACGGCGTCAGAGCGCTCGAGATAGCAGCTCGAACAGCCGCTGGAGCTGCACGCAACAAATCAAGCGGACCAATCTGCCGACCGAGGAGTAAGCGGTCGACACGGCAGCCGAGCAGGCATCGCATTTCGCTGTTGATGTTGTTCTTATTATTAATATTTCAATAATCCCACCGGCAGAAGCGGCTGCACCGCTCCGCTCAAGATCTTCTCGGGTTCTCCGTTATCTCGTCGAGTAGAGCTGCACAGCCAGTAGTTGCAGAAAGCAAGCGTGGTGCGATAATACGATGCTGATATTTATACGACGAAGATGATGACGAAGTCGACAACGGCAACAACAGCATAGATGAGAAGATATGGGGCGGCAAGAGAGGCTTTGATTTCAGTGGACGGCGACGCTAACGTCATTTCGTCGTTCGCCACAGTAAGTGAGGAGTGACAAAGACGCTGAGGAAAATTGAATTAACAGAAGAAGGTCCAACTGCCTCAACTCCGACACCCTACTAGTTTCTCTCTGTGTATCCTGAAAATCGATATTGATCTCCTTTGTTCAACCAGATCGATCGTTGCTTCTGTACCAATGATCAGCTAGCAAGGTGGAGAAAGTAAGGGAGGACGACACCATTTCTTGGTATTTGAGCTCCTCCGCCATCTTGCTGCCGCATTGCGACGCCCTTCCCTCCGCAAGTCGCTATCTTTTCTTATCCCACTGATCGGACGGAGGATAGGTTCCGTAAGTTGGTCGATCTCTGGTCGATTTAACAGCCGAAGAGATCTAACCAGACGCATCGTCCAGCCTGGAGAGAATGGGAACCATGGAAACATTCTCAAAGTTGAAGCCTCGGTGGAAGCTCGATGACTGGAAGGTTCTTGAAAGTTGAAGCTTCCAAATGTCGCAATTCGAAAGAAGTATTCCAGCGTGGTTCGGTCGTTCAGCAGGTTTCGATTATTTTGGATCAGTCCGATACTTACTTGGACAGAATTCCAATCAGCTTGAACTTGATCACCGACAGAGACTCTCCGGGCCGAGGCTCTTTTTCATTCGCTTTCCGAGGGCCCTTTCTGGTTGATCCTTATAGAGAGTTCACGAACATATTTGATTTCGATAAACTTTGAGCTTCGAGCCCAACCGAGGCGTAGAGAAGATTATCAGTTGTTCGACCTGATCGGCTTTGTTCGTCTGAAGGTGTCACGCCGGACGAGGGCGGTTGAAGAGCTTCAGAGGAACAGCGGCGGCTGCGAGACCAACAGAAGAAGCAAAAAAGCCGCTCGTAGATGCACCTCTTCGTACCCACCAGCAATGGATGTTGCCGCTCGATGTGACCAAGCGAAACCAGCGAGAAAGTCACTGATATGACGGGAGTGGTTTAATTTTTCTGAGAGATATGAGAGACGATATGATTTATCTCGGTGAGGTGCACTTAGCTCCGGGGGCGCTAAGCATGACCAGGATCAAGAGCATGACGCTCCCATTTGGTTGTCTTCTCGGTCATTCAATTGCCTGACCCGATAAAAAGTGACCGTCCAACCAACATGTCGAACGATGACAAGTTCTCGCTTATTCAAACCCGAGGTGTAAGCCATGAATGTGCAAGTTCCGGCATAACGAGACTACAATGACTCTATCGCTGGTTAGAAGCTAAGTCTACCACTGAGCACTCCGGTATGCAGTGCTTCCACCCACCTTGACTCTTGTGGAAATTCGAAACTGTCGTCATACCCACAATTGGCGAGCTCATCTTCCGTTTTGAATTTCTTCAGGCCATACCTGAGTACTTAAGTGAGTTAATTCGAAAACTCAGTGAAGTTCCTGCGGGATTCACTAACGTGGGAGTGATTTCAGAAATTTCTGGAAACGAGAAAATCTCAACTCAAGATTCTCTCAATCCAAGCTGTTTTCGTGAGCTTTGCTATTCGTCGAGAGTTTCTACTCGGGCTTCAAATGAGTGGTTTCCTAACGTCCCCATACAGCACCATTAATAGCTGCTCCCATTGAAAGCTTGTTTACATAAAGAAGATGATCGCTGCACGAAGCCTCTCATCGAGTTTCACCGCCTCGATTCGATTCAGCAGTGGCGGCCAGTACGAAATATCCAATGGCTTAGTCAGATGCATTCGCAGAAGGCGAATCGTCTGCAATTCATTCTCTGGAAACGGGAACTTCGCATTAGCCACACAGGAAGTTAGAAATTAGCCCCCCCGGAACCTTTCCAGTTTCTAGAGTCTTACTGCAAGAGTCTCTCACAAAAGTTCCTCCCGTTCGAGTCATCAAGGAGTCACAGAAACAGTCTGAATGTCGTCCGTCATCGACAAAGCTCTTAGAGGAAACAATGAAACCGGGATGATCTACGTGTTCTGATTTTTACTTGGGCGGTTTCGCGGTGATCTTATCAGCTTCGAAATTTCTCTCCTTGGAAATCGATCCGAACAACCCCTGCCACATAATTGATTCTGATGTTTGTTTCGGAAAGACTCAGGAAGGAAGCGAACGCGAGCAATGATTGAGTGCCACGCTCATCAGAGAACATCTCGCTCCTCATTGATATCTACCACGAGCCGACTCCGTGCATGATTTTCCCCTTCCATCCGTCTCCCTTGCGGCCCACAGAGCTTTTTTTATGGAAAAACGATGCAATATTCTGTGAGACATTGCGACGCGGTGATCCGTGTCACTGCCGAATATCCACCCTTTGGTTCGAGTACCCAATCCGAAACTTACAGAAAAGAGGTGTCAGACCAAACAGGTCGCTGCCTCACCCCTCGTCACCCGCAGCATGTTCGCAAAACTTGCGCACGCGTCTTGGTCCGTGGAAAAGGAGGACGGTGGATCGACCTACTTATTCCGCAGCCGAGAGCTGGCGAAAAAGGAGGAATTTCTCAGGAGAAGAAGTTGAGCTCCATGAATCATGATTCCGGAAACCGAGCTCGTCAAGCCAAGTCCGCAGGGCCAAATCGATCAGCGAGTCATCACAAGCATTTACTTCGAATTTTAGGTACTCGGACCTTAGGTCCGAAGTAGGTAGGAGTTTTAGGTACTGAAACCCTCCTGCCAAACCATTTCTCGGATTGGGTCGCAGTCAGAATACTCGAGCGGAACGAAGCACTGCTTGCGCGATAGTTTTCTCGTCGAGTCAACTCGGGTGACAACATGGGATGTGTACACCGTGTGAACTTATTCGTTCAGTTATTTCACAGTAGGAAAAGCTCTTGCAAGCGAACGCGGGTCCGTGGGCGAAGCGTTGCGAGATGAAAAGATGTTCTTTGAAGCGTTATAAACAAAACTACGCTACCAAATGGAGCCAGCAATCAAAAAGAAACTATCAGGTAATTCCCAGGCAGGAAACGGGTTCCGTCCATCTGTTTAAGATAAATCAATGCGGACAGGAACCCTCTTTGTCGTCATTTGAAGAGGGAGAGAAAGAGGGCTTGTAACCTTTAGATTGAGTCGGGGTTGGCTCGCATGCCGACTGCCTACGCGACCGACTGGTGATGTAGCTAGGTATCGCGAAGTACAAATATGTGCGCGGCTCATGTGATCATCGACACGATCAGAGCTACTCGTCGTGGTTTCATAGCCAAACAAAAGCTTCCACCTTCTTTCCCTCCAGCGCTCCCTCCTACCAGAGACAGTTACTCGATTCTACCTCCTCATCTCACCACGCCCTTCATTCAAACCGCGGAGGAAGGAACACAACATCAATCTGATGACTGTTGTGCTGTGGAAACCAGCAGAAACAGAATATGTAACAGCAACGGCAGCAGCGGCAAACGAACGAACAGACGACAAACCTCCCCAGGAGGTAAAAAAAAGAGGGGGGTCCGTCGTTTGCGCCACCTCCGATTGTGAACGGGCTGCCATGTGCGTTCTGTATCGGATTCCCCTTGTAGATTCATTGTAATCGGTGTAACGTTTCAGCGTAATACACGTGTAATGTACCTGAGGCACCGGAGGTGGCTTCTGGTTGGGCGGTGACGGTTCTGCTTCTGGCAGAAACCAGCGGCACGCGATTCGGGCAAACGACTGACATTTTGACAACGCATTTGTCGCTAGTCAGTACCAATGGATTTAAGCTTCTGTTCGAAAGTAGGGAATCTCCCTCAAATCCGAGTGCCGCATTCCGTTTGGACACGAATGCATTTTCTAACAAAGCTCAAGTGATGATCTCTGGAACCCGGAACAGAGAGGACCGATTGGTTTGTTGCCCAAAGTGAGTTTTTTCTACTCGATCCTCAAACCAGATTTCGAACGCGCGGCATTCATTGGTGTTCGATGACCAGACGGTTTCAGAACGATGCGTTCCGAAGATGAGTGAAGAGGACAAAGGAATGAAATGGAGCGCGTACCCGTCGCATGCCAAACTTCAGCTGCCGCTATTCATGGATGTTTTACGATAGCAGGTACATTTCTCTAGGTCTCTTTGAGCCACTCATGGCGATTTGTGGACAGGTGCCTCAACATCGGATCCTCATTCGACCTCCGTAGTTGTAAGTAGGGCTCCGAGGTACACCGAGCCCAAGTGAATAGTCCGTCTCCGCCATTCATCAGTTATAGATACATCAGTTGTCCGTTAGGCTTTCGGTGTGCGCCAACGGTACGACAGCGTTACACCATCGTGCGCCGCCGGACCACCTGTGACAATTGAGGCGATGTCGAACGGAGGAGATGAAAACGAAGAAGTGAGAGTTGCAGCAGCGGCCGCGATCCCACCACCGAAAAAGCAAGCGGTAACCTAGCCATATCAAGATATGGGCGAGGCGAATTCAAAGTCCTTCCGGAACCCCTGAGAGTTGAAGAATAGCGGGCGTGGAGCGACGCGAGACTCGACATGAGCTTCGTCCTGTATCGGGGTTCGCTGCTCGGAGGAGTTGACTTCGGCCACGGTCGAACTTCAACTGGGTGGTGTCCCATTTGGGGCCATGACGATTGATCCGAACGGACATCACATACGCACAAATAGAGACACACACACACACACACCCGAAAACAACAGACAGTTGAACGAAAAGAATTGTCGTGAGAGTCTATCGCTAAACAATCCGTGGGATTAGGGGACACCCGGCAATCAACATCAGTCTGGTCTCGATTTCGATAACCTCGGAGTAGTAACAGTTCCTACACGTGAGAAATTGTCAGAATGAATACAAACAAGCTGATTTATCCCTCGAAAACTTTTCAAAAGTTACTCATGTGATGTCGTGCAGGGTTCAAGATGCTTTCCACAGCTGATCAAGAGCAGAGCACAAGAATAACGGCGAAATCTCTGAGAGCCTAAATTTCGCTTTGAAAAGTTATATGCTACTTACCCCCAAAAGTTGTTGAAGGAGACTGCGTTTTCGAGGACCGCGTGGGGTCACTTTGTTGTTGAACGGACGGGTGCCCATTTCGGTTTTGCTCCCATGTACTTTCCGTTCTTGGGTCGAGAGTCAGTGTCATTGGATACATTTTCCAAGAGAACCAGAACTCGGTTGACTCTAGCGCTAAATCATTGAACGAAGTTCCGGTGCCATAAGCATTAGCAGAGCTATTCGAATCGAATCAATGAGGAAAATTATCGGATGTTAATGCTTGTTCACGGTGTGTGGGTTGTGCTCCCGGTTCCCAATATCGCGTGGCAGACGTTTGATTTACGCAGATTGGGCGAGACGTTCTGCAATCGGGAAATTCATCCCGTTTCCGATTGCACCTAAATATTTACTCGTTTACAGTCGTTTATCCAAACAGCCCGCTCGGATAATTGAAGGTTCATGACTCGACGAGGACTCGAGTTAAGAGCGTGTGGATCACATTTCATTTAAAAATCTCCAAGAGGTGCATGATTGTTGATATCAAAGGTATCCAACCTGTAGACGCCTCTGGATGATCTATTTCCTTCGATCGGAGTCTTTTTTTCTCAAAGAGGGGAATGACGACCTTGGATTTCGCCTCAAAACCAGTGGCCAAAAGTTCCCTCGTAAAATCGTAGAATCCATGTTCTAGGTATCCATATCTGTCCCGCCTTCCTGCCGAAACGCGTATGAGGTCGAAATCATTCGAAAACAACGTCCCGATTGATCGATATCGTGTCTGGCTTCGAGGCTTCTCGAGTTGAAGCTCTTCTCTTGCAATCGAAACAAGTCCGAGGTTTAATTTTCACGGTATTTGCGCGCAGAGCTCAGAGTGAGATAATTTGCTGAACAAGGCAAGGCCCTGACTGAGAAACCTCCATTCTGATATGGAGGGTGAGGGTGACATGGTGGTTTCAAAATCTCCATTAAGTCTAGAGCGATCGGCCTCTGATACTGACTGTTGGGACATCGACTCTGATCGCTGATCTTGAGGTCAATTCTAGGTTCTACGTTTTCCTTTCTATAGGGTCGGTCTATTGAAAAATCAGATGGGAGTCGTTCCCAGCAAGAATTTATCCCGATATCGATCACAGTCGAACCCGCTTATAAGAAACTCTGATATAAGAGTTCCTCGCACATAAGGGACAGTTTTGAATTTCCCGATTACGTCCCCTTAGACGTTCATGTTGGAGGTGACCGCTTAAAAGAGAGTCGCTTTCAATAGAAACCCGCTTATGGTGGACCTTTCGTATTCGAATTTCCGCCGGGTACTCAGGTAGGTCGTCTCTCATGCAGTTTTTGGAGGAGAATTTCGAAAATTTCGATGAGTTCCCCGCAATAGAATGCGTGATAGGGAACAAGACAATTGAACGGCTATCCCAGAGCAAAATCATCAATAATTTCTTCAGCCGGGAGACCACTTCGTTTATGAAATAAAGTCGACGACGTAATCTTAAATGGTATGCGATGTGTATCTCTTGCTCCAGAGTATCTGCCTGCTGACTCGAAATCATGCCGAATAACCGGACTCCGCTTGTAAGAGAAACCGGAGACAATGTTCATTTCTCCGAGCGGTCTCTTATAAGCGGCTTCGACTGTACAAAGCTGCAATACATCGATTTGCAGGCTTGCCGGTTAACGGATGAGTTGACGAAGGGGATACCGCAGATATCTGCTTGAGCATTCTAGACTGCTTGGGATTGCGTTTGAGTAGCCGATCAGCTTCAGCAGGCCAATTTTTCCAGGATTCGTGATGACATTTAACAATCACTGACTTGCAACGCGTGAGCTGGAGCCGATTGGATTATCCCGTCGAGATCTTGTGGAGCCAGAGGGAGCTGATCCGTGCTCCCATGAGTCTATATTTGGGTCTATAAGATGGTGGATACTGATAAATGAAAATTACCGTCAAGTCCACCGGAGCGATTCTCATTGTACTTAACTTGACGGGAGAAACCCGGTACAGGACAACTGAGACCCGTTATATCTTGCGGGACCTTATCGAGAGCATCAGCCTTCGACGATGACTCACTCGACAATCAAGCCTATTTACCTATTGCTGTAACTTTATCCTGAACAAAATCGAGCGAAACGACAGTGTACAAAAAGCGCTTTCCACCATTTCAACATTCTGCCGAATAGAAATAATGTGTTCTCTTCCTCTGGCCCGATAACCTTTTGCCCAGTTGTTCGTGTCCGACTTTACCCGCCCGCTGCCGACTCGGATTATCCTCGACAGGATTGCTACAGCTGGAATGCAAGACAGACGACGCAAATGTTGAGGTCGGGAAAAAGTTTTCGAACTGAGTTGGCCTCTGACATATAACGATATAACGATATAATGTATTTTTTTTTTGTAAACCGAGTGCTTCCGATGGTGTCGTAACGCTTTCTCGAAGAGCGCCAGCGGTGGTCTCGAATACAAGAGCTGTTATGAGTGGCTGCGGGCCGAGTGAGCGAAGATGTGGTCATTTCCAGTGATGCGTGTTCGTTTACGAGTGACGACGGCCCACTGTTTGTAGGTGAGATCTGATGTTTCGTCGTAAAGCATAAAATGCGTGCTTTGGTCTTTTCTGTCTTAGGCGCTCGCTCGCTCACAAGATCGTTTACATTCGGCAATGGCACAACGGCTCCCAACAAGCAGGAGAATGAGAGCTAGTCAAGCGATGAGCCATAAGCCACTGTTTACTGCGAAACTCCTGAACCTTGTCGTTTTACTTCAAGCGCTTTGCTTATGTCTACTGCCGCTTGCTGGTTTGCTTCCGCGCTAATGGAAGCGGACAAGAGGAACTGTATTGCCACTCTTCATGGATGAATTTCCCTTCGATGCGGTGACCACGTTCGAGAAATGGTTTGAAAATCGGTCGTGGTCCCAAATGTCGAGGAACGTACGACAGTCTCTAATTCGTCCACATTCGGGGACTCTTTAATCTCCACAGATTGTGTGACACTTAACGCCTTTGAGAAAACATCACCAACCGTGCGTATACAACTTGACAGATTATCAGAGTGTCTGACAACTGCGTTCAAGTGGCAAAGAACTTTACTCCCCGCTTCTCAACCGTTTCAAGTAGGCTTTCAATTGGATACCGCCGGCGAAAACATCCTAGCGGAGAAGAAACTCGCTGGTGGAAATCGCTTTCAATTCGATCGAACTCGAACCCGTCTCGGAAACGACTTTAGCGACTGCAACCACTCCCTTTACTGTTTTCAAGCTAAATAGACGATAAAGAACTGCTTTGCCGTCGATCATTGCAAGAACTTGATGAAATGATTCTCAAGTGCCCATCGCTGCTCGTTTGGAAAAGGATCATCACCCAGAACATTTCTTAGATACAGAACGGTGTCCGCAAGCTTTGAAAAGTAAATTCAGTATTAAGGCTGGACAAACTTCTGAATCGCGGTTCGAATGACATCTCACTCGGCACTAGCCGTTTATCCAGGGGACGCATCGCATTAGACTGAGGCCCTTCCCAACGCTGAGGCACCTGGGAGGAGTCAGAAGGCCAGGGTTCCCCATTGGTTGCCACAGTGGCACGCCCAGTTCGCGCCTATTCGAACGGATTTTCGGTGCTCGCTGCTGTTCACTTCAGTTGAGAAGTTCTCCAGTGAAGCATCATCTGTCGCTCTGTGATCCCTAATATCTCGACAAGACTCTTAGGCTAAGTGCGTCCTCGAACATTTGTTAAGTGGTGACGTTAAGTCTTTTCGTCTGTTGCGTTGCTCCACTGTGCTCATCGAGCGCCGTCGCAGTCGCTGGTGCGAGCCTATTCAGCACTTGCTAATAAGAAGTGAACGGAGAAAACATTCGCAAGAGCGTTCGCGGCGTTCTCTCTGAAAAACTGGAAGACGCGAATAGTTTGACAGTCGAGGGTTCGAAGTGCTCGTGGTGTTGGAGTCAAGGATCGACCGCAACAATGCTGAGCCCCAGACCGACCATCTCGGCAGTTTCATCGAGTTTCCTCATACAGAATCTCGTCGGTGACAAGTCTGACACCAAAGGCTTCGGTTCAGATCACGGTGAGCTAATTTCATACTGAAGCTATCCGAAAATGCGTGGTTGTCGACTCCGGTGACCCGAATAACATCCTTGATATATGTACAGTCCCCTACTAGTTCTAGTTTTGGTCAAAATGCATGCGCAGAGATTGTCGGCGGGTTGCGGGCACAGCTCGCAACATTTGAAGGGGCCGAAATATTGCAGTCACGCAATTAGTAGGACGTCGTCCCACGGTTTTTGTACAACATGCCAAATGTCCAAGTCTCCATCAGGAGTCATTATCTTATCGACGACGATGTCGATGTCGAGTTGAATTTCATACATTTATCGATGTAGTGCACATGGATGACTTCAAGTTTAATCGGCGATTCAGAAGAATAAATCCACTTCGCCTTCAGACCGTTCGCAAGTCTACTTCTGGAAACTTGTTCCTCCATTAATATTTTTAATTTCTACAACGATTGCTTATAAATGTGACTGAGCCTTTGAATCATTCCGCTCAGAACAGGCGTTATCTATGCGTCTGTGGAACGAGATAAGCTATGGAAACATAAAAATTGACTTCTGCGGCTAATGCGAGATTCATCGATACAAAAAACGGTTGAAAATTCACTTTCACCGATCGACGTCGCAACTTATGTCGCAAAAAATGTATATGTAAATCAGCACAAATGGAAATCTGTAAGTAGTAGAAGCGGGTCATTGAGATGTTCCGGAGCTAATCGTGGTCGATTGTTCGTTACAGACGTGTCCGATTCGAAACCCCTAAAAAAGAAGCGTTGCAGAGCAGCGTTCACCCACGCGCAGGTGTGCGCTTTAGAAAGGAGATTCTCTAGTCAACGCTATCTATCCAGTCCTGAAAGGGCGGAGCTGGCTCGGTCACTTGGCCTCACCGAAACACAAGTGAAAATTTGGTTCCAAAACCGACGATACAAAACCAAGCGACGGCAACAAACCGTTCCCGAAACTCAGGTCGGCGCGATAGAACAGGAAGTTGTGCGTATTCCACCGCCAACGATTCCAGCACCTCTGCCCGGAATGTTCCTTCAGCAGTTCTATCACCACTTGGCTGCATTACATCATCAGCAGGTTCAGCATCTGCAGAGACATCTCCACGTGCACACAATGCCGGCTCTGCCAATGAACTGGCGCCCGGAACCGAAAGAAGAACCGCCGAGCGAGGACGATTCGTAGAATAGTTGACGTTACAAATATTCTTGTAATCTGTATTTATTCCGTACGAAAGTGAAACTATACTATTACTACCAGATCCACCCAGCGAGCAAATTTTGTGTACACAACTGATGTAATTATGAAGGCCAGGGATGATTCATACTTTCGCCCTGATCGACATTTTGCGAGACTGTGAATCTGAAGCTGAGCCTGTTTCAATGTCGGTGACTGAACTTCCGGAGTTGTTCCCACTCATTGTCAGTTGTTTGGAACAATCGGAGTTCGGTTTGAATGTGAAGCGAAATGTCAAGTGTTTAGGTGTATAATTTCTAATGACGATGCACCTATTGTATTCAGCGAACACCTATCGTGAAGAATACTCGAACGAGATCTCCAATAAACGAATTTCACTACTGGAGGTGTTTTCGTTTGGCCCGGATCGAATCATCGTAACTTATTTCGATCGGTGTGCACATCGACTATTCGCGGATATGTTCGGGACAAGAACAAACAGGGAGTGAGAAACGCTTCATAGGGGATTCGCAGCCTTCCGAGGATGACTCGGGGAAGCACAATCTCTTGACTCCACTCGGCGTTGAGTGACAGTGATCAAGACTCGAACTATTCGCTTCGCGAATTCGGTCTTCATTCAGTAAAGTCTATGGTTTCCCTGTGAAGGTCGTGTGGGATGTGGGAGAGATCGGGGATGCTTAAAGGCGACTATTTTGACTCTTTCTTTCACTTTTCCGTGACTGCGTTCTTCGTCATTTGAAAGTTAACAGGGAAAAACAGCACTAGGAAGCCTTGGCGTTCTGTATTGATAGGACGAACACCTCGCGGCAGGAGTTCTGAAATTGAATTGTTTATGAGAGGGACGCTTGAAGCTTTCGGAGACCCTATCTTGACTATCCAAAACGAGTTTGTGGACGCCCATTTTTCTCTACTAGCAGTTGATGATGAGGAGTGATCACCAAGGAGGTTCATGTTGGGAAATATTGACCGTTGGCGAGTCAGGGCCAGATCTCCGGGCGGTTTTTGCAGAATTCACACGAACGTCTGGATAGTTTCCCGGGAGCCTTCCCATCAATTCGAGAAATAAGGTTTTTGAATCGATGACCATAAGAAAAAGTTAGTTCCATCCGATCTCGCTCGGAAACTTTTGGACAGGACTCCAACTGTCCACCAGACTCTCACTGTCTTGACAGACGAGTCTAGGCTCGGATCAACCCATACTAGTCATCCTCATCTAGTTAGGAAGCTTCTTATTTTCAATTTTATTTCAAGGGCTGTTTTCGTTACGACCAGAAATACCTCTTGAACTTTTGCACCAGTGCTTGAAAACATAATGCAGCAGTCCTCGAGGCTTTTTTGTGCTCGTCCTCCCAATGCTCGTCAGAAAATCGGCTTCCCGATAATCTGTGCGGATCCAGCTGGGGAACGCTTTTTCGAATCCCCGTCAGGCCAGCGAGCCGTTGATCTTTTCGGGCAATTTGTGTGAATCAGGTGTCGGATTGAAGAAGCAGAGAGGAATTTCGGAGAGATTCCGAATGTTCCAATTTGTTTCCAAACTGCAGCTCTCGAAACATTCATCAGTTTGGCGTAACTGAAAGAGCTTGTTGCTCGCGGTCCGGAACTTCCCTTTGAAATGCGCGTCTCCATGTCTGCTATTCCGTGCTTATGACTTTTGATCCGAATAAAAAAACAACAACATTGGTTCGATACGTTAGGGAATGTTTACTGCGAGATTTGAATGAAAAACAAGCGCCCAACAGCCAGCGAACAGGAACAACCCTTCGAGTCTCACAGGTAGCTCCGTAGGCGATTCTGACTGGGGTCCGAAGCCGTTCTCTACAAAGGTGCGGCAGAATCCTTCTTGTGGTTGCTCTCTTGTGAGTGTGTCTACATCATTTTCAAAAAAAAAAACAAATAGATTATATCGGCGACGCGCCCTCCAAAGAGATAGTTCGTCGGTCGAGGCTCCCGCGTCCCTCCCCAGGGAGCTTCGACCTCAGTATCTTTCAGTCGTCTCTGATGCCGGCCAGAAGAAAACTTTGTGCATCTTTCTGATCACTGCCACAAGCAAGCCATAGACAATCGTTTCTGCAGTTATGAGTTCGGAACATCAGGCAGCTTACCGTTTCAGAGTGACAATCGCAGAGTATTCCGCTTTTCTGATTTGAATCGGAGGAGTTCATCCTCAAGGAGTCGAGTTCCGAAGATGCAAACCGACCGTTTTGCTTTTGAGAGTCACGAGGGATGTAGTCATTCTGTCCTAGCCTGATTGATCGATTGATGGACTCGAGGATCAAGTTTAACCACCAATGTCGGACCAAGCTACAGCTATTGCAGTGTCGAATAGCAAGCTTTATGAATGCTGAGCATGAGAACGTTTTTTGTTGCTAGAGTCTATGAGGGAAGTCTCGGGGAACTCAAAGATGGAGGGTGATGACAGCGGCCATCGAATCGAGGAAAAACGGAACAGAACTCAGAGAGGAGACTATGACTGGAAGAAAATGGAACTCGGACCACTGGAAGTTTGCGATCCGGTCCTCTAACGACGTTGATTACAACGCGCGAGCGAAAATCGCGCTGGAGATTAACTGACCGACTTCGGCACACCAGCTGGGTTTTTCTGGCTGAAGAGGTTCTACAGCTTCATCGTGTTGATTTTCGCGTATTATGGTCTGGATACGAAAACTTGTAAAACTTTCTTCGAAATTCTCGCAAAACGTTGTTTTGCGGACCAAGCTGAACGCCACACTGAGAACTGTTTTTCATCGTTCACTATTCTTGACACCACGGCTCTCTTTGGCTTGAAATTGCAAGAGAGACAAAAACGAGAGGTGTGGTAGCAGAGGCCCCCGTTTTCCGCGGTAAATTCATTTGGGGCAAGCCATGCGGAATGAATTTTTGCGAAAAAGAAGTCTTCCCCAAGGTTGCGCTCTACATTGAGTTTGGAACGTCCCCCGACCACCGGTGAATGGCTCCCGTATGATGGAGATTCCATTCGAACGATGAGCGACGCATGGTGGATCGAGATGAACCAAACATTTCAGTGCACAAGGAATCCAGGAGAAGTTTTGTCAAAATCAACATAACCCTCATAAGACCGATGATAGAGTTGTCGAACAAGTCAAGCTCGTTTTCCGAGCCAGAGTTCGTAGCAACACAATCGATGGTATTATGCGCTCATCCATTCATGCCAATAAAGAGACGTCCGGATTCTATTGGCTAGCCAATCAAGTCGTGTCAAACCTCGAAGCCGGAATCATGTGTCGATTTTTCTCCCGTTGACCTGGAAGAGTGTTCTGTCGAGAGCGTAAGATTTGCGAAAAATTCCGATGAAATAAATAGCAAATGATAGTCGAAAAGAACGCTTCCTTTGGCTAAACTGATGATTCGAAATCCCCTCTCGCTCCGATTCCTCTATGGATAACTCCTGGAAAGACGAACCATTCCACTTTCACTCCTTGCGAATTGGATGGAACGGGCGTTTTCCAGAGCTGTAACAGTGGACTTTTTTCTTCTCCATGATTCAACCAATTTTCGAGAACAAAATGAGGAAAAATTCCCCTCTGAAACCCTTGCCGCTTGCCGACGTAGCGCGCGAATCAATCGCGAACTCAGGGAGTACGGAGGCTAAGATCATCAGCGCTCAACCCCTCAGATTCTAGCTTATTTGGAAAACCTTCATAATTCTCTGAGGAGGCCGGGGTCAGAAAAATTTCGGAAGCAAAAGTTCCTTATATCGAATCAAACTACCCGACAGCGAAGTCACTGGATCGATCCCAGTGCTTCTTTTTCGCATCCATCCTCTTCTGGGCTGTTATTTTCCCCGAAGTGCCGATGATTCCTGCCGAGTTTCCGCAGTGTTTCCAGGTCGAGACATGACATTCGGAGATTCTTCGGAAGATTTCCGATTTCTGTCACCTTGGAATTCTACGAAAGGGGTTTTCGAGGGATTGCGGGCTGCATCTAAGATTTGAGAATAAGAGTCGCCGTCCGTGGGCCTCGCCAGCAACTCTTGCGCTACGTTGCGCGTTTCGAAGAGGAGCTCGAGAGCAATAATTCCTTTTCCCAAGTTTTGAAAATTGATTAAGAATCGACGATTCGCCAGCCACTTCTATCAAAGAGCGACAAAAATGAGAGAGTCAACCTTGACGCGCTCTGGAAAATGCTCTTCCAATCCGGTATTCAAAAAAAATGCGATGAAACAATAACTAGAAGATGCGGGTCCTCAAGAGCTATTGGTTTGAGTTCAATAGTCGAGTGACTGCACCGATTGACTTCCCGCAGATGCCATGAAAATCCTGTTGATGCGCTCGATTCAGGACAACTCGTCCGGCCTCTCTCCGGGGCTCCGCTTTACTTGAAAGTCGAAACTTAAAAGTTCATGGAACTTCCTGGCTATCGTATAAGTGAACAAAACTCGAATTCTGCCTTCCACAGAGCAGCCACATGAGTTTCTTCTTGGGGAAAAACATCAAAGACAGTGGACCATTGGCACAACAAGAAATTCGGCGCTTGAGGGTTCTGGTCGTTGTGGCGAAGTTCACATGACGGGGTTGCTCAGCGTCCCTCTACAAAGCGGTGGCCGAAGAACCGGTGCATTGTTTTGGATTTTGAAGAAACGATGTTTGCGGTCACCACCCCCAACCGGGATCCGTAGAGTGAAAGGCTCCCACTGCTGATGACAGCGGTCTGTCGGTCAATTAACTGGGCATGTCCTCATCAGTCTAAAAAAAATGGATTATTTCGTAGCCCTCATCCTCGACGAGCCCGTTTTGTTTCTTTGAGTCACCCTTCCTCAGAGCGTATATAAGCTTGATCCAGTATTTCACTCAACTACTTCTGTCAGTTGGTTCACGATCAATCTGATCCACCATGAAGCCTGTTGGCGTCATTCTCATAGTGTTCGTCCTGTATCCTTCTTGTGAAGGTCTCTTCCTACCGCCGTTGACTCAAGGAATCCATTCGATGTTCGGATTAAACTACGGGGCGAATTCTCAACGCCCCAAATTTATCATCGGCACAACTAGCGAATTGAGACAAGTTCGAGAACGATTCCCGGTAAGTGAACCGCGAGTTAGCTTCTATACAATCAACTTTCGAATGAAATCATCGTAATTCTCACCTCCAATTTCGTTCCCAGGACATCGATCCTTCGCGATTCATCGACACAACTGCAGCTGAGGCCGGCCGCGTTCCGCAACCTTTCGCTCTGGGTATGTATTAATATTCTCAATATTGATCCTGTTTCGTTCCGAATCGTGGATTAAGTGTTTTTTGTTTGTAGGGGTCAACGTTGCATATGGTCAGCAACCCATGAAGCACCTCGGTGCTTACGCCCAGCCCGCTGAAGAGCCCGAAGCTCCAGCACCGGCTTACGGAATGCCTACGTCTAGCTACGGAAAGCCTCAACCCAGCTACGCCAAGCCCGAACCAAGTTACGGGAAACCAGCTTCCAGCTATCCCAAACCCGCCTCTAGCTATCCTCGGCCTGCGGCCAGCTCGAGCTACGGACAGCCAGAACAACCAGTCGATCAAGGAGAGCCTCAACCTGTCCCCGAAGCTGCTGATTTGCCCTCAGTCAACGAAGTCTCGGCTTCAAACTGGGTCTCCCAGACAAGCTCCGACGACGTTTTCACCTAAACCGTGAACCAGACCAGTATCTCCCAGACGGCGACCTCATCCTCTTCGGCTGCGTCGATCTCCCAGACTGCTTCCATCTCGGACAATGCTGAAAGCTCGGACAGTGAAGGTGGCAGCTCGCAAACTTCTGAATCCTCTCCCGATAGCCAGCAGAGTGAAGACGGCTCTAACTCCGTGCTTCAAGATGTTTCCGTACAGCAGACTGGCCCAAAAGAATCCAACACTGATTTCTTCCCTGCTCAACTGCCCGCAAGCGAAACCGTTCCGCCTCTCACGTCCGATAATGTCATCCGTCCCGCTTCGCGTCCCCCAAGCACCCCCAACCAAGAAGCGGCTTCCGAAAACACCGTCGACGTTGGAAACTCTGCTGATAATATGCCTTCGTCACAAAATGGCGACAGCTCGAGTTCAGTGAATCAAGAAGCTTCAGTTGAGCAGGATGTGAGTGACGCTTCAGATTCTGGTTCTGTCCCAATGCCGTCGAACCCTCCATTCGTATCGGACAACGTGATCCGACCCGCGTCCCGACCTGTCAGCTCCCCCGATTCGATGGCTACTCCTGAGAACACCATGAGCGGTGGCAATGAAGACAACACAGATCCCGCTCCGTCCGGTGCAAACGCCGAAATCGCTCAATCTGCCTCCGCGGACTCCGGTTCCATAGTTCAAGATGCTTCGATCGAGCAGACCATTGATGATGGAGCATCGACCCCAGTTGCTGCCGAAAACTCAGAGAGCCCCGTGATTGAGAGTGACTCGTCCAGCTCGGGAGAGCAGCAAGTCGAATCCGAGGCTTCAGCCGGCGAAAACGACTCTCAATCATCAACTTCAGGCCCTGATGTTTTCGTGGTGAACCACTCCAAATCCGAGAGCTCGTTCAATGAAACAAAAACTTCTCATAATTTGACTAAGGAAACTTCCACCACCATCGTGACAACCCATGTGGCTGGAGCTCCCCCGGCTGCCTTTGAGCAAATCCCTGTCACAAAGCACAGACACCCTTTCTTGAATCAGGCACACAAGATCCTTACGAACAAACTCCCGAGACCCGGCTTCGGAAGACTTATTCGTCGATCGGCTGATTTGAAAGAGGGCGATGTGGTCGACGCACCTCAAAATCCTGTTGATGTCGAAGAGGCAGCGGGAGAAGAATCAGCAGCAGAAGAAGAAACAGAACTCGATTTGCGTCAGCTCGCCGACAACTACCCCGTGCTTGAAAAACAAGAAGATATCGAGGACTACTTCACCTACATCTCCAACATCGACACCGACCACTGCTTAGCGAAGACGATTTGTGAGCTTGCTTCGAACCCAGAGAAAAAGGGAACCGAGGGAGTGCAGATCGACGAGTTCTTTGAGTGAGTAGGCCTCGACGGTTGCTGTTTCGATTCTGTTTTTATTTTGTGACTCAAGATTCGGGTCTGTCGTCGGGTTCTGGTCAAAACGGATACTAACTGCGATTCGATTCTTTTTCTCAGGAAATATGACGCCACAAACTCCAAAGAAGGGATGAAAATGTACAAAGACGCTCATCTCGCAGGAAAGGGTGGTGAGGAAACGTGCCTCGCGAGGTTCCCTGACTGCAAGCTCGACGAATAAGGGCATCAACGAGTCTCCCAAAGTATTGCCGTCTCACAGTATTTATAAACTACTCGTAATAAAATAATTCGCGTCTGGTAATCCAAAAAACGCTATATCATTCTTTCTTATGGTAAATGTGTTGATGCCGCGCCCCGAAGCATTCTCAACCACAAAAACAACTCCTTCCAAGGAGAATGCAATCAAAATTGTGATTCTTCAGAATATCGTGCAGCACGCTCAGTTGGGGCTAAGAAGTCTCGAAAAGGAAGCGATCACCGATTGGCGTGCCTCATATGAATTTGAGAGAAAAGAGCTGGCTAACAACTCGGTGGATGGTTCGAACTAGCGCAGAGCCGGCTCGGTCAAGCGTGGCTTGCTCACATGTACTCTCTGCCCTTGCCGAAGGGGTTTTCATTTCATTCGATTCCACCCTCGAAAGCGGCAAGATTCCATGTCCGATTCCTGAACTTCCGTCATATTGTGATCCTACTACGTCTCCCAAACCGCCGAGAATTCCCGCGATGTTCTTTCCCGCAGCCTAGCTACGGAGTTTTCTCCGGCGTTCGTCTATTAAGCCACTGGGAGCAATATTGTATTGTCGTTGTTTGGGATAGTGTGCATTAAAACTCACTTTGTGCAGAGTAAGAGTTGACATGGAGAAACTGTAGAAGTTCCGTGGTGACAACGGATGTTTAACGCTGCTTGAGTGAGTGAACGAACATCTCTCCTTCGAGGAGGACGTCCGGCATCCCTAGCTCCACCGATGCGAGGCCATGGACCACGAAATACAAGCCAACGTGGTGTTGATATTTGGTAACTCGATATGGAGCACTTGTTCAGCCAAGTTGATCACTCTATCCAACAACTGTTTTGGAGGCGAGAACTCCGCATGGGCCCTCTAAGTGGGACCGGCGATTGTGTTCGGATCCTTCGACCCTCGTGCGGAGAGAGAAGAGGAAAGGAAAATTTGAGGGATTCGAATTTGCCCTCTTGAGGGACGAAACTGCGAAAAGAAGCTCGAATGAGCATCGGGGAGGTAAAAGACGACGCTCTGACATGAGATCGTAATAGTCGACAGAAACTTTGATGACGTTCAAGCATGTTTGCTTGCATGTATTTATTCAATAATTCGTGTCGGACACTCAGATTTTCAATAAATAGGACGCTGTGGGACATTGTGGGGCCCGTTCTCGTTTACAGATATGAGTTACAATCGATGGAAAATTGCGAATCGCGCGGCGATAGACTTCAAGGCCGTGGAGGAGCTTGCACTGAGAGTACGAAGTCTATAAAGTGCCTCCATTCCGCGATATCAAGCGCAATAGTCCGTCAGTGAGTCAACAGTCCTGTCGGCTCCATACTTCTTATGGTTTCGATGTTCGTCATCCTCTGCTGTCCGGTCAAGGGATCCTGTTCCCGCATACTGGTGTGCTCCCTCACCAGTCCAGTATCCAAACCGCTGAATGTGAGCATATAGATGTCGTTAGACGTGAACTTATGGTTCTCGGTAGATATAGAAGTTATCAAAACTCAGGTAGAGAAGTCACTCACCTGTCGAGTCTTGAACCGATCACCAGAGGAGTATTGAGACCTGTTGTGATGTAGGCCGTATTGATGCCCGATTGGTAGGGAGTTACGAAGGGTTGACGCACGAGTCTGGGAGCGCAGCTCGCCGAAACGACCAAGCCCATCAGAACGAAAACGAGAACTGCGGAACGGCGATCCATTTCTGGAAACACGCACCAGATATTCATGATGATGTTGAGGTCGCCGATTTCATGAAAAAGGCTCAGAAATCGGAGAAATGCTCACCGATCATTAACGGGATTCTGGCAGAAGTTAAGAGACGCTTCTCGTTAGACAACGATCGATCGGGTACTCACGCAAAGCGGGCGTTTTCGAGGGTGTTTCACAATTTCCTTCCACAAACCACTTCTCTTCGTCGAAGCTTTGAATCACTAGCCGAATGCACTGAAGGCGACTCGGTCTGATCTACGGGAGTTTTGAATCAAGTTTTTGTCTTGTGGCTTCTTATAAGCAGTGCGATCCGCTCGAGTACTCGTCGAAATGATTCTCGTGACCATTGAGAGACTGCCGAGTAGCGAACATCGTTAGACAATTGAAGCCTCCGATTCTGCGAGCATAAGGCAAGATATGAGACCATCAGGAGTCTATCATTACCGATCACGTCACAACGGCGACTCGGATAGCTTCGCTCGGAATTCTGTCATTAAAAGTTTACTGCTTTTGTTCGCCCGATGACGTCTGTGTTTGCAAACGTTCAATTATTTTCTCGAAAAAAACATCGCAACGGCACTGATTCCACCTTCTGCCTTAGAACAATTTCCTGACGGCGGGAGCTCATATGAATAACAAGTTTGTTGATCGTCTGAGTGGAGCGAGATTACAGCGCGGATGTTATGTCCTCAATGGCCGTGTTACGGAACGATCAAGGCAAGCGGTTTAATCATCTCCAAGGTAAGCCGATCCCAACTAGGTGAGGCCGAAACTACTCCGAGAAAGTCATCCGGCGCGTTGCATTGAGGCCGCTGCGAACGAGACGAGAGCGTCCTGGGTCGAGATGGCTTCTTGGTGCTCGCGAAAACACGGCGGGATGATTCGATCGAATGCTTGACCGTTCGCGATTATCTGTGCCAGAACGAGTCGTTGGCCTATAGCTTTGCAGAACGCGCTTCTTCCCGACACCGATCTGTGAGAGAGGCGATGAGGGTCCAATCGAGGCGGGATGAAAACTTGCGGAAACCCGTTCACTTAAACGTTTAGATTCCAACCGTTCCTCCGTGCAGCAATAGAAGAGCACTGAGAAGCCCCCAAGGATGGCTTGAAATGAAGCTGCACCTCCGTCACTCTTGAGATGCTGAATCGCTACAATCTTTCCGGGATTTGTTGTATTGAATGTTTCGAAAAACTTCTTTTCAAGTGGATGTAGTTTGTCATACACTGATCTGCCATAAATTTACACACATATACATACATACATACATGTGAGGAAGTGGGAGGGGAGGCATCTCGGCAATTACTGCTCTCTATGGTTCCAACGACCAAGGTCTTTCCGCCAGGTTCACCATGGACGTCACGCAGGATTCCTTGATTTTTTCTTCATGGTGGAAGTTCTGTTGGTTGATAGTGCGACCGAGTGTTCATCGCTGTTTTGGCTATAGTACTGTACACACAGTACTAATTGAGCCAGACACTCAGTTTTCACCGGGAAGGTTTCCAACCGGAGAAAGATCGTTTCCTCAAAATGAGTGTCATAGCAGTTCAAACTTCAACGGAATCTGTAAATGCTCTTCACTCCTTTCCCTCGACTGACACGGCACTCTCCAGGAGTTTGAAATTGGCTCTTGCTTCGTGCGTCTCCTCACTGCGAATGAGCCCCGCTCGCTGTCGCCGCTTTCGAGTGTTTTCAAGTCGGAGGCGTTATTGTTTGTGAGGTTTCGCACGTTGACACTTGAACAGCCTCTCGAATGGCCGGTTTCCCAAAGTCCCACCTGCGAGCAGTGCAATCAGTCTCTTGTCAGCCTCAGGCACCCCCGAAGAGTTCTCCTCGAAATGAGCGCAAATCACGGTTGTTCTTTTGAGTCGAGAATGTTCTCGATCTGAGTCTCCTGCGGCCTTGGAAGGCAGCCACAAACGCCTGAATTGAAGCACAGCCGGAAAGTTCTCGAAGCCGGTGAATGACAACTCCCAGAAAAGCTCAGAAGTGAACAGAACAATTTTATTCCTCGGAGGAAACTAATTCTCTTTTCTTCCACAGAGTATTCTCACCCTCGACGCACGATTGCGAAGGTTTGCAGGATGATTCGATTCGTAACATTTTATACTCAAAGTATCATTGTTACCGCGGAGGCGGGAAGCCAGCTGCCTCTAGAACCTGCAGTATTGAACTGACGTTCCTCATACCGGTGTGCTGGTTGCGGTAGGTGTGTACCTTATGTTTCTGAATCGCTCGCTCTGTCTGCATGTGCAGGACTTCCCAAACAACATGCCCGTGCCGATACACCTGGAACGTTTGTGCACGATTCGGGTGAAATAATGAACTACCTCTTCCCTCGTGAATTGATCTCATTCTGAGCTCGAAGAAGGAGATGAGTGAAAATCCCTGTCGACTCACTTTGATGGCGAAGGCGGTGTACGGACTCACGAATTGAAACGGGAGTACGAGGTTCAAATACTTATCGAGCCCCAAGAGTTCCTCATAGTCGGTGGCGTAAAACACAACGTTGTATGATGGGAGGTCGTTTTTTATTTTACGAAGGCGGGAGGAAACGTCCTCGAGTATTCGTTTGGCCAACTCTTTCTCGAAGCCCTGCGGAACGATCGGGATTCAGTTCAGTGTCTCTTTTATTGGATAAAAGGGGGGTATGGGTTAAACAAATATCAGTGGCGATATACGACCGCTAGACGTATCATGGGCAATCCTCCACGTGAAGGACTTATTCACAGAAAATGGCTGGATAGGATGGGTGCAATGACGTGTTAGGCAGTCTCGACTCCATCAATTGATATTCCGAACTCAACATACCTTGACCAGGGTACGAATAATTGCATCGTAGCAGAAATTCAACTTTCTGATTTCGGCCCAGGTAGGAAGTTCTTTACCTGTATGATTACGTAATAATCTGATTTTTTCGGAGAATGTGCTCTCTCTGATCCTGAATCATGAACAGACGATATGTAGACTGTCGACCAAATCTCCGAAATTATGTCGCAATTTTACCTTCCGAGTAATGGCGGAACAGGAGTAGATCGAGAACATTTGAGCCATTCTCTAACTCGTTGGAAAACAAACCGTCCTGGAGGAAGATAGGAGGTTCATTTCACGTGAACTGATAGATGGGATTCGATTCATCACAACGAGAACTCCAAAAAAAATTGAAAATCAGGTAAGAAGAACCATAGCTCTTCTCACGAGAGAAGGTTTTTTTCCACGGAAGGAGGCGTGCCCAGTACGTGTAAGCTCAGGATTATTTCTCCGAAGCTCACCTCTCGAGCTTTGCGGTTCAGAAATCGGATGTACGCTGCAACACTCCGTCCACGAAAGGTGATGGTGTATAGATTTGCTTCATTCTGCTCCGCCATCTCATTCCGCAGAGTCCATCGTGCGATTCGATCCTCCTCAATTTAAAGATGCAAATACTCCGTTATACCCGTAACGTTCCAACATCGGGGAAAAGCCTCATCGAGTCGAGAATATTCAAGTGTAGTGTTCGACCGATTTGAACACTGAAGGAATCAGTATACCGGCTCAGACGCTTACCGGAGTGGAGATGACATTACGACGCGTGAACGTGTACGGAGGCGTATCTTGAAGCCCGTAGTAGCCTTGATATAACAGCGCCGTTGAAGCTTTTAGATTGGCAACACGCGGGGTCAGAAATAACGCTCGTGAACATCTACGACTATGCATGCCTCCGATGTGTTGTCCGAGGGCGATTGTATAATTCGCAGCAGCGTCATTGACCTGGTGTACGAAGGCGAAAAAAGTTGAACGATGAACAGTTAGGTGCGAATAAAGATGGAGGAGTCTCGAATTATCCGAGTCTTCGAATTCATTTATCAGATATTCTTCGCTACAGCACCTTTCGTTTGTAATGAAGCTCGTAGAAACGGTCGCGCAAGGATGGCAGCATTAAATTGTTCTCTCGCAATTTCGTGTGGTTGCGCGATATGAGATACGGAATGCGAACTGTTGGCGTGAAAAATATCTTGCAAAAAAGATAAATCGCCCTTGAATCGAAGGAACCCGATGTCATCAGGGACCACGGCATTATCGACATAGTGTTTTGTTGGAGAAAAGTGTCAAAATCCTCGATGATTCACTCACCAGTGTCAGCACAAGTTTCCGTTCCGGCAGTGACTCCTCCAGGATGTATATACGATTAAGAACGTCCGCGACGTTCAACAAGAAGCCTACCATAATCAGGATGAACACTGATTTTCTCCATGGGGGAACTGACGACGCAACACCCAACAAGCGCACAAGCTGATCCTGGAACCTGACAATTTTTGGAGCAGAATCAAATATTTTGTTGCGCGGAGGGACTCGAGGCTCGAGATCAAGTGATATGTCCTATGCACGAAAAAACAGGTTGTCATGGTACCTTCGGTGCCAAAAACTCCTTCGAGACGACACAGTTGATTGGGAACTCGTCAGTCTTTCAACATCCATGATTCTGAACGTGTATGCTCCAACGCAATGGAACCGTTAACAGTCGACGACTGACAGCGATAATCTGACGTTGTTCTGAGAGGCCACGAGAGAGTACAGATGGAACCTAATCGAAGCTAACGAAACAACAGTTTGCCCTGAGAGCCTCTGTAGACGACATCGTACACTAACATCTTCCCTGCCAATGACACGCCGCGGACCAGAAATCAGTCGAAGAGAAGCTCGTTCGGTGGAGAGTTCCGAGAATGGATGAAACATTGGCTTCAGAGCGGAGTAAGGATTTTCCTGTGACTTTGTTAAAAGTGATGATCAGAAACAAGCCATCTCAGGCAGTATTTCACTGAACATGGCTCGAGAATATCGCCTTCTTCCCTTGATTCATTTGAGGCGATCCGAGAAGTATTCAAGAAAGAATCGAACTGCTCAGTGAGATGACAACAATTTATTGTTGCCGAGTTTTCCCACCCATTTTTAGAATATTCGACCTAGCTTTCCCGGTCAGAGTTTTCTGACGTCATTCAGTGGTTTTCCGAGCGATATTTACACAAACTTGGAGTAGCACAGACTGGGGGCTAGTGAAACCGACAAAATGAAATGTGACTAGCTGCTGAAGGTCTACGACCGAACTGCCAGTGGAATCGAATCGAAAGTATCCTGCATCGAAAGGTGTGACAACTCTAATGGACATCACCCACTCCTCTTGACCATCATTCCCTACATTGACCTCCTTCCAATTGAAACTGACACTATATTTCCGTTGAACAAAACTTGAAAATAAGTAATATACACGAAACACTATTTCAGCCACGTGAATAATTCTGCGGAATTACTCTGACTTCGGAAGAAAACTCGTCAAATGGAACGTTTTTTTCTCGGCGGCTGGATCGATTCGAATCCTGAGCCTCCATGGGAAAGTTATACGGTGGGCGCGCGAGCGCGGACGATGATTTTCTTGTGCGAAGGTTTCCCTCTTGGCTAATAACGCTGTTGACTGCGGAGCGGTTGGAATATTTGAAGCTGGCGAAGACCATTTTCATCTGGCAAAACACTAGCTGACCGATGGTTCATCTATCTGGAGTCGTCCCGGACTTTCGGCTTCATCGTCTGAACTTCCATCATCCGATTTCACTCGTCCCAGGAATCGATCATCGCCTTGCGCTAGGTTCTTGAAGTTCATATCGCTCACGTCTTTCCATTGCTCCATTAACGCGTCTATGGTCGAGTCCTGTCCTGCATCCCCCGTCGAGGCTGCTGCAGCTGCTGCGACCGCTGCCAAAGCGAGAGTTTCTCCGCCTGTCGACGTGGACGGGTGCTGCGAGACAGATACTCCGGGATAGCTCGCATCCAAGCTCATCTGGTAGTCTATGTTATTCAAGGTGTTTGCGCCAGTGAGATTTAAAAGAAGATTCCTCGGAAAATGAGTTCTACGGTGGGTGTTCAACTGGTGACCTCGCTTGCAGCTGCAGAAAAGAAAGGAATCTTATATTGAGCAGAGAGAACACTTGCATCGGGGGAGAGTATTGAACTTTATCGCTATTGGAACAATGAATCGAATGGAAAAAGAAGGAGTTCTTTCGATCCATAGCTCACCTGTATTCGCACAAATCACACTTGAAAGGTCTTTCATCTGAGTGTCTTTTCAGATGTTGCTGTAAGTTAGAGCTTTGTGAAGAGCTATAATTGCACAGATGACATTTGAATGGCCGCTCTCCGGTGTGGACTCGTTGATGAGTTCGAAGCCACGACGGCCACGAGGTTTCATATTCGCATTGATCACATCTGAAAATCGATACTCGCTTAAAATTGACTCATTTTCCATAGAATTCTCGAGGTGATTCCTATGCGAGTAACTCATAAAGTACCTATACAATGTCTTCCCGGTGTTCTTTGTAGCCCTGGGTCCGGTCCCTTTGGGTCTCCTCTTCCGCGGAAGGAGCGACATCATCTGCTCGATTCGTGCTATTTGTAGATCTCTCTCTGAAAATCAAGTTCATTTACGAAATGCTCCTGAATATTTGAAGACTTTGGTTCCGGTGACTAACAAACAAGCAAACAGAAAGCTTCGTGCGTTCGGAAGATCTTGGAATGACGAGTAATTTTTGGAAGAAGACAAAATTCTCTGGAAACGGTGAATTGGGGCGACTCCTCGGAAAATCGGGCCCACGGGAGTCGGGTCATCTGAAAAGAGTAAGAAACGGATTTAGTGAAGTCCATTTGAATCGATGGATTTGACAGTTACACCTCCGTTCCGCCAACCCTAACGTGGATTTCGCGCTGCTCAGGTGCTGCGCGATCACGTCCTGGACGAAATCCACCAACAAACACGCGAGGAACAGAAAACACTGCGAACGAAAGAATTTGAGTAGGCTCACCGGAGAGACAACTCTGCCGGAAGAACAGCTAATAAATGAACACTTCATTACATTTCAATAATATCTTGTACTTGAAACAGCTCATTTGGCCTTAGTTGCGAGAGAACGGAGGAGTTTTTCGGGTCCTCGCTCTCCGCTCGCACGCTGGAATAGCAGTTTATTCTCGACGGGTTCGAGGTTCCAAGAACGCGGTCGGTTCCTGAAAGAAATGATCGACTCGGTTTTGATAGAGATGCCGCAGACATGATAACAGACTCTCAGCTGATCGTAGGGGTCATTAAGGAATGGGGTGAATCGGATGCCGCAACTCAATTACCACACTATTTGTTTGTCTGCACCGCCCACCTGCATGTAGATAAGCATCAATGTGGTCGAACTCTGAGAAATCATCGATTCTTATCAACGTGCAGCACAGCAATGAAGAACGGAGAACCTTGATCCTGCACGAAATTGAGAGTGGTGCACGTTGACTCGTCGGAAGAAAGTGAAACAGGTCGGAGTATTTAAGTTCAGAGGAAGTTCAGCAGTTCTTTCGTGGCTCGCACAATTCCGCAGCTTCAACCGTCTCGGCCTGTGGAAGTTCTTAGACGAACTGATGAGCTCTTAGTTCAAGTTTTTAACTCAGGGCTGCGAGTTCGGCTAACCGTTGGAAAAAGTGCTTCAGTTATCGGAGACTGACCGTTTTTTTATGTGAAAAACAACTCTGAAGTCTCGCATATGAAAACTCTCGCGCGTGTCTTCATGGGTTGTATGTGTACGCGAGCTTCCTTGCACGCAAGGTTCCTTGTACAGGTGTCTTTCCTCCTCTTCGTTCAGGCGAAATCATTCTTGCAGGATCTCGGTGGGTTTTGGAACACTCCGACTGCAAGCGCCCTAAACTTTGAACTCTCAAAGTTCGAAAGAGGAATTCGAGGCTGATGTTTTGTACCTCCTTGTGTTCCGTGTATGCCGCGATTTCGTACCTCAATAGAACCCAAGGCGAGCCTCGAGCTTTCCATTTTGACCTTGCTCATAGATCCAATGCACTAAGTGCTAGGAGCTGATTGGACCGATGGGGAAGCTTCTAGTCGAATCAAATATCGTGACGATAAAGTCGGAAATAATAGCCGATTGGACAGGAAACTCGAAACTCTATCGGTGAGCCTTTTGGCAAGTCGCACCTAAGCCCCTTCTCTATTCGACTTTCGGAAAAGTTCACCATGACTCACAGCTTGATTGGAGGAATTCGTCAGGATATTGTTTGCGTTGACCGAGAACATAAAATCGATAATCTGAGTCTTCTTGGACAAAGTCCGAATGAGCGTGTTCGCATGTCGGGAAATAGATATGCTTATTAGTTTTCTAGAACTGTGAGCCTCAGCTTTTACTAAAGTAGCGTCGAGAAAGAGACACCAGTCTAAACATTCCTCTCAGATTATGAGCTCGCGTTTCCGTTTTTGGTAAATCGTCTATCAAGAGATATACATTTACCTAGATCGTTCCACGGGCTGGAATCACCTAGGTGGCCGCCGCCAGGTGATGACAACCAACGACTTTCGGAATTCTATCGAATCAGCGCCAAAACGATCTTTTCGAACCGCGGACTCGCGGAACAACTCGAAGCCTCGCAGGTATTTCAACGCAAAAAGCTCGATGCTCGGGTCAGCAGTTCGATCGAACAGCGGAAAACTGTCATCGCGATTCTTCAAAAAAGTACTAAGCACTCAGCTTACTTTTGGCTTCAAGCAATTGATGATTCCATTCAAAGGATATGATGGTCCGACCACGTTGTGTGACGTCACAGAAAGAATAGGTGCTCTTGAGATCGATAGCAATGGTAGTCCTATCACGTGTTTCGTGCGGAGCTCGAAAACGCGACACTTCTGAAAGAAAGTGCACAAAAACCGTGGTGCTTCCATTGAGCTCGGCTGAATGCTTGCCTCCGCAAGTTGGTCAAAGCCGTCGCTCTACCTGGTGAGCCAGCCATCCGACGATTTCAGAGATCTCAACCCAAACACATTGCTTCGATGTTTTGGAAATAAGGCGAAACTTATCCGGCGCGTTCATTGCTTCTGTACCGTGTCGGTGTTTGCCCAGCTCGGATCGTGAATCAAAACGCCGCTAAAGAAATTTCGTTGCGGATCTTTTGGAGAAACGCCGGTATCGTTCAGGCGGGAAAGAGACGAATTCTAACGTAGGATATTTTAAATACCTTTATGATGAGGTTGAAAAGTGTGGGGAGTCGCTATACGACGTGAGGGGAAATCTTCTATGACCGCGATTGTCTTGGCACTAACACGTATGGGATATTTTCAGGTGGAGTTCTTTCTTCATGGAAATAATATCGGTTACGTTGGTGGAAGTTTTTTGAATCTGAATGTTTTATTGCAACAACGACTTAGTACTAAGCAGAGGAGGTGAGACTTTATCGAGAGATCGTAAAGCCGTAATCTCGAGTGGCCCCTGAGTCATTGACTAGTGCTTGCATTCGTCGTTCGAGACAACTGACAGGCTATTGTGTTCGGGGAATTGCAGGAAAGCGACGAAGAAATATCACGAGTAAATCAAGTTCTGGTTTCGGAGCGCGTCAAGCGACCTCCTCCAACACCTCGATGATTTTGCACTGTCGCTCAGCGTGGTAGGTACTTCTGTTAATTCCTGGCCGCTACGAGACGCACAGGAATCTTCTTTCTCTTAGGGACTTTTAGGCAAAACCTGTGATTCCCAACTTTCGCACCGTCGGTGATGAACACGCATTCAGCTCACGAATAGTTCGCAGGATTTCATCCGAAGTCAGTCACACACTGGAGCACCATGCCGAGTTGAGGCTCGCGCCTTCAGTTGAATAACTTTCAGCAACACAGACCTCAAAGGAAGACAGCAAAAGTGAAATGAACGGAATTGATTCGTTGGGAATAAATCAATCTCGACAAGGCCTCCAATAGCTGAGTGGGTCTCTTCTTTCCCAAGCAGCTTCCACCCCTCGCTCCCAAATCCCTCTCGCGGCAAAAGCGGCTGTAGTCAACAGCAGTCGGTCGTCAAACAAACTTATCTCCTCGACGTCTCCCGTCCGCGCATCGAGGAGCGACTGCTCGACATAGCGAGAGGAGTCAAAGGTCATTTTATTATGCTTATAAGCCGACGTCGTCTACGGTCAGGCCGGTTGGGCAGGCAGGCAGGCGGGCGGGCGGAAGGCGGACAGACAGCCCGACTGCCAGGTTGACTCGATTGTAGCTGGTGATGCTCTAGCCCGAGCGGATCTGATCCGAGCGAGCAACGAGAGTTCCACTTTCTCCTGCTGACGAGCCGTAATCGCGCGGACATTCGCGCTGCCACAGGGAGCGAGATGTATGTAGAGCAGTGGTTCTCAAACTATGGGGCCAGGCCCCACCAGTGGGGCCTAGAGACTTCTTTGGTGGGGCCTGGGACTGATTTTGTAGAATATCTCCGCGGAAACTTCCCTGATTTGATAGATAGAGATCTTCGGCTCGTCTACGTAGTTCCTAGTCCCGCAAAGATCGAATCTCACAATCCCAAGCTCTTGAATCGTAAATTCCATACCATTCAATGAGCCGTTCCCGAATATCGGTCAAGCACAGTGTGATTCGTGAAATATTCTATGAGTGCTCTGATTTTTCTCGGAGGACCTGTAGGACTTCCATCTTGGTAGCAGTTTGCGACCCGATTCCTGCAAACTTTCTGGCGAAAACTCTGGGTTTTCTCCTCCGGGTGAGCTCTTGCCGACTGATCAATCAGCAGATAAGGCTGTCCCATATTTTCTCTCGTTCGCATGTTATTCCAACTTTGTAAATCTGTTGGCGCTCACGTTCATCCGACATACCGTTCCCAGAAGTTTCGTCGTTGTACGTATCGGGTCACCGAACGCCATCCAGAAGGAGATCCCAAGACCAGACAGAACTGAGAGAACTTGCACTCAAGCCTTCTGCGCGACATTCTCAATTGAGGCCTGGTGGGGCCCGAATGCTTTGATCTATTCCAAGTGGGGCCCGGGTCAAAAAAGTTTGAGAAACACTGATGTAGAGTATATCCGTTTCGAACGGTGAGATGCCCGAGCCTGAACTATCAGTGCAGTCCCGTACTACATGTGCGGAGTCGCGTGTAACACTACTATCTCCAAATGTCTCGAGATGCCAGCTGAACCTAGTGGCGACTCTCGCGGAACAAACTAAAACCTGCAACAAATGTCTTTGATGCGCCGGGATAGCTTATCAGTTTGCCCCCTTTAGAGTTCTTGTGAACCCGAACCCCGGAAGACACTACCCTTTTAGCCAATGAGAACTCTCCATGCGGTCGTCATCGAGGGATTGGATGATGAGGACAAAAGACAGAAGATCGTACACCATGGTAATTTATTCAAAGTTTATGAGTTCTATAAGAGTGTTCAACCACAGACCATGCGGTGAAAAGTGATGTGAATTCGCTTTTCCCGTCGAATGTCGTTCGACATCTGATCTGTAGTTGTCGTCATGCGTCATGTATATGAACCGTTTGTGAATGGTCAGACAGCAAACACAGTAAAATTCTTGTGGGTGTTCGATATAAATTATATCTGTCCATGTATTTCCAGCTCAGTTTCGTAGCTTTGTTCGCTCGGGTACATTTGATCTATTTTGCTCGCGTCACTAACTGTACAGTCCCTTTATGTATATCACTCGAGGTTGCTTTTGCCGGCCTGGATCGGGCGTCTCAACAAGGAGCCTCTGAATCGGCGGAACAGGGGTGAGCGTCCAGCCCCAAACAGCTCCTGTGGGTTTCCATCATCAACGGAATGAGGTGTCTTTGAAAGCGAGATTCGATCTTTGGGTGTAAATCGACGGAGATTCGGACCCGTTCCGCCGCTTGAGGTGACCCGACTTCCAAGGCCCGACGCAGAGTATACATTACCCTCCGAAAAATACTGATAGCAGTTTCATATTCCCTTACTTAGAAGATAAGTTACTTTTCGTATTTCTCTATGAATTGCACGCTAGCAACTTGCACGTTTCTCCCGCAGTCTACGTAGTCTGATGGTGGATCCTAAACTAGATTCACACCTAGCATCGCGTTTTCGATGTATATTGATCCTGCTTTTTTCCGACGAAAATCCATTTCACTATGGCGTATATCGCATTGAATATACGGTGAATGCTGATGTTGCTACGATGATGGTTTTCTGAACGGTTTGGAACGAAGTTTGCGCACCGCATGCGTTTGAACTCCTTGTCGGGTGGATTGAGTCAAACGTCTCGATACGTTCGAACTTTCACGTTCGAAGGATTCGCATCAACGAGTTGAGGGTTCTGGCCAGCTGACCTCCTACTTCTTCCTCGGTGGATCCTTCTCCTGAAAGGCGAGATGATTGATTGCATCCTCGAGAAATCATTACGGTTTCAGGAGTATCGAGCCTGAATTCACAGGTAAATCTCGAGTTTCACCGTACCTGATTGATAGACTCCAATCATCTTGTGGAACTCCGTGGCCGTTTTGTCCATCTGATCGGCCAGAGGATGACAAACTTCCGCGCTTTGCATCAGGACTGTCTCACAATAAAGGAACATTCTCTCCAGCAAAGCGACGCACGTGATCTGAAGGTTCGAGAGGAAACGGAATGAAAACTCTTTAAAATCTCTTCCGGCTTGCAAACGGAGTGTCCTCGTTGAAGCGCATGGACATCAGTGCAGAGATATCGATCGGATGGAATGGAGTCACACTCACCAAATGGTCATGGAGTTTCTCGACTTGAACGCTGCCTATATCTTTCCTTTGAGCTTTGATGACCATTTCTTTAACTAACAATTTCGAGCTAGTTACAAACTGGCGAGCTTCAGAAATCAACGCATCGTGGGCCTGTGACAACTTTATGGGGTCCCGTTTTGTGACGCTACTTTGATTCTTCATCGAATGAACCCGTTTCAGTCGGGACGCCTGAAAAATCGAGAGGATCAGTTTTCCGCCAGCGATGATTTCACACGAACGTCGTGTTGAACACGTTGTGTAGCGCGCGCCTCGCGTCGGATGACCTACCATGGACAAAATTTGTTGCTGAGCCCGAACAAAGCCGCCATTTTGTTCAACGGAAGCTTTCTTCACAAAGCTCACCACGGACGGAGGACTGGCTGACGATGCCGTTGTCCTCGAGTTCGCCAAGCTCAATGACAGACCTTCGAGATCAGGAGGGGGCGCGGGAAGATGTTGAGAGAGTCGAATTGGCTGAAGCGATGAAATGAAGTTCAAGTTTCGACCTCGCCTCAAAGCCCAGTGGTTCAAAGTAGCATGCGATTTCGAAGTCGGGGTTGCAAATTTGAGGGAGGGAAAACCTTGAAGAATATCAGGAGGAGAAGAAGGACCATCCGCAAAGAAATAGCACCTACCCTTAAGAATCCTGCTTAAGGAGCGAGTCGGGTGGGGAGCGAACAAGAAGCAGTCAGTAGTACTTGCACGCACGGGACGAGACACACAACACGAACAACAAACACAAACGTAATCGTAATACCGAGCAAAATGTCAGATAAGAAGACTGAACTCACCTTAACTGGTTCAGGAGAACCCCGTTTTTGGCGTGGAGGAGCCTTTGGTGGAGGCGTTTGGATTATATCGTAGATATCCCTGTTCGGAGGATGAGAAACAATCAGTGACTGATCGGAGAAGTCTCAGATATCTTTCGTTCTCTTCAAGAGTTGAGAAATCGCAAATCCTAGCTCACCTAGACGCTTGCTCGAAGCGAGCGATAATCTCGTTTTGGGTTCAGAACTCGATCGGCGGCGGAGGCGGTGGAATGATCAGAGGACCCAAATCGGTCAGATCGCCGAAATCAACCAGATCAGGCGTCGACGGCGGCGGCAGCAAGGTCAGGTCTATCACTTCACCGACATCGAAAATAGCGTTGCCTTGAATATAAACTATCCTTCTCATGACATTTTCCAAAGGAGCACGAGTATCCCGTCGCTATTCCCGTCGTCGAAAAACTTCGAAATCTCACCGAGACTGCCTTCTGCTGGGAGTTCGATTCGAGTCACGCTGTTTGGACTGCCCGATTCTGTTCCCTGATCGTTTGGAAGCGTTTCTCTCAGAGCCATGGCCTCGTATTTCCTCAGGGTATCTGTGTAGTTGGCAAACGAAGCACGCACTGGTGGACCGTCGAAGGGTCCAGTGAACGACTGCATATTACTCGTGGAGTTCCCTTCGCACGAGAAAGAAAAGTCAAATGAGATCAATAGTGAACAACATTGAGATCACAGCAACGGTAGAATGGGCTTATCGATTCTTGAAAAAACACGAATCTGCATTGCTCACCTGAAGAGTTGCTCGATAAACTGTTCCTGTCAGGATGGTCCCGATTCAAGATGTCCTTGAAGTTTATTCCGTTCTTCGTGATGTTGCTAGTATCACTCGAGTCATCGGAATCCTCGGTGGAAATCTCCTTCGAGTTCGTCGCTACTTCAGCGCCGGCAGCCGCGGCTAAGAGCAACAGTGAGTCTGCGGCCTGAACGTAAAGCAATGTCAGTGTTTCGATCGGACGAGGTACGATGTCTCTCGCGTAACACTTCGAGTCAACGTCACTCGAGGAAAATTGCTAATCTCGTTCACTTCGTCCGAAAAATGTCACATCCACAGCTCACAGCATCGTAATCGACCGAAGAATGAACCGTTTCGATAAGTGCGCTCTCTGATAATGAGGAAGCTCTTCTCAACTGGAATATCCGGTGCGAGCGCTCTCTCGTCGAAAGCCGTCAAGGCTGGAGCGACGTATTTTTCAGCCAGCATTCAACCACGAACCTTTAGATGCGGCGGTTTGTCGTCATTCGTTTCGCCTGACGACGTACTCTCGTTAATTGATCCGACGTCGTCAGGTCTAACGTGTCCGAGGAGATCTGGCGTCGTGGCCAAAGGAAGGCCGTCGTCGTCGCCCAATGTGAAGTGTACGGGGCTGCCCCGCATCTGTTGATAGGCTTTCTCCAACTGACGTGCAACAACCCGATGATTGATGGTCTCTATCGGTTTGGCAACAGATGGACTGCCGTGAACGGATTCCGCATTCAGTTCAAAGCGATCTGCGAAGGGGTCAACGGTTTCTTTGAGCACAATGTCACCGTGAGAACGACCGAGTGGGGTTCTGGATGGGAAAATACAGATATTCCGACGCAAAACATGGAATCAATTTGAATCGAATATCCGCCACTCACTGGCTAAATTCATGTTGAAATCAAGATTCCTCTGAGATCCCGTGGTTGAACTGCTTCGAGAAATGCTACGGAATTCGCTCAGAATGGCCTGAAATGTTAATTCCATTTATAGCGTTCACGTCGGGCGAAGCCGCAGTGCCGAGTTGATTATACGCATGTCTCACAATCTCATTAATGTAAGTCCCTTCAATCGCGTGAGCTTTATTGTTCCTCGCGAAAGCGAATGTGTCCGGTTGTGACGCGGAAAAAGGAAACCCTGGAGCCTCACTCACCTCGTTGGGCACGTATGGCGGAGTAGGAAACGAGAAGTCCATTTTGCGAAGTCCTTTCGGAGAGCCGTCGTCATCAAGGGGCGGACAGTAACTCCAGTTTCGCGGAACCACCAGATGACTTCCGTGATACACCGGAGCAGTCTCGATCTAAGAGGGAAACGACAAATGAAAATGTTGGTTTATCCGTACGTGGCGTAGCATACTTTCGGCAAGCGGACTCTCAGCGTGTCGGCGTTGGTGGAATCGGAATAAATTTTGACGCTTACCTCCCAGGGATTTATCGTCTGCCACTCCACATAAAGTTCTTCATGCTTCAGCAGTTGGTAGTAACCTTTCAGTAGCAGAACGAGTTCCAACATTGGTCGTTCTTCCATTCCGATCACGATATTCTGCAAGCGTATAAAAAGTCTCTTAAAACTTGTCGCTCCCCAGTCATCTCCTCCGCCTGCGGACGGAACCTAGACCGCGTCGAATATCGGATTCTTGTCAGATGCTCAGGACTCACCGTTGGTAGAATGTTGAGAATGTACGTGAAATCGTCCTCTTTCGATATGACTACCTTGCTGATGTTCTCTATCTTCACCAACTCCGATATCGGCTGGTGATTATTCGCACTCGCCGTCAAAGAAACGCTTCCATCACCACGTTCCTCGATCGCCACCGGTGTCATCGATGTTTCTGGCGTGGAAGGAATTTGAAACATCATCATCGAGGTCGAGTTAGGATCGCCTGCTCTCTCGTCCGTGGGATTAGCTGGGGAGAACTCACCCGAATTTTTCGGAGGCACTTTGTCGATGTTGATCTGCATTTGTTGCGGTTGTTGTTGATGATGGTTGTGCAGATGAGAATTTGAATGTGCATTGAGAGGGTGCGCTGGTGGCCGATGGAACTTACAAAGTCCTATGCGACCACTCAGCAAAATGTATTCGCCCTGATTGAATGTCGAGCCCTCGCACTCGACGACAGGTTCCAGAAAGCGGCAACCGTAGCCTTGTTGCTCCGACATGATTTTGAGAAAATGCAATTTCGCCTAAAAGGGGAATGACGGAATCATCGTGAACCTTTCAGGACTGGGTTTAGCTTCGCGCAATTAGTGCTTCGCTTAATCGTTCAACGCTCCGTAGTCATTTACCTGCAATGGGGTCAGCTGCTTCTGTCCCGGAGAACACAGGCCTTCGTTCTGTTTCATGAATTGTGCTAGGATTTTGCGAAGTTGTTTCCGCTTCATCGACTCCAGAAGCGACCAAGGCACAAATCGCGTTAGGCCGCATTCGCCCCTAGAATGTAATTCGTTAGCGCTCGTTGACTTCGGGCAAGTTTTCTACGGAGGAATTCCAATCATTTCGGGAGGGAGCAAGAGGAATTTGCAGCAGGTCAGAAGGTAGGACTCACTCAATCTGCTTGATTCCGTTAGGTTTCCCTTGAAGGCCCTGTGTGAGCAAGTGTTGATGCAGATGGAGCGATGCGAGCCGCAGTGCCACGTGGGGTTCGACCTGGGGCGTGATCTTGTCGTGGACGAGATCATTACAGCATTGCTGATATAGATATTCGAAGGATTGTGGACAGGATTGGAGCAATTCGTAAGGGTCGGACGGGAGCAACGCCACTCGGAACAGGCACCGTAGATTATGTGAGCCGGGTAGGGCTGCGATCTGGTTAGCGCAGAAGAATAAAAATTAACTTCGCACCGGGGTTGTTGGCACTTGTACGAAATCGTGTGATTCACACCTTGACCCCTCAGAAATCACTTCGGTGACAGACTTTCGAATCGTGTGCGCTTCTAGGAGGGGTCCCATATATCTAATATATATTTGATCTATTTATTTATACAACCCAGAAGCTTGCCTTGGCTAGAGTTTCCCGAGGGTCTAGCAGAGTAATTTTATTTTTGCGTCCACCCACGCTTTTGAGCTGCTCCACAACAAGACCGAAGAGATCTGCGGCGCCATCGGAAATACCAACCTGAAAGAAGCTCCAACTTGAAAACAACACACAGCGGCGGCGACTTGAGGAGTCTCGAGATATATTGGAACGAATGTTGTCTAATTGAAAGAAACTCAGGACGTCGGAGAGTATTTCGGGTTCTTCGAATGAATGAAGACTAACTTTTTCCTTAAGTACATCCAGAACGGAGGCGACTGACGTAGAATTATCGTATTTGAAGCTCTTAGTGTGGCCGTTTTCCAAAAACACTTTCATCACGTTGGGGATCGGCGAGCCCTCTAAATCCGAACTATACAATGGGCTACCGTTAATTACAACGCCCTCGGCGAAACGAACACGGGATGGTCTCGATCTCAGCTTTGCTTTCTTCGCTGCGGTGAGCAGAGCTGATTTCTTGGTCGTCTGGAATGAAGTGAATCGAAATTAAATCAGTAGCTGCCTCGACTCGACCTTCCAGAGTCGAGTTCCTTCCATCGCTCTCCTGGTTCCCGCTCACAAGTCTGCCGCCGAAGCCGATAACGTTCGGCGCAAATTAGGGTGCGATCGATCGATCGATCGATCGATCCATCGAAAGTTTGGAAGCTTGTTACAACTTCTGTCGCGGAAGAGGAAAGTCGCGCTCCGAATAGACTCTCCTGAACTGCGTTCATCAGAAAGGATTTCAGCTCATCGAAACGTTTCACGGAATTTTCGGACAAGAACATCGGATGGCGTGTTTTGTTCTCAACCTATTCCAGATAACAGGGTCACGCAACATCGACAGTGGTCGCGTGAAAATGACATTCGCCGCAAACGGACACAAATGGGACCGCGCGCAAAAGTGTTCCGAATTACGATCGTCAAACAGATCTTAACCGCAAGTTGCAGCTTCCGAAAATTTTGTTCAAGAACGATTCCTCCGAGCGCTGTTGAAGTGCTTGTTGGTAACTTACATTGTTTGTGACAGGTTGGCACACAACGAGTGTCACACTGGATTGACATGACCTGAAAGATGAATGGAACTTGAGTGATCGGTTGGTTAGCTGGCTCCAGAATTCGGAATCGAGCGACCGTGGACGTTAGCGAGGCCCACACTTCGATGCTCATTGATATGAGATGCGAAGAAATTGTGGTGTTTCGTGTACAATTATCGTCGCCTGCCGGTCTCGTCAACGAACTTGTCCAGTCTGGTTTCGGCAATCTTTTAGGCGTTCGCTCGCTTGCTCGTCTGGAATCTTGTACTCACTTGACCATGTCGATTACTTGTTCGCGCGGCGCCGTTTTCACATCCTGTCCGTTGATCGCGAGGATTTCGTCTCCGGGCAACAGTCTGAAACGAAGCCATTGTCTTGCTTGGACCGTACGAACATGGGGAACGACGATGTCGTCAAAACAATTGGAATACCGTCAAGTTGGATTTGTCGGCGAGCAACAAAAAGCTTATTCTGGCTGGATTCTCTTCCCAGCCGTTAGTTTCTTTTTTCCGCTTAATCCCAGTGATGTATAATTAGGACATGCTGGACCGCCGCAGATGCCGGAGTTGGCAATTAGTGAAACAGCTGCATTGCGAGGGGCACCGGTGTAGTCTGCTTCATGCCAACTGTAGGTTTGCTCCGATAGGCAAATAAGTCACTCAGAAACTAACCAATCGGAAGCGACATCGCACTTTGCTCTGCTTCGTTAACCCGCTTTACTTTGGGCAGCTATTAACTCGTGAGTTCGCTCACTTGTAGGAATGTTCGCTTGAATTCACGCTCACCTGCTTTCGGAAGGACCTCCTTCGGTGACAAAACGAACAATCACAGGACGTTCTGAGCCGGCTACGAACCCAAAACCTAAATCCTGGTGACGTTCCAATATTACCTGTGTGGGATTTGTAATTCTCTAATTAGTTCTCCTCCCAAGCTCTGCTCTATTTCTGGCCGCCGCGTTTACACCATCCATTCCCCCAAGAAGGGCAGCGATTTCCCGTCTACATTCTGCGACTTGAGGTTTCAGGAATCTCTAATAGGATTTCGAGCGTTGTTCTCGAGTCGATGGATTCCGACCGGAAGTTTGAAACTCAGATTCTTGGAGTCTTCCTCGAATCGAGCTCCCTTGAAATCTATTCCGTGCACTTGCATCGACCAAGCGGATGCCACAGGAGAGCATCAGAGGAGTCGCAAGTATTTCCCTCAGAAATGCGTATCAGAACAATTTCCGGGAAATCGAGATTTCGGTCTGATATCTCAACGTCGAAAAAGTGAATCCCCTTTAGTTATTACGCAACGAGAGCTGCAGCCTCGTTTGCCTCCTACTTTTGTGCTAACTTACCTCTCTCGGAGCCGGAGGAGGCTCTTCTAAACTATAATCATTCCTAGGGTTGTTGTAGGTTGTCGTTTTATTTACATGGTTGATGTAGTAGTCGGCGCCCTGTAAGGCGAGAAAGCGAATTCATCCACAAAGCTACACGTGCGAAGTCTGTTAGTTATCTGGCTGATGACGTCATTCTTCAGACAACCTTCGAAGCGGGTTGAATCACTCACTTTGCAATCGACTGAACGTTCCCAGCCATATGGCAGAGTTGGGTCTCGCCAGGCTTCCACAGGAGGAACCCATGAAACCGTTCGAGTTTCATGGCTGGAATGAAGAAGAGTTTAGCGTTCGATATCAAGCTCTGCGACTGGGATTTCGGGGATGCTCGTAAAAGATTGCAAGACTCGACTCACTTCATGTAGTACAGCCTTTGGTTCGGGCCGATATGGACGGTGCACGCTCTCCTGAGGAGGGTTTGAACGGCTGCAAGCTGTTCATCACGCTGTGCTTGAACCGAGCACAACGACGAAGAATCATCGTTCGTGCTCAGAGTGTCTTTGGCTTGAAGTTCCCTCGAGTCTCTCACGACCGCTACATCTCCAGACCCCTGTCCAGGAACCGATACTGATCGATCCTGCACCTGAAATCGCGAGCCAGAATTCAATTTATCCTGAGCTTATCGCTTCCGGTAGTCCTGATCGATTCCAGTTTGCTATCTTGAACTCAGAGCGCGGTAGTTGTCACGAAAATCCATCCATATCGACTCATCGCACGAGCAGCGACCCACTTCGCGACGAGAGGGTTCCATCCTGCCTCGCGAGGATTCGCACGTCTGCTCGCAGAGTTATAGGAATTCCTGCTCCGCCGTCCTTCTCGGCAGTTTTCCGAAAATAACTTTTTACAATATAATTTCAGGAAAGCAGACCGAAAAAAAAAAAACAGAAACAAAAATCAACAAGTGTTGAACAAGTCGAACAGTTTCAACTGTTCGGACCACCACCCGGATTCGGTCCACGTCGTCGGTTAACTGAAGGCTTCCGACGTGTTTCGGAAGTGACGGCGCTAAGTGCGATCGGCGCGCGGCACACAATGTTTTGAGTTGTCTGGAAATCGTTGGCTCAAGAGGGAAATGGCGATAGGATCGAGAAAACTGAAGTCGGAGATACCCTCGAAGCGTTTGAATTGATTCGGGAAGAGCAAACCGAAGAAGACCGGAATCGCTTTTGAAAGAATTTCAGAATCATTTCTTCTCGAAAACTGTTGAAATGAAAATAGAAAAAAAGAATGTCTGCCTTTCTGTGCCCGAGGCGCTGGTCAAGAAAGAGAAAACGTCCAAAATGAGAAATAACAACCCTGTCGTTTTTCGGTCAAAAATCGCTCATCCCGAAGGAAATTGGACAAATCAGAAAGTCGGCACGAGCACACTCAGACGGCAAGGCGGTCACAAAAATCAGCAAAACGAAACCCGACGACCTTGCATCATCGAGATTGAGTTACTTGGGGCCCTTGTGATATTCTATCCGGGGGGCCATTTTGCATAGTGAATCATCGTCGGCACCCGCCTCGTGCCGGAACTCAACGGTTCCGTGCATCAAGTATTATCTGTGTAATCGTTCGCTGAACAGAAAATCGTATCGAAAACCGTCCTTTCTCTCTAATACCTAATTTATGGCTCCCCAGGATACCCAATCAAGCCTCTGTATATGACGCGAGCATAAACTTGGAGCGAGCCGCGGCTTCGACCCCGATCTCAGAGACGAAATATAGTGTTCTCCCGAGATTCAGCGCCGAAGTTGACATCGTCGGGTCGGTGTGAATTGCTTCGAACTCTTTTCCATCGCCAAATTTCCATATCTTCATCTCTTTGTCGCGGAGGGTGTTATTTGATTTGTCATTCGTTATGTCTGACCGTTGGTTGGTTCGCCGCAGACTAGTTGGCGGCTGCATCTTAGTGATATGGCCCTTTTGCGCGGCTTTATTATATGACAATCACGAGGCCTTGGCCTCCGCTTCATTCCAGTCGACTTCTGTCAGTCTAACACACTAAGACGATGAAAACAATAGCAGAGGAACTTTCCTTAATCAGAGTTCCGTTATGCTTTAGCTCAGGAGCTTTGCAGACCACTGGTTGTGGAGGCAGTCACCAGAAGCCTCTCAACACAGCTCTAAACCCCCAAGCACGGAGTTGACTTGACTTTTGAGAGAACCGTCAAAAACTCCAGATCAACTTCAAGTTGTCGTCAACATGAACTGGACTAAAGAAAGCAAACAGCGTTTCCGATGCCTCGAGGCGTCCACCACAGCAAGCAGTACCGCTAGAGCCGAGCGACTGCTTCCGTTGGGCAGCATGAGTTCCAGCAAAGACAGCGGTCGCAGGAGCAAAACTGCTAATGATGACCAATCCAGTTCTTCACTTGTTCATTATCGTTACCACCGGCGCCGACGTGACGCTTGCCCCTTGAGGTCTCAGGGTCCACGGCGCGGCGTCGACGAACCGCCTATCGAGCAGTGAAAGCGTCAAGCTGCTAAGTTGGCCGGACGCGGACGAGACAAACGCTAAAAACGTCTTACTGGCCCCAAAACCAGAGCATTCATTGACAGACGGACAGACCACAATGAAACAAAAAAAAAAGATCCACTCGCCGCCGTCATTGCAGAGGAGCATGGTGGCCGAGTGGCTTGGTGGCTGTTTCCATGTCCAGTATATGCAGAAAGTTCCGGTGCAATTGTGCGTCATGGATCGTTCTACAACTACGCCACCGAATCGAACCTTTACACTGGAAGTCTCATCGATGACAAGGTCATCCACCACGACTCCTCCGAACTCGATGAAATCAAATCACTAGCTATGTTATTCCGAGACGGGAGCTCGGATCAAAGAAGGAACTCGATTTGAGGAGAGACGTGGAGCCCGCAAGAATTCGGAAGAACCGCAGAGATTTTCAAGGACGTGCTTGCGTGGGTTTTGGTTTTTATCCGGTCACGAAGTTGCAAGTTATCGAAGTGATGACCGGTGGTATTTCTTCTCACAGAGAGTGCGCCTGGGTCCCATCAGAAGTTTTCTGTCGATACGGGACTTGAAACTGGCGCTCAGAACAAGGAGAACACACTCGCCGCACTCGAATTCTCCCAGATTTGTGTGAAAGAGCGACATAAATTAACAGTCAACGCGAAGAAAAACACATGCTTATGACCCTTTCGTGTCACAACTGATCCGAGATATCAGGAAGCTTCGAGCGAAGGCGGATCTGGGGAAGAACTCTCCTTTGCTCCTGACGGCAGAGACTCACCATCAAATCCATGATACTCAGGGGTGCGAACCCCTCAGATCTCTCTCATGGTGGCGCTCCGCGTGGCTCAGGTGGCGCGTTTTTTGTTCCACCTGAAAAGGAGTTGAGCTTAAAACAAATTGTCTGTTACAAATCGTCGTCGTCGACACTTCGGTCTTTAAAATCTGCCCCAGCTCGGCACGATGAAGACCCTCGAGGGCGAAACAGCTGTCTGCCTGTTCCGGACACCTATGAAATGGAAGAATATCCCTCGATCTTGACCATCCCGTTTCGATATATTCGATAGGAACCGAATCCGACAAACCGGATGGGAATCACAATGAGTCTTCGAATGCTAATACAAAGTATCGTATGCTTTGTAAATCAAATAGGAAACGAATCAAGCAGCCACTCGTATGGACGTCTCTGTCATGAACGTCAAGTAGTAGTCTGTGTGTTCGTCAGTCGGTGCACGGTGTGGCTGTGTTCTTGTGCGCGCTTGAAGAAGAGAAAAAAAGTGAATACAATCCATTGTGAAAGCCGTAGTCCGAAATTCGCTTCGTTCCAAGCGGGGCGGTTGCATCGTTCCGCCGTTCAAGAGTTTAACGGGAAAAGAAGACGGAGGAAAAAGCGAGAGCGTTACACAAAATTTCAATACAATGAACTGCGTAGCGAGTTACATTTCGTGCGGCTACTGTTTCGGACACTTGCACACGCAGACGGATCTGTCGACGCTATAGTTGTCGTAGATGAAAACTTACTGCCAGCGCCAGCAGCGATTAAATAGAAGCACAAGCAAACCCAAAGGTAGTCAAGAGGTCAGGGATGCGCCGACGTGAAACTGTCTGTGTGACTAGTGGTGAGTGGACCGACCGACTGACTGACTGTCTGTCCGTCCGTCTGGGGACGGCCACGCACGGCGCTGCTCGTCGCTCATCAGAAGCAACTAAGTTTAAATGCCTCATTTACGAAGAAAAATATAAATTTCTGCAAGTTGGAAAAACGGACGCGGCCGGATAAGCGCACAGCCGACAAACAACGAGCGGAAAGCATGACAAAAACGAAACTCTCCGTCTTCGGCTCGGAGCAGCACTCGCTCGGCGATATCGAAACTCGCTGTTTCTATGTTATTCAAAGAGTGATGCGTCAAATTGACATAATCAAAACAATAACAGATCCCGATGCCGACAATGGAATTCCACAATGTTTTCACTCGCTCTGCTGCCTGTCTGGTGAAAGATGTATGCCCTGGAGAGCTCTCGGCAGCAACTTCAACGTCACGGAGTGACCCGCCTCCCACGCTCGTCTGGCATCGGACTCCTCTCAACAAAGTCGACTGTGCCTAATGAAACAATGTAACCGACCGATGGTCGTTCAATCTTAGCACAAAACAGCGAAATTAGATTATCCGGAGATGCATAGGAAGAAATACATCCAACAAGCACTATCGGAGCTCACAGGGTCCCTCGCTCTCAAGACGCAAGTTCTGGAGGTTCATTTCTAGAATTGTCTATCTGATATAGAATATATATACATATGTTCATTGTTCATTGGTCCACAGCTTAGATCGGACCGGTTGTCGTTTCAATTTCGCGAGAGAAACTCTTCTAAATGATGCTAAGGACTTTGACAAGTGAACACGACACAATCAACGTACGACAATCTTAATGGGCTGTACGTTTCTGGGAATACGTCCGTTTACGTTTCGTACACACCGCGTGGGTCGATTCGACGGGAGTGCACCGAAGGTCGATAGTTATTTTACTACGAGTTGTGAAGAGAATCCGAGGCAAATGACAAGCACCCCGGCCGTAACCGCCAAAGAAATCCTCCATCAACAAGCAAAAGCTCTCTGCTTGTCGACATGGTGATCGACGAAACCAACATCGAAATTCCGTTCTGAGAGATCGCGATTCTTTGTTAGAGAAGAGATCTCAACAGAACAGGTTTCTTCATCGAATTCCGTGCGGCAATCCACCACTGTGACCCCCAGTGTGGAAGAATCCCGAAAGCTTCCCTCGTTTGCGTATTTACGAGTGTTTTTCTCCGATTTCGGTGCGGACTCAATCGTGGGAAGGAACTACTCAAATTACGACGGATTGTACTTCCAAGAAAAAATTACTTTTCCAAGCTGACTGGCGGAAAATTGATGGCGCTGTTGATGTTTTAATTACAGTCGGAACACGACGCGATCGTTTGCTTTTAGTTCATTAGGTACTGGCGCAATCCAGACCATTATCCTGACTATGTTTCAGAAACAGACTACCTCTGATATCGTCATTGATTCAATGCTCTGAATTCCCATGTCCAGAGAATGAGTCTCCTGTTCAGAAATCAACTTTCATCGGTGACTTCTGCGCCGTTTCCTCACCGTGAGACATTCTCTATGCCGAATATCGGCCTCAAGATAGAAACGAAAACGAAGGCGGAGGCAAATATGACCCGTACACAGGAGAAGTTTTTCTGTTCATGATGATATTTCACGGACAAACTGTCGTTGATGCTTAGCTGCGCGAGCACACAAGCATCTAGACGCGAAGACCTCAGGTACGCTATGAAAGGTGAAATTCGAAAGCATCATGAGCATTTCACGTGAGAACTTGCGCGGCGCAAAGCTTTCGCACATGATTGTCCAAAACAAAAAAAAAACGAAAGCAACCGCTGCGGACACTAGAAGTGCTGTCTGGGTCATCTTATCTGTACTGTTTTCGTCGTTGATCCCGATCGACCAAAGACTGTCAAGAAAACGAAACCCACAGATAATGGACGGAATTCCAACTCGAGTCCCCTCCCGATACGCGCTGGAAACACTCTCGTTGAGAGAGAAGTTTCCACAAATCTTATAAGCTCGAAATAGTTTTCTGTACATACGCGAAAAAGGTCTTTGATGTTTCGTGTTTATTCATCAGAATGCAATAACGCATTCATGCCGAGTGCTTGCTCGAGCAAAGCGATCTGTAATCGATTCTCGAGGATGTAAGCAGTTCAAACGCGAATTCGATTGTTTGATACAACGAGCGACCGGGATTTCTTTCTCGAATGATCCGCATCCAATACACGAACAAGAAGCAACGGATTTCCGGATGAGTTTGTAAGATTTGTCGAGGATGAGTCTGACTTACTTCGGCGACGGATTACGCAAATACGCGATGATAGTTACGTCCTCTCCATTCTGAGAGCTAGAGAGCATTTCTGAGAGCCTGTCGATGCTGAACACAAATTCGAACTCGACCAACCAAAGATGTTGTTCGGCGTCTTTGACAGCGAGGATATCAATTTGTATTAGATGGCTGGTTGCGATTCCCAGAGCAATTGCGCCAAGATTCATTTTTCGAAACATGCAAAATATCGAATAGGCCTTTTTTCGCGAAGCCGAATCGCGACAAAAACACAGAGTGACCGTCTCTTGAGTGCTCGGTCAGTCTTGGTGTCGCTGTGCAGAGCGACGGAAACGACTCCACAAAAACTTAGAGCAAACTTCCTTCAATTTCGTTCATCGTTTATCGACGACAGAAAAAGTGTCGGTCGGTCGGTCGGTCGGTCAGCCAAACTGATGTAGTGGCCTTCGGAGAGCGTTGCAGAATGTTGATCGTCAATGGAAACAGCCAGCTGAGATGAAAGAGGGTAGCTCAATCGGGAAAATTGCACCCGATCGCCGCGTCCCGGTATAGTATATCTTTCCGTGTGTAGGTCGATCCGAGGCCGGCAGCGAGCAATCGAGAAACGAACGAAACGCGCGGCGTCTCTCGTTCAACCCCTTGACCCCGCTGTCTACCTACTCATGTGGCCTACATCGCAAAACTCCTCTTCATCGAGGTGGAAAACTCTTTGTGAGTCTTCCCCAACTCGGATTCCTGCTCCGATGTTCCGCCCGAGGCGTACTCCTGCAAAACGAATCATCTTCGCTCGTCAACACGCAGGCGGAACGGTAGGCGGAAATACAGGAGAGCCGAAAGCTTCCAGGGCTCGACAGCGCGCACTCATCGAGTGTTTCAAAGTGAGGAATCCCGATAACGGTTGACGTTTGTTCGCTTGAAGTACAGAATGTTTCTGTTTATGATCAAAGCAACACTGATCTCATATCGTCTCACATTTGTATATTTATCAGAGAGCCGAGAGTCCTCAAGTGCTTTGTTGACCTTGATTCGCATCGAGTGTCTAAGCTCACGATCCGTACGGAATCGGGGTCCTCCTCTCAAAGCAAACAGCTTGTGACAGATTCATGTTTTCGAGGAAAACTAGAGATGGTTTCAGAGACCGCGTTCACGCTGGTTAGCCAATCACCGAGTGCACGACACTGTCAAATGCCATATCGAGAGAAAGTCAGAAGTCGGACGGTGTAGCGTCATTATAATTCATCACCAGCGGACGGAACTCGTGATGTGAAACCGTTCGATATTCCCATTTGATCAGACTCGATCAAATCGGTAATGAGCAAGCCTTTATGAAACCCTAGATCGCAGATCGTGTTCCGGAGCACAACAGGAAACTGGAATCGAATCAAAAACTGTTGCGCGGCTTTTAATAAATGAACTCGAGAGAAATGGCAGCTGTCAAGCGACACTGATATTGGCTAGCTGATATCCCCACGCTCAACAGAAACCTTTGTGCTTCGGTCTGTACAACGAGAGAAAAATGAACTAATCTGCCCAGTCCCAAAGAGAATTTGGAAATACTGCGGAAACCCTATGACAGATACTTATCGTTCTTCGCGTATCGTGAGGCAGTACATGAGCCGCGTTTTCTCTTTCGGAGCTAACGGTTCTCGAATTCCAAGAGCGGTCTCACAATAAGTGAAATCTCCGCGAGGCAAAACATCATACGATCTGTCGAGATGATTCACTTGCGAAACTTGCGGAGGAGCCGACGATGTAGCCGCCGTCACCGCAGCCGCTGCTGTTGCTCTTGCTGCTGCTGACATATACACGTCGCATGAGTACACCTACCCAGAAAATGCCTCACTTTCTCCGTCAGAAGACCATTACGTCGTACTCAGCTCTCTAGTCGAGACGAATCACGTCGCCTTCGAATCAAAGACGGTAGATAATCCAATCCGGTTGCAGTTTGCCGGCATACCCACCAGCGGAGTAAACTTCCGAAGAGCGAAGAAGCATCGATCGCTGGGGGCCGCGATTCAGATAATTCTTTTGATAATATCCTTTCGAACGGACTCCAGACTCCTGGGAAAGGATCGTGGAATAATTTTTCGCTTCAATCTGTCCAAAGTCTGCCACAGATATTCGTATGCGCGACCCGTTCAGACGAACTGTTCGGAGATGTCGAGGACAGGTATGAGAAAAGTAGGCTACTTTCCACGTGGTACGGGAAGAAATGGTTTCCAAAGTCGCAATGTTTGAAAGCTCTTCAGCCGTGTCAGTTCAGGGCTACGGTTAGAACAAGGAATAATTCACGAGAATGTTGTGGCCGCCGAGAAGCCGGGAGTATGCGACGACATTGGGAACTGTCACATAGGTAGAGAATGCGGCAGATGATCATCTGACACCACCGAACTGACAGTCACATTCCCTGCAACGCTGTCTTCATTCGTCCCGCGAGGCGGCTTTGAGTGAAGTCGAGAAGAAACACAACTCGTGAGCCAATTCAGGAAGTTGAGCATATTTAAGTCGCCACAGTGAAAAGTAGCGATTTTGGCCAACCTCGAATCCTAATCTAACGATGTAGGTAGCAACAGCGACCGTAACAACGATCATTTGGACAGCCTCGAAACGACTTCAGCACAGTTTACTCAAGACTAGCTTCCATTGAGCGTTTCCCGCAATTCTGATCAACTATTCCTGTGGCCTGCTGACCATTGGTTCGGCTGCCTGGTGGGGCAAGTCGATCTGTATGCAAAGCAATGATAGTTGAAGCTTCCAATAACACATTCTGTCTATTCATCGTCTCCGAGAGACTCGATACAGATTGCATCCCGTACGCGTTTCGCACTATTAATTGATCTCGTCACACGTTGAATATTCGATCGTGAACGTCACCGGCGATGCTCTATCTATCTACACTTTGGAGGATCGCTTCCGGAGGACTTTCCGGAACTTTTTGCGTCCAAGCAGTGGGCATCCGGAGCCCCGATTTAGATCTGATTTCAGCATAATTGAGAAGAACAATTCTAGCTCTCCTTTGTCAAGTTTCTTGAAGTCATCCTAGACGAAAGCAAACTTCTAGCGGCGCTCTTCAGCGGTTGTCGAGGAAAGTTTACACTCATTTTCGCGGATGGAACAGTGGACGTAATTAGATGGAAACGGGGCTACGGGCTCTGTTCCACCGATGGGCTATGGGTCATAAGAAATGAAAACATCTCTTCGGCTTCAACTGATCCGTGTCGGGATTGCCTCCATATCTACCGGTGTCCACGATTTGACGCCTTGGAAGAGGGAAGAAAAGCTTCGCAAACACAACCTAGCCGCGAAACTCGACAGAAAGTTGGCAATCGTTTTTTTCCGATTGTGGAGCAAGTGTCCAATAGAGCTACTCTATTGAAAAAAACTAAGCCGGGAAGTTCGAAGAATCAACGAATGATCATTCCAAAGTCAACGTGAAAAAACAAGCGATGCCACAGACTGCTTGCCGCGATCTAAATCTGAAGCCCTCGGTGACAAACTTGCCTCATGCGAACTCTTTGATCAGGTGTTGCTGATTGCTGGGACGAAGTCGAGGGAAATCTTCACTTTGTTTTCTGCCCAACTAATTTCGGCGCGTCGAATGTATTCCCGGCACTGTCACGTCGACGTACGCTTTTTTCCTTCGAACAAGACACAAATTATACACCAGCAAACAGCTTGCCACTAAACTTGCGAAAATTCTCCAACAGGAGGAGTCTCTCCTGTCGGTCTTCGCCAGCCACCACAGAAGTAAGCCACCATCTGATGTGCTGCCACTGGCCACCATGTTGGCTAGATGCGACGACAGCCCAGCAAATGAGCGAAGTGCTCTCGCTTTTTGCAGATCGAAGTCGTTCTTTAAAGCCGCGAAATCTTCCCGATGAGGAGCCAGCTTCGTTCTGAAATAGAATATCCCCACAAACCCTGTGGACTCACGGCAGGTCAGAATTCACTTTTGAATTTCAGACGAGGGCCTTCCGAGGGCTAGAAGCGACAAAGCCCCGAAGAAAAAGGGAGCACCGTCGTGTTTATTCAAGGAAACTGCTCTCTCGGCGGAAACTTCTCAAGGGTTCGGTTCCAATAACGGGAAAGATCGACTTGAGAGGTTTGAGGGCGGCAAATCTCGCCCGATATCCTCTCATAATCCCTCGCCCATTCTCCATCTAGGTTCGACCGAGGCGCCAAGTGACATTTAGCCTCCTCCTGTCTCTCTCGAATTCATTCTGTAGTTTCTGAGGCGGACTCGTTGTACATAATTCTCCTCAAGGTTTGTTACCCTGATTTTCACTGGATGTTGGAGGTGACACTCGGCTGGAATTTTGATCCGGTTCTTGAGGTTAGCTCATCCTGAGTTTCAACGGGAAACTCGAAGCGAAAACTGTCGGACCGGCTTCTCGGTAAAGACACGTAGCATTAGAGTTCCACTCTTCCCGCGGGAAGAAATTTGAGAAACTCCGCCAATTTCTGCGTTGAAAACCATTTGTGTCCGGTCGGATGAGAGCGCCACAGCCACGGGTTGCTCTCAGAGCACTTGTCCAAATGTTTACGTCTTAACCAGCTGAGCGCAACTTCACTGAACGGTCTATTGCCTCTCAGAGCGGGATCTTTCTCAGAGCAGCTAGCGTTGAAGAAAGTGTTCATTGATTTTAATTTTTCAGGAAAAATGCGTCTTCTCTGTTCAGCTCTGATACTGAGCCTAGCTGTGTTCGAAGTTTTTGGAGGAAGAGATTTCTACGAAATATTAGGAGTTGCTCGAAGTGCAAACGTCAACCAAATAAAAAAAGCTTATAGGAAACTAGCTAAAGAACTTCATCCTGACAAGAACAAAGATGACCCTAACGCACAGGATAAGTTCCAAGACCTCGGAGCTGCGTATGAAGTTCTCGTCGATGCAGAAAAGAGGAAACAGTATGATCGTTTTGGAGAGGAAGGTGAGTCTGGCTTGATTCTTTTCAATTCTCTTTGAGGTCTAGCGATTTGCTCGAAGAAGCTGTCGAACTCGTTAATAATTTTTCATCCGCTTCTGTCCTTAGGCTTGAAGGATATCGGTCGAGGCGGAGGCGATCCTTTCTCGTCGTTCTTCGGTGACTTCGGTTTCGGATTCGGAGGAGACGATCGGCCGAAAGAAACTCCGAAAGGAAGCGATTTGGTTATGGAATTGTGGGTCACACTCGAAGAGCTTTACAACGGTGAGCAAAACCAAACATCCCGGCAGATCGCTGAGTCTGTTGCTGTTCCTCGCCACAACGAAACCTGTAAACTGTTCAGGAATTCGATAACATTGACTCCAACAAACTGGAAACTGTTCAGGAATTCGATAACATTGACTCAAAACACGGGCGCCCGCCTGATTTCATCCAAATATTGAGCTCCGATCGTTTCCAGGTAATTTCGTTGAGATTGTGAGAAACAAACCTGTCTATAAACAAGCGCCTGGAACGAGAAAATGTAACTGTCGCATGGAAATGGTGACTCGACAGCTCGCGCCTGGAAGGTAAGTCCAGAAAGTGCGCTTAAGGAGACCGCAATCCACAGATTGATTGAGGGGACAGTATCTCACTCTTTTCCAATTGTTCTTTCCAGATTCCAAATGCTGCAACAGCAAATTTGCGATGAATGTCCAAACCTCAAGTTAGATACTGAGGAGCGAACATTGGAAGTAGAAATCGAGATCGGTATGCGGGACGGGCAAGAGCAGTTGTTCACAGCGGAAGGGGAGCCACACATCGACGGCGACCCGGGAGATCTCAAGATGAGAATCAGAACCGCACCACACCCGGTATTCCAGAGAAAGGCAAGTAGACTTTTGCGTATTCGGAGCGTCTAGATCTTCAGATCTGGATTCCCTCCGGATTTTTTTAGTTGGTTCAATCTGAGAACAGCTTGAGGACAGCTTCAAACTCTTACAGGGAGACGATCTGTTCACGAATGTCACAATTTCTCTCCTGGATGCCCTGGTGGGCTTCGAAACAGAGATAACTCATCTCGATGGTCACAAGGTCAAGGTCCGCCGAGATGGCATAACATGGCCTGGAGCTCGCCTGCGGAAGCCTAATGAGGGTATGCCGAACTACGAGAACAACAACAGGAGGGGCACTCTTTACGTGACGTTCGACGTCAAATTCCCCACGGCTCCATTCACCGAGGAACAGAATGAATGTAAGAGCTAGAGTTCGCCTTAGAGTTTTACCGGTCGTAGATCGAATAATGAGCTCCATCGCAAATCAAGGAAACTGACTTTGCTTTCTTTCACAGTGATTAAATCCCTCCTCCAAGCTGAACACTCTCGCCCCGTGATTTACAACGGATTGGGATACCCGGCTTAAATATTTGAATCGAGTCATGCTTTTCACGATTGAGGCACAGCTCACTATTGTACATAGTAGACAATCTACGCTGCGGTTAATAATTTATTTCGCTTCCGATGTTGTAAATAAACATTTTAGGAAAAAACTATCTCTTCGTTCCAATCAATCCAGAAAGCATGAGTCAGCGTCGTGGAACGCGCCGACGAATGATTCCTCCATATCTCCGATTTCAGTAGCGACCCCCGGATCTATTTCACGGGGAATGGAATTTTTCAGCCGTTGCCTCGCAACCGAGGAACACACCGTGCAAACTTCGTTTTCTCACTCTCTCGGCTTGCAACTGACTACCCTCTGACTTAATGCGTAGCGGGTCGTTCACTTCAAATAGTTCGGCCTCCGATACCTGCTGACCTGAGCAGAGAATCCCAAGCTTGTAGAGTGCGCAGACCCTCCGAACGATGAATTCTCCCCGGCGTACTTTCGGATCCACCTTTGGAGTAATTTTCCTAATTGTGGAAGTTTTTGCGATAAGTATAGAGCATCGCCCACAATTCGGTGGGCTAGGGAGCCGGCGGCCGGTTTCCAAACTTCCGCCCACGTTCTGACCTCTTAGTCGAGACAACGTCGATGCGGCTGTGGAACCGCATTCGAATCTGCATTCAAGGTACTGACCGCGCTGACCACTCGGTCGACTCATCAGCGTTGTGAATTTGAGCGTTTCGGTCTTCTTATCTCAGAATCTCTGCCGAACATCGCAATCGAATCGAGAGTGTGAGAGAAGATGCCACTGAGCCCTAGATGTCCCAATTTCTGTTCTCAAAAAGTTCGCTTCAATTTTCGTGCTGTTCTGCAAATCAAAATTGTCCGGATCTGCAATACAACGCTTCTGCGTCTGGCATGGGCAGCAACGACGAGTACTATTTTTGGAACTCACCTAATGAGATTTTTCTCGTTGCCTATTGTTCCACTGATGAGCTGCAATATAGGGAGCGATATACCGAAACCGGCGTCCACGTCCGAGTGAGAGTAGTGGACTTGATTGCTTGCTTCTCGTTGGATGAATTCTGCTGCGGACACACCGATACTCAAAGGGCACGGTCGTCAACTGCAGATTTTCTCAAAAAGCTCCCCACGAACTCACTGTGAGAGTCGGCTTCTTTCTTGTTGTGAAATCAGTAGTCTCGAATGCTTTGTATCGATCGTATTTATCGGGAGCGACGTATCGGAATCGCATGCTAGCATCCTTGGAAACAGGGTTGGTGAACTCCTCGCAAACAGCAGAATATAACCTGCATGAATCCGGAGGAGATTCTAGCAACGTCCCCGGCTTCGAAGTGAGGCTCCTCCAACGATTTATTCACCAGCTCGGATGAGTGGAGGCGGGCGCAGCATCGTTCACTCTCTCATTCCAGTTTTCATATAAGCTCATCTAAACTCGCGCGCCTAATGGACCTGGCTCAATCCATTGTGGGCTTGCAATGCGAACGAAAACTGCGTTTCTATACACACTCTGAACTCACCCGAGCTTCTTCTAGATTCCTAATGGAGTGAAGCAGTGTTAAGTCTTCCTCTGCTGAACGAATCGGTTATTCATAGCCTCCGGCATTCTGAGCCATCCGAGGCTGACTGTGATCACTGAATACCCTTGCGACTCCTGACAGCGGATCAAAGTTGAGATTTAGGCTTCGAATGGAAATCTTCCCCAAGATTACGATCCCTTAGCTGCGTGAGCGAGTCAACGTCAGCGTTCTTTCCATTCCTTCCAGATAAAAGAAACAGCGACATTCCCCAAAGACTCTGTTTCTCGAGCCGAACAACGGCGCGTTCCTTCAGCATTTTCGTTAGTCCAAGTAACCCGCGCCGTGGCAAGCAAACACAACGAGAGGCTCAGACTCTTTGTTCAACGAGTCGGAATCGGTAACAGAGAAGGACAAATACAGAACCGATCCAGAGCTCTGAGTGAGTAGTGCGTTTCCTGGATTGTGTATACTGCGCTGAGTGAGGAATGTGTACATTCATGTAAGCGATAAAGTTCGAGATGAGAATTCTGAAGATGGCAGCCGAACTCAAAAGTAGAAAAGCGTGATTCTGCTTCCCTCGAGCATCTCGCGCGCATTGAAACATCGACAGTAGCTCAAATCCACCTGATATGGTGACTGCAATCGCGGAGAGTGTCGCAAGCTCCTCGACTAACCGGATCGCTGCACAGCCTAGTTCATCTTTTTCGAACCTTATCGTCTCTGACTTATTCCACGAGCTGCTCCAGATTTAGTCTTCGCAGAGCCGAAACCCGTCAAACTTCCGAGTTTGACGTATAGGCCTTCTCTATGGTTTCAAATATTGGAGGCTTTCGATCGCAGTCAGCACTACCCACTTATCGTCGTGCTGAATTCTATGATCGCTTCGCTGTCCGCAATGATCCGTTTCTTTCGGCCCCCAAGCGGCTTCTACAACCTTGAACGTGGTAGTCGTTCTCCCGGAGTCTGACGGCTCTGTTTGGGAGAGCTGGCACCTCGAAGGCAAATACTCGAGGGGAACGAGAGAAACTGGGAATCGTTCTTGAAGTGGGAGTGCGCTCGGTAGGGATCGAAGGTACCGCTTCTGCTCAATACCAAGAAAGTACCGGTTTGCTCGTATGTTATTGGTCGCTCTGACTATCCGACGTCCTCGTCGGTTTAGAAAACGATGACGAACCCCTGACTCATGATACTTGATCGAGGCTTCTTTATACAGCTTAAATTGAGATTGCATGGGACGAATCGACAAACTCCCCAGTATGGAATGGGAAGTTGCACAAACAGCTTTCCGTTCAGGGTTAAGGCTCGTTATACTTTTCAAGGTCAGGTTCCTGTGTGATTTATCTCTTCTCTGGTTTCAGCTTTAACCAAACTCGACCGGATCGAAGATTGAACTTCCGTGAAGAAGACCATCTAGGTAAGAGATATGAGTGTTGCGCAAACGAACTCCTCTCGATTCTCCGCGACGGAAGTGATATTTCGACATTTCCTATCTCAACTTTCTCCCGTGATCGATGGTTTATTACACACGATCTCGTTCCTGATCCCTTGTCATTATCAAGCTAGCCACGGGAACCACACGTTCGCAGCTTTTCTCTATTGAAACTCTATGGCAGGCGGTTAGCGCCTCATCGGTGAGAGTATTTACACAGCAAGTATCACATATAAGATTAGCCGATATTAGATTGGCGCAACAAGGATTTACGACCGCACTAAACAACAGCTCCGAGGATCAATAACATACGCCAAGGTTTCTGGGCCAATATCTAGGGCGAGTGCAAGAGATCACCAAACTACAATCTCGCGACCGCGTCAAAACACGACAGCCACAGCTGACTCAATTGTAACCGACTCTTAACAGCGATTACGCGCACCAACAGCGAACGCCCGACTTTGTGATAATCGACTGCGTTTTTTAGTTGGAGTATGTTCCGCCTGAACAAAGTCCTTAGCCACGGACCGCTTCGAAGGCTCTCATCTTCACTGAGCTCCGCAGAAGTTTTCGCGCGAGAAGACAAATACGGAGCGCACAATTATCACCCTCTACCAGTGGCCATCGATCGGGCTAAAGGTTTGTTCCAGCGCCGCTTTCTATTATTCTCGAGGCTCATTGTTCGCTCACAAAAATTCGTTTACTGCGGAGAACATTCGGTCTGACAGCAGAAGATCCGATTTAACGTTAAACGTTTAGAAGTCTGACGTTTCCGACGTGCCGGAAAACAGTTCCGAACAAATGGTTGGATGATAATTGACTCGAGTTTCTGCAGGAGTTTTCGTCTGGGATGTTGAAGGAAAGAGATATTTCGATTTCCTGTCAGCCTACTCGGCTGTGAATCAGGTGAGCTTCGAATCCGTTGTTGAGTTCTGGTTTTCGAGATGGTTTCCATGATTCCCATTCACTCCGAATATGTCTGTCATTGAATCGACCCGAAAACCCAATCTGACTTCGCAGGGTCATTGTCATCCGAAAATCGTCAAAACGCTCCAAACACAAGCGGAGAAACTCACCCTGACCTCACGAGCGTTCTACAATTCTGTTCTCGGCGAATATGAAGAGTACATCACGAAATTATTCGGTTACGACAAGGTCCTCCCGATGAACACCGGTGAGCAGTGAAAGCAATCGAGTTTCTAGTATCTGTAGTCTAGACCGGCATAAAAGCCCGGATTGAGATAGTATTTTCGCTCAGACTTTATCTCACCGCCCTAGGCGTTGAAGCGGATGAAACCGCCTGTAAATTGGCCAGGAGATGGGGTTACGACGTCAAGGGTATCGAGGACAACAAGGCGAAGATCGTTTTTTGTGAAGACAATTTTTGGGGACGGACCCTGGCGGCTATTTCAGCATCCACAGACCCTACTTCGTACAAAGGTTTCGGACCCTTCATGCCAGGATTCGAGCTCGTGCCCTACAATAACCTTCAAGCGTTAGAGGTACGTTTACTCCGAGTAGAATGCGGCGCACCCGAGGCAATTGCGACTGCGTTTAATTTTATAATAATGCAATTCTAGGAAAAACTCAAGGACCCCACGGTGTGTGCCTTTATGGTGGAACCCATTCAAGGCGAGGCCGGTGTCGTCGTTCCGTACGAAGGCTACCTCAAAGGAGTTCGAGAACTTTGCACCCGGTACAACGTTCTCTTCATTGCTGACGAAATCCAAACGGGACTCGGACGCTGCGGGAAGTGAGTTGGTAATCTAATGCGTACTCCAATCAACTCCCGATCCTTGGACGAATATTCTGAATGGTTGATCAAGTCGAGTTTTCTATCGGAGTCCTCGTTTGTGTACCCAGAGAAATCATTACGACGTACCGAATCCAAACACGGTTCCCTGTTCTCCTGGAAACGTGGACTATCGCTCTATTCATGACGGAGCTGATTGGGATGTACCTTTGGGCAATCAGACATTCCGTTCGGGCGGATATTATTCAGCCAAACTCATGATCCACCACTCCCTCTGGCCTAACTCCATTCGTTTCTGGCTCAACCTCTCGCCACTGAATGGATCTCTCTGCCAGGTCTAGCCTGAGCGCTTTATAAAAATCTCTCAAAGAAGATGAGGTGTAGATGTGGCCCCTGAGCCCGAGAAGAAATCCTGTCTGTCGGGCTATTCTGCTTCGGTTCCCGCAGATACTTGATTCCGTCTTATTTCTATCTGGGTCAGAACACTCGCGCGATAAGTGAACGATAATATTTCCAGACTCCTCTGCGTCGATCATGAAGCTGTCAAGCCCGATATCCTGACCCTTGGCAAAGCACTCTCAGGTGGGAGTTTCAAGTCTTTCTCGGAGACTCTAATCCCGTTATTTCGAATTCAATTTTCACGAACAGTTTCGTCGCAGGGTTCTTCCGTCGGAGAGGGACTCTTTATTCATCTGGTTTTCGTCAAAATTTTGTCACGCAGGTGGTGTTTATCCAGTGTCAGCCGCACTCTGTAACGATGACGTGATGCTTGTGATTAAGCCTGGGGAACACGGATCCACGTACGGTGGGAACCCTCTGGCGTCGAAAGTTGGAATAGCTGCTCTGGAGGTGATCATCGAAGAGAAGTTGTGTGAGAACTCCGAGGAGATGGGCCAAATTCTTCGGAACGAGCTGAGCAAACTTCCCGAGGATGTTGTGAAAATGGCCCGAGGAAAAGGATTACTCAACGCGGTGGTGATTGACCCAAGTGAGACACAAACTCGTGAACAATTCATCCTATGATCCACCCTTTCTGATGTTCCTGGAATCAGGAGTTTGAGTCTCTGCTCCTGAAACTCAGAGTGGGGATCAGGAAAGGTTTCTCATTTCGATTTGCTCTGCCGAGTTGGTTCTGCCTCGGATTTCGAAACGGAGTAAAGGAAACCCACGAAGCCGTAAATATCTGGATGGCCGAGTTCAATATGGAGTTCCTGATATAGCTTTCTAAAAATATTTCCAGAATATGACGCTTGGGATTTATGCCTCCGACTGAAGGAAAACGGGCTGCTGGCCAAACCTACCCATGATGACAAGATCCGATTCGCGCCTCCTCTAACTATTACAAAGGACCAGCTTCTGGAGTGCACAGAAATTATTCGGAAAACCGTAGACTCCCTCAAATAAAGGCATGTCTGTGAAATCTACTCTACGTGTTTCTTGACTCGAACTCGAAAGCGCGGTATCTTTTCTCATGAAAGGGTGTCTTTGTCTACCTTCCAATCCACCGGAAAGATTGGAATCCGCCATGTTTGTAGAAAATCCCGTGTTCCGGAGAGTCTCCTGCTACTGGATATGGCGATAGGTCGACGGGAATAACGAGTTTCACTCCACCGAGGTACTGTCAAGGAAGAGCAAGTACTCGAATCAGATTCCTTGCGCGATTTGCCGATTCCTTGCCAATCCTTTTAGTAGCAGATTCAGCCTGCTTTGCAGCATCTGGCCACAGTGGAACTCGTTCGAAAACACCGCGTTATGGTCTGAGTGCAATCGTGTCGTGTAGAACGGACTCGAGTCGACATTGTCCACAGTGATGTTCTCGTGGGAACTCGAAAAGACATTTGCTGCTCTCCTTCCGTGCTGTCCAAAGCAAAACAGACAGCTTTCGGAGGAGTTTGGCAATCATCCAACGACAGACGACGAATTTGCACCAAGTTGTGCTGAACGGTTGCTTGTTCCATGCTTGCCATGTTTTTCTCGATGGATCCAATTTGCATAGCTTTCAGCTTCAAATCAGCCCAGAGTCTACTTTGTGAGATGCGTTGCCTTCGACTCGCATGGAACAGCCGGCGTACATGTAGTCGTTGCGAAGCTTACGTTTTTGTAGGGAGCTCGAATTCTCAATTTTCGCAAAGCGTTCCAGCCGATGGGAACTGTGCAGGCAGTGATCATGAAGTAACTCGAAACTATGAATCCAAGCGAAGGAAGAGGGCGAAAAATGGAGTTGTCCGAGGAACTTTCGCTGCAATTTATTTTACAACTCCAAAAGCATCCTCCACTCGTAACCCAGCTCGTTAAATACAGACAGCGGCGGATCGAGCCCGAGAGGTTCCGGTCAGAGAATCGCGATATCAGCACACGCTCGGTACACCTCCTGGTTTCCGCAACCCATTCCGGTAGTTCCATTAGTACACGTACCCCAAAAGTTACCTGGAAAGAGTTTTGCGATGCTCTAGCTCCGCCTTCAAGATCGTGGACGACGCTTTTCTATTCATGCATTTGAAGCGTTCCAAAAAACGTACCAGTCGTATACTGCCAACGCAGAACGCATCTCTTGCACGTGATGCCTTTCGGAAGTCTCACTTTCATCGATATCATACCATCTCGAGATCCGATGTAGAGCTTCTTCGTCTTCCTCTGGCCTAAACCATTCACCTTCAATTTGTGCTTATGGAAACACTCTTCTCTGAGGTTTGATGGATCTGGACAAAGCTCGAACTCAAAGTATCCCAAATGGTTGGTGGTCACGAAAACGGAAACTTTGATTCGTTTACCCTGCAACGATTTGAATTTATCAGAATCTTCTCCACCTCAATGAGGGTTATGATGATGGGCAGTTCGTGTAGATGAGCTTTCCGACGAGTCGGAAGTGATACGAGAATTTCACCTCTTGATAGCTCCGCACTATGGTTCGAGTTCCGTATTTTCCACCGTCCTCGTTGGGCCGCGGCTTGCGAAGGTTCCACGGATCGCCACACACACCGCACTTTCCTCCGTTCTGTTCGTACATCACCTAGGATGTTCAATGTGAAGTGTCATTGAACGCTATAGGACGTTCTCGGTGACTCCGGAGAATGGCTTTTACCTTCAGACCACCGCAGAAACACTCGTGGTCGTTGTAATTCTTCGGCGTGGGAAAACCTCTCCTGAACGCGGTCGATCTCGACGGCGGCTCCCATAGACGACCGTGGCCTCGAGTTCCCGACACGAAGACCAATAAAACCATCCCAAAAGAAAGTTCCCAGCGACTCATGGTGCGCCAGAGTTAACACTGTGGAAATTATGTCAAGCCAGCAAGCTCGGGCGTGAACAGTTTCACAAGCAGAACTGGCATCTGTCAGAATTAACGATAGATCAGATTTTTCTCTCCTCTGTTTTCCCATTTTCTTTCTGAGCCTTTCCATTAGATTGGAGAATCGTCAAAAAACATCTGTCGATCGACAGTAGGTTTATGTTCCATAAAACTTTGATAACAATCATCCTTCGATCACGGTGACAATCGCAGCTTCCGACGCGACAACAATCTGTGTAATAACTCTTAGCAATAACCACCGCCCTCCACCGTCAACTCCGCATGAGACAAGGCGAATGTTCGTTGTATCCAAAACATATTGTCCAACGCGATGGAGCTTGACTTGGAAAATGTGGAATTGTAATCTCGACCATCCTCCTTCGAGCGTAATATCGATGAGGTTACAACAGAAACCGTTCTTCCGCTTGTCGCAGGTGTGCGAGACCATCGTCGCATCTGTGATTCCGAGTCAGTAAGTTGCCGATGGTAAGGTGACCTTCGCAAAGCCTCTCGATCCCCCAATGTGAACTGGCGAGAGTGACAGACGGTTCTATCTATCTGACACAGGGGAAGAAGCCTAGCTGGAAACATCCAGGAGCGGGCAGCTTCTTCGCAGGCAAGGATCTCTTTTCCAGTCCTGATCATTATGCACATACTCGATGGAAGAAGGAGGAACAGACACCACCACGCTGCTGGGCGGATCAAGTGTCAGCTCAGCGGTGCTTTTCGGTCCAGCGCTCGGAACAGGAAGCTCGCCTTAGAGTGATTCCAAGCTGAGTTTTCAATTATCTGCTCTTGGATCTCCCACAAAGCTCGACATTGTTGTGATATCAGACAGACACCATGAATTCAGAGAACGAATAATTGAATCGCATGAAGCGTGTTCCGAGAGGAGAACGTTCCGAATTCTCGCTGCAGTTTGGATTGCGATTCGCGTGAAAAACGAATTCGGAGACCACGACTGCATCATTTCATTGCCATCAAAATTCGTCACGACCACGTACGTCTGCGTGGAAGGGCTCATTACATTGGACTAGAGAGTTTGTTTCGTCCTGCGAATCATGAGGGAGCGCTCCGACTTGATGGACCATGCTAACTAAGGGAGACCGTCCCCAGAGCGAGGTCCGGTTTCATAACTCCATGGATATGAGAGGCGCAGACGAAAAATATAGTCCGGCTTTCTGCATCGTTTCGCGCAGAAAACGAGCCATGTGCTCGAGGAACGAGAAGACCGAATCGGCGGACGAATTGACGAGGTATGAAGAATTCTATTCTGAAGTTTGTTCTCAATAGGTCCCTGGCTCAAGTTTCCGTTCTAGGACAACGATCAATCACCGACGATAACTCTTCCACTTGACCATCGTTTGTCACCCTGTCAGGGTCTCGTTTTCTCCTCTGCTCTTCTCAACGTCACGCAGTGACGCGCAGCGATAAGAGCTCAATTGAGTGCGATTCTGAAACATGGAGGATGCCATTCAGAAGCGTCTTCTCTTGTGCTGATAGAGCTCAAAACATTGTTGTTTCTTCGTGCTCCAACCTCGATCTGGGAAGTGCAGAATCGATCTCGAGCTCAGGATTGACCACTGTGGCTTGCTTCTTCTCATACAGGAATGTCAAAGAGGAGATTACTCGATTTGGTAAAGCAAACTCTCCGATTCTCTCCTCGTGTTTCCGGAGCGTCTCGGTGCCCAAAAAGAACAACAGAGTAATCGAAGTCTCGTTCTGAGATTGGTTGGGAATCCGCTGCTCGGTCAAAGAACGATGATGCCCGATTCTGAGTGTCAAGAGTCGAGACTTCGTGACAATTCAAAAAGAATAAGCACACTGGACGCCAGAATAAACGTTTAACCTATCTTCGAATTTGTGTATCGGCGCGTGATACTACTCGGCCCATGGCCGAAAAGATCTGGTGCTTACGCGCGCTGACTACTCCGCCAACTCATTCAAACGAATCGTTTTTTAGAAATCAAAGCATTGGGGTGAACAACCGATTCCGATGCCCAAGATATTTATCTTCGAGAGAGGACTCGACGAATGCAAAGTTTGTTCAGAGAAATCTCTCTCGCAGGATTCTCCCTAATTTCAGGGATCGAAGACTATTTAGTAGTTTAAAGAACATTATTGCGTGGAATTCGCGCTGGAATGCGAACTCGAGAGCATTCCGTCGATGCCGGATACCCCGCATTCTATCGCTGCGGCTCGCAAGAGCTTTGAAGCTGATAGGGGAGGTTTCTTATTTCGGTTGAGATTTGTTTTTCATTTGAGTAGGTCCCAGTAGCTTTCATTAGAACATGTAGAACTTTTCGAACACCATTAATTTGAAGTTTAAGTTTTGGGTTCCTCGATTGCGCTGCCCAATATTCCCTCTAGAGTTTGGAAATGTGCCAAAAATTGAACAGAAGGGAGGGACACTTGACACATTTTTTTCGTAGGAACTATAATATATGTATACACAGAGCGGAAGCTCTCATCGCATTCAATGGAACGGGGATAGGAACGTGAGCGAGAAGGAGAACACGGAATTGAATTTAGAAGGATTTTCTCTTTATTTTCAGAATATAAGCCAAAAATGTGGGTCAGTTTACATCAACATAACTAGAATGAATCGAGTTGAGTTGCAACGATCGAGAGCGATTTTGATTCCTCTATTACTCAAACTTATTCTTGGGTGACGTCACCTGCAAAGAATGACTCAACGGTCAGCAATGCAAAACATCGCTTCGAGCGAACATCCGTGGTTTCCAGTCCAACTACCGAGTCGAAACAAATTCTCTTCGAACATCGAGCGAAACGAGTCTCGTCTGAGAACACTCGTCGAAGCAAAACAAAGGAAAGAAGCCAGCTTTTAAATTAACAACAGAATCTTGGTCGTAGCAAATAGTAATCACAATTAAAGGAAATCGAAGGCGAGGGTCGGGCGGTGCTAATTACCTGGTGAGTAGTGACGCCTTCATCCACCTTGGCTGGCGCAAAACATTCCTGCTGCGAGTTCGAAGCTCCGCACAACATCTTCCTCTGGACAAGGCCCTAACAAGATAGAGCAAAAACGTGATGTCATTACTGAATCCCTAATACCACGGAGAATAAACGACTACTTCTACTTGTCTCTCATCCGTCGATTGCTAGCCTCTTTTTTCTCTTTTCACCGGCCCGCCCTATGCTTTTCATGCTCCCCATTCATCAAATAATACTCTTGTGAACACGCTTGACACGCGGCATTAGGACACGTTAACCAGAATTCCTCATAAAGAAAAAACTTGATTGCTGACGAGACGATGAACCCAGGCAGTTATGAGTTACGATGATGATTATGAGATACGATGACGGTCTGTATGAACTCGATCCTTTAGGGTATTTTCCTTTCTCTCCATCGCTCTTCACAGAAAAAAGACAAACGATTTCACTGTAGGCGTATGGTCTGCAGGAGGGCGTTCCTTGAAAAAAGCTTTTTTGTAGACTTGCTGACGCAGGTCACGCAAACCGTTCTCTCTGGCCGGTTTTCTCTTCGTTTTTCCTCGTCTGGCTCTCTGGAGGAGCCTCCACTTTTGATATACCAGTCCATGAAAGACAAAAACGCCGAGGGAGGAGGAATCGGATGAGCTAGAAGGAGGGGTAGAGTCGAGCCGAACTCGCTCCGGCCTCCTGTACGGTTTGATTTGATAGAATCCTGGAAGCAGCCAGTCCGAAGCCGAGGCACGTCATCCCGCCCAAAGATCGTTACGTTCTATTCCTGTCTTTGCAGATCCTGCGTCCGCCTGACTTGTCAGTCCGAGCGACTTTCCGATTCCTCCCCTATTATCGCTTCAAAACTCCTCGCACAGCTTCGCGAAATCCAACCGCCTCACTCTTCTCATTCGTTCCTTTCGTATTCCTCTTCCAGGACGGCTCCATGACCTCCACCGCAACGCGCACCTCCACGCAGTTCTCCAGAGAGTCGCGGCTCGACCGATTGAAGTGCAAAGCCAGAATTTCGATGGATTGCACGATCGCCCTTCGACAGCGTTCGTAGCGACGAGGCGGATCTGACAAACGCAATGATCGCGGTCGAAGCAGAAAATTCACGGACAAAGAAATGCTCCGCCCTCGGAACCGACCGCGCCCTGAATGCAATATAACTAATGACGTTAGCCGACCGGAAGAAACAAGCGGGCCTACGCTGAATCGATCAATTGACCGCCACCTCCGACCGACCAACCTAGGGGTCGCAATACCCGGTTCCTGGACCCGGGTCCGGACCCGGGTAGTTGGACCCGAGAGCAGATTTGGACCCGGTTCCGGAATTCTCAGAACCGGGTCCGCGATTTCTGGACCCGGGTACGAGATTTGGACCCGGGTCCACTTTCATTACCCGGGTCCGGAAATCTCGGACCCGGGTCCAATAGCTCCGGAACCGGGTATCGAGCTCGGACCCGGGTCCAAATCTATTACCCGGGTCCGGAAATCTCGGAACCGGGTCCAAATTTCACGGACCCGGGTATCGAATTCAGACCCGGGTCCAAATCCATTACCCGGGTCCGGAAATCTCGGACCCGATCCTGGACTTTTGGACTAGAGGTCGCAATACCCGGTTCCTGGATCCGGGTCCGGACCCGGGTAGTGGGACCCCTAGAGCGAAAGTCCAGGCTCGGGTCCGAGATTTCCGGACCCGGGTAATGGATTTGGACCCGGGTCTGAATTCGATACCCGGGTCCGTGAAATTTGGACCCGGTTCCGAGATTTCCGGACCCGGGTAATAGATTTGGACCCGGGTCCGAGCTCGATACCCGGTTCCGGAGCTATTGGACCCGGGTCTGGAAACTCCGGACCCGGGTAATGAAACAAGACCCGGGTCCAAATTTCGTACCCGGGTCCAGAAATTTCGTACCCGGGTCCAGAAATTGCGGACCCGGGTATCGGACTCGGACCCGGGTCCGGACCCGGGTCCTATTACCCGGGTAATTGCGACCCCTAGACCAACCCAATGTGCGAGCGCGCAACCGAAGGACCGACCGGCGGACATTTCGAGTCGACGGAAAAGAGTGCAAGGATCAATTGTTAGAGCAACGGCCGATCTCTTCTTGTTTTTGCCAAGGTCTCATTGCAAGATGCCGGGCCCGCTCATTTCTTGCTGATGTAGACAAGAAATCCAGCTGCTCGCAAGTCGCGAAGAAGAATTGATTTCTTCGAACGACAAGAGTTTTGTATCCTCGCTTTTCACGACATATTGCTGTGCAGACTCGGTGGCAAGAGCGACATCCGGTAATTATGAGTTCGACGACCGGAAACCCTTCTAGACATGTACACTTTGGGAGAAGGTAACCGGAGAACGCTCATGTGCAGCTTCTTAATGAATTATCCTTAACGAGCGAAGCGAGCGTAACTCGGAGGGCTCGAACAGCGAGCCGGCCGGCGGTTGCATCTCCCGTAAAAGACGCTGTGCCGTCGACTTTGTTCGAGAACAGCGACGAAGACGTCTTCGTTATCATCTCGCACTTCTCCGCTGCGAAAATAGCCGAAGGGCGCAGACGTAAGTTTCATCGAACATCAAGAATATGGAGCACCATTGTTTCTAGGGATTCGGCTTGCTCAGTCCAAGGTTGTGACGGCTCGTTGGTGCTCGTTTGGCGGCTCTGAGTTGGAACTCCTTTGCTTCGGGGTCCTTACGAAACTTGTTATCAACAAGGTTCGCTCGGAGCGAACGTCGGCTAACGAAGAAAAATCCCAATCTGCGACCGGCGGAACAGCAGCGGAGATATGTACTCGCTCAGAGAGAAATCAATTTATCAGCAACAGAGTCATTTCCTTTGTCTGGGCGAGTTTGGCGCGCGGGAGAGGATGTCCGATCCGGTGGGAAAACTCGTCTTTCGGATCCGAGCCTTGAGGGGGTGGTTTGCTCCATTGAGAGTATCGTGACGCGCTATCCGAATTAAAGTACTTCATTAAAAAAAAATGTCATCCGAGTTGTTTGCGTCGAATTTCGTAACTAGATTTCTAGACTCCCCATTCCCCTCTCGTTCGCTGACTCCCTTCGACAGCTGCCATAGCTGCTGCGCATCTAGTCACGCGCAACTGCGCAGCGACTTCCGGAAAGTAAGGTAGATAACGCCGATAAATGAATTTCAAGGTCTCCTCGTGTTGACAGTTGTCCGAGATTACGAAATGATCAAGAACTTACCCCGAGTTGCTTCGAGCTTCGCGCTAAAACGTCCATCAGAGCGACTACAAAGCTGCTAAATTCGGCGCACATCTTGCCGTTGTATCGCAGATAGTCTCCGATACAGAATTTCCGATGTTCCGGCTCTCGATTCGGGAAAACTGTAACTTTCAACGCTCGAGTTCGACTGACGCTGCGGTTCGCATCTCTCAGCAGACGAGGCCGGAGTCAACGCCGCAGTCGGACGCAAGATGGACTCCACGTCAGAGGACAACCAACCGACCGGGCGGAGAGGACGGAGAACAGCATTTGGAAAGGGTCCTCCGCCGTTGGAAAGGGAACGGAAAACAAGGGGAGAACTCCCCCACTCCCCGCACAGGGAGAAAATGGGCTGCAGCGGGTTCGGGTGCTGACACGTTGGTCAATGAACAAGCTGACGAGCCCTGCGTCGAGTCAGAAGACAAGGTCGGTACGAGCCGGGTTCCAAGGCCACCCTCTCACGAGCGAAAACGATTCTTCCTCGGAGGATGTAGATGTGCTCACTCTGTAAATGAGGGCAACTTCTTCTCTCTTCGCTTTCATGAATGAATGTTATATTCAGAAGTCTATTACGGAAGAGGCCTTCCGCTCATTTGGTCGATTTCCCGAAATGACTTGGAGAAGAGTTGGCGAGAGAGGCACAAATGTGTCTCCGTGGCGAACCTTCGAATGTGCTGCTGGTTTCCAGAGAAGCGGAAAGCTGAATGCTGCTTCCAGCTTCGCGACAATTTCTGTTGATATTTTTATACATCTCTCGTTTTTAGTGTCAGACTCTCGATGGGAAGAATATTCCAGAAACAGTGTAGAATGTGCCTCAGCCGGAAAACTCCAGGAAGACGCAGGAAAAGCTTCATCCTCCATCCGGGGATACTTGCGCGTGTAGCGAAGCCATCGCAAATCATTGTCTCGCCATGACAGTGATGTCATGAATTCATTGCCCGCTTTTTAGGCTCCACTCAAGCAACCTGAGAGCTGGTGAGATTAGACTTTCTATCGTCTGCTCGCAGATGCAATGAGTCCGAAATTATCTCAAGGAACTGATGGGGCTAGATTAATTTGGATTTGCCAGATGGACACTAAGGAACAGGTGACACTAGTCCTATGATCCGGAATCGACCCGCTGAAGAATCAGCTTGATTCTGGGCACTATTACGTCCTAAATGTACGACTGGATAACGATGTGTTCTGATCATGCGCAATCCTCAACACCCCCTCTGCTCACGATCGTCTGATCTCTTGAAGTCTCTTCAAGTCAGTCCGAGCTTCTCTCGGCACTTGGTGAACTTGTCAGCGGACAGGTTCTTTGTCAGGATGTCGGCTGTCATCTCAGAAGTAGGAACGTACTTGATCGTCACTAGTTCGTCCTTGACCATCTCGCGAATGAAGTTGGTGCTGTTCGCACTTAACAGCACCGCACCCTGTTTGTTACAGTAAAGAGTCAGCGGCTTCTTGACTTTTACGGTCGGTAACTCATCTAAGTTCAGTAACTACTTCATTCCATATTCGGCTTCGGTTGAGATTGCCACGTTCGGTTGCTTCCTGCTGTTCCACGAGATCGCTGCTCCGGCTAATAAGAACGCGTTGCCCGTGGTGGACTTCCTGCATTCCTCGCAGCTACCGAGAACCGAGAAACGATTTCAAGTCGCGAAGCACCAGAAGAGCACCGGAAGAGCTGGTCTTCCGTCTTCTGGTTCATCTCTCATTGTCGAAAGGAGTCCTCTGCTAAAGAGCCACAAGCCGGACGTAATTAATTCTCCTCTCCTGACTTCCTCTCACCGTTTAATTTTGAAATCAAGACATGGTAGATCAGTTGCTGTGAGATTCGAGGTTCAAACCTCCTTGAAAGATCCTCCGTTGGGAAATGCCCCAAGTTTTCGGAGAAAATTTTGCCATGCAAGGAACAAAAAGAAGAACACAAGCATTCACGTGCACCGTGAACTGAGTGAGTTTCATTTTCCCTGAAAAAGCCCTTTCTACACACATCTCCTGACTTGACACAGCGACTATACGGCTGCCGATGTGAAGCGGAGTGTCCGCCTACACTCTCAAATCCTCCAGATGTAGTTTAACATGGGGAATTCCTTCAATTTACTCCCTGGTCGCCACGTTTTCCCTCCATCCAGCAGACGAGTGCGTCAAGAAAGCGCGCGGAGGCGTAATCGCAACGACGCGTCTTTGAAATATCTGTCAAGGGAACGCACTTTCCGAGTTTACTTCAACTGGAATCGTATTATCAGCAAACCGATTGTAACAACGTTTTGAATCGCGAAGTTACTGATCTGAAGTGAACTTACAACATTGTAGCCTTTGTGCATGAATTATATTTGTAAATGAGAACGTTGGAATTTCAGGAAAAAAATTGTGTAGGGAAAGGTCTAAAGAAGGAGGGAACCCGCGGAGCTTGCAACAGACCTTCTTTGCGAAACGGAAGCCAGGCTTCTTGATAAGGACGAATTCATTAGTTTATATAGGGCAGGCAGCCAAGCTCAAGGCTCAAGCCGCAAAACTCAGAATTTGAATGAATTCTAGAGCGAAAACATGCGCGAGTACGGGAAGTGTAATGTGTCGACCTCGTCGCAAGTTCTATCCCGACTTTCTTTCGGGAGGAAACTTGCATATTTGAAAGTCGCATAGGGAAATTGCATCACCAGATAACAGTCCTGGCGTCGCAAGGACGAAGGAATGCAGAGCCATCAGAAGACGCGAATGGTCCAGATGACTGCATTCCAAAGCGTCTCAATTGAGTTCGTTCTTCTCTCCGGACGAAAATTTTTACGCGGAACCGTATCGCATGCTTGGAAGAAACGTATTTGCTGCGGGCGAGAGAATTCGTTCTAGAACGATGGTTGGGTTCATCACCTATAACGGAATACGCTTTACTCTGATTCGTATCAGGGTCGGAGGCGGAGAAACTTGCTGAAATAACTCTAAAGGTATTCCTGGCCAGTGTGAGTTCAGTTATATCTCTCTGAGCATTGCTTTCGCCACGAGTGTCCCCACAAAGAGATTTCGTGTGACGTTTGGCAGCTTTCTTCTACTGCATGGCTGCTGCGACTTCGTCCTGGACAGCGATGACAAAGAAATCGAGATCGTCACCGCCTCGCATCAGCGCACCCGACGTTCCGACTCATCAAAATCAAACCACTCAAAAAAGACGAAAACAGAAAACCTGTTGCTCGGCCGGAAAGGAACTCCAACCGTTTTTCCATCCGCGATTATATGAACAACATGCTTTCCAATCTTTTGTGAGATCATTTCAAAGCACCGATATGTTAACAGTAAAAGATCTACGATCGGAGAATCGAGAGAAGGTACCGCCTTCAACCACTTGGTCTGACCTTGGTGCCCGATCACCGTTCCGATATCCAATTTGTGAGTCAGTTTCGGATTGGTCCGTTTCTACCGCTACAACACCTGTAGGTTCACATTTACTTTCTGGTGCTTCGGAGTTCTTGTGACGTGAACCTTCAGCTTCGAATGTCTGCAACCAACCTGTTACGTTCTGTTTTCCGTAGAACTTCTCGACTGAAAATTCCTCCTGCACGGTGCTCTGCTTGCGCTCCGGAGCCTGTTTTGAGCCTCGAGTGGCTTCATCAATTCCATCAGGTCATTTCCACGTCCTTCGTCTGAGTGAGCCTCCGATGGAGCATGGTTTCCTCCGATGTAAAACTCTCCGAAGACGAGACTCCAATCTTCATCCTTGTGTCAGTGGCTCGTTCTATTAGATTATCCAAGTGATTCTCAATATATGATTACCTATTTAGAGAACTGCCCTTCAGTCAAGTTTTGGGTCGCATTCGAAACTATCGGGAGCTGTGACAGGTCACCGTAATGGCTTCCGTGTTGACGGCTGCGTGGAAATGCGTGAACTGTGTTCCTTAGATCTCGTGAAACTAGACACGTAAATCAGCGGCTCACTATAAGTGATATGAAGAATCACTTGCAGGTTTGTGGTTCACTGAGAGTTTCAGAATCCTTCTCATATGAGCGTCTCTTTTGACCACGCGAAGAAATCGATTTTCAACTGGTTATTCTCTAGGGATAACATGACCAATTCTGAGATCAGTTATCTGAGGAGGACCTTGTAGTCCCAAATGGAGGACACAGACGAGAACCTGAAGAGAAGTATAATTTTTCGCATTCTCGTTGAATAACTTTGGAATCGCTCTGCTATAAACTGGAGTTGAATGAGGGAATGGCCGCTCTAAAGCGCTACAAGGGTGTTGCCCCGATGTGCCGAAATGATTTTAACGAGAACCTGGGAGGGTCGATAAAAATTGGGTTGGAGAAATTCCGGAGCGCTGAAAACCTTTCCCCCCTATCAACCCCCTCCCCCCCACAATCGGTTTCGGGATTCCGGCGCCTCAGAGATCGCTAAGAAAATATTTCGCGGGACAGCACAGGACGTATTATGACGACCGACTGTTATAGTTTCAAGGAGTACTCAGCAAGAGCGCACAAAAGTGCTGCTGATTTCGCGGGTACTCAACGCTGAATGATTCGGCTGTTCCATGGTTGCTTCGTCGCGTTCTCACCCGAGGACGTTACAGGATCGAAGAACGCGGATGGAAACCATGTCGCTCATATTTTCTGAAACCCCTCCTGCCTGTTTCTGTTTGACGCCAGAGAACGTCAAATACCACATTGTGCTCCTTGGCAATGCATCTGTTAACGTCCGAAAATTATGACCCTGAGCGATCGAGTTCAATCTGCATTTCGGATTGCATTCTCTCCATATTTCAGTGCCTCTTCTCCCATTTTCAGTGCTTTTTGCCTGCATATTTCGCTCGTTTTTTTGTGCCTGACACTCATAGCTCTAATCATTAGCTCTGATTTCGTCCAGGATCAGACGTGTTATTTCATTTGCTGATTTTTTGTTCGCTCGGATGAAATCTATGAATGTTTCGACGACCCAAACTTTGAATCATCCATTTCGACGTATCGCAAAACTTGATGTGAAGTCTCAGGCGTAGTATCGGAGATGACGAAGGAGTACTTCGCATCTCCCACGAATCGAATAATTTGTTTCTGAACTCTGCCTCCGAGAACGTCAATGATCTCGTTCTTAATCAACGGTGAGAGATATACCCGTCGGGAGCATGATCCGCGGTTTTCATTCAGCCGGCTTTTACCCTCAACGGACTCAGACAGGTATTTGAGTTCGACGCTGATACGGAGTACGGACAGTATATAGCGATTATTGACCATCCGTTCTCTGCGGCTTTTATTCTCGCTGAAAATATTTCTCACCTGATCCCCCTATTTCGAGTCCCAGGTATTCAGGTGCCGATATAACTACGCCATCAGAAGCTCGTCGCCTTGTAGGCCCAGTTATGTTGTTCGCGATTTACTGATACTTGTGGATTCGGAGGGGGAGCGGGGGTTCTCCTAGCCAGGCTGTGCGTAGGAGACTGAGTTATCTACTGTTTGGTCCATCGGGGTCTCACCGGGGCAACAGGGTTTACTCTCCGCTCTGTTCTCCCTTCGCCTTCTCCCTTTTTTCCTCATGTTACTGGTGTGAAGAACATCGTCGCATCTGTGACCTGAAGTCAGTGAGTTGCTGATGGAACGATGACGTTCGCGATGCGTCTCAATCCCCCAATGTGAACTGGCGAGAGTGACAGACGGTTCTATCTATCTGATACAGGGGAAGAAGCCTAGCTGGAAACATCCAGAAGCGGGCAGCTTCTTCGCAGTCAAGGATCTCTTTTCCAGTCCTGATCATTATGCACATACTCGATGGAAGAAGGAGGAACAGACACCACCACGCTGCTGGGCGGATCAAGTGTCAGCTCAGCGGTGCTTTTCGGTCCAGCGCTCGGAACAGGAAGCTCGCCTTAGAGTGATTCCAAGCTGAGTTTTCAATTATCTGCTCTTGGATCTCCCACAAAGCTCGACATTGTTGTGATATCAGACAGACACCATGAATTCAGAGAACGAATAATTGAATCGCATGAAGCGTGTTCCGAGAGGAGAACGTTTCGAATTCTTGCTGCAGTTTGGATTGTGATTCGCGTGAAAAACGAATTCGGAGACCACGACTGCATCATTTCATTGCCATCAAAATTCGTCACGACCACGTACGTCAGCTTGGAATGGCTCATTACATTGGACTAGAGAGTTTGTTTCGTCCTGCGAATCCTGAGAGAGCGCTCCGACTTGATGGACCATGCTAACTGAGGGAGGCCGTCCCCAGAGCGAGGTCCAGTTTCATAACTCCATGGATATGAGAGGCACAGACGAAAAATATAGTCCAGCTTTCTGCATCGTTTCGCGCAGAAAACGAGCCATGTGCTCGAGGGACGAGAAGACTGAATTGGCGGACGAATTGACGAGGGATGAAGAATTCTATTCTGAAGTTTGTTCTCAATAGGTCCCTGGCTCAAGTTTCCGTTCTGGGAACGCCCGACGATCAATCACCGACGATAACTCTTCCACTTGACCATCGTTTGTCACCCTGTCAGGGTCTCGTTTTCTCCTCTGCTCCTCTCAACGCCACGCAGTGACGCGCTGCGATAGGAGCACAACCGAGTGCTATTCTAAAACAACGAGGATGCCATTCAGAAGCGTCTTCTCTTGCATTTCTAACAGGAGGAACACAATCGAGTGCTGACAGAGCTCAAAACACTGTTGTTTCTTCGTGCTCCAACCTTGATCTTTGGAAAGTGCAGAATCGGTCTCGAGCTTAGGGTTAACCACTGTGGCGAGTTATCTCTCAACGTAAACACAGTGTTGGCGCGTACAATACAGTGAAGGTGAGGCCGGCGTAATTTTTGGATCTGCGGTAGCTGAGGCCAGTGCACCGAAAGCTTGCTCGAGTCTCCACAATGGCGTGTTGGCGCTTCCGCGTTTTAACCCGCGACCCGCCCATCAGAAAAACACCGGAAAAACACGCTCATCTCGTCTGCGACTCCGGAACAAACCGGCCACGATTTTTCAGCCGTTGTCGCCGTCTAGCATCCCCTTCCTCTGAATTGTCCCTCTACGGGAGAGCTCTCCAGCGTGAGCCATGATTTTTGCACGGGGAAAGAAAAATACGCGGCGCCTGTTACTAGGCAGCCTGGGAGATCTGGTTCTGAAGCATGCTAACCACTCCGACAACGTGTCCAATCGAGTCGTTTGTCCAGAAATTAAATCATTCTGCGAGGACGCCTCAGGACCCATGTCTCCGCACGAGCGATGCCATGTCGCTCGTTGAACACGTCGCTTTCTCTGGGATTGATGAGACGGGGCGAAAAACCGATTCCGTTGCCGGAGATATTCCCGCATGAGGACTCGGAGTTCGTTCGGAGAAATCTCTCCCGCAAGATCCTCTCTGATTTCAGGGATCGAAGACAATTTACGGAAGAGTACTTGATGCGTGGAATTTGCACTGGAATGCGAGCCCAAAGAATTCCTTCAATGCCGAATACCCCGCATTCTATCGCCGCAGCTCGAAACAGCTTTGAAGCTGATGAGGAAGTTTCTTTTTTGGTCGAGATTTGTTTTTCATTAGAGTAAGCCCAAATATTTCGAACTGCTCCCGTCTCATGGATCGATTCAGAAGTGCTTTGATGCGAAAATGTGATTTTCGGGAGAATTTCGGCACTAAGAGGAGAAGAGATCGCCTCGGAGCAATCGAAACCGCCGATGAGCTCTGGAGCTCGCATCTCCATAATTTGACTATCGTTCTCGACGCTTCGCTCAACTGTCGTCCCAGCCCGAAACATTCATTAGAACGTGTAGAACTTTTTGAACACAATGAATCTACACTAAGCAAGTCTAATAAAATCCTTAAAGTTTCGGGTTCCTCAATTGCGCTGCCCAATATCTTCTCTCAGTTTCTCTTTGGCGGGTGGGGGATGAGTTTGGAAAAGTGCCAAAAAGCTGCTTTCGTGGCCATTTCACCGGGGAACAATAGCGCCGAGTAGCAGGAAGGGACACCCCGCACAATTTTCTCTTAAAAACGATGATATACGCACCGGAGCGGGAACTCTCATCGCATTCAGTGGAACGGGGTAGGGACGTGAGCGAGAAGGAGAACACGGAATTGAATTTAGAAGGATTTTCTCTTTATTTTCAGAATATAAGCCAAAAATGTGGGTCAGTTTACATCAACATAACTAGAATGAATCGAGTTGAGTTGCAACGATCGAGAGCGATTTTGATTCCTCTATTACTCAAACTTATTCTTGGGTGACATCACCTGCAAAGAATGACTCAAGGGTCAGCAATGCAAAACATCGCTTCGAGCGAACATCCGTGGTTTCCAGTCCAACTACCGAGTCGAAACAAATTCTCTTCGAACATCGAGCGAAACGAGTCTCGTCTGAGAACACTCGTCGAAGCAAAACAAAGGAAAGAAGCCAGCTTTTAAATTAACAACAGAATCTTGGTCGTAGCAAATAGTAATCACAATTAAAGGAAATCGAAGGCGAGGGTCGGGCGGTGCTAATTACCTGGTGAGTAGTGACGCCTTCATCCACCTTGGCTGGCGCAAAACATTCCTGCTGCGAGTTCGAAGCTCCGCACAACATCTTCTTCTGGACAAGGCCCTAACAAGATAGAGCAAAAACGTGATGTCATTACTGAATCCCTAATACCACGGAGAATAAACGACTACTTCTACTTGTCTCTCATCCGTCGATTGCTCGCCTCTTTTTCTCTTTTCACCGGCCCGCCCTATGCTTTTCATGCTCCCCATTCATCAAATAATACTCTTGTCAACACGCTTGACACGCGGCATTAGGACACGTTAACCAGAATTCCTCATAAAGAAAAAACTTGATTGCTGACGAGACGATGAACCCAGACAATTATGGGTTAGGGAGAGGGGGAACACAGCCTGGAATCATTCGTCGTTCGAGAAAATTCCTTCTTGGCCCCTTAGGATTACGGTCTGTAAGAAGTTAGGGTCTAGTTGGCCGAAAATGTTTGACCGAACCCCGTGGACCGGAAACCTCCTTTCCGGTCCTGGAAGCTGTTTTAGCGGAGTGCCCTTTTGAGTGTGCTCCATCTACTCTCCACAGGAACCGTACAGGCCGAGATAGCCTCATTCAGAATACACTCTCTTATTATGCCTATTCGATGGCTTAGAGTTCACATCCGCCCCGAAGATTCTTATCGATAATTATTCCGGAAACTATCGCTTTATAAATAACATATGATATGATCCCGGATACCTTTCCCGAGTAATTGTATATCGATGTTAGCGGTCATCCGGTCAACCGGCGCACTGGCCCCCGTACCCTTCAATAGAACCGATGGCTACTGGATGGAGATGGAAAAATCTCACTCAGACTCCGCTGATCCCGCTTTCCCAATTTTAGAGAAGCTCAAGATGTACTTCATTGGAATGTGGCTCGAGAAAGACGCAGTGTTCCCGCGAGAAAGGAATCACCACCGTTTCCGAGAACGCACCATGAATCATTCGTAAGGATGACATCGGGCGTTGACCGTAGTTATCGTCATGAGCCACGCGAATTCGTTCGACATGATCACACATCTCGAACGCCGAGAATATAATTTCAAGATAGTGAAATCCGAATAAATCTATTTCCCCGAACACGGACAGAATGTAGCTCACAATCTCACTTCATCGTGGACAAACTTTCTGGACATGATTCTGCATTCCTCCCGGGAATCATTCGCTTCTTCCTCAACGGAAGGGATGAAGGAAGCTTCCGCTAATCTAGATTCTCACGATATCGTTCGTTCTCACCACAGATTCGAGAAAGTTTCTCCTGGACGTATACAGTAATCCCCCGTTTCACGCGGTTCGTTTAACGCGGCTTCATTTGAGACCAACCCCGGCTTCTTGAGGTGATTCTTGGGCCCGCGGAGGGCCCGTGGACCCCCGAACTCCAAGCACAAGGGACCCCCGGACCCCCTGAACTTCAAGATCGGGGGCCCGCGGGTCCCCTCGGACGTGCTTCACGGGGGATTACTGTACTAAAATTCTTATGAGCTTGCATTCGTGCTGAGGGAATGAAGCTGCTCACTGTTCGTTTCTTAGGCTTAACTCTGGGGGTCTATGAACTTGTGTTTCTCTTGTATGGAGAAGTTCGGCGACTTCTAGAGGAGGAAGATAGAACACGTTCAGAACAAAACTCCGCTAAAGCAGCTTTCATCTTTGCTCGATAGGGAGAGGAGGTTTTCGGTCAAATGGGTTTCGGTCAACAGGGCTTTCGATCACCCGGGTCGGGTCAAATATATTCAGCCAAACGGGTATATAATAACTTCCTTAACGGGTATATAATAACGATCCTTTCAGATATTTTTCCCTCTCTTCTGTCGCTTCTCTCAAGGAAAAAAACAGATGATTTCACTGTAGGCGTATGTTCTGCAGGAGGGCGTTCCTTGAAAAAAGCTTTTTTGTAGACTTGCTGACGCAGGTCACGCAAACCGTTCTCTCTGGCCGGTTTTCTCTTCGTTTTTCCTCGTCTGGCTCTCTGGAGGAGCCTCCACTTTTGATATACCAGTCCATGAAAGACAAAAACGCCGAGGGAGGAGGAATCGGATGAGCTAGAAGGAGGGGTAGAGTCGAGCCGAACTCGCTCCGGCCTCCTGTACGGTTTGATTTGATAGAATCCTGGAAGCAGCCAGTCCGAAGCCGAGGCACGTCATCCCGCCCAAAGATCGTTACGTTCTATTCCTGTCTTTGCAGATCCTGCGTCCGCCTGACTTGTCAGTCCGAGCGACTTTCCGATTCCTCCCCTATTATCGCTTCAAAACTCCTCGCACAGCTTCGCGAAATCCAACCGCCTCACTCTTCTCATTCGTTCCTTTCGTATTCCTCTTCCAGGACGGCTCCATGACCTCCACCGCAACGCGCACCTCCACGCAGTTCTCCAGAGAGTCGCGGCTCGACCGATTGAAGTGCAAAGCCAGAATTTCGATGGATTGCACGATCGCCCTTCGACAGCGTTCGTAGCGACGAGGCGGATCTGACAAACGCAATGATCGCGGTCGAAGCAGAAAATTCACGGACAAAGAAATGCTCCGCCCTCGGAACCGACCGCGCCCTGAATGCAATATAACTAATGACGTTAGCCGACCGGAAGAAACAAGCGGGCCTACGCTGAATCGATCAATTGACCGCCACCTCCGACCGACCAACCCAATGTGCGAGCGCGCAACCGAAGGACCGACCGGCGGACATTTCGAGTCGACGGAAAGAGTGCAAGAATCAATTGTTAGAGCAATGGCCGATCTCTTCTTGTTTTTGCCAAGTTCTTATTGCAAGATGCCGGGTCCGCTCATTTCTTGCTGATGTAGACAGGAAATCCAGCTGCTCGCAAGTCGCGAGGAAGAATCGATTTCTTCGAGGATGAACTATTTGCTCGCGAGCTTCGCCTAACTATTTGTAGACAGACGAACTCTGTTGTGATCTCTGAGTACATGCTGAGCTCGAAGCAAATTGGCACCGCCCGTGGTAACGACAAGAGTTTTGTATCCTCGCGTTTCACGACATATTGCTGTGCAGACTCGGTGGCAAGAGCGACATCCGGTAATTATAAGTTTGACGACCGGAAACCCTTCCAGACATGTACACTCTGGGAGAAGGTTACCGGAGAACGCTCATGTGCAGCTTCTTAATGAATTATCCTTAACGAGCGAAGCGAGCGTAACTCGGAGGGCTCGAACAGCGAGCCGGCCGGTGGTTGCATCTCCCGTAAAAGACGCTGTGCCGTCGACTTCGTTCGAGAGCAGCGACGAAGACGTCTTCGTTATCAACTCGCACTTCTCCGCTGCGAAAATAGCCGAAGGGCGCAGACGTAAGTTTCATCGAACATCGAGGGAAGCGCCATCGTTTTCAGAAATCTAGCTTGCACAGCGACATGTCTGAAGATGTGACGGCGCTGCTCAGACGGAAAGATTTCTGCTCGTTCCGGGACCCCGTGTTGGAACTCGTTTGCTTCGAAATCCTTACGAAACTTGTTATCAGCAATGTTGGCTCAGAGCGAACGTCGGCTAACGAAGAAAAATCCCAATCTGCGACCGGCGGAACAGCAGCGGAGATATGTACTCGCTCAGAAAGAAATCAATTTATCAGCAACAGAGTCATTTTCTCTGTCTGGGCGAGTCTGGCGCGGGGTAGAGAATGGCCGATCCGGTGGGAATCGGAAGTACCGGGAAGACGCTATTGGAATCGAAGTATTTCGTTTCAGGGAACAAGCTTCCCATTGATGGAGCGAATATCTTTTCCGAGTTGTTTGCGTCGAATTTCGTAACTAGATTTCTAGACTCCCCATTCCCCTCTCGTTCACTGACTCCCCTCGACAGCTGCCATAGCTGCTGCGCATCTAGTCACGCGCAACTGCGCAGCGACTTCCGGAAAGTAAGGTAGATAACGCCGATAAATGAATTTCAAGGTCTCCTCGTGTTGACAGTTGTCCGAGATTACGAAATGATCAAGAACTTACCCCGAGTTGCTTCGAGCTTCGCGCTAAAACGTCCATCAGAGCGACTACAAAGCTGCTAAATTCGGCGCACATCTTGCCGTTGTATCGCAGATAGTCTCCGATACAGAATTTCCGATGTTCCGGCTCTCGATTCAGGAAAACTTTAACTTTCAACGCTCGAGTTCGACTGACGCTGCGGTTCGCATCTCTCAGTAGAGGAAGTTCTAGCCGGAGCCAACGCCGAAGTCGGACGCAAGATGGACTCCACGTCAGAGGACAACAAACCGACCGGGCGGAGAGGACCGAGAACAGCATTTGGAAAGGGTCCGCCGCCGCGCCGTTGGAAAGGGAACGGAAAACAGGGGGAAAACTCCCCCATTCCCCGCACAGGGAGAAAATGGGGTGCAACGGGTTCGGGTGCTGACACGTTGTTCAATGAACAAGCTGACGAGCCCTGCGTCGAGTCAGAAGACAAGGTCGGTACGAGCCGGGTTCCAAGGCCACCCTCTTACGAGCGAAAACGATTCTTTCCCGGAGGATGGAGATCTACTCACTCTGTGAATGAGGGCAACTTCTTCCCTATTCGTTTTCATGAATGAATGTTTTATTCAGCAGTCCAACACGGAAGGCCTCGCTCGCTTTGTCGGCTCCCCGTCGACGGACCAGCATTGAATAGGCGTTCATCGCTGTGTCATCCACTCTGACTGCCGCCTCACGTACCTCAGCATCGTTTCAAGCGAATCGTATCTCTTGTTACATTGTCATGGCAGTGAGTAATTCAAATTCGACTCGCCGAATCGCGGTTGTCTAGCACTTCACTACTCAAACTCACCGAGAGTACTGACTCGATCTCTCGAAATGAGTCGGAGAAGGGTTTGAAAAAGAGCGGAAAAGATGGAAGTGATTCATGTCGATTACGATCAAGTGGACGCGGTCAAGGAGAGGCCAGCCGAAGCGAGTGAGATGAAGGAGATCATCCGACAGTTTCCAGACGTGTTCGATGGTGAACCGGGTAGGTTCCCAGGCGAGGTCAAACTAACGCTCAGGAATGACGCCGTCCCGTCATGCAACGTATCGTGTAACGTCCCGCCGCACCTCAGAGTAGAAGATCAAGCTGGAAGAGCTGACTAGGCGGGAGGTCATTGAAAGGGTGGACATGCCGACAGAGTGGGTGAATCGACTGTCATTGCAGATCAACAAGAGCGGCGATCTGCGGATTTCCCTCGATTTCCGAAGACTAAACGAGGCGCTGATCAGGGAGGTCTATCACACTGCAACGTTCGATGAAGTTCTTCCAAACTTGAGTGGGGTACGACTGTTCTCGAATTTTGAGCTGTCAGATGGGTTCTGCAAACTCGACCCGAAGAGCAGTATGCTCACCACGTTTCAGACGCCCTTTGACCAGTTCCCCTTCTTCCGAAGGCCATTCGAGCTCAGCGTGGCTCCCGAAATTTTCTTTCAGAATCTGGTACACTTATTGGGGAATCTGGAACTGGGAGCAGTCCTCATTTAAGAAGACCGACCGGTTTGCTTCGCAAGCCGAGTCATGACCACGACGGAGACGAGGTATGGTCAGATAGAGAAAGAATCACAGATGCAGACTCGGCGACAGATGAAGTTTGCAGACGCACTATCGCGCTGCCCGATGTCCTTCAGCGAAGGACAATTGACGAAGATCAACGAAAATCAATTTGTCCCGCAACGTGCAGTACGAGATGGTAAAAGACCATCTTCTGGAACGGAGAGTCAGTGCCTCCTGGACTCGAACAACGACATCAAAGAAATTCTCTCGAAGAAGTGGTCCGCTTCCGTTATCAAGAGTCCCATTGAGGACGCGTTCGTAGCTCCTGGTGGACGAATATGTGTGTTTGTTGGAATGTTAGGTGTATAAGAGAATGGTGACCAACTAGGTTAGGTTAGGTCCCTCATGAAAAAACTTCAAAGAGACGATCCTCTGCCCGAATTCTTGTCAACGCATCCAGACAGCGCGAAACGATCGGAAACCCATGACGCAACGATGGACAGCGCGATCCAGAAGCTTATCGAGTGCGAATGTACATTCTTGCGTCGAACAGTTTCACGCTGAAGGTAGTCGATTTGTGAGCTAAAATGGCATATTAGGCACCCGCGGTCACTTACGAATGAGAGCGCGGCGTGCGCAGGGGGGAGGGGATGGGGCATGCCCCCCATGTTCGTTTTCGTTCGGCCCATACAGCACCATTCAGACGATCGTCTTTTGTTGGCCTCCTCTAAAAACCTGGAAAAGTAGCTCTGGCTCCCCCAGAAAACAAATCTGCGCACGCCCCTGACTGAGAGCTGCAAAAGTCTTCAAGTTCTTGCGCTTCCAGAACAGTGTTTCGGGACCATCTAATAAGTCTAGCCATGACCCTGCCTCAATCGCCTGATGAGTCATTCTCACAAGAGCTGCCGCTGACGCTTCTTGACATTCAGCGCTGCCGGCAGGAACCTTAAACCCCGATCCCGCTCCGATCTCCTGCTCGACGAATAATGACATCCCGAGGCTGAGCGATATTTTCGTAACGCTGTCAATGGAATCAATCGGATCGATTCCGCTCTATTCTCGATCAGGAATCAGGAATGGAATGCATCAGAGCTCCCGCAAGACTTTCGATTCTTTTAATTATCGAATCCAGCAGACCGTCGCGTACATGGCTTCTTCCTAACATATCTCCCCCAAGCTGAAAGAATTGATCTTGACAAGCAACTTTTCCGTTCAGGTTTTGAAACTCCCTAGCTCAACCCACCCTGATCCACTCTTCTACGAAGACTCATCGCCTAGCCATTATCACCTAGTCCCGGAATTGCGAAAAAGAACTCGTTTGCGGAATCCATAACTTTTAACAAACAAAGCTTTTCATCTCTAGGCGACCTGAAGCTGGCAAATGCCAACATCAACCTGTATGTTTCGAAAGCCCGCCACGAGCTCTCAAGGCTCCGGCTAGTCTGCTGTTCTCCGCTGCTTCAGCGGGGAGATCGAAGTGAACGCAAGGAGTAGGAAAGATTAGGTTAGTTTGGGAACGCTCGAAACTGAGATAGTGAACCCTAGTGAGAGCTGAGGGCGCTGAGAAGATAGGTTAGTCGCGCCCTCACATGACACTGGGGTTCAGAGCCGAACAGCCGTCGAAACAGCGGTCGAACTCGGGCGCCGCCATCTTGAACGGAGGTCTCATGATGACATAGAGCCTACCCGTGTGGTGGTGGAACAGAACCGATTTTTGTTTACTTTCGGCTACCCGTGACCGTTCCTTCTTCTAAGTGATATATACGAGCACAAATCAGCGATACAATCGCAGAGTTAGCCTGCTATTATCCAGAAGGTCGGACTTTTCGGAGCATGCTTCTAAGACGTTTCCAGAAGCTAGGCTTTCATCTGAAATTCCGACAACTCGGTTCAAAGGTGAAAACTTTTGACATGTCTCATTGTTTTGTTTTCCCGCTTTCATGTACCGATTGAGTTCCCGTGACAGTCCCCCCCCCCCTAGAGTTTGTTTGTTCTCAGCGTTTACTTGATGTTGCTCTTGCCTGTAGACCGGCAGCCACCGTCGTCTTCTCCGATCTCTAAAAGGGCGTTTTTCTAGGCAGTTTCCACAACGTTCCTAGACCGACGAGTCGCTGTTTCGTCACGCCGATTTTCGATCGAGGATTTGACTCATTTTGCCGAGATTACTGGAGACCGGAATCCGATACATTTTGATCGGAAAGCCGGACAGAAATTCGGTTTCGACCGCTGCATCGTCCACGGCGCACTACTAAACGGCCTTGTCTCTGGATTGATTGCGAAGAACCTCCCAAATTGCGTGGTAGTAGAGCAGACTTTGAATTTCCCGAACGCCCTGTTCGTGGGTGAGGAGGTGAAGGTGCTCCTCGAGCTAGTTTCGCAGCGGAAACGCTTCGTGAGCGTGAGATACTCGTGCGAAAGCGAAACAAATCGGGAGGTTCTGAACGGCGAGGCCAAACTCTTTGTCTGAAACTCCAGAAGGGAACGGGGTTGACACGCACCTAAAGTACTCAATGAGTATGGGAGTGCAGAGCATCTACATCGTCAACAAATCCGGGGGTTTGATCTACCACTGGGATGCACCGTTTGTGGCCCTTGAAGTCGAGAAGACATTCCGCTATCCTCTCGATATCAAACTGGCCATAAAAAGAGATATAATCAATCGATGGAGAGTGACTTTCGGCGAACGCGATGGAATTAAAGTCGGCCACACCATTCTCGCCATCAACGGTGTCCTGGCCGACGGTCTCAAACTACAGGATGGTAGAGAAATCGGTGAAGTGCTCGAAAAGCAGGAGAATTACCCTATCAACATTAAATTCGGCAAGATTCGACCAAGTCTCAACGAAAGAATGTTTTTCGCCTCAACCTTCCATTCGCTTTATGCGATCGCATCTCAATTGAGTCCAGATCATAAATCGTCCGGAATCGAAGTCCTCGAAACCGACACTTTCAAGCTCTACTGCTATCAGACGGTCACAGGGATCAAATTCATGGCCGTCGCTGGTCCTCGACAGAGCAATGTCGACGCTTTGCTTCGAAAAATATTCGAGATCTACGCCGATTACGGATTGAAGAATCCATTTTACGCGCTGGAACAACCGATTCGGTGCGAACTTTTTGATATTCATCTTCAGCAAGCTGTGGAAGGCATCGACCGCATGTGAGGTACGTGGGAGACGGCGGTGGCAGAATGACAAAGAAATCTTTTGTGAGGGTCATGATAATGATGCACGAGCTTAGCCCATCTCATTCGATTTTTCACAGTGGAAACCCTCTAAGTTTTGAAAACTTTTTCGACAGCCGCCTTCCGATGTGAGTCAACGGGTGCAAAAAGGATTGCCGAAGAAGCTGCCACTCGCAGGAGTTCAAAAAGTCGTCCTCGTGTCATCTGCCAAGGGAGGTGTTGGAAAGTCTACAACCACAGGTGACTTTTTTTCGTCGTTTCTACTCGCAATTCATTGTACAGAGAGTGCGTTGCGCTCAATCTATGACAATGGAAACCGGAAGAAGGAAGAGCTTGCTGATACAACTTTTCGCAACTGATTGCAGTCAATCTCGCTATCTGCGCTGCCAAGAAAGGCCTTTCAGTAGGTCTATTAGATGCAGATGTCTTCGGCCCGTCGATTCCGAGGATGATGAATCTGTCGGGCGAACCTGAGCTCAACAGCCGTAAGTTTTTTTCCTCCGAATACTCCCCTGTTCCGTGAATTTCAAATTTGGAAACTTGACTCCTAAAGGGAATCTGTCATACAGTCTACTGTTCCGATGAAGTCTTGATGTTCCTCTCTCTCCTTTTTCAAGAAAACCTCATGATACCGCTGCGGAATTTCGATGTTCGAGTCATGTCGATGGGGTTCCTGGTCGACGAAGAGAAACCTGTGGCATGGCGAGGTTTGATGGTAATGCAAGGCATTCAACGACTTCTTCGAAATGTCGCTTGGGGTCCTTTGGATCTGCTCGTTGTAGACATGCCACCAGGTATTCCTCTCATTCCTCTTTGCGTCTCTTCCAAAGTTGTTATTTCTTGAAACGTTATTCGGCGTGGAACACCCCGCACTTGGGGTCTGCGCGTGTCGCGCATCCGTTTCTCAGGAGAAGACATTGATTCGTGCAATTTCAGGGACGGGTGATGTGCAGTTGTCCATCGCTCAGAATATACCCATAGACGGCGCCGTGATCGTCACGACACCTCAGACCATCGCGTTACTCGATGCGCGGCGTGGTATTGAAATGTTCCGCAAGATGGAAGTCCCCATTCTCGGTATAGTTGAGAATATGGCAGAACACGTGTGCGAGAAATGTGGCCACACAACCTACATTTTCGGTAGAGAAGGAGCCAAGAACCTTGCAGCAGAGCAGAACGTTACCCTCATCGGTAAGTGATTCGCAAAATGTGCCTCAAGCTTCTAGAATTGGATTCCCAAGACTTTCTAGAAGCAATAAGGAGTTTCATTGGCTTTCTGCAGGTAGCATACCGTTGGATCTGTCCATCCGCGAATGCTCGGATGAAGGCAAACCGATATCTGTACTGCAACCGAACTCCACGATAACGAAATCTTACGAGAAATTGGCGGAGCAAATCCTGGCGCAGTTGGAACTACAACGGAAGTGATGCTTCCTATGATGTTGTTACATATAGCGCTGTATACACAAAGCTGAGAGGCGTGTCGATGAGCAAATGTGATTGTAGCATCCGTGATAAAAAGTTTTATGATTTTCTTTACCGAAGTGTCATGCTCTTTGCTGCCCAACTGTCCAAAGAAGGCAATATATACAGTCCACCCGAATTCACGTCTCCCCCAGTAGATTTCGCCAGAGACTACTTGTGAGGCTAGATCCAGATCGAGGCCTACCTCCTCAAGTCTTGCGGGCAAAATTCAAGGCTGAGTTCTATTTGATCTCACTCACGAGAGAAAGTTGAGAGAATAGCTGCTTGAACACGTTAGGCTCGGGGTAGAGCTCATAATAATTCCAAGTTCTGACTTTGAAAGATTGTTGGCCTCAATTGTTCGATATTCTTCTTGACGCCTTTATTCAACGAAGTCGTCATTGAATTGAGCCACGGACTTGCGTGGATTTCAGGAGCAGCCGAGAAAAGTCAGAGAAGAGGGGCACTTCAGCCTCGGCATGCTACTAACGAGAATGCGGAACGAAGAAATGGAAAAGTAACTCTATGGAGCAACTTAGCCTCCGAGAATCTCTCAAGTGATAAGAATACGACAGTTTGGCCAAATCGTTTTTATTCCTGAGACGCAAGTCCCATACTATACGGCAAATAGAGAATAAAGCTCACATGGAGCTAATCGTAAGTCCGAGGCGTGCCGATCTCACAGCAAACAGTGTAAAACAACGGTGACGGTGAAAAGAAACTATCTCTTTTTCCCATTCCCAATTTTTTTTCGCGAAGGAACCTAGATCAGGGATTTGCAAGCGTAACATAGTGCTTTGCATTCTCTCCCGTTAAATAAGCGACCGAGTTCATTGCACTGGGAATAATCCCGGAAACGAATCTCTTCAGAGGAGTCCTTCAATGTCCTTGGAGAAACCCGCTGGATCCTCGTTCGGCCCGTAGCGCTTCACGGGCTTACCTGAAACGAAACGGATTATATCGATCGTAATTGAATCCGTGGAACATTCGAAGCAGATACAGCAAAGATTGCAATCGTAAATAACGAGATTTATGACCATGATACTTTTTTCGCTGTAACGAACCTTCTTTGTCGACCAGGAACTTGGTGAAGTTCCATTTGATGGCGTCCAGCAAGAATCCGTGCTGCTGATTCTTGAGGAACACCCAAAGTGGAGCAGCGTTCGATCCGTTCACGTCGATCTTCAGACAGACAAAGAAAACATATAATTGTCGTCCTCAATCCAACGAATTCCATCAAACGTCAAGGATAGCAAATAATATCGTTCTGGGAGCCAGGCGTGACTAAACTTCAAGCGAGAAGGCGCCGCAAATTACGCAGACGTCATACTGACTACCGATGCCCCGACTGACGTTCGATTACGCGGTAAGACCGTCGTGATATTGAAGGAATCGTGTCGTTACTTGACCGTTTGACAACTCACCTTCTTGAACATGTCAAAAGTAACATTGTACTTGAGCGAACAGAACTCCTTGATCTCTTCCTCGCTGCCCGGTTCTTGAGAACCGAACTGGTTGCACGGGAAGCCCAGGATGGCAAAGCCCTGAGGAGTCAAATTAGGTCATCAAGCCTTGCAGAAAGCAAAGAATCGACGAATCCACTCGGCCATTTACAGACGGAGAGGTAGACATCTTTTGGGGCATTCGCGACCGGTTTGGAGATTATTCTGATAGAAGTTTCATATCGTCTCAATAGAGCAGTTTCCCAATCACCGAGACTACCAGCGAACAAACCCACCTTGTCTTTGTATTTTTGGTAAAGCTCCTCGAGGCCGGCGTATTGCTTCGTGAAACCACATTTCGACGCAACGTTCACGATCAGCAAAACCTATGAAACGACGCGGTTACTTCAGTGGAAGACACTTTCGCTTCTTGAGAACACTTTGAGAGCCTGAACTCCACTTTGCCCCTATCCGTAACTTTCATGCTTGGCATTTATCACGGGAAATGCTGTCGGTAGGTAGAGACTGCAGCAAGATTGAGTGATAGAGCTTGGTGCAGCCATCTTGGTCTTTTCTGGGCTCTTTGAGTCGCCAAGCTGATCAGAACTCGGTTCCCAGTCCTGTCGCTTGTTGAGTGCATTATTATTCGAAGGACGTGCATTGGGAAAACTCGCCACACCCAGCGCTCAAGAGGGTTTTCTCTCCTGTCTATTCACTTTGGAGTGAGTGAAGCGGTTTTATCCCTGGATTCTATGTTCGCTGCATTGGAGTTCTCTCAAAAACGGAAAATTCCCGACGCTCCCATACAGGAACAGAAATTGAAACTGTTTGAATGAGTTTTGCTTGGATCGTTGACATATTTCTAGGGAGCATGGGAACGAGGACGTCATTTTCGCCCGGAGCGCATTCTCAGGATGGAGTGTTTGTGAATTCCGTGGCTCACGGTCTATGAGAGTGGCGAGGCTCTCACCCTTTCCCGGGCTCTGAGTTTCATGCCATGGGAGTTGAGGTTTCAGAGCGAAGTTTTGATTTTCCGAAAATTCTCCGAGGAAGTCCCCGGTTACAAGAAGATCGAATACTCCGGACTAATTCTGCATTTGTCTGCACGAAACGTGTTCTATGTATTTCTCTTATTTGAGCACCATAAGGAAGCAATGGGCCCGTCATAAGGATGAAATGTTCCTGCGCGAGCGGGTTCGGGTCATTCTCTCCCCTGCGCGGATCTCTTTCCTCCCAACCCCTTCGATCCGGAACAGCATTGAAAGCCTTTGGAAGAGATCGGGTTCGCGGCATCTGGGATCCTGATTCTTGGAAATTGAAAGAGGATGTAATTTTTCTACTCGATATTAGCCATGGACACGAGTTCAACAAGTATTTCTCGACTTCCGCGTAGCGGAATGATTGCCACATCCAGAAAGCTCCGAGAGCAACCGGCACAAATATGGGGCTAAATTAAACATTCGCGGATCCGTAATGAGAGCCTGATCAGCCCTCCGGAACACACACACCCTACTACCGAGACTGTTTTCGCGATAACGGAAATTGAATTTTTGATCAGCATGACATCGCGATCACACGAAAGCATGCTCTGACAGGAAATGCCGGTACGGGGTCGTGCCGCTACTCAATCTACGATCGATTGCGTGGTCACGAGACCTGTTTTGAACTTCGTAAACTCAAATTCAAAGGCGGCATCTGTTAAGCGCTACTACCAACCTGGCCCTTGTACTTGTCGAGGGAAACTTCATTGCCATCGATATCAGTCACGGTGAACTCATAGACACTCCCCGCTGATTTAGGATCCTCAGCCATTCTCGCAACGACTGCTAGATGTTCCTAAAGTGTTTTACTAAGCGAGTGCAAACTTGCTCTGATACTTCCTCAACGCGGTACGACTTGCCTATGGTTGACAGCGCTAAACGTCGGAACCGTCCTAAACCGCGGAAGTCTCTACTCTTTGCCCCTTGAATGCTCGAGCTACGCATTGATCCATCTGGAGTCTTTGCGAAACTCTCTCCTCCGACATTATTGAATTCTGACTTGAATTATCGAGCAGTTTCGCATTCGAAACCCACGTCACGCTCCTGTTGTCGCGACTGGCAAAGAACCAGCCCGTTGTGCATGCTTGTTCTGTTCGATTGAACACAACTTTTTAGCGACGGCTCCAACTAAAGAAATATGATCTCAGATCCTCGTACCCGATACGCGCGGTCTTTCATCGTCTATCATTCGTGGCTGAGTAATAGAAATTACCGGACGGTCAGCGGTATTTCAGTAGCTCGCATCAGCCGCTACGACGTCTCTCGAAAGTAGAGAATTTGCTCGTTTTCCCCGTCTCCACCGAGCGAGAGTTAGTGCTCCGAGAGTTCTGAAACGTTCTCGGGGTGCCCATGTTCCGGCTTCTATTACAGTAAAGTCTCGCTAACTTAGAATTTTTGGGAGTAGCATTTCAATTTTTTTTCCAAGTTATAAGTTAGAGAAGACAGAATCCCGAGGCGCCTTCCCAGGGGTATACTGAGAATAAAATGAAAAGATTGAAGTTAGCGGTGCATCGCGATCATCCTTGATGGAGTAATATGATTATGGAGACGAATGAGAATATGTCTTTTTGTCGCAACTGGAAGAGCTAACACATCTTTATGTTTACTTATGTTAAGAGCAAACGAATGAACCGAAAAAGTCATGGCGTGGCCGCCGGAAAATGAGAACGAATGTCTCTGCTTTTTTTTTTCTCGAAAAGTTGGCTATGACCATATCCTTGTATCTTGGAAAGCTTGGCTTGCATCCGGAACAATGTTTTCTCTTTGGGGACAATGGTTGATTAACATCGCGAGAGCTTCGAGATCTTCAGAGTGTGTCAGACCGACGTCCGCATCAGTTTCGTCCTCAGTCGAATCATTGCTTTTGTTCTCTTCCTCGAGCTCACTGTCGTCGACCGCGGAAAGATTGCCGTCCGCTTCCGCGAACTCTGCGGAACTTGAAGCATCACGGAAGCAATCGTGAACTATGATTGGATCAACACCGAGTTCTTCGGGTACACATGCATAGGCGAGTCCTCGAGCACGAATCGTAGTGAAAACATAATGGGAAAGAAGCCGCTGCTCCGCTGATTAGTTTCAATTTCCACCGTTTTGTTGACTTCTGTTTTATCCCTCTCAAGTATGACACCGGCTTCTCAGTTCTACACCGTTTATTCTCTCACTGCTTGAGGTTCGGCAGCCCTGCTGGCTGGCGGCGATTCACACTCTCTGAGACCGAAACCACTCGCTCCTTACTCAGACAGTCAGTGGCGAGAACGTGCTTCACAACTTACATGTCGGATACAACAATTTCATAACTGTTTCTCGTTCCAAGTTTGGGGAGAAAATGACTCCAAGTTATGAGATATAGAAGGTTTTCTGAGTTATAAACGACCTATATTATTAGTTATAACGAGGCCTATGCTATAAGTCACAGAAACGTCCGCTGAATCCGTTCGAAGTTACAAGTTAGTGAAGGTTTCCAAGTTAGGGAAGTCTAAGTTAGCAAGACTTCACTGTAGTTGGGACCGTTTGGGTCGTACGCTCGTCCGACCCGATTTCTGAATGCTGCACTTTAGGACGGCTCCTTCATTTATAACCTTTATTGCTGTTGGATGCAACAAATTCAGTTCATCGATTGCGATGATCTATTCTCGACGCGTTCTCGCTTTTCGATCGTGGAAAACAATTAACTTCGTGCATGGCCACAAACACGGCTAAGCGGAGATCGATCTGAATCTCTTTGAATCAATGAATATTGAATTTTATCACAAGATTCCTTTGTGCATGACCACGGGACAAGCTTCTCACTGAAGCGGCACCAGGTACCAGGTTCTTGCGTGCCATGTGTTTACGATAGACTCGGAAGACAGGGTGCTTGCAGGACAGGATCATGCGACTCTAGTAGGGAATTGTGTTCTGATGTTTCATTTAGCATCGTGCTGTCTCATTAAAGGTCCCCGCGGATTCGGGATTAGTGAGAGCGTCATGGTAAAATTCGGTGTTCGAGCAAAGTGGATATTTTGTTTGGCTCTGCAGAAAACAACTTCACGTAGAAACGACATCTGATGCCAATCTATCAATAACATCGTTCGGCCAATCTTTTTCCATCTTTGCATCTTTCGGAAGCCCCGAGCTGACACAGGTCCCGATAGCTTCCGAATTATCGATGATTTGAAGTGAATGAATAATCGTCTCCGTCATTACAACACGCTGGGTAAGCCGACCTCATGGATGAAACGAAAGAAGTCGGAACGATATTCGTGACAGGCGAATCGATTTCTCCAGTTCATATTTGAGCGTGTTGATTGGAATGATCAGCCCGCTCTCCAAACTCATCGAATTTATGTCGAAGGAGTCCTTATTGAGAGTCCTTATATGAATACATGCTCCGTCCGGCTTTGCAACCTCGTACTAGTCGAGCATGATGGCAATGCGAGCCGCAGAATAATATCAGTGACTTCCCATGTTTTTCATTGAATTGCTCCGAAATGAAAACTTATTTTTCACCCAAAAAATTACTCTTGTTTCACTTATTCAGTCGAATGACCTCGGTGGCGGGCGTATCTTGTCCGCAGCGTGCTAATGTTCCGAGGTACGACCAACCAGCGATTAGTTGATTATGCAACAATGACCGCCGGAATGATATCAAATGATATCCCTTCCAAAAGTCGAATTTCATCATCTCCGATATCCTTCTTCGCGCGTGTTGTACACCCGCGTCAGTATTTGTGTTTGTCAAATTGTCGGGTTGATCTTCCCGCTGAAATCGATGAACACCGTGCCTGAGGGGCCCTGATTGTTCTTATTCGCCCTATGTTCTGTTGCGGCTTGTGATACAGAGGAATTCCGCGTTCGCACGTTGCTTACCAGTGATCCTCTGGCGTTTCCTTCAGAAAATTTTCTCAGCTTCCAGTTCGGGTCTCTACGTCTTGAACGAGATCCCCCTTTTTTTTGTTTCCCTACTCGGTGGGCGCCCAGATTCCCCCTCATTTTTCCATCTCAGCACAATTCTAGAATATCGAGAGCTAGTCTGCTGACGTTCTCGGTTGCTGGGTTCATCTGAGGAATCGGATTGATCGATGAGTTCTCCTCCGTCATGAGGGAGCAGTGGCATGAGGGAGAGCTGCTCTTGTTGTCTTCGAGTTCGGCGAGTTCCAGTGGAAATCAGGTGATCAGTCACGAAAGACGATCACCTATGCTCGGGATTCCATCTTCATCCTTCAAAGCCAGACTACCTGACTACATGAAGAATGACTCCAGGAAATGTTCGAGAACGTCACACGAATTCAAAAACAACTCGAGGAAACACTGAGCACTGCTAAGCGATGCCCTACTTGAGTGTTTCCAGACCAGGAATCTGTGGTCACGAGATAAGAACATCGAAGCGACCTGCTGAAATGACAAAGAAAAAAAACGAACGAATAGGTACTTCTATGTATGAAGCGGGACGCCTTTGTATGCACAGAGTAAGATCAAGAAACAAACCGGACTACATGAGACCCTCAAATCGGGAGACGTATTCCGAAGATCATATCGTTCAGTTGTGGAAATTGTATGGAATCTGGATGGTTGATAGCTCTCAACAGTACCTGATATAATGCCTTATCATAGTGGGCTCCTTTTAGCTTCTGTTCTGGAAAACTCCCTTTTCTTGGAACCGCGCCCGAAGCATGCAGGTCGATCCTCTGACTCCAATAATTGACATTTACTCACCAGGGATGCGAGCGTACGAAGTCTACCACGAACCGAGCTCGCATCGCCCTAGCATGCCTGCATCGGTCGAGCCTTCCGTCAGTGCGATCGGGTTGAACGGGTCGCTTTCTTCAAGATCAAGATTTGCGGCCGACCTCGCAAGACCTGACCTTTAACCCCCCTACTCGCGGCTCAAACCCGGATGAAAGCGTGTGATGTTCGAGCCTTTTTTTGAAATCGATAACTCAGGATGAGGGATTTCCGAGAAATCTCCCGTCCTCATTCGAGCCCAAGACAGCCTCTCGGTTCCGGTGGTGTGTCAAGCGTCTCGTATTGAAGGCGAATCCCATCGAGGTGTTCGAATATTTTGTGGTGTGAGAGTTCAATCTCTCTCACTCGAGATCCGGGTAAAAGGCGAATCAACGGTTGGGGATTCCGTTATTCGAGTGCAAATGCTGCACCGAAGCGCGTCTCAACGGCTCGGTCATGCATTTCCTCGTTCCGTTAACACTCGTGCTTGGTTTGTGCAGCTCGCACAGCATGGCAAAGCCACCTGTGGAGTCTGAGTCGCAGGTTAACCAGCTTATCGACATGGCAAGTTTTTTCGTAGAGAAGGCTGCTGTTAAGCCTGAAGATGGATCTATCTGGAGTCCTTGGTTCGTCCTCAACGCCTTCACGGATTACAAGCTTTCCCAGGAACGGAGTGCGCAACGCTCCGCTGCTACAATCAGGAAAAGAAACAAAGCATCCAGAACCACTGCCGTCAGAGCAAAAACCGCGAAATCAGAAGTGTCATCCGCTTCGAGGCACACGCGCGCTCAAGAAAAGAAAAAGCCCAGGAGGAGGAAGCTCGACCACGTGAATGACGAAGCGAGCTCGGAAGCAGCCGAAACTAGAGCAACACAACACATATCCACCGAGAAACCCCGACCCCCTGTTCAAGATGAATACACGGACACCATAAAGATCGATGACAAGGAGCGCAAGGCTATCATCGTTCGCCTGCTAGGGGATCCTGTGACGAGGAATTTGACGGTGGAATTCGCACGATCGGTATTAGCTCGCGCCGAACAGAACCAGACTCGCACGTGCTTTCCTTGGTGCTGGAAAGCTGCTGTTTGAAATAAATGCTGTCTATTTTAAAACTTCAGACAAATCCTTATCATTGGTCCCCGTTTTGATGGATGCATTTTTTTAACTACATATACTCGGGATGTATCCCACCAGAAAGTCTACCATGATCTTGACTGGCGTCGTCTCAACATGTATACATTGATTCAGTCAACTGTCTTCCTTTTTGAGATCGAGATCCATTGTTTGACCTATCCACAGCTCAGATTCGGATGAAAGCACTAGACGCAAAGACCTGGCAGCCGTTCTTGAGGTGAGAAAGGCTCGGGGTACTGTCGAAGGATAACAGATTCTATTCACAGATCCTGACAGCTTTCATTGGACCAACTGTGTTTCCGAGTGAGAAGAATCGAATCATACCAGAAATGTTGCCTGGTCCGAAAGCAATGTGAAACATCTTCGTCAGAAAAGAATCAAACTCCTTTTGAGAGGATGGAGATGGTGAGAAGTTGAACCTCAATCTTGTGATCCCCAAGCTCCGCACCCTCGACGGAAGCACCCTAGACCCGATGCCAAACCTCAACAACACACGCTTCAGAAGACCTAGCGGAGGCCGCGGGGGAGGCAGCCAAACCTACCTCTTAAGCATTTCTACTCCAGCCTTCATTACGAAAGCGCTGTCCAGATGAAAGTACGATCTGAGTCCTGAATAGTTTGCTCCAAAAGTGCTTCCGCGAGCCCAATTAACCCTGACAGATAGAGATGGAAGGAGGGAGGAGGAGAGAGAGTGAATGAGTGAGCTTTAGATCAGATCTGATGAACCGATGTTCTCATTCTGGTTGAATTTGGCGCGGTCACCGGGTGGCTTTCTGGGGAACTTCGTTGATCTATCCCATTCCCATGAGCTTCAATAGAACTTCATTGTTGGTTCATACACGTAGGGACGATAGGCTTCCTCCCATTTCGAAAACGACGTTCCACTCATGAGCTGACGCTACGCGCGGAGGACAAGTATCTGTTAGGGAGCCGGGGGTTAGTTGGCACCAGGGGCACGTTTGCATCACCCCCGCCAAATGCATATTAGACGGGGTAGTAAAGATCTACGTCCGATTGCGGACCGCTATGGTCACCGCAAGTCTGCCTCACTTTGTCCATAACGATTCGAAAATGATCAGACTGTGAAGCTTAGTAGGGACTCCACTATTTGAGAGTCTTTTTCTTAGTTTCTGAGATATCAACTAGACTAAACAAAATATTGGCTCCGGAGCATGTTGGCACTGCTTGGAACGGGGCGCGAGGTGCATTCCACGCCGATATTGGATGTTCCAAATGAAGGAAATTTCAGATATCATCAGCAAATGATACATTCCGTACAGATTTTCAAAAATTCCGATGGCTGAGCAACGCAACATGACATTCATTCGGCGCCAACTAGATCCGGTCTCCCTCAGAATGAAATGAGGAGCATAACTGATTGTAAGTTGAAATTTACAATAATAATAGAAGGATTTAGATTTGCGTGGATCTCGACCGTGATGCCCTGTGGAAGACGAGGGACGGTTAGTGATAGGCTGTCGGGGCGCTATACATTAGCAGTGATCGGTGATAATTTGAAACAACCGCCTGGAAGGTTTTCCAGAGTACATTCGCATCTCAGCCCCCCCCACCCTAATGCAAATAAAGCGCCTATTGATTGATCGACATTCAAGATTGGATTTGAATTCGTCGTAATAGTTGGGAGACGATATTATGTCTCTAATGTTTTACTCTCGTTTTGAACTTCTCTAAGCATGAGTGCAACTGAGGAATTGATTTCCAAACGGAGTTAAGTCCATTCCCCAATTTCGAGTTAATCGACTTTTTCTTCTGGAATGCTCTAATTGCACAGGATCACGATGAACTTCGGTATGCGATGGGTGACGGAATCGTGAGAATAATGAAAGCTAACTCGCAAATCAATGAGTCCTGTGTAGGCGGCTAGAGCAATGGGGTCTTTTGGACTTAACACTCTTTGGAAATGAGCATTGGGAAATTAGTCGGAATCGACGTGTTTTGGTTTCGTATCACGACTGCTCGCAGTGATGACTCAAGAAACGCCAAAGCGGGTACGCCGGGCTGTAGAGCCCAGGGGAAATTTCGTTATTTCTGACGAATAGAGTACTCTCTAAATCAATCATTCTTCGAACGCGTGAACAAGAATACGTTGTTTTTAACATTGGAATTTGCATCTCCATCGCGCTGAAGTGAAGTGAGAGAATTTTCTCCGAAGATTTAGTGGACTCGACTCCTTTTAGAGATGAACTACCGTTGAACTTGACCCGTTTTGGAAATGAATCTCATTTTGAGTCGTTTCTCAGCATGGAAAACGGGCAGATAGCTCCGAACCGATGCTCGTATTCGATGCGGGACACGCTTCTGAGTCTATATCGATCAAAAAACGAGAATCGTCAAAATTGGACTCAACTCCGTTTGGGAATAAACTCCTCAGCTTGGTGAACATTAGGAGCGTTGGTCTGGGATGGATTGCCAAATCTCGAGAACCTATTCAAAGTGACTTCAATTTGACTTGTTTTTAGTATGATGGCCTCAAAGGGGTCCATCGAGCGCGTTATCGCGTGTAGCGTTAAGAATCGCCTTCTGCGATTTCAGGTATGATCTTGTGAATTCTCGCATTCGGTCTATAGCGGGACAATTTCAGGATGATCATTTCAACCTATCGACCAGAAATTTATAACTTTGAATCGCTTTCCTGAACGCATACATCACTTTTCAAGAGACATCACGAAATAAGCGCAATCCTTGTATCTGAGTTCATCTATGAGCTCAAAAATCAAACTACACTCACGAGACATCTTTCCTTCGATGGAGTTTTCCTGAAACGAGGATAAGGCAACTGAGGAGAGGAAGTCCGATGCACGGTAGAAGGCATACGGTACGCGTTTCGGTCGCATGAAAGCCAAAGTACAACTCTAACTCTGCTGCCCGGCCGTTTTAGGGACTCGACTCGAAAATCGCTCCGCCCTGCCGAAAGGTTGCCCACCGCTGCCGTAGACTGTAGACAGATAGAAATTCTTTATAGGCGGTGGAATGGATATTTTGTGATATTCTCTCCCCCTATTCAGCGTTCACGCACTTGTCATTGTCTTTTTTTTCCGTGTTTCCCTGCACCTCCTCACGATAGCGCTACAGACACAAGGGCACAATATCTTTTTCTTTGTTTTCAATTTTTCGGAGTCTGAGTGCACGCGTACGTCCGGCTGCGGTATCGATCCCGAGGCTGGCCTGACCAGCTGTGAAAACAGCAGTATTCATTCACCCATGCGACATCAATCGATGTCCCATTTGAAGGTGAGACCGCCGTCAGCGCCGATATCTTATCGAGCTAGTGGACGCTCGGTGTGCCTGTGCCTTCTTGTGTGGAATTCGTTTTGTGGATATCAACTTGCTTGATAGTGTGGCTTGGTAAAAACCGTATAAGATACACAGCATCTGCATCCCATGCGGCCAGGACGGCATACGATTTTGGTCTTTATCAGAACAATGCGCGGCCGTGTTTATCGAGGTCTGTCCGCTTGAATATTTCCCTCACAATCGATGACTTGATAAGGCTCATGCGCGTGTCGCAGATTCGATCGTTAACGACTCAATAGGAAAGCAATCTTGATAGAGTTGCGTCCATTCTGAATGAATTCATTTCCGAAGTGAACTCTTTCGATAGCTTTGAAGTCGTTTAAGCTCTTTCATGCTTTCAAGAATTCTGCGGAAAGTTGTTCCAACGAGTCCGATTCGGCTTCCAATCAACGTCCTCATCATTCCTTGGGAGACATCATTAAGACGTTGAAACTTTCAGATAGAAATATCAACGCTGTTTTTTCTGTTGTTCGTCCTGCCGCCCTCAGTTCCGGGCAGAGAGTATTAGGCGAGTCCAAAACACCTTTTTTTGAAATCGACGATGCAGGATGAGGGATTTCTAAGAAATGCTCATTCGGACACGAGCTACCCCTTCTTTTCTGTTAGTGGTGAGCTCGAGTTCACTTCGAAATCCTCGAACTTCCTCCAGAAACCCTGATATTCCGTCAAGATCCATGAGTTGACGATACTTTTGAATGAGAATGAGTACGAGAATACATCTCAAGCAAGAAGTGATAGGTTCTGGCATCAATCGGAGAAATGAAGAAAATCTGCACCGGTTTGAACGAGTGAAAGATGACCAGCTCCTGTTCAGCCGAGAGTGATTCCTGATTTCTCTCAAAATTCTCGAATATTCGAGTGTGAGAGGTCGATCTCTCTCATTTGAGATCCGGGTAAAACTCGAACCGATGGTCGGGGTTCCGTTATACCAGTCCGCATGCTGCACAGGAACGCATCTCAACGGCTCGAACATGCATTTCCTCGTTCCGCTAGTTCTCGTGATGGGTCTGCGCACTTCGCAGTGCATGGCAGCGCCAGCTGCGGAGTCAGAGTCGCCGGCTGCTGTTAAGTCCGAAGATGGATCCATCTGGAGCCCTTGGTCCCTCCTCAAGACCCTCAGGGATCACCCTACTGCGCGGAAACAAAGCGCTCAGCTCACCGCTGCAACGATCAGAAAAACCCAGGAAGAATCCAAATCCCATGATGGCGGAGCGACCACCGTGGAATCAGAAGCATTGCCCACTTCAGAGCGCAGGCGCACCCAAGAAAAGAGGAAACCCAGGAGGAAACTCGACCTCCCGCGTGGCAAAGCGAACGCGAGAGAACCCGAAACTAGACCAAAAGAGCATTTATCCACCACAAAACTCCGACCCTCTGTTGAAGATAAATATATGTATGGAGCAGAATCTGGTGTTTCAGATCGCACCGCTATAATTGATCGTCTGCTAGGAGACCCTGTGACGAGGAACTTGACGGTAGAACTCGCACGATCGATATTGACTCACGCTGAGCAGATATAAACTCACAGTCGTTTTCTTTAGTGTTGGAAAACTGTTGTTGAAAATAAACACTGACTATTTAAGACGAATGTTTATCGTACTTACCCATTTCAATGAAAGCATTTCTCAACAGTATTCGAAATGAAGGCCCTCCAGCATTCTTAGGTAATTTCATGTAGATTTTGAAAGGCGTTCCAGTGTCGATTCATTGCCGTAATTGGTTGATTCGCTCCTTCTTTTGATATTTGCAGCGCAGGTCTGAGATTCTCTGTTTCTCGAAATCATTCTTCAATTCTGATCCACCGATCGGCTGTTCGTGATCATCTCCTGAGCTTCAGGTGAAGAGATTCAAAGTTTGGTTTTTGATGATGATGATGATGGGCTCTGTGGGAATATTCGGAATCGGTTTTGAAAGTAGATCGAAATCGTGGTCGATCAGATCTTCATTCCTAACCATGATGAGGCTGTTGTGGCAAGCTGGGTGATTACTTCTTAGGTTTCTGATGATTCTTTGATTCAATAATTAGATTCGATTACTAGTTTTACCACATTCATACGTTCCTAAACTCTAACTCATGGTTCGGGGCGGTGCATTCCGTAGACTGATGGCGTTCTGGTGCGACGAGACCCCGTCATTTCATGAGCTGACGGTAGCTTATAATTATTCTTCTGGAACACGTTCGCCTTGTTGACGATGCCTGATGCACGTTCGCCGTAATCATTGGCACCAATGCACGCGTGAATTTCGATCGGCTCCTTCTCTGTGAGAAAAGGTTGACTTGATGAGCTTCTCTGAATGAGTAGTCAACATATTCAGAGGAACCGGAAAGTGCACGATTGCAAACGTTGCACGCATCCCACGCAAGCAGGACCGAATTCGCCTCGCGCGAGAGAATCACGCGAAAAGAACTCAAGTAGTTCATAAACCAGAAGGTGAATAGTGACGGCAAGAGTCCCCAGGGAGATTGTAACGTGAATATCGGTTGAAACTCTGGTGGGAACTCTGTACATCATCACCCGCCAGAGATTAGCAGTGTCATCGAGCGCGGGAGAGCAAGTGGTCACGAAATCATGGACTGGATGGTGGAGCAGGAACTGATTCGCGCAGCATCCAAGATGATGTTGATCCAATATATCTATTTCTTTTTGACCAAATAAAATAAAAAATAATATTCGAATGTCTCCATGAGATCATCATACGGATGGCTAGAACGTCAGCTGTCACCGGGTATCAGTGTCGAAATGCGTATTTTTGTCGCCTCGCTCCAAAGAAAGAGTCGTGTCACTGCAAAACACGCTCTTGGGTTCTCGAAATTTTGACAATTGATGGAGGAGCAGCTCGGGATATGAGCGGCGGCGTCGACTGTCAGATAAATCGATGTGGAGGTCCGCTCTTGTTTCGATTCAGTTTTTATCCAAGTTATGGCTGAACAAGTGTTACGGGATTCTTTTTTGTTGCAGAGAAAAGCTCGTTCGACGGGGAAAATCGACACGTCAACAAGTAACTCCGAATAGACGTTTCTCAGACGCAGATTCGATGATTTCCCCGCGACTGAATTTCGAAAAAAAAAGTCATAACCACCCAAGCCCGATCGGGAGTTCCAAAGTCTTCGTTCGAGAATTCTATTCGGGTTTCTTGACTTGAATTCGTTGCGGTTTGACGGTTTCATCACCACCGCGCCGTACAGAACTTAGAAGGGGCCGATAAAGCCACAGAGCTTCTGTTGAGCGACCGATCCAGCGTCAGAAAAAACCCTCATGGAACACGCATCCGCTTGATCGACTTCCAAAGAGAGCTTACGTCGACGATTAAACAATTCCAGGGCCTGGACTGGGGTCGGAACACGACATTATTGTGGACCCAAAGCCAGCAAAGCTCGAAGTTCTCAAATCCTCATCCAGAAAACCCAAGACTTTCGAAGCTTGTCCAATTAATTCGTCCGCTCGCTTTCGTCATTCGAGGCACGTCGTTATCAATTACCGAATGGGCCACATAATCGGCTATGCAAGAGCCGTGGGATCCGGGAGACCGAGTTCTCGGAGTGTCGGAGAAGATTGAGGACGAGATTCGAGAAGATGAAGAGCCTTGAGTAAGTATTAAAACATTCAGCGTTTGCAGATGATTTGGGTGATCGGAACAGCCCATTTATCGTCGGCCGTCGCCATATAAGACTTGTTTAGCTACGCCCGTATGCTTGTGAGAGATAAGAGCTGAGACTGATAGAAAGAAGTCGAAAATTTATGTAAACGCGAATTCCTGTTTCCGCTTCAGCCGGTGTCTACCTTTCTAGACTTGTTTTTTCTTTTTAGCTCTTGACTGAACAACAATCTATCAGTGCAGTTCCCGCAGCCCCATCGGCGCCTGTTTTCTAAATCACAAAAGATTGCTCATAGATTGAGAAGTCTCGTTCCGGAGTAGAAGAGGTGAAACAGTGAATTTGTTGCGGCTGTCACTCCGAATGGTCGTTCTCGTTCGACGACAAGATCCCGCTCCGCATCGGATCGTTTTAGATCCAGCTTAATGCAATAAAAATTGAAACGAGAAAGTAAATCCGCCTGATTCATGCCAACTTTCACTTTCGAGATCGGAATCCCTTCTTTCGTATCCAGCAGCGAGAATTATCACGCATGATTTTCTGGAAGGTTGGAAAGCTGATCGAGCGATGGGATTCCAACGGAGCGTCTCCTCTCTGATAGTGTTTCCGTTGTTTCCGAGCGTTCTTCGGATCCATCATCGGTCTCCCCTGTGATGTTGTCGTTCGTAGTCGGAGAAGCGAGCCTGCATATTGGATGTCTGATTGACTAGCTCAATCTATTATGGCTGGATGGCTGCGCTGTTAACTATTTCCAGTGCTTGTTGAAATACGGAACGCAGCGATCGTGAAGGAATTTTTCAAAACGCTTGGAAAGCTCCAACCAGAAGCGAACCGTCCATCTTCCTCCACTTGTGTGTTTTCACTCGAAGTATTCAGCTTGGGAAAAGCAAACTTCTTGCGCCTCTCATCTCATCTCTGAACGTTGGAGATTGCAACAAGTCCGGTTTTTTCTTTTTCCTTAGATAAAGCCCTGTGGGTGCGCCCAAAACAACCGCGTTATCGCTTCAAGAATAAAACCCTCAATCTTTCTGATTCTTTATTCTTGAGTGAATTAACTTCATGCTTAACTTTAAGGGGCAGACTGAGCACCTACACTAAGTGCTAGCGTTCAAACACCAAGGGGAATAAGATGGGAAACGGCCTGGCTTTTTTCGCGTCTTATATAGCTTGTTTTTCTTCAAGGCACTCCAATGTTGGCTGAATCATTTCGGTGTGCTTCCGTCGCAGATGAGCCCCGGATGCATCTTTATCTGAATCAGAAGACCTACGTCTTTTATTTTTCTGGAATACACCCGAATCAAGTGAGATTGCCGAGAGATCTCCGCTGCTCACTCGAGCGCAAGCTATGTCTCTGTTTCACTGTCTACAAATTCTCCAATCTCTCTCCACAGCCGTCTTCATGTTTCGTCAGGATCCATATGGTAATGATGCCTTCGGATGGAAGCGAATGCTCTCGACTCGAGTGAGAAAAAGGAGGGAATATTCACCGATCTGAATCCAAACGTGATCACCACCTTCTTGACGAGGCTGCGGAGCCAGAGTCGCAGCTCATCGACATGGTTGGTCTCTTGGTGAAGAAGGCCGGTTGTTAAACCAGAAGATGGATACATTAGGAGCCCTTGGTTTCTTCTCGGCGCCTCCACAGATTACGGGCTTTCCCGGGAATGTAGCGCGCAACGCCCCGCTCCTGCAATCAGAGAATTCGTAAACCCCAAACTCATCGACGTCGGCAGGGAAACTTCTGCGACATCAAAACGGTCATTCGCTTCAGGGAACACGCGCTCTCGAGAAAAAACGCCACGAGGAGGGAAAAGTTCTCGGCCAGGACAGCCGATATTCTCAAAGCTCATCCTTATTCCTCCGCGTTCTAGGCAAATCCTCCTCTTTGATCTCTTAGGCTTGACAGTCGGTAATGCAAGACGCAAGAGTCGTGGGACCCGACAGGGAAAGCTTGAAGAGTGTTTGATGGGACAAGGGACGAGATTCGAGGAGTTGAGAAGCCTCGAGTCATAAACTACTATCTTTGAGCTCATCGGCGAACGATGGAGATCGCTTCAGATCCAAATTTTTTCCCCAAGGAAAAGCTGTATGGGTGAGCCAGTAATCGCCTCGAGAATCGTGCCCTTAATCTTTCTGATTCTTGACTCGCCAGTGAATTCACTCCAAGGGTGTTCTCCAAAAGTGGAATAATGACCTTCACAAAAGGTTCCATTTCAAGCAAAAAGGGTAACGAGATAGAATACGGCCTTTCTCTCATTGTGAAAGTTCACTTTTCTTCAAAAAACCCCAATATTGACTGAATCATGTCAGGGTGTCCCCGCCCCAGATTATGCCCGCATGTGTGGATTTATCTGGATCAGAAAAAGAGAGCAGAAAAACGTAACACTTAACAAACGCATTTGTCAAACTCCTACCGGCTTCCACGACCGCCCGCCCGCTCGTTTGCTCACTCACAGGCTTCTAATCGCTTGTTGGTCGGGGGCAAAAACGCCGGGATCACTTAGAGTCATGCTCGCATGGCTTGGTATCAGTGTTAAGTCGCTTCAAGTGAGTTACATTCCTCATTTCTGGAATCCTTTCCACCGTAGAGCATTAGACCTTGCTAATCCTTTGCAAAAAGGCGACACTTGGTGATGGTCGTTCATGAGATTGGAATATCACTCGACATCATGATAACTTGAAAGTCGGAGCCACTCGACCCAATGCAGAATCGGTTTCCGGGATCTTTATTTGACTATACGAACGATTGATCGGTACGATGACCAACTTAATTCCAACTCATCTCTGAGGGAACACCTCGAAACAAGTGCAATGAGCGAACGAGTCAAAAGGGCCCTAGCATGGAGAATAAGAATCAAAGTGGTCGTCCCCATCGCAAATCGCAACCACACTTCCAACGAGCCTCCGCAAGGGTCAGAGCACTTTCTATAGACTGCTGGAGGATTCGAGACCGTCGGTCTCGCGTCTTCAGGAAAGTGCGCGGAGCAGTGTTAAAGTCGACGGAAATCACAGGCGGCTCAGCGAATTTGCGAATTGCGCGTGCGATACCGCTTGCGGGAAACTCTTCCTTGAAGCAGCAATCAGAAAAAACGGTGTTTCATAATGCCGCCTCCTCTGTTGGAAGACAGCAGAGCTCGAGCAAAGATGTCAGAGTTCTTGGCGATAAGGAAAGATCTCTGAGCCAGCTTGAAGAAAACGGACTGACAAGACCGATCTTCTGATTATAGAGCAGTGGTCCGTAACCTTCCTGATCCCAGGGCCCCCCGCGAGACATCTAGTGCCCGCGGCCCCCCACTACATGAGAAGCAACTTTTTGTGGTTTTATGATCTCGTTGATAAAATAAGTGCCTGAAATGTATCACATGTATCACACCGAGGTTAAGAGGGGTGGGGGGGGGAAGAATTTCCGAATTATCTCAAGTTCCGCCCCAGGTGACACTTTGCCCGGTGAGGCCAGTGATACCATCCTTCGCAAAAGGTGTTCCTCGCCTCTGTCACGTTGTTCAGTGCTGAAGCTATCTGGGCAATGTCTGCCGGCTCATAAACATGGAAACGTTCTCTCAATATTCGGCACTCGATTCGCGAACTCCCTCTGGCGGGGCTAATGAAGTTTTCCCTCGATTCAAGCTTCATTTTCCGCAAGAGCAAGCCAAAACCTAATCAAAATTGGAAAAATTCTGAAGGTACTGGATCCGATCTCAAGCTTCAGAGCTCACGTTCCTGGAGAGTCGTGATGCCGGTCAAATTCATTATTTCATACTCGCAGAAACGTGGATTGTATTTTTCGGGCTCATTACTCACTGGTGCAACGCCAAATGAGAATCCATAGCGTGTCCATTCTTCATAAAGTGAGATCTGTCCCAAGGAACAGGAGCAACCTCTACTCGGATGTGTGCCGCCAGTCTTTGTACGAATTACCATGTCACTCACGATCAACATCGGCCACAGGCGCGATATTTCCTCGGATAAAGTTCTGCTTGCGTGTCACAAATGAACGCCTTCCATGAGATCGATGGAAGTTGTGGAGATGCCCGGGAAGTGGCTCCATCGTGCCGAATCTACTTTCCGTATCAAATATACCGGATCAGCAGCTCGATGTCAGAAAAAGTGCATTTTCTATTCATTCGTATTATTCATGCAAACGGAGCCGACACTGAAATTGTGTATGCACAGAAAAGCTTCTGGTCAACATTGTTTTCGTGTAAGGGAGCGAATCGAAGCTCCGCGTGTTTCTCACCTCCAGAACAAATCGTCTTGTTTAATTTGGCTTTGGAAACCGAACTGCGGGGAACTTTTGGGCGAGGGAGTTACGCGAGAGGGACCAGCAGTCCCCTAGAAGGGGGGAGGAGCTTTGTGCTTACGCCTAGCTGCCGTTCATCCGAAACGGTTAGAGCAAATGCCGCTATCAGTTTGCGTTGATCAGGATAGCCCGAGAGAGCGCTGAATTCTAATCGCGAAGTTTCAGATGGTGGAGTGCAGACATTTGTGAAAGTGTATTTTGTGTTGGTGTTTTCCTCCTGATTCCGACGCATCCTGTGTAACAGCATGCGATCGACCGCGCTGCTCGTGCTGACGGTGCTGATTGCTTGCACTTCAGTTGCATATACGGATAAGCCCAAATTCATACTGACAGACTTGTCGCAAAAGAACGAGAATGTCACATGGGATGGCCTCACTGGGAACATCACGGAAGCTATCGGAAACGTGATGAACTCTATCCTGCCCCAAGTTGTGCGCGCCACCTCAGAGGTCGAACTCAATGCGGATTGCACTGCTGCGATGTTTCAGTTCTTTCTCGGATTGCGGAAGCTGACTCCGTGGGCTCTGCGAAGTGAGTAGCATTGAAACGCGGAAATTTCTACAACCTAACAGGACTGCGATCATATTCTAATTCGCGACATCTCCGACCGAAAAAGTGCGCGAAAGGAATGAATTCACTTTAGAGTACGCCCAGCTTAGTTTCAATTGGTCGATACGCTGCAGGAAAGCGGAATGATGACAATCCCGCCGAGCACCCCTTGCATTCCGGGTATCGATTGCGGGACGTTGGCGATGTACACCCTGCCAATAATGACTGTAATAGCGTTTTTACAGCAAGATAAACAAGATAAATGGAAGAATCACAAGAGCTACGTGATACGTGATGACAAGATAGCAGTTGTTTGCTCTGGCTGGAGCCCAAAACGCTTGTTTTCAGAGGCCCACGCCCGCGAATTTTCAGTTCGGTACTAATGGAGTAGCGATGTTCCCCTTCTCCTGCTTTTTTGGATCTTTACCATCGAACTTATGTAATCGGAGAGAAAGCGTAAATGTCAAGCTCTAAAAATCATAAGTAGGTTCCAATTTCGAAACTCACGCCAAAGCCTGGCGAGATTTGGGTGCCGTAGATCACGGCTTGGATTTTCGTCGGAGTCTCAACGGGATTTCCTTTTCGATTGGAAGAAACCAAGATCGTGTATTTCGCATGGGAATATTTCGCCGTGACTCCTCTTCCGACATCGCATAGACCATGTTCCCCGGACGGAAGTATTCACACCACGTTCTCAGGCATAATTCGTTCGTCCTGCACTTATCTAAGCGCTCGCTTTTTAGCAGTTTTGTTCGAATCAGCAAGCGGGAGCAATCAGCCGGAATGATTGAAAAAAGTTTTCAGATTAAAGGAACTGTCATAGATCGCGAGCTACGACGAGCCTACCGCTCCGAGCCATACCCGAGTGATCGATTCATGATCCATGATGGCTTTTGACGAAACCGAAATTTCGCTTTTGACGAAGCTGAAATTTCGCTCTTGTGAAGGATACCCTTCACATGTTTCCGAAGCTGCATATCCAATCTCACCAGATGAAAAGGAATTGATGAGAAACTCGTGTGACAGTCGGTCATTGACAATACCGTATAACTTCGCTCGCGATATCAATTACTCACCAATCTTGTTCAATGTTGAATCGGCGGTCATGAGAGCAATTTGTTCAATACGCTACATGCAACGGCATTCGTCGCCGTCTCTGACGCGCCGACGGGCACCGGGACGACAGGACGGACGCTTGCCCGCTCGCCCAGATAGCAGTGGATAGATAAGACCAGTTTTGTTTATTCTAGAGCTTTATTACTCGATATAATTGTTGGACAGTTACTCAAAAACATGTGGTTTTATAAAATGTGGTCTCGGCCGAAACAGTAATCGGTTCAGCCCATGGAATGCGTTCAACTTGTAGAGAAGGTGTTTCGTTACCGGCCTCACTAATTTGAGCTGTTCTGTAAGAGAAGAAGCAATTCTAAAAATGATAATTCTAACAAAATCAGTCAGCCGCTCGCTCATCCACCTGTTCGGGCGTTGAGGCCTCGCTTCTCCAGTAGAACTACTTCAACTTCCTTCGGGGTACTTTCGGCAATTTTCGTTTGCCAACTACCTTGCCTCGAAATACAGCGGCATTGTCAGTGAAGCTGACGAGCGCGATAACCATTTGATTCACAAAAGCGCGTAGATCGGCTGTTAAAGCCTCGCTAAACAACAGACACAGTTGAGGGGCTTCAAGGGTCGCACCAGAATCTGTCTGACGTCGACCGGAATAACTTAGCGAGACTCTATTATGCTGCGGGAGCATTTTCGCAACTCAATGATAAAAGCGACAGTCACTGTGATAATTCTCAGAGCCTCCGCTTGGGCGCGGATGACCGGATTACATATTAGTAGAAAATATCACTGTCACTACACAGGAAACATTCGTGTCCAAGTTCTCGGGCGGGCGCTCAGACAGACGGCGGAACCAAGGTGACGGCAGCTTAGAAGTAAAAGACGATGATTTCTGATTTTTCCTCGGTAGCTTTCCAAGATGCGACGACTTCCTATCGAGGACCAGGACGCGTACCGCACATTCTGTCAAGTGAGCGGCTTCGAAGCGGTCAACCCGAACGCCAGACACAGATTCATGTTCGATACTCATCCCGCGTCGCGTCGGCTCAATCATTGCTGACAAGTCTGACAAAAACGTCCCGGAGTCACGCGATCAGACGGGGTCTTCGAGATTTTTTCGGAATGGTTGCTTAAGATGCCGTTACACAGTGTGATGATTCTGGTGATCATCTGCCACGATCAAGGCAGTGATGATTGTCTTGGTGATTGAATCTTGACGATGATGGCGACAAGGATGATGATTGCGATGATTATCAAGTTAGCTTCACACGTGCTCTGCGAGAAGTCCGTTGATAGGATGTTGCTGTTCAACAAAAAGCTTCGCTCCACGAAGTGTTTCACTTTTTTTTCACGCAGAGCGTCAAGCTCCATCGCAATCGCTCCAATGCTAACTGGGTGAACACTGAGCTGTGTCTGAGCATTTTGAAGTCGCGAAGAGACGTTCATGTGGTCGACAGACGATTTCTGAAAGTGAATGAAAGCGCACGCGACAAAGAATTCCATCGCGTGAATGAAAGCGACGGATCCGCCTGTTTTCTACTTTTGCTCAACGACTGACGTACGAACGATTGAGTGAACAAACCTGTGCGTGGACTTCATGATCCTCCAGCCGTGCACAGTGTATGTACTCTGTCTGCGTGTTTCGTATCAGTGAACATGCTGGAAGAAGAGCTCGTCTCGCAGCTAACGCTGACCAGTTGGCCGGAAGCCACGCAGAAACGAAAGCGAGAAATGTTCCGTGTAGCTCATCGGACCTTAGGTAATAGTTTGGGAACGGACTCCGCTCACCGAGAAGATGAGCGAGCTAGCTGATGCTGCGCGTTACACTCTTTCAGAATCATTCATTAGAACTTATCGCCACCAAATCATCGAAAGCGAAAGGCGTTAAGTTCTGGGTTTGGGAGCGAAAGTTTTGGTTTGATGCGATCCCCTTCGGCCGCCACTGACGCAACAAGGTTCGCGTGTTCGCTTTTTTTCAGAACTCGATAGCGGCCACGAGCTGTGACTCCAAGATCCGCGGTTTTGGACGCGACAGTGTCTAATCGCTAAGTACACTATGCAGATTATCGCTGCCAACCGACGAAAACGCCCCGCGTCGCGTACGGACGATCCCTAGCGGACACATAAGGCCGATCGAGCAGTCCACGCACAGTCAGTCGGTCGGTCGGTGACTCAATCAAGCAGCTTGACGGATTGACCCAGCGACTGATGAAAACTTTTCTGAAATCACGGATTTCAAGAAACAAAAATAGGAACCATCTGTACCTTGTTACGCGGGCCAATCAAGAGACTGATTGGATTTCGCTATCGGATCCAACCGAACCATCGCGCTCGAATCGCGCGGGACGAGCCCTTGTATCGAGTGACGCGACGAAGGCTTGGCAGGGCTCAATTATCGCTTCGTTAGAAGAGTTTAGATCGAGAATTCGGGAAGAACGGATTGCTGACGGCTTAGTCGACCAAATGAAGACAACTTGAAGAAAAGATGGGAATTAATGATTTGACGTGATGACTTTGATTCGCGTTCGAGCGCGGCAAAGCTCTGAATAAAGGGACGGTCGCCGCTTCGGTCGAATTAGCCGCTGGCGATTCAAATGTCTTCGATCACAACAAGGCAACGTTCGCATCCTTTCTGACGACAGATCGTGTTCGAATGAATAAATGAATCGATCATGCATCGTGTGCGTCCCACCCGGACCGAAATCGAAGTCCCATGACAGTGACAGAATGTTGGCCAAACAACTCGAACTTTCGAATCTTGTCGCCGGATCGATGCCATCGACGACACGTGCGCGTGCGTCTGCAGGGGGGGAGATGTGGAATCGCTTGACTTGATGCAGTTGCCATTATATGTTTGAGAAACGGCACCGTCCCGGAATTCGTCGACGTCGCCTCGGCTGGACATCCACAGACACTACCGCGTTGTCCTAATGAGAATTTATGACTTTCCTAAGGCAGTGGTGACAGATCATAAATCAATCGAGCTCACTCGGTGAAGTCTGTTGCTCGGTGGAAATTATTCTCTGCCATATTTTCCCTGCTTTCGCGCTTTGCCTAGTCAGTATTCGTGCGACCGCGTATCTTTCAGTGTCATAATTTTTATCCGCTGGCGTATTTCACGTCGCCATAATTTTCTCGATCGCGTGTCTCGCTTCGTCATATTCTACGCGATTTCTTCGGTCGACCCAACCGGGTTCGGAAATGGATATAAGAATGCAAAAAAAAGATAAAATCTGCTCCACCACATTTCGCTGGCAAAAGCAAATAGATATACAAACACCCAAGAATATTTTCCAGTTCATTAAACGATGATCCCACGATTAGATGCGAGCGAGTGGTTGTCGTATCCATATTTCGGTTCTGTGATCCCTTTGAAACGACAAACACATCCATCCGGAACTCCGGACTGCATGTTGCTTCGTCGATAATAAAAATGTTGGTCTGCTCTGAGACGGAGAACGATGAGAGGAAAAAACGTCACGTCGGTCTCGCCCCCAGCACAAATGCAAATCCATGAGAAATCCATTCGATTTCGAGTCGGCGACCCTTGTCGGCTTTCGACTACAAAAACCGCGAAGTCATCGATACGTCGAGGTCTATCTATCCGTATCGCAGGCTGTTGGTCGCGTCAAACTTCAACGAACTAGGCTGTTAAGCTGAAAGCGACTTTCGATCTCCACATTTTGTCGTGAGTCGTTCGGGTTTTGAGGAATTGATGAGCCCGCTGCTCTGGACGAACTGCTCTCGGGTCAGCGAGGGTCAAGAATGTGTCCAGTAAGTCAGCCCACCCACCACAAATGCATTTAAGATGTATGCGATGCAGAAACGAGCGGATTATCCTTCTTCTTGACGCCGTCGATTTCCTGCATCCGATTATCATTCGTTATCGATCGGTTTTTGCGCGTGAAATCAACATCGGCATCGATCGATTAGCGGGCTGCAATCAAATTTCGCACTGCAATCAACGGCTCCAAAAGATAGTTGCCCGGCTCTTTACGTTCACACGTGGACCGGCAAAACCACCGATGATACCGAAAACGTATCACATGAACTTCCAATGAACGAATATTCGCACTCAAGTATGAAATGGATTAGAACAACACATTTTGTGAACAATCGGGCGACTTTGTTCTCTGGGCAGCAGGAGACTTTCGCAGTCGATTAGAGAGGTGACCTAAGACTCTTGCCTGATTTCCGTTTGTAGGCTGTGACCTCCCCATTGTGTCCACGAGAAGATCCTCATCCGTGTGACTGCGTTCGTGAACTCTGCCGTCGTCCGATCGCTCGCATTGGAGTCGAGTGATGCGTTGGGTGTATTTATTCAGAGAACTTTCTTCAGACGCTACACGGAACGTGGTACTATCGCGGCTTCCGACAAAGTTTCCGAAAACCTGCCGCTTTTCGGTTCTTTTGGTTTACGATCAAATCAAGTGGGGCCAGGGCGAAAGAGGGAAAAGAATCGATGAAGGTATTAAAACCACCACGAGGAATCAGCGTTGACTCGTTAAACTGTACGCGAGCCTCGCGACGAACCGGTCATCAGCAAACCAAATATTATTTCCGCGGAGCTCTGGAATTAACTGTGCCGCAACACTGTCATCAGGCAAACGATCTTTTCACGCCTTGATGCAGCCATCCATCGGTTCCAGATAATTTTCCGAATCTTAAAATCGTAATTCCGAGCTTCTTGAGGTTTTGACAGGTAATTACTTGATGTTTCCCTCTTAAGTAATCGATTGCGTTTAGACATTTTCATAAGCATTCTGGACGACAACACCCAGGTAGAGTTGCGTGAGCCAATAAAGAGATCGGAACCACAGTGTTATTTATGAGGATTTCTCACGCGAGTCGCCAATGTCGCCGGCGGAGGCAAGAAACTGACAAATTATCTTCACAGCCAGTTTCAATCGTAGCGAAAAATTTCCGCACTTGCAATTTTTCGAATGCGGCCGCGGCGTCAACTTTCGATGTGTTTCTATCTGTCGGTCGCTCGGTCGGTCGGTCTGAATGATATTTCACCTAGTCGAACCTCATTCATCAGAGAACAACGAAAGAACACAGAACGAATCGAAACAAGGAAACCGATTCGGCGCACGGACGCCTTCGAGCAATGGAACGAATTCTTGACAATTTATGAGCAACGAACCTGCTCGAGATCAAGGATCTAACTTCATGGCAACTTTCGAAGCCGCTACTTTCTACACGTTTGAAGCTTGTTCACGCGAACGAAACGAATTCGCATCGTAACGGTTGTGCACGATTTTATCCTTGCACTTGGGATTCGATGACCTTCATGCAGAAAATGCTAGTCTCGAAGATTTTCCGCAAAATCTGTAGTAGAAACAAGGTTCGATCCCGCTCAACAGATGCACAACCCGTCTCTCCGAATCAGTGCGCACGTCCGCACTATCAGAGTTTTCGATTTTCACGCAAACCTATTCGAAAGTTCACTCGATTCGTGTTTTCGAGCACGAAGGTGGGGAACTTCGACTTATTGTTAGCGGCGTCGAGAGCCGCGAGAAGAAGCGTTTCGATCTGGTTGATTCATCTCCATAATAGGATCAAAGTATATCGTTACCTACTGCAGCCTCCCCTAAACCGATTACGGGATGGGGTTAGCTCGGGTTTTCTAGTCTTGTCGGACGACATGCACGAGGATTGCAATTTGATTCCGGGCTATGTATGTATATTTCTGCCGCTGGTTCGCTATCTTTCATTGGTCTTTGGAACTATGTACGCGAATACCCGAACGCTTCCATCTGACTTCGACGATGATGTTGGTTGTTCGGACGACGACTGGTCACAAACGTGGCCCGTGCATTTGCTGTTCCTATGCGTTTGACCCCTTCGTCAGAAGTCGATCCGACTTGACCTCCCGGTAGGAGCATCGTGTTGCGAGCGATGAAAGCTTCCGATTCAACGAAGCTCAACTGTGGATTAGTTCTTTTGTTTTCGGCTCGAACCACGCAGATACTTAATCATCGACTTTCAGCTTTCGGGCGAATCGGAGCAATTATTTCACGAAAGCAATCCAAACTGATGTTCGATTATTCGTCTAAAAGATGAGTCGTTATCGAAAGCTTTTCTCCAACAAAATCGGTGAACCATATCGGCTTTATTACCACTCGATACTTGCTCGCCGAAACATTTTCCCCCGAGAGCTATGACCTTGGCAGAAGTGTATTGCTGTACTTCTTAACCGCCTCTAAACTGGCTCTGTAGAAATGTGAGACACGTGGAAGGGCTCCGCGTGTCAAGAACCGGGAGTTTTTCTTCGCTTTTAGGGGCATCGGTTGCTCTGATTCCAATCGGCTTCATTTTCCATTTGTGTTGCTCGACCGCCGCTAACGCTGGAGCTGTCAATTAGAAGCAAGAAGGGGTTTTATCTCCGTTGAAGAATCGTGAGCTTTAATCTGAGCTGCTATTACTTGGTCGATGCATTACCGGCTCATATCGCTGCTCGGTAGAACAGTTTTGCCGAGTCGGTTTCCCACAAGTTTCGGCGGGAGCACGAAGGCACCGTTCGGTCGTCGTCAAGAGGAGACATAAATCTCAATTGGGCAAACCCTCAATCCGGAATTGTTCTGTTTTCCTTTTCGGAAGTTCGAAAACGCAATGGATAAAACGACGAAAATAGAAGTATTCGACACGTCTTTTCGGGCGCGCGCACACTGTAAGCGAGAACGCGCATCGACAGTTAGTTCGCAGTAATCGTCCGGCTTTCAGAACCAGCTGCCGCGGCGATGACAGGCACCGACGTGACAGCTACCGTTCACGAAGAACCCAGGGCGTCGACGCTCTGAGCGTTTCGTTCATTGAATAGTTGGCAAATAGGTACTCATAACATGAAGGTAGCTGCTTGCGCGTACTGATCGGGTGAATCGGTGAAATTCTCAACAGATTTTAGGTCTCGTTTTACAATAGATCAGAGTTTCGGAACGAGGATCGAAATGCGCACTCGAACCTTCGATATCTCAGCAGGAATCAGTTTCGAATGTAATATCTTGGTCCGTCGATCTGGTCAGCGAGATCACAAACGGAACTCCAAGGAGCTGGTTAGGATGCTAGTCTGATACCAACGCGGTCACAAGCCATGTGTGAAGCTCTGATATCGTTAAATACCGTTCTTATCCTGACAAGCATCGGTAACAACGCAATCTTAATCGGAATCATGATCTGATATTACGATTTCGCAGAAGATAAAACACAATTTGAAGTAATGTAAACACTCAGTCGATCGATCTTGGCTTTCTGTTGGTAATTAGCTGCCAGCAAACCATCACTCACTTAGTAACCGTTTATTGCCACTTTCACTAAGTGTGCTAAGTACCTGATCCTCTGGCCAAATACGCTGTTTGTCGCTGATGTTTGATTCGATTTCCTTCAGACGATCATGTATCCTTGGGCTCGATGAGTCCTGACGGACATCTCGGGGATCGAGAATGGATTGCGCGTCAAGATGAATCAGAATCATAACGAGAAGGGGAGGCTTTGAAGTGATAATCGACCATCCTGCGGACAGCGTACATGGTCAATTTTTGTTTGCCAACGGAGAAAACGGAGCAATTACGGCGATCGAATCAACCCTTTTTTATGATCGTTACAAAACCTGTCGTCCAGCAAAAAAACCTGGCTATGATACGGTACGTTCTTGGTTTCAAATTCGGACGTCTCAAGTTTTACAAGCTCTGCTGTGGGTTCCGACACACTTGCCACAATGTGCGTGCTACAATCCCTTCCAGTGAACACATCGAGCAATCTGAGTGTTCCATCCCGCTCTTTGGTTAGAAGATGAAAAGACTTCCCGCCGAAAGAAACATGATCTACAAGAGCACATTCAATCCAGAGTCACTCGATGGCATCCGTTACTGATGAGCTGGTTGCAAGGTTGAATGAGCATCCACTGAAAAAAGCTACTCGACAAGTTTCCAGTTTTGGAAAGCTGTTGAATCTACCAAAGATGCGGGGTATCACTGTCGATTTGACAATAGAACAAAACCTACTTCACTGCTTTCATCTATCGAAGCACAAATATGCTATAGAGTGGCTCGGATTGTTTCTCAAAGTCTATCGGCCACGATCCCGTTTCAAATTGCCTAGAGTCCGCACTTGCTCATCTGGAATAAGCATTTAGAAGCTCACGGCAAATGAATTGCCTGCTCGGTAGCACAACTACTGTCGTTTGTAATTGCTCAGATCGTTATCAGACACCTCTCAATTTCAAAAAAACTTTTGACGGAACCAATGTTGAACCTGTCTACCTTGGACTCTGAATAACTCACCGTCACGTGAGGCGCCGATTGATCTTCGGAGAACTTGCAGTTTTCCAAAAACCTTGCTTTTCAACGAGGAATAATAATTATAATGCTCGATCGGCTCTGTATTGATTCAGAAGGTGTCAGCGTTCACGTTTTCGATTATCAATCACGGTCTGAACGAGAACCCTGCAATCCCTCCCCTGGAAGAACACGTTTTGTCACACCTGGTTATTTCACGGAGACGACAGCAAAGCCACGATTCGATCGAGGGCTGAGTGATTTTCGGCGAGCACGATTGGCAACGTACTTTTCACAGATGTGAACGGTAGTTCCATTTCACGACAATTAATGAAGACGATGATGTCCATAATGACGCGTCACCACTCGGGTCGTTCTGGAAGAACGCGCTTCAGTCGTAATCGGGAAGCAGCCAAAGAAAACTCGGTGATGGAGATGTCCAAGAAGATTTATGTACCTATATACTTTCTTCCGTAATCTTGCTCAAAGGGAGGCGATGTGAAATCGCCCGTTCAAAAACTTCGATCCATGCAGCAAGCTCACTGTGGGCCACTACACCGCCTCTTATCGCTACCCTTCCGTTTTGAAAATTACGACATTCGGCAACCCTTAAGAGCATAATCTGGTCCAAATACAGATAGCTGAGTTTGAAACAGTATGAAAACTGGGTTTATCTGAAGAGCTATTTCGTTTTTCAACACTTATTCGCAGCTCTTCGTTCTTAGGGCTCACTCGCGTTAATCCGAGAAACCAAAAAAAAATGCAAAAACGACTTCTCTTATCCTTCCCCTCGGGCGATACGGCTCATTTTTAATCCAGTGAGCCATTAATTTCAATGAACAGGCTCTTACTGACGGAGGTGTTTTCTTCTGAGCCACGGTTCGGCTTTCGTCACTGGAGCTGAAAATTCTGTCAGTGTTCGCTAATTGAGCGATCATGAGGTAACAACCTGAGCCGAGGCCATATTCGATAATAGATATGTTCTGCACGTGGAGCCGTTCTTTCGCCGACATCAGAAGAAAAACTCGCGGAGAGGTCGCATGGTGAAGCGGACGAGGGAGTGAAATTGCGAACACCGACGCCTTTCAACGGATACAATGAGTTGCACGATGCCATCAACGCCGAGGCAACGATTGATAAATGAGCAGAGACTAAATTCTCCAAAGCGAGGCGACAGTGGTCGCTCGTCTGTCTCCGCTGTTCCGCGAAAAGCGACGACTGGAACGAGGTTCCTATGCCTAATTTGCGTTTCAAGCTCTTTCGGAACAGAGTTTCCTTGTTGTGTAGTTCGATTGAACTTTGGTTCTCAGACGGTCACCAGACGGTTTCCCAATCGGAATTTCGTCGACAAAGAGAACACGATGACATGCACGGATCCGCTTCGGAGAGAACGGCAGAGCGCTCACGGAGCTATGCTTTATCGGTGCTCGGCGGCCACAGAACACCGCAGCGAGCCGAATGGAAACTCTCAAGAAGAGTCTGACCAACAATCGCAAGAAAACAGAAAATACGTATTCGGATTCTTTTATGGAAAACTTGATAAGCGATAACTTGTCCTGACTGGTGATAACACTCCTGGAACGCATCTCAATTGTCAGTTAGCAGCTTCAGTAAGAAGAATGGTCCGTTTACAAGACGGAATTCCCTATGTGGATTCTAGTGACACACTCCTTTGGAATTCAAATGACGGTCCGATTCTGCATAGCAGCACTTATTCAGTTCGTCGAAAAGCCTGCTGCAAATGTACGCGAAACGTTGCTTCAAAACTTCTCAAGATCGTATGCGGCTTTTCTTTCTTTTTACAGTTCGACATTATCGCGTTTCTCGACTGGGCGGCGTTAATGCCGACCGAAAGAGAACTGGTTCGGATCGAAATGGGTGTAAAACAAGAGAAAGCTTTCAGATCGCTGCTCAGCTAACTAATCCACAGCTTTCGTGAAGTACCAAGTCCAAGCCAAGCATCCTTCGGTTCTGAGGGATGCCGTTTCGGTCAAGAGTTTCCTACCATCTCAAGCGAGGAGAGGGACTTGACTATATTCACCTTGGGGCAATTGGAAAGCCGAGAATTTAAGTTTGGAATTCTCACTTCAATGAAAGCGAGTTTCCTGTTCCCTGAAATGGTTACTGTGACTAGTTATCCAGGAAGCCTTATCTTATTCAAGGCTGTCGATTGCCATGTTCGCAGTGATTTCTCGCACTCGATTCCTTGTACGAGTCTTCGCACAACAAACCGCACGAATGATTTCGTGACCGGGCGAAGGGCATGTCGATGATTCCGCCAGGGGCACAGCGATGCGCCCACACAGTATGATCGACGGTTTTTTGATTGCGGTATCCGAATTCCGCTAGATGCGAAAGATGGCTCAATTTAGGATCGGTGATTTATAGGTTTCTCATCTGGACCGTTTGATGGAGTGACGAGCCGTCCTTGGTTATCCGTCACTTTCTCCTCCTGGAGTTCCTATGCTCTCCTTTCGCTTGTCGTGACCGCTCCCAACTCGTACGTTAGATAGATAGACAGATAGATCGTCCTGGGTCCGGCAACATCGGCAGCTATAGTGGCTATTAATCGTTCGATTCATACGTCGACACAGCGGGCGGAACGTCCATCAGCGGAAGCGTCATTATTGTATAAATGCTTTGTCTTGGATTTTGTGTCTGCGAAAGCCGACCGTACGGACACAGTCGAGCGGACACACAAGCGGGCGGCGGGTCGGGCCGGCACAGTGGCCAAGGAACCAAACGTGTGTTCCGTTACTGTTATCACTGCTGCTCCAGTGAAATTACTACAGCGTCCTTTCGCAAATCTAGGACAATTCGGCATTAGAGCGTTTCTCAAGACGGATCGCTTCTTGAGTATCGCGTCTGTGAGCGAGTTAAACAGTTCCAGCGGCAACTCGATCAAAATCAAGCGCAGGTGTTCGACTGCGTTATTGTTCGATATGCGAATGCATTATGACTCGTTCATGCCCTTCTAAGGTCACGTTACAATTAGTTATGGAATCGGAAAACAATCATTCATTCCCAGAGGAGCTCCAAATTGCCTTGACGCTCATTTCGGTGGCGAAATTGTTTGCTAAAGCGAGGGATAACGGTAGACCATCTGCGAACGACCGTACTGTATCAGTTTAGCGGGCTGGGGAAGCCCGAGCCTCCCACCAAACAAGCGTGCTTACAGAGAACCGTCATTGCCGCGATCGCTGACCGATAAGCATCGTCTCTATGGCCACCGTGGTAACTTCGATGTTCCCATAAGCCTCGCGATGTTTATTCTATTAATTCTTGTGAGGGAAGAACGAATAATGAGAAGACAATGCCGGCTGCTTTGGTGGCTGTCCGAATCGTTGGCTCGGATTTTTGCGTTCGTGTATTCATCGTCGGGTCACGTACGAAACCCGAAACATTGCTCGCTGTTTGTTCTATGAATGGTTTGCAAACGAAAAAAAAGGGTAGAAATGTTAACCAATGTCTTCATTGGATGCAGGAACCATCGCAGCATCCCGACCAAACCAGCGAGGGAGCCATCAGACACAATTTAGAAGGCAATTTCTTTTGACAAATGGCTCGACGATTGACAGTTTCGGAAGTACCTGACTGAGCAACGAAAGCTGGACGTGGCTCGTGACAACTAATGATTGGACATTTAGTATCTCGTCTCTATTACTTCTCGATAGTCAGCGGCGGAAGTGGTCATTGAGAAAGAAATGTGTGAGAATAGAACATAAATCCTGACCTTCCCATAGATGTTCGTATGATTATTGCTAGTATAAAACTGCTCGACTTCGGGGTAACGGAGCAATCAAAAATTTGGGAACTCTGCAGTTTATTCAATCGTTTTTCGCAAGAGCGCCCGCTTGATATCCGTGAGAAAAGAAATTCACTGGGTTTTTTCTACTTACAGTGGCCGACGCATCGGGAAAGCCACCCGAAGGACTCATGGAAGGAACTTTAACACTCCTGGGTGCTTACGACGAGTGTCTCTCGACCGTGGTTTGGAAGGACGGGGAACGAGAAAGTGACGAAGAGCCCGAAACGCAGTTCGTCGGATCTTATTGCAGTCTCCAGCTGGCTCCGAATTTTGATTTTCTCCAAGTTTTCCACAATCAAAGCCACGCGATAGAGACATTGAGTCCCTATCTCAACAGTGAAAAGGTTCGTTATCTGAATCTGCGGCATCAGAAGTGGTTTCTGTCGCTCGAGAAGCAACGTGGTTCCGCCGTTCACAGATCGCGAGGAAGACGTTCCGTATCCCAGGGACTCATGTGGCGTACCGTGTCGGCATTTGCGTTCCGTCAGTTTGTTCCAGAGATGATATCGACAAGGTAATATATGAGAAAGAACTTCGGATCCTTTGCATTGGTCTGTGATAACGAGGACACCGAACTGAGACCCTGCCTATTATTTCGAACAGATTCTGCAGCATCTACTGAAAGATGTCGATTTCCAAGGAAGCGTTACTCGCTGCGAAGTTCAAGAGGAAGCTCAGTTCACAGACCTGCAAACGGCCATTATGTATGCATCCTGCCAGCTAGCAGCAGCTAATGTTGTGCGAAATAATGACGAGTCCGTGTGGAACGAGTTTTCTTTTCTTTACCGATCGGAGCAGCTAATCGTAATTGATTTTCAGAGCGATTATCATTGTTTTAACGTTACTTGTACTTTTGGGAACCATTATGGAAGAGTGTTGTGCAATTGATGTGATGACCGAAAACTTGAAAGTATCTCTGGACGGCAAAGCCAAAGGTTTGGATGGGAATTTCGGATCCGAACACGAACTGTTGCGATCAGTACACGTTTCAGGAAGATCAATATGACATTCGCGCTGTCAACTGATGAGAATTCGAGTCTGTGCCGAACCATTTCAGATTCGGGCCTGGTACGCTTCGTCACCTGCTTCAGTCTTCAGGAAAACGTGGCTGATCTCATGAGAACTAAGAAACCTAGAAGCTCGAATTTGGCGGTTCTGGACGGCATAAGGTCGATTTCGATGTTATGGGTGATGTTTGGGCATACATATTTCTTCGTTGAGAACGTGCAGCCGTTTCGTGAGTGTCTCTTTTGATTTTCTGGCCGATAAATCTTGCGAAACGCTGATGGATCGCCCCGTTTTGGTTGGCTGAGCACGCGGAGAAGAAATAACATTTTTCAATTGAACACGGTCTCATCCAGGATCCATCCTGAACGGACACGAGATGTTGACTGGCAACATATTGCTCGCCGGAATCCTCAATTTCACACTTAGCGTGGATTCGTTCTTCCTTCTGAGGTCAGCTTCAAGGTCACCTCTCACATCCGCCTCGAACCTCCGATATTTTCCCATGAATCACTCGAAAACTTCAAATATCAATTGCAGTGGTTTGCTGATCATGTATTCGCAATGGAAAGAGTTCGAGACAACGGGCGGGATGAAGATTTTGCCGTTCGTGTTCAACAAATATTGGAGGTGAGACGCCCCTTGGACTCTCGACGAGTCGCTCATGGTTCCATGTCGAGTAGGAAATCTTAAAGTCAAAAACTTACTGTTTCGTTTTCAGAATGCTGCCGGGTCTGTTAGTCACAATGGGCCTGTTGTTCCTCATGCCGCATTTCGGCTCTGGTCCGTTTTGGAAAGATATAATGTTGAACGAGATCACACTCTGCGAGGAAAAATGGTGGACCAATCTGATCTTTGTCAACAACGTGTTCAACAATCAAGAGATGGTACAGTTTCCCAGTTGTCCTTCTGGAGTCGACAAACGCGCCCCTTGAAATGAAGTTTTTCAGAACATGAATATTTGCGTCGTTGCGACACTGTCGATTGAAAAAAGGGCTCCGGCCTCACCCTGACTTTGATTCCCCGCTTGAAAACCGCTGGGTTTAGAAATGCCACGGGGCTGCGCTTTGTTTCTTGGAAACTTTTTTCTTTCGTTTTATGAATCAATCTCAGCTGGTTCAAAAGTTAACATTTACAGTGTCTCGTCGCCACTTGGTATCTGGCTTGCGCCTTCCAATTGGTACTGCTTTCACCTCTGCTCATCATTCCTTTGTACCGGTAGGGCTTTTACTCCCGCTTCCCGTCGGTCGAGCTTTAATGCTCAGCAAAGCTTTTAGGGTCATTAGTGCCAACAGGAGACGCCTCGCTTTCTTTTCCAGATCCTACACAAATGGTCTAGGGGTGAACCTTCTGTTCATTTTGGCGGGGTCGCTTATCACAGCCGGCCTGACGTTTCTGTATAATTTACCACCTGGAATGATATTTTTCCCTGATCTCAAGTAAGTTCTGTGTGATCACTTCACGCCCTACAGCGTGTTACGCAACGGCGATAACTGCCAACTTTCTCACTTTGATTCCTTCCATCTATACCCGCAGTCTCTTGGTGGAAATCTGTTCGAAACTTTACCAAAAGCCGTACAATCATGTGGGTCCCTTCAGCATTGGTATTCTGCTTGGTTACTCGATTCGTAAGCACCGTAACATCAGAATACCCAAGGTCAGTCTATCAGCAGACCCTGTTAGATTACTCATCAGTGTGGAACATCAAGTTCACACTTGATCCCGACTCGGAGTCCGACCTTCGGAAACCCTTTCTAAAAATATTCTGTCGATTTTCCAGTTCTGGCAGCTCGTGTTGTGGTCAGCTACGCTGGTGAGTTGCTGTGCGGTTCTTTTTGCCGCTTTCCCCTGGAACAACGAGCTTCCCTCGTTGCCAGTCGCGACAGTGTATGCGGCCAGTCATCGCGTCATCTGGAGCTTCGGAATAGCTTGGTTGATATTCGCCTGCGTTACTGGACGTGGAGGTTGGTGACATCAAGAATTCATACGCTAGTTGGTTCCGCGACCTTCAAGTCAACAAGATTTGCTGATTTTCACTAGCAGTGAGCTTAATTAGGAGCTCTCAATCAATTCACAGGTTTCGTGAATTCGTTTCTTTCGTGGGGTGGCTTCGGAGTTCTCGGCAAACTCGCCTACCTCGTATATCTCATTCATCCCTTGCTCATACTATACCAAGTGGCCACAGCCAGAACACTGATATATTATTCGCATTACGAAAAGGTAAGCCTGGTCGATTTGCTGCGTCGCGACTTATTGAGTACAAAATGCTCGAGGTTGGTTTTGTCTGTTTAAAAACGGTTGCCTCGACTTTCAGCTTTACTCGTTCTGTGGTCATCTATTGATAACGCTGGCCATCTCCGCGGTGTTCTACATCCTTGTCGAAGGACCCTGCCTGCGGATCGCTGGAGAATTCTTCAAACGGAAACAGCCCACGCCCGTTTCAGACACTCCGCCCAATCATTTCACGATGCGGAACTCTTGCAAACTATGAGAACTAGCTCAACAAATTCTAGGAACCTGACTCGAGTCCAATGTAAAAAGAGATGTCCTAGCTGTAAACTCATGTATTGAAGGTAGAAAAATCGAGGAATTTATTTAGATAACGGGCGTTCGTCGCTTGTCGATGTGATATTGATGATCGGTAGCCTCACTGCCCAGATTCATGGAGTCGTCAACTTGTTAAGCACTCGGGCTGGATTGCCAGACTAGAAGCGCAACTAGAAGCTAAAACTGTGGGGAACGCGTTACGTTTCCATAAAACGCACGTGGCTGAATGGAAACTAGACGATCGAAGGTGTACACCCGGAATATGTCAGCACAGTCATGCCGTTTCCGGAGCCTGCGATTGTAATCCAAGAAAAATGCGGACGAATAAAGAAAGACTCGTTAAGTTTCATCACAACCCATTTCATTTTCGCGCCTGGCCGGATCGACGCTTAACACTTGACCAGAATTCGTTCTCTCGAAGAGCGTACGCTCTCTGCGGTCTATTCGAGTCCGCTCCAATGCACTCGAAGCCGACCTCCAGAGAGGCTGAAAAACTCTATCATATCGGAGAGTTTCTTGGATACTCGCATCTCGCGCAATCCATAAATGGATCGTATTCCAGAATAGACCCAGGATGTGTACGTACTTCTAAAAACCGACGCATCATCTCAAGATTCACCTCTTCTTGCACTTCGTTTCTAAAAAGGGCGCCCCGGGGAATCGGTCCAAGACGACTTCCCGTGTAGCGTTACGGGGATTGTCGGATTCCAAGCTTTGTGCTGGAATCTAAAAATCCATATTTTGGGTTTCAATCTCCGTTTTCGGCTGTCCCAGAGGCATTGTGCGCGCTTTAGAAGACCATGTTTCCTCATGACAACTGGTGATTGCATGTTGAAATGAAGAGCCCAGAACCAAAACGTCGCAAATCCATTTTTCCCAAAATCGAGATTATTGCTCCATCAACTAGATCTCGACTGTCCGCACATTTTTGGTTTTTTGAAAAAAAAATCTCTATGGGAAATAATATGGCGGAAAAAAATCCAGAACCAAAACGTCGCAACTCCGCCCTAGACTTGCTCGTTTCTGGGTGTTCTCGATTGAGGCTCCGATGTCTATCCCCTGGAATCGAGAGCTCTCTACGGATCTGAAATATTGGGGCAATATCAACAAGATCCTATAGGTTAGATTTTCTCCCACAGTTTTTCGCGGTTTTCTCGAAAAGTAGAAAATTGGACTTGCGACGTTTTGGTTCTGGGCTCTACAAATGGTTGCGGAGATCCAACATCGCAGACAGCAGGAGGGGAGCCCATGATTAGGGCCCGTACCTCTATGCATTGAAAAAGTAAAAAATATGCATGCAAATATGCACCGAAAATAGCGGAAATATGCGCTCAGAAATTGAAAATACGTATTTTGAAATTCACTAGTACAGAGCGATTTCCGTTTGAAACGACGCTGGACATGACTTTCTGGGATTTTCCACGAGATCGCCTCATATATTTCGATTCGCTCCGGATCTGCTGAGCAAGGGCGTACCCAGGAATTTTTTTTGGGGGCGGGGCAAGACGATTTTCTTATGGTTTTGAGGGGGGCGAAGAGCTGATCATCCCCATCATCACCATAGAGTATTTTGGGCCAGCTGAAAATTTGGGGAGGAGGGGGGCTGGCCCCTTGCCCCCCCCTGGGTACGCTACTGCTGCTGAGGTTATGGCCGCGAACTTGGAAGATGCGACTTCCCAGATCCGACTTGGTGGCGGTCTCGAAGCTACCGCCAATTCCTGAAGACGAACTCCGCCAAAGCTATTTGCTGCTCTCTCGTTTGGATCGCAAGCGGGATTGTGGGAGGAATCTGCAAAGCATTCTTTCTTCATTCATTCGCCGACTGAATGTATTCTGAAGGTCGTCAGCGCATTCTGAGAAACACGCGTCTCTTGTCCCAAGCTCTTCGATAATTCTGAGCAGGCTTCCAAGACGTGAGAGAGTGGTAGTCCATCCTTCAACAATATTCTCCTGCACGTGATGCTGCTATATGTATACCCGCTGGCCGCCTCAGTTGCCCTCACGGCTTGCAGAGCCGCCGCAACGTCAACTCTTCGGCCTCATGGGCCGCTGCAGCAATCCACACCGCCTCGGAAGGAGCATTTCAAGGAGCAAAGGGATTCCGGGAACGATTGTTCCAAACATTGAGGCAGTTGCAATGAGTTTCTCGACGTCGGATACCAACTACCGGTCTTCCTCCGTTGCGGCCCACCAGCAGAGCAATGAACCTCTTTCAGTTGAAGTCATTGGAAGATCTGATTTTCGACACCAATCATGAAGTTTGAATGCACTTACTCCGATCTGAACAATGTGTGAGCATCTCGGAAGTCTAGACGCACATTTCGGTGAATGTCGTGATCCACCATCGATCCACTCAAACTCACTAATCATGCAAATTAATGCGCAAATTAATCCGTTTTATACATTTTGGGCGCTGAAGTACTGAATTAAGCGTTTTAATGCCTTTTGCATGAACGTATGGTCTCTACCCATGATCCTTTCTTCCCATGTTAATTCCCCATTCCGGGAATTCAGGACTTCAGAGAATTGAATCGCCCATCCCCTTTATCCCTGAAAACGGAGGCAAGGTCGTCTTCCCCCGAACGAATCCCGGCCACGCCACATGCCACTGCAAAAGTTATGCGCAAGATACCCTGAGAAGATGAATCTCCGCAGAAGATCGATCGAAATCCAATGGACGATTTTTTCTGACACATCAGTGTGCTCGAAATCCTGTGTCAGAGACTCGGGCGATGGGGGAATAATCCGAATCGTTCAGAAAATCCATCTTCCCCAGGCTCGTGAATATTGATCTTCTCATTCTCTGAACCATCGTGCCGCGTCGAACGTGGAGTTCTGAGCTCCCCTCGTTGAAAACTGATTCGAATTCCGCGCCAAAATGAACAGAGCCAAAATGGCGGATAGTGGTGTTTTTGGACAACACAAGGAGGTGAGTCTCCCCGTTTTCGACCGAATGACGTGAGATCGATGCTTCCGTGTCAAGAGTTCACTCGGCTTCAGTTAGGTCGGTGAGAGGCGGACCCGGGAGAAATCAAGATGACGTCCCAAAGCTCCCTAACATCAAAATACACTACCGGCGCGGAGTACAGTTTGACTTCGGATAAGTGTCCGGTAGTATTGGAACTTGGACGGGCATACACGAAATGCGGATTTGCAAGAGAACCTAGCCCGAGGGCAATCATTCCTTCCAAAGTAGACAATCATGAGATCTACTCGTACAGCCACTCAAGCGAACTGCCCCATTTGCTTCAAGATTTTCTTTATGCTATTTATTACAAGCATCTGTGCACCAATCCCAAGGATCGTCGTTTGGTGGTCGTCGAGTCTCTCATGGTTCCCATCGAGTTCAAAGACACCCTCGCCATGGTTCTCTATGAACATTTCGAAGTTCCAGCGATCGTGTTCGTTCCATCCCACCTCTGCACGCTCTACACCTTACGGTTGAACACAGCGCTTGTAGTGGACGTTGGATTCAAGTGGACCTCGGTTCTTCCTGTCATCGACGGAGTCTGTAATCTGGCAGCCTACCGAGACATCCCCCTCGGCTCAATTGAAATCCATAAAAGGCTGGAGAAATTCCTCCTCAAGTTCGGGAGGGTCCGGTGTCCCGACGGGGAGACCCGATTCCTGGGAGAAGTCAATCCGGAGATTCTTTCCAACGAAGACATAGTGGAGGACATCAAAGTCCGAACGTGTTTCGTCACTCCGCGTGAACGGCATCTCCAAGCGCAAGGATTCGAAGAAGCTTTTTGTGAGGGCCGTCAGCTGGAACTTCCAACCCCGTCCGATGTTCAGTACCCATTAGAAGGCGACAAGGTGTTAGAAATCCCTGGCACCCTGCGGGAGTATGCTCCTGAATGCCTTTTCGAGATCGACAACGAGATGGAATCTGTGGCGACGCAAGTCATAGATGCGTTGTTACTGTGCAATCGCGACTCGCGAAAAGTACTTGCACAAAATATCGTCATCGTTGGAGGGACGGCAATGATTCCTGGCTTCAGACGACGCCTCAGAGAAGAGCTCTTGGCCCTGCTTGAATTGCCGCAGTATAAAGCTCACCTGTATATAGACAAATTCAAGTTTCACACAACTCCCTGCTGCTCGAACGTTGCTTCCTGGTTGGGTGGCTCACTGTACGGCTCCACCGATTACGTCGGTTCCCAAGCGTTTACTAAAGAACAGTTCTTGGAAAATAAGAAGCATATACCCGACTGGATGGACCAGAAATGGAAGAAGGACCTCGTTCCCGGACTGTGATCCAAGCGCTGTGCAAATGGGCGTTGTAGTTCAGGCAGCCAGAGACGTCGAGCTTTTCGATGAATAAACGCCCGGTGAAATTCTTCGAAGTTCCTGCGGTTTATCTTTTCTGGTTTGGCGTCATAGGCACTAGTGCTGTTCTCATCAAGTTCTCTCCCTGATTGAAGCAAACGCTGAAAATGACGGATCTCGACTTGATCGAATTTGCAGTTCTCCAAATGTCAACTACTTCGAAGGTGGTCCTCACTGCGTCGGCCGCCTTCTCGCTCGGGACGGTAGCCTACGTTCACTTTAAACAAGAACAAGAGAGGTGCGTACTCCCCATGTTTTCACACAATGAGCCTGAAATCAGTTCGTCGAAATTGATTCTTAATTCCGAGATTAATATTTCAGAGGTCAGCTGAAACAGGGCATAATCTTCGATGTTGAACGCCAACGTCGACGCCAAATTCAGAATATCGATGTTCTACAGAAACAATCCGACTTGACGAGACAGCTTCAGCGGCTCGAAGAGGAGGAAAGAGAAAGATCATGACGGAAGATTTCATCGTTGTAGGAGCGAGGGTTGTCTATAGGTTTGCGTGAATAAAACTACTGTTATTCTCTACTGAAACCCTGTGATGAATTTCTTACTTCGAAAAGCTCTCACCGATGCTTCGCTGCGTTCGTGTGTCAGCAGAGTGAATGAAGCTTATTTTCAGGTGACATCCTCAATTACGTTTTATTGATTTGCGACGAAATATACATATTGTGTTTCACACTATTCCAATCCACAAATGCTTGCGCACACTCGCACATTCACACCACGTAATGCCGAATTAAGCACCCTTAACTTCTGAGGTGACCTATTAGGCCGAGTGTACATTATCAATAGATACTACCTCATCACTAGAATTTCGTATCGCCTCAGTGAACAAGTAAAGCAATAACCAAATTTATAAACACGCAAGCTCTCCAAACAAGGGATATGCGTCCTACGATATATTCTCGCCTATATTCATGGAAATTCTGGTCATCGAGTGCATGAATGGCTGCCCTCTAACAAAGATTCGAGTTTCACGGGTTCGCGTTCTCAGATCCGTTAATTGGGCGCCTCACGCGGCTCGAATGGAATCGGCATCCAAACAAGTTCGAGCTCTTAATGCAACTCCAGCAGACTCAGCGTAGATCCCTCTCGCACCTTGGGAGACTCCTCTTTTCTTTGCACAATGATCGAAGAATATTTGAGAACCTCTGCGTTTATGTTTCAGAGGGAAATGACTATTCGATTTGGTTGATGTTGAGAGCATCTTTCAACATGAAATCTCGCAGAGCCCAAAGCGCGTTGACAGTGCTTCCATGACGTCCCGGTCCGTTCGCCAACCAATGCATTGGAAGCTGGTGGGGATTCTGAACCACTGTGTTGTCTCGCGTCGCTTTGAGTTGTTGATCCCAGTTTGAAACGGTTTTCTGGTCGTGGTTCAAGCCTTCGATGTATTTGATGTAGGCGTACGTATGAAGTAGTTTGTGTGGTTTCGGGGGCGGGGCCACAAACAGTGGCTCAGCCTGTCGCGGGACTGTTGCAACTTGAACTGATGGACCTGGAAACGACGCCAGAATGCTGAGTTAGCTCTCGATTTAAACCAAGAGATGTTCCTGTGACTGCGGCCGTGATCGAAATTGTATGATTGATCTCCCCAAGGAGGATTTGTTTCTCAGAGAGCCCCCAAAACTCTTGGAACTCCTTGAAGACGACTTACCATGCGGTTGACCGTTATGCATTGGTGTGAACTGAGGGGAGGGACTCTGAGGGTACGCATGGCCAGGTCCGATATGATAAGTGTGTCCATGAGGATGGGGCGTTGCCGGGTGGGGTTGCCCGGTGCCCTGAGGATAGTAGGGCATTCCATGCATGGGCGATGCAGGAGCTGGCATAGGGCCTACCAGATCGAGGTAAGCGGGAAAGGATTTAAGGTAACGTTAGATTCTCGGAATGAACACACTTGGAAATTGAGGCAAGCAATAACTCATCGCAGTTAGGTTCGAATCGGAAGCAGAGTGGAGAGGAAAAAACGACCAAGAGACTGATCTGCCGCCGACAGGAAACGTATGTCAACAGCTCTCAGTACGGGTGGTGATTTCACAGGGAGCGAAGTCTTGTAGTCTGTTGAGCTCACCTGGAGTCTGTTGCTGGATCATCTGCGGATGATGGGGACTGGTTGGATGATGAGGGTGCGTTTGGGGAGTTGTGGATGCGGGCGGTCGTCTAGTGCAGAAATTCCTAGTCTTTTGTTCAGGTAGAATGGTTCGCTGCGAGGTTTTCACGTGCACGTCTTTGACGTGTTTTATCAGCTTCGGAATCGTGTTGAACGGAGGCTGGCCTTTCTTCACACGACTGCACATCATCCACCGACATTGGAAATTGACGCTCTCGTTCAGCTTGATGAACGTTTGATGAACATGCCCCGACGGATCGTGGGTCAGATGATGCGTTAGGTCTTCCATTTCCTCGAATTGATAGTCGCAATTATCCCAATGACATTCATAGACCTTCAGCAAATCGTTCGCACTTCTGGAACAAAGGGGAGGGCTTAGCGAGTTCCGCAAGACTGGATTTTCAGACAAAGAATTGAGTTATCAAAAACCGATCGGAGATGGCAGAGTTCGCCAGCAAGGACGCGTACCGTTCCGTGTAGGCGATGCTGTTGCTAGCGTTGAACATTTCGGCGTGTTTGATCTTGTTGAGCTCATTCTGTTTAGATGCCTTCTCTTCGTATACGGCTTTTGAGCCTGGAGGGAGATCTTTCCATTCTTGACCGCAAAGTCTCGAAAGATCTCCAAACGACAAATCTGGGTTTTCGATTTGGATCTGTTTTCGACGTTCGGTAGAGTAGACGATATAACCACTGATTCTCATCGGTTTGACTTTGTTTGCCAGCTTCTGTTTGGTCGACAGTGGAGTCGTGAGCGTTGTTGAGTGGTTACTGGTTTCGTCGCGAGAAAAATCGTTGCTGTCATCGTTATCACTTTGAGCGACGGTGGTTTGCGTCTTGGACACAAACGGAAAATCTTCTCGAGCCAGCTTGGGTGCCTGTTTCAGAATGTAAACTTCATCTACCTGCACTGCGTCCGAGTGAAGAATTCTCCGTAGACCGTGCTCGTGTCTTGTGATGACTTTTTCACTTTCGTTATACGTATTCTCACAAACAAAAACGTCCTGCTCATTAAGCTCGGTGGGACGAACTGGAAATGAAAAACGCTTTTTTAAATCCAACGCTCCCACAAGTTTTTGAAGGCAGACTTCAAGTGACCCGTCGCATGTTTGATGCAAAAAATCCAGAAGCAACCCGCATTACTCACTGGTCATATACTCGTGGTGATCCATGACGTGACATCGGCCAGTAATCGCTAAAAGAGGATTCGTATCCTCGATGGACGACAAAAACACTTCTTGACGGAAATACTGGCGGCCGGGAGCGGCGCCAGAACTATGGATTTCTTGTGGTGTCACGAACCAGGGTCCGTGGAAGAAACCTTTACCCTGTTTGTCTGTCCACATTTTTTCAATGCGGGCCATCAAGTTAGTGGTTTCTGTTCGAACATATACGCAATCACCGGTACGATACGTCCCGCCCGAAAATGTAATTTGCTCGAAGTATGTATTCTCATTGTCGTCGCCTGACGGGGTCGGCAGCATAACATCCTGTCGGAAAGAAAGGCGTCGTCATTCCTTGATTTGGAATTATCGATGCAAGACCGAGAGGTGGATCTTCAAAACTTCAAAGAAAGATTGACTTCTACTTACGGGCATGACCCTGTCGCAGGGACGATACTCGTCCTGTTGAGGCAAAGCTGGCATTATGAGTTCTTTGTCGTCGATTCTGTTGTCCTTATCGTCGGCTTTGCCGTCGTCTTCAGAATCCTTCTTGCGGAAAATGGACGGTACTCGGGTCGCCTCCAACGGTTTTTCTCTAGGAATGTACTTGACTTTTTCGTTCTGGGCCCAGACTTTGATCTTCTGGAATCGTTTCATCTTTGGAAAGTACTTGGACTCGCAGACGAAAACATCTCTGTCGTTGAAGCCTTCGGGTTTCTCGGAGAAGTAGTCGCGGACAAACATGACGTAGCATTTGCCCATGACCTCAGCCAACAGCGTATTCGTGTGGCTGTCACTCTTGAAAACCTCTTTATGGTAGAACTTCCTGGAGGCGAGGTGGAATGTTTCGTGGGGCCGATATAACCAGGTTCCAAAAAGCCATTGGACACCCTTCTCATCCGTGTACAGTTTCTCGATCATGGTAACGTGCGGTTCCATTCCCTTCTCTCGTGGTTGCACGTACACGTAATCTCCTACGCACACTTTCATTCCACCTATCTCCATTTGTTGCACTCCATTATCGTGTGCTTCAACTTTGACTTCCTTCGTCACCTCATGATCGGTTGCATCGAGTACCGTCTTTTCCGCCTTCGTTTTGTCTGAGGAAGAAAATTGCGATCCGTTATCATCGGACACTTCCATTCGATTACTCAACCGATTACCGTAACAACGACATCTATCAGGGAATTTCTGAAAAGTATCACAAAACTCTCAACTCTTAGAAATATTCATCTTGCTTACCGATTTCGTCGAGTAAATCATTTTCCGTGTAGGAAACCGCGGGCGATTCAAATCTGTTCAAACATAGCTGATCTCTGTATTTGATGAAGTATGTTTGCAGCTCTATTGAATCTTTCCAAACGGCGGAGTCTATTTTCGCAGCTTTTCGCGCACGACGGAAGAATGTGAACATGTCCTGCTGGAAAATGTCCAGCCTGCGATAGTAGCCGCGATCCATGGCTCTCTTGATGAGGTCCAGGTTTAGCACTTTGGCACCCTCCTCTTCAGCAGCCGCCGCGAATTCTGGCGTTTCGCTAAGCTCGACAAGGCTGTCCGTATAACAACGACCTCTGTCGTTCTGATGGTTATAGGTCGACGTGAACAGGTTGTTCAAGAGTTCCTGGACGACTCCTTTGACATCGGGAACTCCGTCTTCTAGATCTGCGGCTCCAAGTTCGAGTTTAGTCTGCAGGGCTACTTTGCGCAGCAGCAACGCGTCTTTGTAGAGTTGCGAATCTGGTTCATTGTACGTGCAAGCGTTGTCGTACATCAACAACAAGTCTTGTAGGATGTCATCCAAAGTTTCGTAGGAGTTTTTGCCCAGTTTCTGTCGGATAATTTCCAAGTCGATCGGCTCCTTTATGACGTCATAGTACTCGGGGTAGTCTTGTTTTGACGGAAGTTTGTTGAAAATTCGACTGATGTTACGACCCTTGTTGTCGATATAGTTTGACATCTTGTCAAGTAAAGCCTGTAGCTTGCACTTGTTCGCTTGCTTGCTTTTGGTAACGATTCTCTTACCAGGAGAAGCGGGGGTTGGCGTCTCCGGTGGCGGAATGTAGGGCCCAAGTTCGTCGAGTTTCGCCTGCATGACCTGCTCGAGTGTGTTGGCGTCTTGGAAGATTTGCGAATTCTCCTCGTTGTAAGTCCGGCAGTTTTCAAACATTTGGCGTAGATCCGCCACACACTGCTCGGGGTTCTGGTACCGCGAGTTGCGAATCCTTTCGTATATGTGTTGCATATCGATGGGATTATGGATTACTTCATAATAGTCGGGATATTCTTGGGGATCGGGTTTTTTCAGGAAGGGGTCGATGAGTGTGCGGCCATCTTCTTCATGATTCATGAGAGCTTTGTAGATGGCGCTGAGTCTCGTTTTCAAAGGATGCTCATTAGCTTTCGGCTTTCGACAACCTTTGATGACGAGCTCTACTTTTTCGAGATCTTCCTCTGTGGCATCTGGGACTCGCAACTCTAGAACGTTGGGATTCGCATCCTGGAGTTCCTTCACCCTTATATGAACTACTTTTAACAAGGTCGCAGCGTCTTGGAACACTTTTGAATCCGGTCGGTTGAACACTTTGGCATTCTTGAATATGAGTTCGACATCGGTAACAACGTCCTTCAGTAAGCGATACTTGTTTTTTTGGAGGTTAGTCACAACCTTTCGGAATGACATGGGTTTCGAGATTTCTGCGTGATAATCCGGGGACGTCTTCTTGCTAGGGATTCGCATGAACTGATCGGAAAGCGGATTGGCACTGGGAGGCGCACCCGGCGGCTGATACATCCGCAGTCCGATAATGAAGTCCCAAATGACAGTTGCCTCGACCGTGGGCAAGTCACCTTCATCATCTACCTCTTCTTTCACTGCGGCATGACTATCGGCCGGACTCGGCTTTCCTTTCGGTTTCCTTCCTCGCTTTTTCGGCGTGAGGATTTCTTGACGGCTAGCGTCTTCATCCTCTTCGACCTCCATCTCGCCCTCGTGGTCATCGTCGACGTCTTGTTCGTCATCGTTCTCATCTTCTTCGTCAACGTCCGCGTCGCTATCTTCGATGTTCGCAAGATCTTCAACAACTGCGTGAGCAGCTCGCAGAATGCTTTTGCGACTTCGCTTGAACGGCACGATTTTTCGATTCTCGATTTCAAACCTCCTGCCCTTGACGAGTTTCTGAATGAAGGCGGCTTCCCGGTAGATTTCTGAGCCAGGCTCATTGTAAGTCTTGGCGTTCCTACACATCAACACTATGTCTTTCTCGAGCTCAGACAAAGAGTTGTAGTTGTCCTCCTGAATATTCTGGGCAATCGTTCGCAGATCGATCGGTTCTTTGATCACCTGATAGTAGTCTGGATAATCTCTTTTCGATGGAAGAATTTTGAAAACATCGGCGACGTCGTGTCCCTCGTCCTGGGCGTTGACAATCGTCGAGAACAGTTCCGCAAGCTGATCATTCAGATCCATCTGCTCATCGTTGTCGCCATCGGACGGAGCAGCGCTTTCACTTCTCTCTTCTTTCAGCAACACCTCATAGTGGTCTGCTAGCTCCACAGCGTCCGCGTACTCCTGACTGTCTTTTTTGTAGTAAGTTTTCGCATTATCCACTAGAAGTTGGATGTCCTGAGAGAACTCATCAATCGTATTGTACTCGTCGTTGCGAATTTTTTGCTGAATTCGACTGAAGTCAATCGGCTCCTTGATGATTTCGAAATAGTTCGGTGCGGTTCGTTTCTTCGGCAACCGCATGAACGAGTCCATGTAGAATCTGTGAAAAGAAAGCTCAATTTGAGTGAGAATCACTGAGAATATATCTCCTATCCGGTGATATGAGTTTTTTTCATTCGATCTTCCCACCAGTCACAGGCACGAATCGCAGTTCGTCACAACGGAATTGCGTTTCATCTGGAACAGTGACTCGGGACACGGCTCAGAAGTTCGTTGATTCCACTCACCTGTCATCTTCCTCGCATTTGAGGTCCTTGAGCGCATCGGCGAATCCCGAAAGCACCTCGGTAATCTCAGCGCCCTGTCGCCGACGTTTCGAAAGACGCACTGGCGTGATCACCTCGTCCTCGTCGTCGACGTGTGGTGCCCGTCGTTTCGGAGCCATGCTAACGACCCGTCTTGCTGAGTCCAGGAGTCACCAGCTGGAAGATGATTAGGAGATTTAGAACGGCTGGTCAATACTATAAACACTACTCCGGCATGTTATTGCTGAATGAGCTTCGATCAGATGCTGTATGGCGGGATCCCCCATATGATCCGAGCGTCCACCAGAAACTGCCCTCTCTCCCACTCATAGTTTTCCGATCACTCATGCAGAGAACCCTTAGCCCCGAATATTCTAGAAAGACTTGAACTCAAATCGAGCAGCTGAGCGTCGTGCGAAAATAGATGAGAACTTTTATTAACATGAACACTATGTTTGCACATGAAGCCCGAGGCGACTATGTAACGTTTTGCTGAGCTACTTACACGCGTCGAGAAAGAACTCTCGTCATTTTGTGAAAATGAGACCCTTCATCAGGTCAAACGAGTTGCCATCCGGTTGGAGTCGAATTATTTCTCCGTCGGACTTTTTCGCGAGGAGGAATCCGAATTCGTCTGCGGATTGAATGACGGCGCGCTCTCCGACGGCTTGAACGAAAACTTCTTCGCCTGAATGAAGCCAATTAGCATGATACTCCTCCAAAACTTTTTGCGGATCTCTCTCGTACAAATCAAGAAGCCTTTCAAGCTCGGTAAGCTTGGAAGCGATGAGTCGCTCGACCGTGAGTTCGGTACTCCGCGCGAGCTCGTGTATGCACCTCAGGGGCTTGCTATTCGAAATATTCACACCACAGCCTATGTAGCAGGTGAAGCCGTTGTTGTTCGCGTTGCACGTTACGAGCGTTCCTCCAATCTTGGCATCTCGTTTGAAGTACACGTCGTTTGGCCATTTTATTGCGACTTCCAAAAGAGGATGAATCGAGCGAATGGCCCGAACAATACTGAGAGCGGCGATGTGTTGGAGAAACGAAAGTTTCTCTGAGATCTTCTGTCCCTTCTTCACATGCATTGCGATTGTGTACATCGCGCAGCCCGGCGGGCTGATCCACGAGTTCCTCCCTCTGGCCACGGGAGTCATCTGTCGAGTAGCTATAGCTACAGCGCCGTGAACCGTATCTATGGTTTTGATAGAAACCATCGTTGTTGATGCGTTCTCTATATAGAGTATTGTTCGACCGATTTCACGAGTTCTCAAGAACTGGAAGTATTCTTCTGTGTTGAACTTCTGCCGGTCCGGACGCGAAAGTCGAATCGGTGTAAACTCCGGATTGACGGGTTCTTCTGAAATCCGGAACTCTTCTTGGGGTACGGTGCCGTTGAAAAACGAATCCACCCGTTTATCGGAGATGAGATACCCTTCGGTCTTCGAAACAGCGTCAGATTCGTTCTCGCATGAGATTCCGAGACGTTCGAAAACCTCCTGGATGCCGGCTTCCTTGTCATCCTCAAGGAGCTCCACTTTGGAGAAATCTACTCCGTCCAAAGCAGCTGGTCCCTTGACTACGACTGCTCCCCCGATGTCGATGAATTTGTTCAAGTTACTTCTCAGCTCCGGAGAATACTGATCTTGCTTCAAAGCCGAAATATACAGCAAACGACAGTTGTCCACCCAGATATCGGATTCGAGTTCTGTCTGTGATGTAGCGTAGACGAGGTATAAATTCGTGTTCACAACTCGTTCGATTCGGCACTTCCAGGTGTTTGCCTGTTCTCCGAAAACCAGGATATTGGGAGGTTTGATCGGATTCAGAGCCATCGCGGTAAGCACTCGGTGATTTGTCAGAAGTTTCACTGCGGACACGCACAGGTTTCTGGGAGAACCAAGCATCGACCACGGATGAAAGTCAGTTTGTTTTGGCGGCAATAGTCCGCGATGCCACCAATGACACACCAGACTGAAGCAATGAGTCGGCTTCCGGGTGATTTCAGCCCAAGCCAAGGATTTTCTCGGAGCTCGATCAACGTCGCGCGACCTAAGCCTCTCGAATAACCTTCAATACCAGTACTTGGGGTAAACAGACGCCAGATATCTTTACCCTCTCTGAACATGGATGATTACAACGTCGACATGTTGCCACAGCGCCAACTCAAATCTCTAGGAACGGTTCGGGGGCGATGGGAACTCACCTCACTTGGTTGTAAATGTTCCACCAGTTAACGAAACCAACACCGTGAGCGGATCGTCGACAATATGACTCAGCTCACGAAAACCGGTGACTACCTTTGGCGTCGTCGCCGTTCATTCGTATTCAGAACCTAACGATGTTTTTCGCTGTGAAGGAAGCTTGGCCTCGAGCGTAGCAGACGATAGGTCATCGGCGCCATAACTTGAAATGCTGAAGCGCTTCGGGTTTAGAGCTATGCTCGCAATTCAGAATGCCGGGAGAACGATATTGTATTTTTGAGCGGAGGAACTCATGCTATTCTGTAGGGGAGCGGTTCAAAAATACAGGAGAAAGGGAACTTCGGCTATCGAATTGGTCGATGGAAATCTCGAAGAGAATGATGATGATTATCTTTCCCGAGCGCGGGCACAGAATCGAGCAGATCACCGCTTAGGATGACCGATTGATTGTAATAAAACTGATGACTCAATGGATGACTCCTTCTTGCAAGGCAGGTATTGAGCGACGAGCGGCAAGTACAGCAGTGGTATTGAGTTTTTGTTGTCAAAGTGAAACCTCGAGGTTGAATCTGACGTATACACTGACACGAACGAAGACTTGAGCTTCAAGTGAGCGCGACCCGGGCGCAGAGCTATGGGGGCGCAGAATAGAGATCTGAGTTCATACTATCTATGGGGATATTCTGGTTCCAAGCTCAGCTGAACTCGTTTGGGGGGAGGCGCGATTTCGCTCGCTCGCCCCGGGCGCAATTCACCCTCGCTACGGCTCTGATCAACTTCGTGAAGATTCGACGAACAAAACGGATTCCAGCGCCGTCGCAGGATCATTCTCCGCCGGAAAGTTGCCGGGGGTGGTTTACGTGTCGCTCTGCGATCCCACGATTGCAGCATTTGAAATGAGCACTTCGCATTCCGCGTGAGACACGACCCATGAAGGATGCTGGGAGTCGACAAACGTCAACGAAACTGTGACGGGTGTATTGAAAGCAAATTAAGTTGAGCGCACCCGTATTGCTGGAAAATGACTCGAAATACGAGGAAAAGCCTCATGGGAAATATTGTTCCTCTCGACGAGATCTTCAAGAAAACCTCCATCCGCCTCCTGATTCTACTCCCCCTCGACAAAAAATGAGGAAAGTCCCAAGAATTTCCATGTTTCGCTCATATTCAGCAGAGATCATCATCATCATCTTGATTTCTCCACTCGCCTGCTTCAGTGCATTTCAAAGCCCATCATTTAGAACCAATTTCAGTCATTTTCGGACGCGCGTTCCTCTGGAACGCATACTTAATGAAGCGTCCCTTGCGTTCCAAAGAAACGGTGTCCCTGCGTTCTTGCGTTCCTGCCTCCCAAAAAGTTGTATGTCTGTGTTCGTCTCATGTCTTGTTTTGACAGGCGCACTGTGGTGGCAGTGGAACGGAGAAAACCACTCGAGTAGCGGCCGCAGCAGCCGGGGCAGAATAGAAGAGATACGACACAGCTGTTTTCCTGTGAGGGGGAGGATCTCTACCTGCGTGGAGTGAAGTTTCCAGTTGAGTTTTCGTCGAACTTGCGCCTCAGATGTCGTCCCCCGAAGAACAGAGGAAACCTTCGGGTTCTTCCGAGGTGAGATATTCGGACCTTGCATGTAGACAACAAATGAGAAAGTTCGGAAGAGTATTCTCTCAGAGTATTCGTACACGACGTTCGCCGATTTCATCTCCATCGTTGTAGATTAGTCCAGTTGTCAGTAATTCACTCCAACTTCACTACTCATCAGGAACTCGGGAGCAACGAATTTCACACGGCGGAAGGCACAAATTTGGTGAGTGAACTGCGTTCGAACTCATACATTATAATTATGGAGATATTTTGATGGGAAGCACTGAGGCCAAATTCGACCCTGAACAGGATGAAGCTCATTTCTCCGGAGACTTTGACGCTGCGAGTGGATCCACGCCCTTCTACTGCTCTGAGATAAACTTCAACGAGATTTCTGATACGTTATCAATAGCATCTGGCATAAGCTCATATTCTTCGGCATCGAGATTCCGGAGATCGCCAAAACCTCAGGTGACATATACACTTATGGTGCATCCATCGGTCTGAGAATCAAAAAACCAGAGATCTTATGAAATCGAATGTTGAGTTTTCTCTACGAATGTGCTGATGCGAAACCTAATCATGATTCAGGTGAAGGGCAGTGTTGTACGTCACGTACATCTTCGACAAATCGGTGCTCAGCTCCAGCGGGCATTTGAAGTCGGCGAAATAGGTTCTCCGTCAGCCATGGCTGTATCCACCCTGATAGCTATCGGTACTTCGAACGGCGTGACGTTAGTTTTCGGTAAGTTCTGGAACTCTTTGTATGCTCAAAAGAATTCTCATCGGAAGTGTTACCTTACCTTTTTTTGAATATACGTTGAAAAACCCTCGCATCAATACTGTATACATTACAGATTCTGAGCAAACCCTGAAGTGCAAGCTGGGGAATGCAGAAAATGGTCACGGCCTGGTCTCTGCCGTATCGTTCAACTCAGATGCTACACGAGTGATTGTGGGCCATTCCAAAGGCCATGTGAGTCCGTAATAACGAATTGTCCTCTTCGATCTGGACATCGATGCGAAACGAAGATTTTCGCTGCGCCAAGTTGCTCGAATGTTGACGCCCGGAATTTACAGATGACGATGTGGGACACGTCAAACGGCAAGTTACTCCGGAGTCTGGCGGACGTTCACACTCCGAATCACGGAGTACTTCTGCTGTCGTTCACAGACGACCCAACGATAGCTGTCGTCACTGACACTGGGGGCTCAGTTTTCGAAATCGTCTTCAAGAAATTGCTGACTTCCAGATCGTACGAAAGTGAATGTATCTTCTCTGGAAGGTAATCAACAAAAAATGTCACGTGCTCATTTCGTGATCCTTCCTATTCCGATTCCTCGCTGATATCCCAATTTCATTTCAGTCGGGGTGAAGTTTGCGCTATAGAGCCATTGCGAGTGCCGAAGAAATTCCGCGGCCATCCAGTTGAGAACCTGTCCCTTGTGGCCTTGGGAACGGTGACAAAATGCATTGTTGTTCATTTGAAGCCCATAGTGACAGTGGTGTTCACGCATCAACTTCGGGTACGCCTTAAACTGAGTTTGTTTTTCAATAAAATAATTTCAGTATAATTCTGTCGCTGTCGGCCTTGCGATATAATTGAAAATAAGCAGAATTCGTAAATGCAGGCGGAAACCGACACCATCCCCGTTCTGGCTTGGCAGTTTTCATTCTTTCAAGAAGGTGCTCGGAAAGTCTGTTCACCTGTTTTGGCGTTCGGCAGGAAGTCTATCATATATCTTTTCCGAGTGAGTAATGAGTAGGTGAAGTTGCATCGACAAATAGTATAATTCATCAAGTTTCAATACGATCTCTTTATTTTATTTTATAAAGGGTTTTTGGCGCTTAATTCTTGTGCTTCTGAAAGGAAACAAGTTATTCACTAGGTCCTTCTTAGGAATGAATTTGCTTCGCACATTATTGCGCAGTCGTGCGGAGGACACTCCGCGGTCGAAGAGTTTATCACAGATATCGGGTACAGAGTTGATTATCTTGTCGAGTAGTTTGGTGTCACAGGTGTCAAGTTTATCGTTGATGTCCACGAGTGGGACGGAGTATTTTGGGACATTGCATCGGAAAGCGACACTAGATCGGAAACGATTACATACAGTCTGCATTAGTTTGATGTCCTTCTTGTGTTGAGGGCGCCATACCGGGGCGGCGTAAAGCATTCGCGAAAGGACATACGTGTCGAAGAGCCGATTATATATTTCTGGGTCTTTTAGGACAAGAGCGCGTAGTATCCAGTTGGAAGTCCGAGTTGCCTTAAGAACGGCTTTGCGGACGTGTTCGGTGAATCTGAAGTCGTCTGAGATTTCAACACCGAGATCGGTTACCACATTAGTAACCTCGATTTGCGTGCCATTTATGTAATAGGCATGTCGTCTGTTGTTCCGGCCGAAATGTAGGATTTTGCATTTGTTAACAGAAAGACAAAGGTCAAGACTGGTGGACCACTCGTAAAATTTGTCAACGGCATTCTGAAGGTTCAAACAGCCGTCGTCGTCTGCGGCACTAGAGAATATCTTTGAATCATCAGCGTACGTGAGCATTGTTACATTGTCGGGGATCGCATCACGGACGGAGTTTGTGTAGAGAATGAAACATATGGATCCTAATACCGTTCCTTGCGGGCATCCTGACGTGGTCCTCGCGGGAGCGGATAGGGCGTCGTTCACTTGTACTCGAAAAGTACGGTTTTCGAGGAACGTCTTGATCCATGCAGTTATTCTCCTTCCAACTCCAAGGGTCGGGAGGCATTCGAGGAGCTTCGAATGAGTCACCATTTCGAAAGCTGATTTAAAGTCGAAATACACTATGTCAAACGGTTCGCTCCGGTCGAACATCTTCGCGAGATCAAATTGACACTTCAGGAGTTGAAGTTCACACGAGTAGTTTTTGCGATAGGCAAATTGGTTTTGGAATAGCAGGTTTTGTCGGTCGGCATTTGGCATAATGGTATCGGCTATGATACTCTCGAGCAGCTTACATGGCGAACATGTGAGCGATACATTTCGTTTGTTCTGGGGAAGCGTTTTGTTTCCTTTCTTGTGAATAGGGATAACAATCGCCTGTTTGAAGCACTCGGGTATCGCTCCGTCATTGAGCGATCTTTCGAAAACGAGCGAGAGAGGCTCACATATTTCGAGGTCACATGATTTCCAGAATGTGCTAGGTAGATTGTCGGGTGTGTGGCTTCCAGATTTCTTGAGCCTACGGAGATATTTCAGTACATTCCCTAAGCTAGTGTCAACTGAATCGATCAGAGAAATGTTCTGTATCTGTCGGAGATCAGGGCCGGGATTGTTGTTCCTAGAGATGATCTCCTCGTTTGACGGGTATGTGGAGGCGAAGTATTCGCGTAGGATCTCGGCTTTTTCATTATCATCATTGGTCAGGCTACCATCGTTTCTTCTCATTGAGTATAGATGATCATTGGACTTCAGGCGACTGGCGATGTACTGATAGAATGACTTTGACGTTGCTTAATATTCCAGGTTCATACTCACAGCAACAACAAGGTGACCTTCGAGCCCCTTCCGACGCTTCAAGTGTCCTACATCATTCGCAATCTTTGCTTCATTAACTACAAAACCCTCGCAATCCTGGATAATAAAGAAACGCTACGTTTCTTGGATGCTCGACTGGATGAACAAGTCGAAGCGATCGACTGTTCTGAGCTCGATATTGTGTACGAAGGAAGTCGGTACAGAGCCGAGGATACCGGCGGGAACGTCAGCAGAGCGATGGTGAGTTCCGATCATCTCACGAAAATACCTCTCTAGTATATTCGAGTTCGACAGGAGTCGAAGACCAAAAGGCACGAACCGAAAACCTTCCCGAACTCGGTCTGTTCAAGACCAATTGATCTCAAGAAGAGCAGCGACTCACAACGAATCTACATAATCCCAAGCTTTCACCTTGCAGGCTGTCATTGGAGAAACTGCGTGTTCCAACACCATTGTCTCTTTCGGGAGTCAATGCCTCGTTCTCGGAGGTCGAGGAATCCACATTTATTCGATTCGCTCTTGGACGGATCGGGTGAATTTCTTTTCGAAACAGAAAATGTACTCCGAAGCACTGAGATTCGCCATTTCCTACTACAATGACGAGATCGAATCGACGAATTCCAACAGAGTGAGTTGCTCGTGTCATGTTTTCCCTTTTCGAAATGGAGCCGTGGAAAACATCGAAAAACTTCTCGCCTTGCAGGTCATCGAGATTGTCACTCCTAAAACCGAGAAGAGTCAAGCGCTGGTCGCGGAAAAAATTGCCCTCCTCATCGAAGAGTTCGCTCTGTTCCTCGTGGATCGTGAAGGACAGAAAATCGACAATCTCCTGACTCATTACGCTCAAAATGTTCCCCTATGCATCCACTACGCAGTGATTCTCCCTTCGAAATACCAAATCCTTGACACTCTCTACGAACTATTCGCTCAAGACCCCATGGCCTTAACAGTATTCTTATCGAGTGAGTAATCATGGCGCCTTGTCAAATTCTGCTGAGCTGTATTTGGAGTTTTGTATGACGGTCGATATCATATTCGGATCGCGCTTTCTAATCTACGGTCTAGACATCACTGAACTGACTCCGCAATCCAAATTGGTACAATTTATTGCAGGCCTGCAACCTTACATCAGCGGAGGTGACCTTCCTGAAATGAACCCGGTCATAATAAAGGATTTCGTCAATCTTTTGAGCTGCGAAAATAAATTCGGAGAGCTTGAAAGGAGCCTCGTTCAGCTCGCAATAACGTCGATTGACATTCATCAGGTAAAGCGACTCCTCCTGTTTCCTGAACTGGTGCGATACGCGATCATAACAAGTGGTAGAACCCTCCATTGAGTTCGCTGTTTTCAGGTAATGACGGTCTGCAAGGAGAACCGACTGTACGATGCAATAATACACATCCACAACAAAGCGATGTTAGACTACACAGGGCCGATAGAAGAGATGGTGGACATAGTCGCCGCTCCGTTGAATGAAAAACGGGAGCCAAATTACGCCGAAATCGAGGTGATAATCTAAACAACTTGAAGCAGCTGTAGGAAGTTATCCAATAGCCATCGGATAGAATATCGTCATTTATTCGTAGTCGAATTGAATTACAAGATCGAATTCCTCTCCCTTCAGGTCGGCAACAAACTCTTCGTCTATATCAGTTGTTGTTTGGCCGGGGCAGCCTATCCGTGTGGGCAGTTAGAGCCTGACGAAGCACGTCGAACCAAAGAAGCCATCGTGGAGTATTTGACCGTCTCAGTGCCTCCTCATAGTCGACGAGGCCCATTCTATTGTCTCCGGACGCTCCTGCATTTTAACGCGCGAGAATTTTTGAACGTTCTTTCATTGGCGTTCGAAGATGAGAGATTTCAACCCGTCGAAGAGAGTGAGTGCTCCCGACAGGAGAGCTCCTATCAACTTGTCACGGATGGATATCGTGATTTGAGAAATGTTTATGGGTATTGTCAGTTCCAGAAGGCGGCGAAGAACCCGAGAACTCTGCGAACTCAACCTCCGTGGTAAATCAACACAGACAGAGGATAGTTGACGTGCTGTTGCAACTCATGGTCCAAGAGGAAGGCTTCGAAACTCATGAAATGGGGGCATTATTCACCTTCCTCGCCAGACAGATGGCCAAGCGCGAAGGCTCGATACAAGTGGACAAACAACTTTTCGAACAAGTATACCTTTCTGCCGGATCAGTCCCATGACATAGGAGAGACCAGCCATCCGTTCCCCCGTGATTCATTTGGATACATGGATGAATTGTTTTACCCTCCTCAGGTTGTCGAGTATTTGACCAGCGTCGAGGTCGAGAGCCGCATGGAAGAACGTCAACAAGCCATGATGGAGTTACTCACGAGTGGAGGCTTGAATGGTGAGCTCCACTTGTTGCGATCGAACGCATCAATGATCGCAATCTTCATCCTGTCGAATTTTAGCGGTTGAGACAGGTTCTTGTGTTCATCCTGTAATTTGATGGAACTCTTCACAGACATTCCGGTCGAGCGGTTGCTGGAGCTCGCTGAACCTGCTCGATTCTACCGTGTTTGCGAACTCCTCTATGAAAGACAGCGGCGATTCGACAAAGTCCTTTTATGTTATCTGAACGATCCCGCTCGTCGTGTACAGAGCTTTGGGTACGTTACTCAGATCCTGGGCAACGCTGACACCAAACCGAAGGAGAAAGAGCAGCTGGAGGCTCAGGTGGTGAATGTCATCGAGGAGTTTATTCAAGTGGATGCTATATCTACCGCGGCCCTTGTAATAGATCTCCTCCCTCGGAAAGTCAACACAATGCTAGCCAAGCTCGAAGGCATGCCAGAGACTCAGTATCACTTCCTGGATGGGGCTTACAAAGTAGCTACTGGAGAGTGCCAGAATGCCATTTCGGTCAAAGATGCAGAGGCTGTCACGATGTCTCCCGATGTTCAAGAGAAATACGTGGAGCTCAAATGCATGTTCGATCCTAATGGAGTGCTGGCCTTTCTGAAAAGTGTCGAATATTTCCGTGATCACGAAGTTCTAGTCATTTGTAAGTCCCACAATGTGCATGAGGCGACAGCCTTTCTGCTGGAGAAGCTCGGCGAAGTGAGAGAAGCTTTCGAGAGCTATCTCTCCCTGGTGGACGATTGTCTTCGGCACTGGCTCGAGAGTTTGGAGAGCACTGTACCACCGACGAACTGCGACGTAGTGTCAGACACCTTGGGAAAAGTCGTGTATTTCCTTCAGAGGAACTGTGCGAGCTTAGAAGTGAGTCCGATCGATTCCTCTGTCATTTTTTCGCGTTTTTTCTCGATTCCTTCGAAGTCTTCGATCGAACAAACTCGTTTTCTTTGCAGGCTGATGATAGAGAGACTATGTGGTTCCGTCTCTTGGATATTGTGATGCAGCCGCAGAAGAATTCCCTGGAACGCGTTGACCTCAAAGAGTTGACCTCTTCCTTATTGAATTCGATGATGGGCTATGTGACTCCTCATTCAATTCTCACCAAAGTCATGTCTGACCCTGTGTACAACCTCAGCGAATTCAAAGAAGTACGGCGCTTCATCGGAGCCATGATAGAAACCTACAACTTCGAGCAGGTCATGCTGTCCACAACAAACAACTTGATCCATGGAGATCTTTCGTGCAAGCTTATGGACTTGAAGAAGCTCGCCAACCGAGCCGTGGTGGCTCCCGTCGCAAGCTGTACATTCTGTGTCAAAAGTTTCTCGACGTCTGATGTGCGTGAAGTGATAGTTTTTCGTTGCGGTCACGCATATCATCGCGAGTGCATTGACCACAAGCTTGAAGCAACGACAGCCGCTGAACTTAAATGTCTCAAATGTGGCAGGATGACTTCGATTTTCTCTCTTCATAACAATGAGGCCAGAGAGATCGAAGGCCAAAGAAGAGTCCGCATCGTAGCACCGAAGTTGAAGCCCCGCGATGATTATCTTCAGGAGAAAGAATCCGCCACAGTGGTAAGACACGGTTGCCGGTAGAATACAGAACTTCACGATTTGATTTCACGATTTCAGGAATTTCAGAAAAATGAAGAGTTGATCTTCTTCAATCGGAAACGTTCCCGTTTCAGTTTTCTACACTTTCCCCCGCACAAATAGAGGCTCTGGATAACTTCAAAGCGAGTCAACAAATATCTCCAGACGAGTTGCGTACGAGGACGATGACGCTCCTCTCAAGGGACGATTTCAGATTGAAACTCTGCCCGTCACCCGACAACCCGCGTGCCATGGAGCTGTTGAGTTGAAAACTGGTCACACTTAGTTAGTCTTTGATTTACATTCATTACAATAAACATTATTTGACCGAATGGATCTTTGGAATTGTAGTTCCAGGTGTTTGAACCTGCGAGACCTCCTCGTGCCGGAGTCGACTTTGGGATCGACGGAAGAGTTTTCCGAATTTGGCTCGTGTCTTTGATTATTCCATGATCTCCAGAGGTTTTATTCTCGAGAGATTTCAACGAGTGAGAGCTGGTTGATGAAGCTTTCGAGGGTCTCTTGATGGTGAAGAACGAGACGCTTCAGATTTCAGATGTTCTCAGAGTACGTTTTCAAAAGCGTTTTCCCAACCCCTATATTTCTCCAATGCAGACTGAAGAAAATTCAAGACGGAGAGAGTCCCTCGGAACGGTTGATCATCGCAGAATTTCGAGTTCCTTCGAGTCCGTTCCTCGACTCGTCCGTGTCGACATCGAAATGGCCGCCATAGCTCGCTTTTGAACACCTCTATTTCTGGTGTGCTTTGGGGAAATCGAATCATTATCCTCAATCATTATTATCGGTTCATCGGCATTTGTTCCTTTCATTGATCTCGCAACCTCCTCTCTGCCCGTTCAAGATGTTGATTTCCCCTCATCCTCTGCTCTTAGGCTCTCATTCCAGTGCTCCAAGAGATTTCTCCAAATGACTTATTCCAAAAATAACAAGAGCCGATTGCTGATCTCCGAAATCTTTCGTCTAATCACTTCCTACCGCAACGTTTGACACAAGAAGATACATAAAATCTGTTCACATTGACGGAGCCATTGAAGATGCAGAAATAAAACAGATCGAAGTGATCATTTGAATAGAAGACTACATGGCGCTTCATCGAATTCGGGCTCTAAGGTCATGATAATTATCAGATTCAAGAGTAGAAGATGGATTCTCAGGACTCTTGTCGGAGGCATCTACCGTACGCGTCTTCAGGGAGAGTTCGTCACCCGAAACCGAGGTCGTTTACTGGAGTAGCCTCTCACGGAGTAGAACTGTTTGCTCAACGAGGCAGTCGTTAAGCGGGGCGTTCGTTAACCGAAGTATCACTGGCTTTGTTTTGTTACACGTCGATCGCCTGCTCGGTAGCCTATCGCTTGTGCTCTCGCTTTGAGCTTTGGAACGATTTCATGTTCTGATGGTTCTAAATTCGATGGACCCGTGCGCATGACGGGAAAAGAGCATTACAGAGCACAATGTGAATGTGGTCTTGCCACCCCGTCCGGTAATCGGCCAGAGAACACCATCAAGAGCTGTGGTATGGGGTTGAGCGAGCGATATCAAGCGAATAAGCACTCCTCTCAGCTATCCGGATGGATCAAGAGACTCTGAGCTCCGGAGCCGCCGTTGTTCCAGAGAATTCGAGCATTTTCCGAGGAAATACTCGTCGGAATCCTAAATCAATCAATGTTCTTCGAAATCTTCGATGTGTGAGATGGGTGATCCCAGAAGCTCGGAGGCTCATCAAATTTTCAAACGTTGATGGGGATGCGTCAAAGATTTGGATCGGCTAGACTTCTTGCCCACAAGAACGGATTGGTCTCTCACAACATTTTGCCGCCAACCAAGAGTGTCATCATGCGAAGGTCTTTCAGGGTTTTGGGGTTCTGATGGATGTGGGCATCTTTGCTCAGTCGAGGATCCGACTACTGTGAGATGGGTTTATGCGCTCACATGTATCTGACTCATCTTTATTCACGGATTCGATTGGCGAGCTAGCATAGTGGGTTGGTTCTATTAGATCGAGAGTCAAAAGTGTGAATTCGAAAGTGTTCTACTGCTCTAATTTTGCTTCACGTCGTCAGCGGTGACGGCGCCGCTCTGAAGCTCCGCAGAAAGAAAAGCCTCATGATTCTGACAATCTATGGCACTTTTATTGCACGAAAATTTCGTTCCAACGGAGCTCGTTGCTCCGAAATTCTCGACACAACGAACAAGTTGCGTTCCCCCCTCCTGGGTACGCTTCTGCGTGGGGGGGGGGGATGTTGAAAAGCTATTATAACAGAATTTCGTATAACGATACGGAGATAGATGAGGGAACCATCATTATTGTTACAATCACTGTCGTACAAGCGCTTCCCTGAATCAAAGACATTCCCTCCAGAGACCCCCCCCTCCTAAGACAAGCCTCCCGCAAATATCAGTCCTTCCCCAAATCCAAGCCAACGTCGAAGAATTACGGAGAGCACGGTTGACTCTATTGAGAGTTCAGCATCATTCGTCTCTGCCGGTTCTCGAAAACCGCCTCTTCAAACTTGACTTTTACAGTTCGGTTGGTGACTCCGAGGGAGGGGGAGGAGCTTGTATTTTGGGGACGGTTTGCATTCTTGGGAAGACTTGTAGTTGGAGGAATACGGTTGTAGTAATACTGTAAAAGTATTGCGCTGGAAATCACAACGGCGACACCGACAACAACAAGATTCTGTTTCGTAAAAAGGATGGTTTGGTTGGTAGTCACGGCGAACTCCCGGCTGCAAAAGCTTCCTTTCTGAGATTCTTCAGCTACGAGGAATCTCTCACAGGATGCGGCTTTTGATTCTCGTGTTAATTTATTGGAAACACGACGTTTCATGTGTTTCGAACGACATTTAGAAGAGTCATATTGATGTGTTTGTACATCATCATTCGTTACCCTCGACAATGATGCAAGGCCCAGGAAGCATCGTTGATTACCCATTGAACAAGTTCCGCAAAAGGGTTTGAACACCATTTGTAGATGACGTCACGTTCCTCGATTGTGGAATATAGATTGCGACCGATGACCAGGAATCGCCAAAACCGGTGTAGCCACGCGCCAGCTCCACAAGGCAGGGAAGCACCGCACCAGGGCCACCTCCTCACACTGCGAACGAAGCGGATCACATACGATCCGCTAGAGGGTAATCAAGTCGCCCGTGGTCCAGATCAGAGAGGAAAGACAAGAGAGAAGTTGAACATACAGATGGACGAATACACACGCACACTGGTGAGGGGTGCGCGTCGCGGCGCGCAGAAGATATCCGAATGACGTAGGATTCCCACCCCGGATGTTGCTTGTTGTTTCCGTGAGCGAGCCGTAAGATTGTGTTTGTGACTATTTAGTATTTGGATAGTTGCGACATCTCAATATTTTCCGAATGATTTCCGAGGTTCTCAGGCTTCTCGTCCCACCTAGCACTTGAAATATCACAGAAACCTGAAGCAGGCTGTCGTGTTATTGCGGGAAGAAATGCACACATATTGGCAGGATTTTCGTGACCAAAAAAGTCAAGCAATCAAGAACATACTGAAGGTCCGGGTGTTACAGCTGTTTCGAATGCTTCTGATATGGGAAAACGGCGAGCATGAGTTCTTCGTATGCCGGAATCAATGGATCACGGTTCACGCGAGAGAATTTTCGCGCGCCGCGGTACTATCTTTCCCGGCGCACTCACGGAGCTTGATTCGGGAAGGGTTAGAGTTAAAGCCGCGTATAAAAGATGCGCTGCCGATCGAATCGACTTCACACTGATCCAGTGAACCAGATCAAAGGTACGAAATACGGCAAGAGATCAGCATGGACTCCCTCGTCAAACGTTCTCGGTGATGCCCCATGGTCATTGATCACGACGAAATCTAACTCGATTCTACTCTTGCCAACAGATGAATTTCCTTCTACCGATTGTTTTGGTTATCTTGGCCGTTTTCGGTTCCATTGCGGACGCTCAATGGGGTCGTCCCGGACACGGACACGGTGGCTTCCACGGACACGGAGGCTTCCACGGTCGCCCTACCTACCACCGACCCCATCACCACAGGCCCCATCACCACGGACATGGAGGAGGCTATCCAGGCGGATATTACCCCAACCGCGGTTAGATTGAGTCGAATATGGTGACTATGTTCGACGCAAGTTGTTCACTAGTTGATCTCGTGTTTATACTCAATAAATTATTTCTCGAGAAATTAAAAAAGTTCCTCTGTTATCCATTCGCGGGTTTGAGCAAATGCTATAGGCCGTCCGGGGTCTCGACTTTCATTTTTTCGGTTCTCTGGCTAGCGGTTTTGGACGTTCTCGGCTCTCTGTGAGCCGCGAAGGGTCCTCCAGTTTTAAATACGAGTGAGCTCAGCGAAACGCTGTCCATAGTTGTCTTATTTGGACCCCTCTGGTGACATTCGAACAAATCGATGGTCGCATACACAGAATAATGCGTGCCTCCTACTGCACCGCGCCGTATCATTTGCGTTCACCTTCCTGAATCAGCCCCGAATTCACGAGTGTGGGTATGAGTTCTCGAGTCCCTGTAGATGTACTCTCTCCATCATTGCAGTAGAATAACGTGAAACAACCGAGAGAGTCCTACCATCTCTCTTCTGATGCGATTCTCGAGCCTTTCCGTTTGTTCAGCGCCGAGTTTCAGTGAATTCCTCGAATGAATCCAGTCAGGGTCAGCTTTCGTGCGACCATTCGGCGCAATACGAGTCTACACTTCAAGCTTTACACCTCTGAACCGCAAGACTTTCACCTCAAGAGGAATCAGCTCTTCTCCGTTGCCTTAAGGGAAGCCTGACTCGAGGAAATAACGCGGATCTGAGTTTCGAGTTCCTCGTAAGCGTTAACGTGGACGGAAGGGTCTCCCTCCGTCACTTGTCAATGAGTATTTGATCTCGTGAGCTGGGGTATTGTCACATACCCACGGCAACCATGGTTCAGAAACAGGGATCGAAAGTCAACCGTACATGTACGTTTATTTTTCGTTCTGTCGGTTGCGAGAAAAAATTCGGCGGATCGTCAGGCCCTGGACTATCAACATTGGTAGTCAGGAGAATGACGTTCGCGGAAACGCGATTCAGATTTTCCACATCACAAATGCACTCCACGTCGAGGTCTGTCCGGCCTTCCAATGCTGTTCCGGTATTGCTGATCAGAACGAGTACCTCGTCCAACTCGCCTGTTGCGATTCTTTTCTGGGACAAAACTGTTCTATTCGAGTCATACATCGTATTTGTTCATGGGTCGAACATCAATAGGACCCAAGCCAGCTCAATGTCCAATAAAAGAGTAAACTTCACGTAAAATCCGTCTTTCCACTTCTGTTCGTGATGTCAGTAAACGGTGTCCTGCGAAGGCTCGAGAAACTTGAGGTTCCAGCTGACATGTCCGCAAATTATCTCGAAATGGCAGCAGAAGGTGTGGTGGTCACCCGACAACTCTTGCTTTAATCCCTGGTCCGCTATGGCATATCCGTAATGATAATCCAGATCAAAGACGACACCTCACCACAATAAGTTCTTACCATACACCTCAGGATCGATCACATATTCACCGAACAACTTACCAGGACAGCCATCACAGGATTTGTACGAGGGTAGAGCTCTTTGAGAGAAGGTTAACGATTGGGGCAGCTGTCAGTACCGCCGTCAAATGATGATTAGGGGACACCGTATCATAGGACAGGAAAAAATACTTCGAGAACCAATCCCTCGGTTCGATCGTGCGAAGGTATCGATGGAAAGAAAGATTGCGATTCAAGAGTGTTATTACTTTTAGAGCTTGGAAGTTCATGTTGTGGAAAATGGGTAAATTGACACAGAAAATAGGCATAGAATGCGCAGGCAATCAAAGAGGCGTTCAAGGCAAATGGATGGGCAATTCGAGTAACCAAATAGGCATCTCAGACGATCGGAAAGGAGTTTTAGGCAATCAAATGAGCAAATCAGGCAAAACAGACAGATGACTCGGCAAGAGGATAAGCATTCCAGTAAACTAAATGCCCAATTTATGTAACCGAAGAGGCATTTGAGGCGTAAAAGGAACCCATTTTTAAAAAAAATTGCTGCTCGTATAGTAACATCGTAACATAAAATACTCCCCGCATGTAGCCATTCTGGGCATTCTTGGCATCATGTAGTGCAATCACCAAGTCGGAAAATTTCAGGCATTCCAAGGAACTTGCAAGCTCTAATTATAATTACCTATTGTCATAGAATATGGATCGCTGGCCAACAATTCGGTTTTTATTCACAAGATATATCTCACGCGTGCGTTCGCATCGTTCTGTGACCAGAGGGCAGAAGACTAGAATCATATTCGCTGCAGAACATATTCCACGTCATGTGCAAGTCACTTTGTAGCCTAAGAAAATAAATACTATCATCCATCTCAACAACTGAACGATGAAGACCCCTTGGTCGCAGATCACAACACTGAGGCTGCCTTGACCTTCCGTTTGGATTCAGAGTTCGGAGCAATCCTTCTGCTCCCGCTTTGCCACAACATCAAACGGCATATCGGAACGAGAAACAATTGTCTGGTTCCAGCGTCGATCAGATGTTTAGTAATTCGTTACTCCTCCCGTTCCCCGATGCTGCTTCAAAAGGATTCGATCTTCTCAAAACTTTCCGGACAACTCTTCGGAGGGGCTTCATAACATCGGGTGCGATAGTGCGTCCGTTGATGTGATCGATCAATGTCTGATTTCTGGAAAATCATGAAAAATGTTTCGCGGCTTTCGTAAAAGGGGGTGGGGGCAAGAGAAGCTTACAAAACTAGTGGATAGAATGGAATGGAGGCAATGAAGAACGAAGTTTCATAACAAACCCGTTGTCTAAACTCGGATCCTGAGGCGCGTTCCTGATCAGCGTTTTCTTGACCTTGCAGTGAGGTCCTTTTTGGTTGATGCAGGCAGCGTAAGCCAACGCGATCGGAATGTAGGTATTCTCATGAGAGCCGGTGAAGAGGTGAGCCCAGGGTCCCTTGGCATAAACTGCAACGTCTTCACCGCCATGCACACCACTTCTGAGGTAGACCATGGCTTTGTGGGTGTATATGGAGCCTGCGACCGAATGTTCACAGGGTCAAAAAATGCTTGCTTTCTTTTCACGGCTGCCGCTCGCCAGACACAGATCGGGTTTGATTCTGCTCGTGTTGGAGAATGGGTAATATTTAGATAACTTACGATGTCTCGAGTCGTTATTCTCATCGGGCAGTCCTCCTGGTCCCGCAGCGTACGATAGAATACTGTACGGCAATGAGCTGGAGGTTCCGTCTCTCCCGCCGTCACCTGTTCCGGGGAGAATTGGGAAGACAAGGGGGAGAGAAGTAAGGTAAATGTTTCAATACTCTGTGAGCTAATCTCGTTCCCAGCCACTTGTTTTTGGAAATTCGTGCATGAATGGACAAGCGAGACCTTGACGCACCCAATATGTCGGTTCCTCGAGCAGAGTATCCGTTCATGGTGAAAGCATGCGAGTGATCAGCCGTCACTATGGTCAGAGTGTCGTCAAGCGAAGTCATTTTATGCGCAGCCAGAACAGCCTTATCCAGCTGATACAGCTCTTCGAGAGCATAGCCGGCCAAATTTCCATGATGAGCTGTGTCTATGTTGTGACACTCGACGAACAGCACATATCCTGGAAGCGGCGGACGGGTCACATTGAATCTCTGTCGAGTCCAGCATGCTCTCGAGGAAAAAGTTCCGACTGACGGAGATAGGTTCATGACGTGGATTCTGAAGCACAATAATATGTTCACGAACCTGATGGTGACTTCTGCAGGATATTTATCGCAGCGATTGTCATTTCCTCAAGTGTGGGCTGTTCGTCGTCCACGGGATCTTTGTACTTGCTTTGTTTATCGAAGATCGACTCCATAGAAAATTTGAATTTGCCCTCCGCGAAGAGACCTGTAATTCAGGGAGCAGACTTTCTCAGGATCGACCCTCTGTCAGTCTGAATCCGAAACTGTACAGCAGATCGCTGAACCCTCAAACAAACGATTGATACCGTCCATCGCCTTTTTCGACAAAAAGGGATCAGATCAATGACTAAACTCAAATAGCAGAAATCCGGAATCGTTGCATTCACCATTCCTGGCACGGTTTCTGTTTCATTTTACGGTGGAAATAACCACGCCGAAATTTTCTCAGCGTTTTTCGTAACTCAGGACGCTTCCGAATCAGAAAACATCAAACGTTCCACTTCTGGCATCGCATTGACGTGATGAGACGCTATGACGACGAGTGATGACACTGAACGCGTTGACGCTTTCGCCAGCATTCAATCGCTATTCTCGATGACGATCTGCGGAGAAACCACGTTTTCAAAAAACTCACCGAAAAAGTAATCGCCAGGGTAGTCGCCTTCATGGAGGCGATACAGTTGCGACTTGTTCCAAATGTAGGACGCTGTCCGATTATTTTTGCTGTGTTTGTCCAACCAGTCTTCGACGAGGTTTCTGCCATCAGTCCGCTCACCGGGTCCCCGAACGGCTTTGCTGCTAGATTTTGTTCTCCATTCATCTTGTGGAGCTATTTCGTTCGGAAGGAAATGCTTTCTGCCGCCGCCCATTATAACCTGGAATGAGAATGTCATTAACGGGACCGCCTCGTTTGCTCCTGCGAATCTTCCTATTAAATGCAACTGCCCTCATGAGAGAGCTTGTGGTAGCAATGCCAGATATCGGCTCCCATCGACACCGAAACTGGCTTCTCTCTCGGAACGAGTACGCTAGTTATAGCATCATTCAACCCACTCGGAGTTTCGAGCCCGGTTTGTCCTCTACCAGTTGTCGGGCAATATCCTTCGTTTTGCAACCTTTCGAGACCGAACTGTAGTATGTCCGTTTGCTCACATGAGCATAACCGCCCGCCGGTGAGGCTCCCACGATTTCGTCATTTGTGACAATCCCTGTTGAGGATAGAATTGGAGTTGTGGAGCTTTTAGCGATTGATCTGAAGATCGAGTTGAAATAGTTGAACATATGCACATCGGTCACAACATTCCAACCAAAAGAACTCACCCGTCCATTTGCCTTCCTTTTGGGCCCAAGCTAAAATGCTGTCGACTTGATTGTTCCTATCGGAGGCCTCGTTGCAGTCATTGCTTTTCACGTTCGCAGTGACTCCGATCCCATGGTTATTGGTTTTGACTCCACACAAATAGGCCGTCGATGAGGCTGCGGAGTCCGTTGTCTGCGTATTGGCACTGTAGGTCTGCAAATAGCTCGTACATTTGTCAAGATTGTTCAACGTATGGAAGTTGATGATTAAACAGGTTAAACCCCACCGAGATTCGTGGGCAGAACAGAAGAACATCGGCATACATCTTTTAATGCGACTCCTGCCCAGAGACATCGCGCACAGCGTTAGAATATCGCCTTACCTTGGCTAACGACGTGAAAGGGAAGGTGTCGATGGCCAAGACGCTCTCTTCACCGCTGTTCCGCTTTTTTTGGCCCTTATAAATCCTTCCAGCGGTGACCGTCGAAACCCCCATGCCATCGCCGAGGAAGAAAATTATATTTTTGGCTTCATTTGTATTCATTTTTAGCTCAAGTCGTTGTTTCAGCTCCTCGATGCTATTTGAGCGCCAGAAATCTGGATCATCTGGAATCGATTCTTAGCGTTACAAACGTGAAACTGTTCCTTCATTTAATGAATTTCATTCAAACGACCCTTTTTCACGGAGTCTATCTCATATGTCAGAAAAGCCTCTTGAACAATTTGAATTCGGACGTGAAATTGACAAGAGAGAATGTTGGAAACTGGTCTGTTCATGTAAGCGCCGGAGACGTAGTTTTTTGCGGTCGAATTGCTTCCACGATCAGACGATAAGACCGGGTTTTTGTAATACCTTTGTTGGTCACACGAGCGGGGATTGAACGAACACAATTTCCGACGATCAGAATATTGGCTTGTGCGGTGAGAACTCTCGCCTTTGAAGGAATTCTGCATGTTCGAGCTGAGCGAACCAATGACGGATCCCATGAGTTCTTGGAACTTCGAGTCACCATGAAACCATAACTCTTATGAACTCCTAACCTTTGCATTGCATCGCAAATCGTACCCCATTAGCCGTCTGCCCCAAGATCTGAGGCCAGAACCGATGAACTGACGATAAAGACCGAAGCTCAATGGAGCTCATTTCTGTCACTGAATCATTCACCTCGGCGCGGAGATTTGATGCGATCGAATCGTCGAACTGATCGATTCAGATTTCGTTTCTTTCTCTCATGCAGTCCCGCTCCCTTGTAATCCTAGAGAATGAACATATTTCTGTTTCCCGATTCCAATCGATCAGCGGAAGTTGCTTTCAACTTTTCCAAGTTGCACACAGATCCGAGTAGAAGTTTCCAATATTCGTGGGCATTGCCGTGTTTTATGGAGAAACATGCAACCATTTCGACCACCGACTCCGATTGCATCTCGTACGCCAAGCTATAGGGGATAAATCGAATCAAAAACATTGGAAACTATCATTTCAGAATGTCGGTCTGAATTTGGCAATCTATGGTGATGGCCACTCGATGCTGTCAGGGAAACCATTGAAGTAGTAGCCCGCCCTAATTTTAGAACGAGTCAGATGTCAATTCTCCATGAAAGTCGGTCAAAGTCACTCTGAACTTAGCAAGCTCAGTCGTTGAGTGTTTAGGCCGGAAACCGAATTACATAACAGAACATGAAGAGCAGTGAAAACAGTGACGCCGACATTGCGCGTCCGAACAACAGCCTTCAAACGGTTTCGTGTCAACGACGGGAGTTGAATTGTTTCAACCAGCGCAGCGGTCGTCAGCTGCGACAGATAAACTGTGAACACACTGATAATAATAGAATGGAATGACCCTGTGCTCCGTCCGAGGGGACTTTTTTGAATGTGGGACCGAGGGAAGTATTTGAATGTTACAACGTAAGATAGATATAGAGCTGTCAGAATATGACGATGCACCACCGCTCGAGGGTTACGGTCTTCATCCGTCGCTTATCATTCTTTCAACTCGATTTAATTGAAACAGTTGTTCTCAGTGAGACCTCATGTCAGAGCTGAAAGCGGCTTATGGCTTCAGCTGTGAAAGTGCTTCATTACGAAACGAGCGTTTCTCGTGAACAATAGCGGTATAAACGAATCGTTATCTTGATCGTAAGAGAAAAACAAAGATTCCCATGCGAACTTTGAGGTACTTTGATTTTCGCACAGCGGTAGATTGGGCACTGTGCAGGCAGAGATTTGCGATCGTTCATTTTCCAAACAACAGGGCCACATACACATTGAGCGTGACAAAAAAAAAGAAACGCGCGAATATTAATGGAAAACGTATGATGAAATATCATCTGTTTCTCTCTCCTTCTCTGCCTGTCTCTCTTTCTCGGAACAAGCAATTCCGAAATTGATCGGAATTCTCAACGCGAGATAGGTGATCGAACAATGCGGTGAACCGATCCAGCTAACCTTGGATTCTCGAAGAGGAACCTGCAGATAAGGGTTCGGCTTGGTAATAATTCATCGAATCACTCCTACTCATCCAAAACGTGTTCCCGGCGTGTCCGAATCACTGATCGGAAGTAGCGAGGTCTGCGCAGAAGCTCATTCTCTCGATCAAGAGATCTGGTTACGAAAGGACCGCGTCGTCGGAAACAGTATTGTCGAGCCACGATTGGAGCAAAAAATCGTGCATGGCTTCAGATTCACGTGCTCGGAACGGTGGTCGGATGGCTTTCGCACCAAACGACCCACAGACGGTGGATGATCTCGGAATAATTTGGCTCTGGAATTATTTTTCCCGAAAACGGAAACTCTGTCGGAATTATGCATTGATCCAGTCCTTGAATTTTCTGGATGAACTCGTCAGCGGTCGACAAACTCAGGGGCTGGAGAGACAATGAAGCGGCTCGGAAAGTCATGACAGTTTGTCAGAGAATGAAGCAACAACTCAAGAGCAGAATTTCGGCAAAAATGGAAGTGCCACTTGTGTGTCGTTTCGCGTTGATTGTGGCCCGGTTCTTCGCGCCCCTCTCATGACAAAGATGATGACGCGGTTGATGGCGTCGTGTCATGAACGTGTCGAGATAAAGCTAATTTGACCGCTGGCTGTTGTTGGTTCGTCGGTCGGTTGGCCGCTCGCTTGCTTGCTTGCTCGCTCGGCGTTTCTTCGCCTCGTACTCGTTGACCCCGCCGTCCGTAGTATCCGTCCCATCGGTATTAGCATAGATATCATACTGCGGGAAGATGAGAGGAATTGCACAAGACCCTTTTCGGCCCGTTTGGCGCTCGCTGGCCGCCCGCCCGTATGCCTAACGTACTCCACCGGACTCCTGTGGGAGGCCATTGGCTTTTATGTGCTCTGCGCCACCACCACAACGACGGCGGCAGCGGCGCCGGCTGCGGACCCTTGCACTCTCGTTCTGTTACACATTGCACGCTGTACGTTCGTGCGTCCGGTCGTACTTTCGTTGCTTGCTTGCTTGGTTCGTCCGTTCGTATATTGCATTGTAGGCTGTTCAGCCGAGGGCAAGCCAGCAGTGGAATGATCATTCGGGGGAGTAAACGACAGATTAATGCCCTGAGGATATCCCTGCTTCGTCTATATTGGAAAAGAGGACACAGCAGCGCCAGCAGAAGCACTACTGAAAGTGGCTGCGACGACCATAGCTGCAGTACAAGCGGGGACAGCAGCACCGCCACCTGCTGCTGGCGGCAAAAACGTCGACCTTTCTCTCGCGTGTTACGCTCTCGTTATCCATCTATCTATGTGTCTCTCGGCCATTCGCTCTCTCCCTCGGTTCCATCCCGCCACATTCAATATGTGGTCAATGTCAGCTTCTCGACACATATGGAGATGACTGCAGCCCTAAAAGAACCGATGGTTATGCCCACTATGAGATTATGAGTCTAGTTCGGCTTCTTGCCGGCGCTGGACATAAAACCCAGACAGCTGTTGCATTAGCCACAACGTAAAAACACAATGCAAACTCATCCCTTCAGGATTACGCGACATCACTGATCAATACCAATGTAGAGTGGAAATTAGCACACGCGAAGGTTTCACTTACGTTCCACCTTCTCACGGGGATTCCTGTAGATTTCACTTTGACCACGAACGAATTTCAAGGCCGTCGAGAGGCAAGAGAATAGAAGGATTATGGCCTTCATTGTTTTTCTCGGCGAAGTGCTGAAAGTTTGGAAAAGAAGACGTTAGCCTTTGATGCTGCTCGGCACCCTCGAGAAGTAGTTGGGAACTCCCCAGAAAATCATCTATTCATTTCTGCACGAAGCCAAACTCGAGCCAATCTCCGTCGGGGCATAATGACCTGCCGCGACGAGCGGTCTTTCAGCATTTCAAAGTTCTCCTCGATTGCGTTTCTATTGAGGAAAGAAAACCAGACGATAATTCGCTCGTGAGTAACTGCGTTCGTATTCGAGATTATTTTGAGAAATGATGAGTTGTTTCGGCCATCATCGACGTACAGCACGATCAGCTGCACATTCGACAGAAGATTCAACCGTCGTTGTTGTATCGAAGTATGGTATTAATTAGTATATATCGCCGCCGCTTGTTTGGATTGAGACATGTATGTTTGTCTGTTTGTGATTTTTCATTTTTTTTTTTTTTGTTTTGTTTTTTTCTTGTTTTTTTTTTTTTTTTTTTTTGTATTTCTTTTTGTCTTTTGTTTGTTTTTTTTTTTTTTTATTTTTTATGTTTTTTTTATTTCTTGTTATTTATTATTTTTTTTTTTTTTGTTTTTTTGTTATTTTTTTTTTTTCTAAATTTTGTATTTTTATTTTTTTTTTTTTTTTTTTTTGTCTTTTGTTTTTATTTTTTTTTTTTTGTTTATTATTTTCTTTTTTTTTTCCCTTTTTTTTTTTTTTTTTAATCTTTTTTTTATTTTTTTTTATTTTTTATTTTTTTGGGTTTGAATCTCACTTGACAAGAGTACCAAGGTTAGAATGTTTCCCAATGTTCATTTGGAATTCTGGGAACATTTTTCGGGCCGAGAAACTGACACAACGGACCCGGGGACTGAAAACAACAAAACGATCCTGTTTTGTTGGTGAAAACGGGACTGTGAAAAGCGCTTGTGATTTTAATGTTCTAAGCCGGCATTTAAACGGCTCATTTGATTCTCGTTCGCTGCCTTGGGTTAGAGCCGCGGCCGTTTGCTTTGGATCAACAGCTCGTTTAGGGGCTCAATAACCAGCCGGCACTGACGTCGAACAGCCGGGCAAGCGACTAACGTCCAGTAGAAATCCTACCACCACCACCGCCCCATTCGAAGTCGACAGCAACAAGCTTAACACGAGGCGGGGAAATTCTAGCCGCACTGGAACGCCCCGAAGAAAACGCTCAAATTTGCAACACCGTCACAATGGTTGCAGTGGTCGCTTAAAATTTCAGCCAGATTTTCTGCCCTTGAATGGGTGCACTGAGAACGAGTATTTGTCGAAATGACCGGCAGCCGTATCGGCGTTTGCCAAGCGGTCGGAGCCCGCTACCGATTTCCATCGATCGCTGGCCCAGTGGCTCTTTTGTGAGGTGTTGTCCGATTGTGGAAAAGTGAGACCAGTGCCGAACTACAGGGTCACAACTGACAACAGAAGAAGAGCAATCGAATTGAATTGAGTTCAGTTGTTGTGCAGACGTAGAGAGATGCGACGGGACGTAAATCTGGAAATATCATCCGTGAGTGCCGGGATTCTCTTAACTTTTCCAGATTTGGATGGAAAAGGATCTGAATCCTGCTTGGATCTGTGGTCTTTCGATGGCCAGTCAGGAGTGGGCCGATGAATGACATCTACAACTGCCGTCGCCTGCGTCGATATCGAGAAACGGACCCGTGTACGATGGGGGTGGCAACAGCCGCAACAGTAGCAAATTCAAAAGAGAGCCGTGGTTAAAAAAAAAAGAAATTGAACAATTCTCTTGAACAATGCCATAAATCCGAGCAATCGATTTCGCCGACAATAAACTTTTATCGGCGAGCTGGCAATACCGTTTATTTTTGAGCCGCTTTCCATCTTCTGGCCGTGTTCTTCATTTTTCGATTTTTTGCTGTCGGTGAATTTGATTCGACGGTCGTTGACGGCTCGCTAAAGCGACCAGGTGGGCAATTCAGTTTCACAATGAACAGCGAATGCTTCAATGCGTTTGAATAAATTTGCCTATCGTTCATGATGACAGTTAAACTGAATCAAGATCCGTCAAATGGAAATGGAGAGAGAGAAAAAAAGATGAAAAGAAAGATCGACTCGAGATTTCTCAAGTAACTCGGTCTTTTCTTGTTGTAGCTAGTGACTTTATCGTCGCCCTTCCGCGGCGAAGTAGTTTCACAAAAATAAATATTTCATGATGAAGCAAGAATATCTTGAATGTCACCTAAGACTTCTCCATGTTGAACGTTGCAGCTCTTAGTTTTCTGGCAAAGGTTCCGTCAAAGCTGTTTTGAGGCAGAAACAAAGTCCCAACACCGCCGTGGGGACAAAACAAACGAACGAACCAACCGAAAGTCCGCGCACGAGGTTTTCATTTCACAACGGTTCGAACAGTTTTTTTTTCCTTCGATGCTTTGGAAACGAGCGGTGAATTATTATTCTTGAAACCCGAATACGGGTACAATCCACATTATATAAGCAAAAAAATGAAGAAAGAATCAGAGGCTTCAAGGATCAAGGACTGTCAGTAGCGAAGTGGCCTGACTAGACAACGAATTGAGAGTCTATTGGTTCGGCGCGTTGTTACGCGCGCGAATACAAACCACCCACCGATTGAAATGAAGTTATCTGCAGCTCCTTTGATGTAACAGTGGCGGCAAGTGTACGTTAATCCTGGACCTACATTCCGGTGCGCACGAACCAAAACCGAAAAGACCACGAAACCAATGATTTTTGAAAGCACCGATCACATCATCGATCACAAGTCATATCGAAGGAATAGACAACAACGTCGATTAAGGTTGTGGACCCAATGACTTTGACAGCTGAAATGCTGCTCTCGGCGTGAATTCTTCCAGAGATCGCGCCGCTTTTCCCAATTAGAGCTGCTCGAAAAAAAATTGAGGAACGACGGAATGTCCCAAGGGGAATTGATACGGCAATCACGAATTCCGTGAGTGTTCGTTTATTGAGAGAACGAAACTCAATCTAGAAGTCGATCTCTGATCGGGTGTCATGGAAGAAAATTGACTTACCTCAACGGAGCCGTCCACGACCCAAAGAGCGATCGTATAAACAACAGGAGTAATCCTACAGCTGCCGCGGATCTCCGTTGTGTGGACTGAGATCAGACACAACGCTGGCGATACATCCGAATTAACTGGTCAACCACCTGTTTAAGCCGAAGGGGATAACTCTCACTTAGAGCTCAGCAACGACTCAGATACGGAACAGCAGAAGGGTCCGCGCACACAAGCCCTCGAAATCCATTTCCAGCGTCGACGTTCTGTGTTGCTTGAAGTCTCATCGCGGTCGACGACAACAACAGCAACGGGTGAGGGCAACGTGAAAAGCACGTGTTCACTTGTTGAGGGGGTCCCGAATTTTGAGAGAGGGCGCCGTGATGACACAAGTTCGCTTCTGGAACTGCACCTGACGCGGCAAGTCAGCGCTGGTGCTGGTTAATCGGTTTAGTAATCATCTGAAGAGATAACGAGCCGGGTAAAACAGAAGAAAGGCAATCTTTTACTTTCGTTCGGAATCAGAATAAACTTTTTTTCGGTTCGGATGCCCGGCGATAACGACTTTCGCGCCGATTCTGGTGCGATTGAAAGTTTCCGAACCAGAAATTCCATCGTACTCTCAAACGCCGATTCTCGTTTTTCCGAGGATAGATCCCGAGCTCCGGAAAATGCTCTCGTTCTTGGATTTCAAAGCTTTCTGAGTCTCGAAGTTCAAGGATAACTTTCTTTCGAGGTCGCCGCTTCATCGGATCGGTCACGAAGGATATTTTCATGAATTTCCATTCCGCAACTAGAACACCGCGTTATCGTCTCCAAATAAACGATCGACTCTCTATCGAAGCTTCTGTGGCTCGATCCACGACCGAAGAAGCAGCTGATGGCGTTCTTCCGGAGAGTTTCGTCGAATGAGGTTCCTGAGCTTCTTTCGGTCCGAGAAATGAATTGCGGCCTCACTGAGAGGTTTCAGCCTGGTCACTCGGGAAGAACTTCTTCTCACCTCCTATCGAGAGCAAACAGGTCAGTTCTCCTGTCGGAAAAGAAAACGAGAAATTGGGAGGTTCGCGGTCGTCAATGGTGGTTCGGTCGAGCGCTGCGAAGGAAAACGGAGTCCGAGCCAGAGTAGGAGTCTTTCGATATTGCGCTTCAGGGAAACAGATATGTCCAAAGGATCGTCGCTTCGCTTGAGTCGGATGAGGTCGTTGTGGCCTGCCTGTTTCGAGCTCCCTAAACGATAATGGCCTTTGGCTTCGAGCACGTTCGTTAGAACAATGAGAGCAAGGGCCTATTATTGACAAACATTAAAATCGCATTTGCGTCGCAAACAACAGGTCACTCGTGTCTATGCACCGACTCGCGAGTTTCGTTCCGGGGAACAGTTTCGAGCTCTGTAAGGATCGCGTTCTCCGTTCCTAGACATCTGTGTCCGGCACTTGGTGGCAAATCGAGCAAGGCTTGCGGTGGAGAAATCTATTTCGGATCTAGGCCCGAAAACTTTCAACAGGATCAAGTGAATCCGATTCGAGACATTTTTCACGTCACATGCAACGAACATGTGCTTCGAAATAGCTGTGAACCGAAGAAAGTCGTCGCTGTCGGCGCGAAGGCCGCGACTGCGCGAAACTCTGCACTTGCTGCGAGGCCACAAGGCATTAATCAGCATGGACAAGATTCGTCTCTTTCTGCAAACCGCCACTTGACGTCTCTAGGCCGACTGGGCCATTCGTACGCATTGCTGCTCTTAGCGAGATTGCACGGTACGAGCTGGGCGGCGAGTCTCACGAGCACAGCAGAAGACGGAAATTTCATCTTCAAGTTTTTCGTTCTGTGAAGAACAAAGTCTGGGGAACGCGGCTGAGTCCGTGCGTGCCTGTGTACAGATTTTCTCGGTTTCCTCGCCGCCGTTTCTGCGTCACGTTTAGAAGTCCGAGCGAAATGTTCTGCATCCGACTAGAAATAGAGGCAGACAAAGCCTCATTCTATCTCGAAGTCAATAGGCTTCACCACTTTTATTCTGTTCAGGACTCTGCGAGCCAGCAGGAAGAAGAGCTCAACATCTCGTTGAGCATGAGTGAATGTGGCTGGGTCCGCTGGTAAGCCCCGAGATCCGAAATCCGGGGAAGAAAATGAGATGGATGGGGAGAAAAGTTCGGGACGCCTTCCGAAACGGCATCAAAACTCCGTGAGTCATCTCCTCTGAGGTTATAGTTTACATCGGAGCCTTGATTATTTCACTCATATGTGTAAGTATGTATATCTGAAGTAAAGGAGACGGAAAATCGCCGGAGATTCGAGGCCGCTGCGAAGGTCTGATCCGCACAGCAGCATCGATGCTGTCTCGAACGGATGGCTCAAACTGTTACCTTAATAACTTGTTTCATCATATACTAATGCTTCTTTTGAAGAGCATCAAGTCTACGATTAAATCTCAAGTTTCGTCGTAGCCGTAGATTCACAGCAAGCGTAGAGTTCGGGCTCTCGAAAATTCCAAGTGGCAGGCAACGCAACCAGGTGGTGGCTTAGTGCTCGCAGTGTAGCGACTCTGGTGTAATGGAGCGGAAGCGGCGGCGTCGGATTCGGCTTCTTCTAGGCCTTGAGAATCGTTCAAAACTGCTTCACGTTCATTTTCGAGGGACGACGAAAACCTTCGGAGGAACAAGAACGCCGACTGAGACCGACGCATGAGAAATTCCGAGGACCCTCGAATGTTTCGCAACAGTTTGCTCTCCAATGAACGATGAAAGGCTCGACTGTCGACTCCGCCGAAGCCCCTCGCGAGACTGAGAATTCACTGTGAGAAAGATGGAGGATTCAAACAGCAAAAACATAATCCTGAGTCAGTGCGCTAGAAAACTTTATGATTTCCGAGTTCATTCCATCCTCGCTACAGCCGACAGCAAGCAAGACAGTCTCTCATTTCGATCTCCCCTGGATGGAGCGACCGCCATCGTTGCTGCCGTGCTGATAATCAATTTTGTTCGCCGGTTTTTGGACGGATCGTTGGAGTTTAATAGAAAGAAGAAGAGAGGAGAAAGAATGAGGAAAGGAAGGAGCTCACAAAGAAGAGAATTCTTGAGTTCCGACCATCGCTCACGGAATCTCTCCGCCATCACGGCTCGTATCCCGGACACTATGGAGTTCACTTGACAAATACCTTCGCGGGTTTCACAAAACTCTGGATTCGTCTTCCTTGCTGTGAGGTTATTCGCGAGGATCGTGCGAAATACGCGCTCCTTGAAAGTTCCTGGATCAGGTCGCTTGGTCTCAGAGCGCAGCCAATGGGTTTTCAAGGTCGAACTCAGGGACGACGAAATGGCGAAGAAAAACGATGCGTATTTAGAAAGTGTTCGAATCGTACAGAGCTGTTTGGTCTTCTGGTTGCAGTTCAAAATGGCTCCTCTGAGAACTTTAAATCAAAACTCTAAACTCGAGAATCCCCCACCGCCCCCGCCCCCCCTTTTCTGTTCCTTGGGGCGCGTCGCTGGCCTTCTCGTTCTCCGTGTTGACCGTCGTCTCAGACTACGGTCCTTTTTTTCGCTGCGCCTGCCGCCTCCCCAGGAGAGCTGTAGATTCTCGATCGGTTGGCTTCTTCGCTGTCTGCTTGGCTGGCCAGCGAGCAGGTCGCCCGGTCTGTCTGTTCGCCTGTCTTTCGGCGGTGGTGGTGGTGGTGGCGAAGAGGATCCTGAGTGGAGTCCGTGACCTCGTAGTCTACAAGGTGTCCACTCAGCTTCCTCTGGGGAGGTATTATACGTCGGGGCCCCACCTGCGACAGCTATGGCGACCAGTGCTGCAACGACAATGTCAACCGGTTCCCCGTTCATCCATGTAAAAGGAGGGAGGGTCGATTATAAAACTTTGCGACGAGAGCGAACGCACCGCGAGGAACGCCACCTGCTCTCCATCAACTACCCTGCGCTCCCCTGCGAAGAAATATCCGCCGCAAAAGTTCAGCTCATGTTGGCTTCAGAAAATTACCGCGAACCCTCGCGCGTCTCTTTCTTCAGTTTAGGCTCGTGAGCAACGTCGACTTTTTCTCGGACGAATGATTTTTCTAAATCCGTTCCGAAGCTGAAAAAGTCAACTCATTTTAAAGGCATCAAAGTTTGATGCAGGACTCGTGGAGGCTCTATGCGAGCGAGTTTCCCAAGCGGACGATTGCTCGATCGCAAGCTAACTCAAATTCCAACCACAAACTCCATCGAGATGTTTGCGGCATCGGTCGACTTTATTGAGCTCCGGACGTGGTACAGCTCGATCGAGAGACACAAACGATATCCAAGAAAGGCTTCCGATCGCCGCCGTCCTTTTTCATCCCCTGCAGGTCCTAATGGCGCTTGAGTACAATCTCACATGGGACAATTTCTTGGTGTGGTCTTGGCTTGGACGAAGAGAAGAGAGAAAGAGAATCAGGTTTTCACAGAGGTTATCGACTTCTGTTAAATACAATAACCAACACCTTAGAACGTCGAGACGAGGCTTCTTCACACTAATAGAGAATATGGAAGAAGCAGACAGCATAAAATGCGTTCCTTCCGTTTCTCCCTCCGGCTTCTCGCAAAATGTGTACACTACTTTTCGCGCCAGATTCAGATACCGGTGGTGGGTCGAACTCTGTCACCTGACGGCTTGGAGATCCATCATGCAGGCGATTGGTTCCAAGAGAATAGGAACCTTGGAAACCATTCTCGGCTAACAGATGACACACATGCAAATCCGCGCGGTTCCCCAAACCGCTCTCACCGTTTGGGCGTAGATTCGATCGGATTGCAAGCCTCTGATGGCGTTTCCATCAGGGCCAAAGAAGAGACTCCCGAAACAGAAGTCTTGAATCTGAATAAGAAGAATTCTTGATAATAAGGATAAGAAGAGTTCAATTCATAGGTGTACTCAAAATCTCGAAACAAAGTCCGAGTCAAATCTCTGTACAAGGTACATGTTGAAGAACTGAAATTCCCTTCTTTGCAACATTTCGTTATAACGAACAAGATAACGAACTTTATTGTAACGAAATTTGACAGTGGATATAAGTGATATTGAAGGTGAGAATAACATACTTACAAAACAACTTCCATGTCTTGCGGGTGAATATTTCTGGGACGCTCTCCTGGTTCGGATCGTAATGGGACTCGGTATCTCACCGAAATATCGGACATTCATATCGAGTGTACTCCGTATCATTGAAAAGTTGAGGATCGGTGACAGTCTATCGCAGCTGGCGGGATCGTGCTCGGACAAGATGGCGGGGTTTGGGAAAAGAAGTTCCAATTGCTTCCTCGAAGTTTCTTTAGCTCGATGAACAGCTTGAAGACTACGATATGCGTCTTATTATCCGCGGTGGTCTCCCATCTCATACGAAATCTGAAATCGAGGCCCTTTGATCAAACCAAGGTTCCAAGACTAACTTGGAGCAATCCGAGAATTCATACACAATCTATGGAGGAACGCGAACCTCAAACGTTACTCAACATCGATCCAGCTTTCCCTAGATCTCGGGTTCAGGGGTTTAGTATCCGTCGGAAAGCTTTTAGGAATTCACGGAAGAACTTCGATTGATGAAGTGGAGATTGATTGCCAGTGCATCCCGGGAAAGCTGCGGGGAGGAGGGAAATTATAGAGGACTGAAAAAATTCCCGCATGGAGACCCGTCAACATCCTCTTACTGGTCGCGGCGAGTTTCGGGAACACGACTTTGTCAAACTGTCAGCAACTGAGCAGACTCAGAGGACGAAAGAGCGACGACGAGTAGACTGACGAACGGCAAGCAATGCATAATAACAGAAATTTCTAATCAAATACATCGATTTCCTGTCAAAGGGAGTTTATGCCGCTGGGGAGCGAACGGTGCAGCTCGACCAGACAATGTACGAGATGAGAAGATTTCTCCGATCCATCACTACGGACTCTGCCGCCGCAGTGGCTGTCCGCTTCAACTTAGAGATCAGGAGGTTTTTCTCTTTATTTTTCCTCTCTATCATCCTGCGCTCCGGTGCGAGAGAAGCGTCGAAAGCGAGAGAAGTCGGTGAGCGCGCAGACGGACGAGCCACTGGCAGAGGTCTTCATTTGATTGGGAATATACGGGGGAAACCGGATCTCGGGTGACTTGTGCGACCTCAGGACCTCAAAGGAACCACTCGCTGGAAAACCAATTTTGTTCTCGTGCCTTCGCAGTCCGTTTTGGTTGCGCTGCGATTCGGAAGTGACTTCTATGAGGACTCGCATTGTGCGGAGATCGCATCGCGTTTTTTTTTACGAAGATTTCTCGCGCTGATTTTGATGTCGTCAACATACACTGTCCTCTCCATTTTCCGAGTTTCGCAAATTCATTTCAAACGACGATTCCTCCATGAATTTGACGTCTGGTGCATCTGCATCCCCATCCCGTTTTCCCGGTTCCAGCCAGCCATTCTTTCCGCGTACATATTTTCGTGGTGATGCCTGACTCCAGAAGAAAGGAAGAAAGCGCCCCAGGTGACGATGGCGTCGTGATGATCAAACATGGGTTGGAAAACCCGTTGGAGAGAGAGAAAGAAAGACGGATTTTAAAATTCAAATCGAATGCCAGCGCCACGCTGTTTGCTCAGTCAGGTTTGGAATTCGTTTAGGAGTTCTCTCCAAACCAGACAGACGGTCGGCGTGGGCACTCACGAATACGAGACACGTCTTGCCGACCCGTCTAATTATCCGTTGTTTTTTTCTCTTTTCTGGGCTAGAGAAGAAGAAAACCATGTATAAGCTATTCTAGTTAATGGAACGACACTCCAGCATTGTAATGGACCTCTAGTAGTAATGAGGGTGTCCGTTTGGTGTTCTTCTCGTCCCCTTTTTGCTTTCCCATAGTCGAAGGAAATAGATTCTCGATAGAGCTCTGTTTGTCGGACACCTCTACATCCGGAAGATCATGCATCCGGAGAAGGATTCCAGATGACGCAACTCGCTCCCGTCGCTAAAGGGAACACATCGCTGAGAGCGAATTTACGGCCCTGGACGGGAGGACATTGGAGTTCAAAGAGATCGAACAGCGAATAATTGCGAAACTCAAGGCTCCGTTCGAGCCGCGCCTCGCTAAGTGGGCTCCGGTCCAACTCACCCGTTGTTGTCAATGATGCTTCCGACGCCGTCCTTGATGATCTTTTGCAAGGATCAGACAAATCGACGCAAAACTTGTCGGATGTGGCATCACAATCCATTCAGAGGTGCGGCCGAACTTTTCCGCCGATCACAGTGCAATGCGATGCAAATCGAATCCCCATCGAGATTTGGAAATCGCGTCTGGATGGAACAACAACTCCGTTCAAACGCGTGGCAACGACAACTCGGCGACGACAGCGCAGACCCGAGCGAAGGAGTCTCTCCCGTGGAATCTCGCCCGACGGGTGGATTGAAATCCCCATCTCCAAAACTCTGCGGTGACGACAAACTTTAGGGGATTCATTCAGCCAGCGTAGACGTCTCAAAGTTTTTTTCGTCATGTCATGTGACGTCAGCTAGAGTGGTGGAAAATCAAAAATTCTTGGGTCGTCCAGGATCAGTGTCGGGGTTATTGGCTCAACCGACCAACTCCGACTGGAGCCGTCAGGTCGGCCACTGACAATGAGTGGCTGGCGGCCGCGCAAGAGCTGCGATTCTCCTTTGCCGCTCATTCGTTGTTTTCGTAGCAGAGAAGTAGCGGCCAAGGAGCAGCACGGTAACAACAGCAACCCAGCAGCATGAAAATAAAGGCACGAGGAAGCCTAGGAGCGGCCGAATAACATCTCGTGGGTGAAAAGGTAAACCACGTCATCGCCCGGGGCGCGACTACGTCTTGTGAGGAAGCCAAGATTGAACGGATGCCATTAGTACACAGCCTACTGAGGGTGTTGTGACGGAAACACCGTTTTTCTTCCCTCTGTGCACTGTTTCCCCCTTTCCGTTCCGTTGATTCTCCCGCGAGAGAGCCGAACAAGCAACAGCTTTGTGCAACTTGAGCTACAACAAAGGGCGATTTCCGGGCACACGACAGCTCACGCAAAGTCTATTTCGACTAGAAATAAACGACAAAAATCTTTCTAGATCGAAAACATTCTACGTTTGACAAGCATCTCTCACGAACGACGGTGTCTTCTGTTTTTGACTTCGAATCGGAACTTCTTTCCTCGGAGAATCGCAAGCAACTCTCAACTTCTTCGCTGAATTCGTGCGCAGCGAAATAGATTCCTTCTTCTTGTTGGTGTTTATTATTCACGCGAGACACTTAGCTTGCAGTTTTCGATCGCTAAGAGGTGACAATCTTTCTTTCCCGGTGACTGGCCGAGAGACTCGGCTAGGATTCCTCCGGCTATCGGACGTATCCAAGAAGAATTTCACAAATACAGCGAGATAGATCAGGATCATCCCATGGCAACATACCTTCCGGGCTTGTGTCGGTGTTCGTCATCGTAACCTTCGTCTCAATGAATATTCGTCGAGGCGGACCATAGAACCTCCGTGAAAGTGAGGAAGACCGAGCAATGATCAAGAAGAAGTGCCAGCAGTTGTGAGCTGTGCTGAGAACAATGGGTTCATCGATTGTGAGGGAAAACCAGTTGATCAGTGTAGCAGCTCCTGTAATTGGAATGGGGTCGCGATCGAAGTCGTCCGTCGCATCGGTCGACTGCTTCGAATATCAACTACGTGTCGTAATCAGAGTAATATCGGCCTGAAGACTATGGGGAGCGGCATGGTGGTAGAGGATCAGCGGCCGCAGCGCCGCTGAGGTGTCGAATAATAAGCCTTTTCAGTTCGTATCTGAGAGGCCGGATGAGTGCGTGAATGGCTTATTAGAAATTCAGATACACATAATTTCATTAATATTCAGAAGGTTAGAGCTTCCTACGCGGCCGTCCGGGTTTTGCTTAGCGAACTGACAGCCAGCAGTTTGCTAAGCAAAACTTTGTATCAAGCAGCGAGCGTCGCTCGTCTCTGCGACCCTCGAGAGACTCCAATTTATGCATAGGTATCCTCACGTTTACACGACAAGCTCAAGGCCCGACTATGATCTCGAGCTCGTCTTACAGAGTTTCCCCATTCTCTCTGGTTCATGCTGATCTAGCTTCGGAAGTCTTCCGATCGGAGGCAGAAAGGCCTACGAAAAGAGTAAGACGAACAACGACAGCGCATGTTGAAGCTCGACGAGCAAGCTCAGCATCGAAGAGCGGAGGTCAACGAATGGACCAAGATAAGGACGACGGAAACGGCGATTGCGAGATTGAATGCCAGAGAGACTCTGCTGTGGACAGAAAGAGGAACGTAGGAGCGAGATTAGGCAACTGTTCATTGAGGGAAATCAAACAACCGAATGAGACGAACAACGAAGACATCGAGCAGGGCTGACTCATGGATGTCTATGTTGCTCAAACGAGGTTTGATGACGCCTTCCGTTCTTGGTGTCAGCGCATGTAGTTCTGCCGCTCGCATGAATGACTCCGACCTTTCGATCAATCTGTCTGACTGAAGTCTCCGCATGCTGGGAGGGTGGTTCGTGCACTCCGAGTATTTCAAGGATTCAAGTAGAAAAAAGTTAGGATTATGCGTCTCCTCGATCTCGTCGAGATGTGAGGAAGTTCAACTTGAACGTTCTGCAATGGTTCCCTGATGGAAATTCCATTCCATGACGAACTCAGCAAGGCCGAGGTCTCCGTGTCGCTCAGTTGCGGCGCCAGAGTTTTTCCGCGACGAAACTAAACTCCCTCGCTTCCTCTCTTTTTTCCTCTTTTATCCCTCTCTTGCCCTGGCCGGCGGCGTGTTGAGCGTCTTCACCATCGTCGTTCTCGGGTTTTCCATGAGTTCCAAGGAATCAATGAATAAGAGGAAAGATCCATGAATGAATTGCTCTACATAGAACGTTGAGGAGACTTCTATCGATGCATCAGGAATTCAAATTATTTGATGTGACTCCGGAGAAGATCGCATTTGTGTGTTCTCAAGTCATTGATTCTCCTCAAGTGAAAATCTTGGAAATCTGTTCTTCCGTTTTTTCGGAAATTCGGACTAAAGCTGGCGAGTTCCGCCAAGGCTCCCAGAAGTGCATCGGAATCAACGAACCGTCAGGGAGTACCGAGAATAGAGGGTGGGCACTGGCACATTTCATTTTGTCATTCATTTCAATCGGATCGTTCAGTGAATGTCCAGTCTCGCAATGTTGCTACGATACAGAGCCAGCTCCCACAAGCTGCTGGATGAATGGAAGTGGTAGACCGTGTCTCTACAAATCCGAGCTGGAAAAGCCTCAAGAACCCATAAAGCTAGCGACACTGTGTCGTGCCAGCCCATCATCCGGTCCGCCCGAGGACGTCTGTGTGCTTCCCTTGGAAAATTCTATCAACGACCCATCTTGTCCAGCAGGTGCTTCCCCAGTTACGAAACAACATTTCCCAGATGTTCTTCAAGGAAGCGATTCAAATCCCTTCCTGGCAAAGCCGGCTTGGAGTTTGGTAATACGTAACTCGTCGTTCCTTACCTCGTTAAGTTGTATCCCCATTCACCCCCTTAGCGCTTTCAGCTCATAACTTTCAAAGAGCTCTTAAAACGGCCATTGTCAAACCGCGTCGCTCGACATTCCCATATGAAATAAGTGGGCACTTAGGTCTTCGGCTTTCGAGAAAGCTGATGAAGAATTTTTGCTGCCGTTCTGTCGCTGAGATATCCTTGTAAATATCCCCATGGAATTCGATCATGTCACTTGATCAGCTTGGGGTGCGAACCGATTTCTAGAAATCCCAGAGTGCACACAGCACTCTGAATTCGATAATCGGGGAAGAACAGAACTCCCTGGATCTCGAGACATCCCATGATAGTTTCTAGAATCTTCAGGTCGAGAGGAAAAAAGGATTCCGAATGAGAACGGATCCGCCAGTGACCTAAGAAAACATTAGTACAAATATGAATGCACGTTTCAATCGGTTTTGACTTTGTCCTTCTATCCCGACGTATTCCTGGAAGGAAAGAATTTCTCACACTCGAAACTCAGTATTCTCTCTTTTGGTGGTAGAGGATCAGACGCTCATCAATTGACAAGTTTCACATACAGTGACCGACATACGTAGTTTTTTGATTGTTTCTTCTCCTTGCGTGAATTTTCTAATCATTCTCTTTCTCAGAGAACGTCACACGTGCAGCTGCCGGGGACCGAAAGTTGGAGGAAGGATCTCGGAAAAGTTCCCTTTGTCTTTGTGCTTCTACTTTTGAGATGGTGACCATCAACCAAGACGAAAATGGCGGCGGCAACAGAATGGCTCGCATCCTGGAGATTGCGGGGAACAACCGAAATTTTGCGCAGGTCATGAGAGAGAAAACTTGGGAAGACAAGGAGCATCGTTCACAATTTTGCAAATGAGTCGTCTCACAGGGGAAACGGGGAGATGCTCGGTCGGGGCTTCAGTCGGCCAACCAGCACGTCCGGACGCCGGCTAGCCATGAGGACAAAGTAGGTTCGTTGGAAGGCCTGACTCTTGGTCTTGTCATTGTTGCCGCGGTCATTGTCGCCTTTCTCAACGGCGGCGTTTCGTTGCCCGTGTCGTTGTATCAAGTAGCCTCACTCAAGCTACACTCAAAACGTTGGTGTCTCCCGAGTTATTGCGATGCCGCGTTAAAGAAGCTCGCTCTGGATTCGCCATCACAAACAAAAAAAAAACCAACGAGCACAAAAATCAAATCAACTTTGGGATAGACGGTCCCACCGGTGTCCCCCCGGCAGCCCGAAACCGCAAGCCCGAAACCGTAAGCCCGAGGGCCGTTCGCCCGAAAGTCAGTCGCCCGAGAGTCGGTAGCCCGAGAACCGCTAGCTCGAAGAAAACCCTCTCTCAACTTCGAAGCTGCATGAATGAGTGTAGCTTCTATGCTTTTTCATAGGACCGGTCGCCCTTTGTGATGTAACTTGCAAATGTATGAAACGATCAAAGACTTGTTTTGATAACAGAATTGAGCCCGATGATCGATCACTATGTGTTGAACTCTCAACGAATTCGGGCGGGCCTCCACCGGGGCGAGAATCACAATGACAGCTTCATGCCCTTGATTCCTATTCATCGTCTCGCACCTTGAATGTGCGCAAAATGAGAGGAATTCGATGAATTCCTTCATCCGTGTACCTTTCGAGTAAGACAAATCAAGTCCACTCCGATCTCTCCCGTTTTACTCTTTTCTCCTCCTTCCGTCCACCTCTTCACCCAGAATGACACGATGAATTGCATAGAAGCTACACTCATTCATGCAGCTTCGAAGTTGAGAGAGGGTTTCTTCGGGCTAGCGGTTCTCGGGCTACCGACTCTCGGGCGACTGACTTTCGGGCGACTGACTTTCGGGCGAACGGCACTCGGGCTTGCGGTTTCGGGATTGCGGTTTCGGGCCAACGGGCTGTAATCGTCCCACCGAGATGGCCAATGTTGGATGAGCACTGGGAGTGCGCGTTCGATCGCGTTCCTCTGTTCGTTCATGGATGTGTGTCTTTGACAACAGGACGGTCGTCGGAGTAAATTGCTTCAGAGCGACCAGCGTCGGCGAGCGAGGGGAATCGGAGAATTCGGTCTTTGTTCGACTATTTCTGTGGACTGTGGCTGGACGGTGGCAGAAAATCGACATCTCAATGGTAAAACCAACGACAGATCGTCCCTTTTCCGTGACTTCCTTTTCAGGAGGTATCTCCGATCTTTTGAACGCCGGAATTTCCTCTACGGAGAGTTGAATGCTCTCTGGCGATAGCGATGGACGAAGACGCGACATCCCTAGCGGTTGACCTTGCGACACGGCTACAACTCCGAATGGATCCGAACCGGTCCGGAGAAAAAGATCGATCTGTCTCACCTCTACATATAACGGATTTTCAGATGACCCGATATAGGATCGAAGGGCGTCTTGGGGCGAACTGTTTTCCATGACGTAACATCGTTCGCAGTCTGCTGATCGAGGAAGCCTGCCGGGAAGGTCGTAGCTCCGCGGTGAATGTCTGAAGTCTATTCGTCGACAGGATTTGGCTTCAATCAGGCTAAGTTGCCTCTCCGATAGACGGTCATTATTGCTATAGAGAGCTTGACATGGATCGATTCTTCGTCAGTTCTTTGTTCGTAGCAATCGAGGTTCAACATCGTCTGCGTCCATCCTCCCGCTTGCCTGCCTGTCTGCCTCCTTGCTTGCCAACCCGAGTCGCCCCCGGGACTGGTGTTAGGAGCCATTAGCGTCACGTAAGCAGCTGTAGACAAGGATGGATCGCATATCCGTGAAGACGTATGAGAGGCGACCACTTAAGAAACTCGTTGGCTAATTGCGCTTGAGACGACAATCACACGCCGTAGGCCAATCTCCGCAGCAGACGCACTTTTCCGCCTAATTTCCATCGCGTCTCATCCGGGATTCGCAGCGAACGGCTGCGGGAGTCACGTCCGCGAGAGTCGCGAGGTGAGACAGGACAACGAATGACACGTCATCCTCGAGATGGAAGGCGGAACTTCTAGTGTTCCAGTCTCACAGAAATCCATGAACACAGCGCTCGACCTCATGGAACACTGGTTTAGTAAGACTTAGTTCTCCGGAGGCGATGTTACGAAACACTTGTTTAAACATTTGAGAGACATCAGGAACGTCAACGAAGCGTATCTATTTCAGACGAGTTTTTCCAGCTGCACTTCTTGTTCCGAAGCTTTTCCATTCCATGTGGGATAGCGAACGCGAGGGGAATAGGAGAGGAATGTTTCCTCTGCCGAGCTGTCGTTTGCCTAGGTCCTAATTAAAGTTGTGCGACATTGAGTTCCGCCCAGAGACTGTCAATCCCGCTGACCTTCGTGAGCCCCAGCTCGATGGAGACGGTTTTGCCCGCGTTCGCGTTTTCTGCGTGTCTCCCACTGCCTTTCAGCTCTCACGCCCCCTTCGACCGCACATACGTCTCACTGGTGATCAGGAAACGAAGTTCGTTGCAGCTGTGTCGTCCGTCGTTCTAGAGCTCATTGAGTTCTCCAGCATAGATCACTGTTGTTGCGCATCCATCGCAGTCGTTGAGCGGTTCTAACCCACTTTACGCGAAGTTACTAACTCGCCGGCGCGGCTCCCGAGCAGGAATCAGCCCGACCCGTCCCTCCAACACTTGAACCACTGGTCGTTCATCCTCTGAACTTATAATGGAATTAGCAAAGTTGGGGGAGCGACCTTCGACGCGTGTTGCTGTTAGCCCCCGACACGCAAAAGCTTCATTCGGTGAGAAGTATGAAAATTCGATTCGAACCTTCCCTTCCTCCTCCGTGATCCCTCATCTAGTTGGAAGGTTGAATGTTCTCCTGTTCGATCCTCGACTCGAAGACTCAGAGCTCTAGAACCTCAAGTGATCGTGCCTATTCTGGTACGGCTTGAGTGATTGGGCAGAGTGGAAGCGTTTAGTGAATTTGACTTTTTCGTGTAGCCAACGCGGCGGCACAAGAACGATCGAGGGGCTGAACAGCGGTTCGTCCCCGTGAATTATTTAGCGCTCAACTAGAAGTAAATTCTGTCACGTCGAACGCATGACTATCATAATCATCATCATTATTATGATCATGATGTTCCCTTGTACGAGCCAGAATTAATTCTGCTCGTCCTCAGGAGTGCTCCGAAATCTTCTGAATTGCGAGCTCTGAAGCTTCGATCTGCCGGGTGCTTTCGAGCGAAACACTTTGATGGTCGGAAAGATTCCAGCTGAACATGATGAGGCAGTGCAGGAGGATTCAGAATGTTTATTCCGTGTAACATTTCGAGGGGAAGCGAAACTTCAGTTCCGATACTCGTTAAAAGTTGGTTCATCGCGGTCGTCTCATGCTATAACACAGTGTTACGGTGTCGAGTGAACTCGCTGCGCTCATTCGGATCGATGATTGAATGACGGCATAGATTAATGGTCGTGGCACACGTGGACTCGTGATATGCGAATATTAGTGAGTAGACAGAGCGAGTCGGAACGAGCCGGAAGTGAGAGAGCCAACTAGAGTGAGCAAGCGCAGATAACCTTCAAACATTTTGATCGTGAGCGTTTTGTTAATGATAAACGGACCGAAACTCGATGGCCGAGATCCCGCGCATTCAACTTTGGGATGGTTATTAGTACGGCAGTCGAATTTTCGACATCAAGGCCGTACTGGAGAACAAGTTCCGCGAGGAAGCAAGAAGGAACAAAGCCGCACAAAGTGCTCTCGGACAAGAACGGAAACAGGCGCTACGCAAACATCGTCCGTAGTTATCAAAATTAGAATTCTCGGAGCGTTTCTGTGGAAGCCCAGACATGAGAATCAGGAAAGAGGCAAAAAGGAAACGAAATGTTCCCCGCGCGGAGGCTGACGAAAGGAGTACGTGTGTGAACGACGCGACGACCATCTAGGCCTGCAGTCAGCCAAGCAGACGGTCGACCTACCACCTCTTGGCAAACCGTAAACTTTTGGCGTTTTTTAGTGCTCCCTGTGCCCCTCCCCCTTTCTCCCTTGGAAACAGTTTGCGTTATTTCTCGTCTTTCTTCTTTCCCGTTTTTCGAATCCGTCAGCCGACTTGCCAGTCGCTGAGCAACAACCGTACGCGATGCATCAGCCCGACACGCTCGAAAGTTCTCAGGAGACTAGCGCGCTCGTCGAAAGATTCTCAGCGAGTCAGATTCCGGGTTTGTGGCGGCGGCGGCAGCGGCAACCGTTGTGAACCATAAATCAATCCCGTATTTGACTTTCCGTCTATTACAAGTGCCGCCTCCGCAGTTTGACTGCCGAATCGTTCAAGCAGGCTTGACGTGGAGGTCGGGCACACGAAGGCCCATGGCATGCTTCGTGCGCGCCCACAAAAGACTTTCATTTGGTTGCACTGCATTTCATTCTATGATTCTGTCGGGAAAGTTGATGTGTTTCCTTCTGACTGGGAATCTCAAGCCGTTCTTGAAAAAAATCAAAATTTTCCTTTCTTTTCTAAAACCCCACAACTTTGAGTGGAAGAAGACGAAACACCTCATTCTGGCGCAACAGCGGGCTTTTAAGATCAAGAGCAAAGCAAAGAAATTCTCAGGCTAGCGCACTATCAGCTACGGGGCATTGGCAGAGAGAAAAAAATCGAGCACAAATCAAGACTCAGGAGTTATTGAGAATTCATTGTAAGCGGAGCCACGTTCGATCGCACTTCTAGCCAGCGCTCGAGTGGGTTTCGTGAACACAAAATAGTTCAGGACAAGATTAGTAGAACGAGACACTCTATGCGAGCTATGAGAAGTCCACGCAAAACATTGGAGCACGGCATCCTGGAATGTCGAAGATCGAAGATCCGAAGAAAACTGGGAATACATGCACGAGAGTTCAACGAGAGCAACTGGGAATCAAACGAGGCGGATACTCGAGAGCAACAGCTTTAGCCCCCGTATGGGGTTTGTGTCGATGCGTAACGCGAAGATGCCTAATTAATGAATCAGTCATGATTTCCGTCCCGTGACCCTGATCCTGTCCTCTGAAAACTCACTGAGTGAGCCCCACCATGATGTTTCGGAAGTCAGAAACCAATTGTTTCCAAGCTTCGGAGAGAAACAAGCAATCGGCAGTCTTTCCGTCTCTGGTCAGTCGATTCGGGAAGGGAACTGCAACACCTCGAAGTAACACTCTCGGATCGGAAGAGAAGAAAAAACAAAGAACAGAGCATTTTTGAAAAATCTGTAGGGAACAGTATCGAGCGTTCTCTTTTCCTCGTCCTTCGGAGCCCGAGAACTCTTATGGGAGGGAAGCGTTTCGACAGCTGTCGTCAACGGCCTTCATAAACTTTCCCCGATGACTTTGTCCGCTGGATAGTCGACTGGCTAGCTGGTGAGCCCGCTTACTCCACTGCCTCTCCTGACCAAGAAAGCAACGAGCGTTCTGAATCTCTTCTTCGGAAGGTTTGCTCTCTCCTCGAATCGATGCCTCCCGTCCGATGCTGGTATTCCCTCTCGACCACTTCCGGGAATGGAGAGAATCCGTCTCGAGGCTTCCGATTGATGATGGAACTACATAGTTTGAGCTTCAGACTCCAAGATGGCTCATTCTGCTTGCGGGATTCGGCGCCGGTGTCTCGTTGAGATGCCCGATGTTTTGGAGTGAATCTGAATCATCAGCTCTCGGAGGTCGGGATTTTGCTTCCGAGATCTTGAAAGATGTCTGCAGCACATCACGAGCGAGGAGTGAAAAACAGCGACGGCCGACGGGGAAAACGGTCAAATGAACGCTGCGGTTCTGGAGAAGGAAGTCTCAAATCCTCGTTCACAGAAGCCAGAATGAGCCTCGTTCGCGAGATACCCTTGTGGCCAAGTGGCCTCACAGTGGGATGTGAGGCTTGAAACGAGCGGTTTCTTCGCTCCCTCACCTCGTTCTTTCTTTTCTCCCAAAGCAGAGGTGGGGCACAAGAGACACTGTGGCAGCAGCAGCAGCAGCAGCACAAGCCTTTACACCAAACGACGGACGCATGCCTTTAAGTGAAATACGTCGTCGTCTTTGTCCTCCACGCAGCTTTCAGGAGAACTCGGGAGAATACAGGAAGACGTTGAGAATACAGGGCCACCGACAGGAGGGAACAGCAAGCTGTGCTCGTTGGACTTTGCCAAAAAGGTTGTCCATGCAAAGAAGCCTTAGTGACTTTAGCCACTCGTCCCGAGGTGAAACTTCCAAAGAAACAATGACGTGCATATTCTTTGGCCCTCTCTCCTCTCTAGGACAGCCGTCGAAAGTTTTCGGCGCTGCTCTTCTAGCCGAACAAGAACTTTCGCGAATCATATTTCTCGAGGTAAATCCTCAGATAATTCAAAGGATCCGTCGAGCGCGACGAAATCGAAGATTTTGCTCTCTTCAGTCTCTCGCTCTCTCTGTCCTTCGCGCGCTGGCGAGTGGCAACAGGTTTGCTCGTCTGATGGAAAAGCGAATCACTTGGCCTAGATTACGAGCCACGTAACTCTTGGCTTCGCTCGCTCGTTCGTTCGTTCGTTCGTTCGTTGGAAGAATAATCTAATAGTTGCATTACAGGACCGTGCCCGCACGTGTGATGCTGTTGTAGCTCCATACGAATGAAGCCGGATGAGATCCGCGTAGGAGCGTGTTCGGTATACCAAACTGCGGCTCGAAAAATGTCGTCCCTCGTGTGACAAAACGATGTTCAGCCAGCGGACAAGTGTAGAAATGAACCCGATCCGGCAGTCCGTGACGAAAACCTTCCCAGTCGATTCGAGACCCCTTCCGAGTCCACAACAAAACTCAAGATTCGAAACCGAGACTCCGCGTCTGTTTCGTTCGTCCCGTCAGACGATGCGTCAGTCCAGGAGTCCGAGCACAAGATACACTCGACAGCTTCGTTCGTCAAGCGCTGTCATCGCTACTACTCGCCTGCGGCCCCATCGGAACCCTCCTCGGTCCGTCGCGTCCCTCTCTTTCTCCAAATTTCTTCCGAACTTCCCTCGCTTGGCTCTATCCACCAGAGTGGGCATATGGCTGAATTTGCATTTGAATCGCATTATCTGTCCGTCGACGGAACGAGCCTCCTCTCGTCTTCGGGAAGAAGGACTATCGAGTCACTGTAGCATAGTTCACCCAAATCCCGCTGTTCTCCTCCCGCTCTAGGCAATCACTCCGTGGCCGTGTTGGCTCACTGACATCCAATTGAATTATTTCAAATTTCACGAAATCCGTCGCGAACACAGCCCTCGCAGCATTCGCCCTCAATGGAGTCGATTTCGGGCCCAGTGGAGAGAGTATTCCGTGTCGTACATTTTTTGCATGCAGTACACTTCAAGTTTGCGTGTCTTTTTGTTTCCGGTCTGACCCCAAGGATTCCGAACAGCGATTTCAAATATTCAGGAGACTAGAGCTCCCGCCAGCCGAGTGACTTTTGAGAGTTTGGCGTGGTGAGCTTCGTCGTGGCCTGTCTTTTGTGTTGGTATTTGTGTGCTCGCGCGCACGGATGTGTATTCGTTCGCGAGAGCCGATCGTACTCCTTTGTTGAATCACCACGTCGCCGGAGACACAAATTTCCGGCGCGTTTCAAGACCTTCGCACATCTGATGCCGGTCGCTCTTCTTCCGACAGGTGCCGGCAACTCCGTCAGCTGAGCGACTACAGCGGGTGATGCGAAGACGACGACTACGATGGCGGCAACGAGTGATGTGAGTGAACTAACGAACGAACAAAGCTCAAGTCGCGTCGTCTGCTCGTGTTGAACCACTGACTCTGTCTGCCGGGCTTGCTGTCGGCGTACCGGCGGAGCTCGGATGCAAGCATGCATGCATGCACACATGCATAATATCGTTGTTATCTTCCGTTGGCTCTGATGCTATTATCTCAAGGTCAAAGGCAACCCTCTACTGACTGGGAGAGTGAGGATAAGCTCGCATTCGAAATTCGCCGACTCTCAAAATGCTTGCCTATTAAATAATTGAGCTAACACGATGGCATCGACGATACTTCTCGAGAGAAAAAAAGAAAAGAGACGCAGTGCAGCATGTGACTCAATATTTACGACGACTCTTTCCAAAGAGCCGCAGATGAGCCAAAGGCTCATTAACCTAGTACGATCTACTCTGTTTCCCGTCTCTAGAGAGACTCAGAAACTCTCGTTCTTTAAAGCTTCGAAGTATCGCCCTCGATCACTTTGGAGAAAAAATGTTGATGAATTTCCGCGCAGGCTCTGGAAACTTCCTGCCGACCGATCGGTTTTCAGGCACGGCCGGCCTCTACTTCCAGAAGTTTCAACTCTAAGAATGCATTTCATGACCTACGACGATCGCCGATTCGGAAACACGAATCGGAGCTCTCGATTCGAGTTTCCGAGAGCACCGCATCTAATCGAGCTTCTTCGGTCCGCATTCCTTCGTGTCGACCACAGAATTCTCGCGGGCACGCACGCACGCACGCACGCACGCTCGCCCATCCGCTGGAACTCACGCGACGCCTAGGAAGCTACTCTGCCGTTAGTTATTTATCGATGAGTAGTTTTCGGGAAAACATATTTTATTCTTTCGGGAGCATCGAAATGTTGCCGAATAGTTCGCGTGCTCGATATGCCCTCGAGGACCGAATCCATCCGGCTTTGAGAGATTCCCCCGAGTGTTGGCTCGTATGGCGCCGTACTTGCGGACCTGCAAGGTGTACTCTATGGCTTTTCCCATAGGTGGTATCGAGAAACTATTTGCCTCCTCGTTTGGCAGACATCTGACGAACGAACGAACGAACTAGCGGGAGATATTAATGGATAGCTGTTGACCTTATGTCTCTCAAAGGAATCATTCAATGAAAAATCTCTCAGGTCTCCGCCTCCCCCTCGTCATGCTGCTATTTCTGAAGCCTCCGCCGCCGACGACGAATGACGACCACGGGGGATTGCGCTCGGCCGCCGCAACTGCAAATGGAGGAAAATACTCCTCGTTGGCTTCGTTGAAAATGCGTCGCCTCTGAAACTCATGACTCGGCTTTTGAAGATTTGGAAATATTGGACGCCTCTTCTCAAAGTCGGTTGAACTTTCGGAAGACGATTCCGGAATCATGTTCTTCTTCTCCCGCGGACGAACTAGAAACTTCTTGTTCCCGCCTCTTTCCCTCGTCGTGCCACATGTCAGAGACTAGTTGCATGAGTGAGATGTGGAGAAGAGGAGAGCGAGCCGAGAGAAATAAAACGAAAGAGAGCGCAGTGCGTGTCATTGCTCGCGGTGGCCGGTTAAAAGCAAAGTGGCTCCAATCCTTAACTAGCGCTGAGCTCCTTAAAATTCAGGCCGTGCCAGAGTAAACATTTCTCGACCTAGAAGGAAAAGTGGAGGAACAACAGGGAAGAAACAAAGACCTTTTGTAAAGTTGTGGAAGCTCGAAGGACACCGCCCACGATCTGTCTCGGCGTGATTCTGTGGAAAACGCGTAACGAAAGCAAAGTTCCCACTTGCTCCGGTGTCTCCGTCGTTTTTAAGCGTTCCAGCAGCTTCAGAGAATTTCGGAGGTAGAATATTTTCGTTTTTCTTTCGATTGCCGTGCGTCTGTGATTTCCCGACCAAGATAAGACTTTGCGGGGTAGGCGTTGATATGAAACCGTCACGAATAATAATAGGGAATCTCTTCCGCGTTTTCTGCTGCTAGGTTGTAAACAATTCACGTGTTTTTCTCGTCTCGTCCTCGAGTATCCGCAGAATTTCAAAGTCCGGCGATCGAATCAGCAGAATTCCGAAGCTAGCACTGCATTATAATCGTTCGAGCTCAAATCTAGAGTTTCGTTCATGGAATACAATTCCGCTGAATAGAATGCGAGCACCGCCGCGCCGTCGATTCTGATGACGAGAACAACTTTAAAATCATTTCTTCGGTTTGAAGTTTTGGCGCGAACATCGCACAAAATCGACGGAATCTAGCGAAGCGTTGGAATCAATCGACGAGAGGTCGCCAGAAATGGAAAACGGGGAAAACTCTACAGCGAAGCCATCTCACCGTCCAGCTGCGGAAAATTCCATTCCGAGAAAAACTAGAAAAACCCTGAACGAGACCACACTGCACTTTTCATCAGAAGGTGAGGGAGGTCCAGCGATGACGGTTTGGTCAACTCCTCCCATCATCTTTAGAAGTCGGAGACGAAACAAGCACTCAGGTGTTAAGCCGACGACGTCAATCATGGGAAACGTCTGATGATTCTAAACCAGGAGGGCTGCGAACTCGGTCAGAGGAAAATGGACATTCGATAATTACATTCGTCAGCTCGATAAATAATTTGCGTAATAGTCATTCTTCTGTCGTTTGTCGTATTCGTTAGAACAATCGAGCCCGCTGTGTGCGGTCGTGGACACGGATGCTGACCGTATCGAATACATTTGTGTACAGGTGACCTTGACTCAATCGTTCGTCAGATTTGTTGACACGACTCGAGGCAGCAAGCATCAGCACAAAGCGAATGATAGCATTCACGCCCTTGGAACAGGTGTGCACGTGTCTGGAATTATTACCACTTTCGTGGCGTGCGAAACGTGGCGCGTCTTGCACACTCGTTGTCGCTGTCGAGTGGTCCTCCTCAAAGATCGCATTGTTGCTCGGCATCGGGATTTCGTTTCTAATTCGCCGCCGTTCCCAAAGATTCATTCTTGTCGATTCCAGACGGTCGCCGAAAGCGCGGGGAGCAACGTTGATGCAGTATTTTTCCAACCGAGCGATAACTTGTTGCGATCGACGAAACGACTGTTCGTTCGTTCATTTGTCCGAGACTGATTTTTTTTTTCTCCATCTCCGTTTCCTCGAAACACAATCGGAACAATGGACGTTCTCCGATCGCCTTTTGGCTTGGAGCAGAGGGTATCTCATGCCTGCTTTCCGGCCCAGAGCCGACATTTCCGAAGCAACAATCGTACGGGACGGTCCGGATCTCATTTCTGACACTTCGTTCGATGACGCTCTAGAATTCCTTTCGCTCTGAAATCGGGCCAGAAATTCCGTAGATCGAGTCTCTCCTGCTAACTCGAGCTGGTGCTTACCACCGATGATGAGAACTAAAAGTTTATTCTGTCCTTCCTTCTTGAAATATGGCGCAGATGGTTTGGCGGCAACGATCGCCTGGGGCAGGCTTCGTTAGTATCAGAACAGTGGCAACAGCAGACGCGGAAAGAAGAGGGCCCTAGGTCAACATGATGAAAGTCGTAGAGCGGCAACAAAGAGCACCGGATTCGTTCCGAGGACGTTTTTGAGTATTGATGGCCGAACTGTCTTTTCAGCCCTTTGGGTTTCTGACTGAGAAACTCGCTTCTTGACAAGAGTTTTCATGACTGCTGTCACCGTATTAGAGAAGTGAAACCCGCGTCGGATGGACAAGTTCAAGGAGACAGCGATTTCGAGCGAGAATCATGGAAATATCGAAGAAAAGAGAACAGAGTGTTTCCGAACTTCAAGCCTTTAATTGCCAAATTCCGAATACTTGCGATCTGCTGTCAAGGAATTGAAGAAGAGTTCTCCATGTCGACTTATGGTTTTTCTTTGCAATCATCGCGGGTCGACCCCTTGCCGACCCGAGGGCGCCTAGCTAAGACGAGAGTAGCCTCACAGATAGCGCGTTACTTGATTTGCATATTGAGCGGGAATTCCAAGCAAGATCTTATTTCGAGGCTGGCGGAGTTCATTATCGATGAATTTGTCAAACCTAATTTCACGGACAAAATATTAATTATTCTTGCATGCCGAGCAGCGATGGAGGAATGGGGGAGGAAATTCCGCCATATATTTGACGCCCAACTTCGGAAGGCGAACACTCTTCAGCTAAAGAGCTCGACCGAGCATCTGTACGGAAGCCCTGAGGGAAACGGTCGCTTCTAGATTAAGACCAGCGATATCGTTCTCGTTGTAACTATTCTGAAGTCCTCTTTCGAGTTAAGAATTATATCTTGTTTAAGCACTTCCCAAAATTGTCGTTGGGCATGGGGGTGAGGGCTGTCGCGGTTTCGGGACTAAACGAGATATCGGGAACATGCCTTTTCGCGTATTTTCTTGCTTGGCCGTTCAAATCTCTCCTACCACACTTGCATAAGTGAATTTCCAAGAACGAGAACATGAGTGAGTGAAGTTTCAAGCGATACTCGATACCCGGTTAAGCGGGGTTCGGTTTTCGAACGATAGTTGGGTCGTTCGACGAAATCCAGGTGCGAGGAAATTCTTGACAAGAGGAGTAGAGCCGTACAGATCTCTTGCCGTCGCTCGTCTAATGAACGAGTTCGGAATAGAAATTGAAAAAAAGGCGGAGTACAGTACGAATCGAGAACGGGCGTTTGTATATTGCAAATAACGTCAAAATCAGCCTTTACGACGCACGCGAGTGTTCGTCAAGGTTCCGACCAGGAAACCGGGGTGGGGAGCACAAGTGCGGCTCTCTCAGCCACGCCCATTTGAGAAAACATGCAAAACAGATTTTTATGGAAAGAACGCCCTCTCACTTTCCTGCTGTTATTCGTTCCCTTCTATTCGGTTCGGTTGGCAAGTCGAACCACCCTGTTCTGCTTTTTTCCATTCTCCACCCAAACCAATTAAAGTTAGTGACGCCTGTCGGGGCGCAGACGGGCCACGTCTCGGATCGAGCGCGATGGCTTGCTTCACAAATCGTTCAGCGCAGCTTACGTTCCCGTAGTCCAAAATTATTCCTGCATGCGATTACGCTAGCTGTGCATTTGGAATCTTAAATCGAAATCGTTGACCTACATGAGGTTTCGTCGCATTTTGATTGCGCGGCCGGGCTGAACTGCTGCTGTGTTTGATGTTTCCACTGTCGGTACAGTGACAGAGAACCCCGCACCTCGGACACATGGCCAGATAGCGAGGGAAAACATCGCAGGGCTACCGGGACTTTGCTGCCCAAGAGGGTCGCCACCATAAACTCTAACGCGTGACCCCCTGTTGGATATTGGTGTTGTTTGTGTGGCACGCTCCGTGGGAGCACTTACGCGACGTTGAGACGTGCCGACCTCGTCTCGTCTATCGGTCAGCCTACCGGTGCTAGTTCTGCTACTGCTCCTGGTTCTGAAACTGTGATTGAACGTCTAGCGAGTTTCGAAGAACCATTTGAAAGTACTCGAAAGCGTGCTCTAGAATGTCTCTCTGCCAAGTCCAAGGTCAGCACTAATTGTCTGAAACGAGAGCGTTTCCGACAACGCAGAAGATGATGGACCAAAGAGTAAACTCGATGGAAAAGGAATCCGATATGTTCCAGGAATCAAGATAGACGAGCGCAGCTGACTGAGTAAAGCAAGGGCTGTTGGAATCACTCGTGTTTTATCGATTGCACGCGGGTGGGAGGGCTGACTGCGCTTGACCGTGATCGGTGTTGTGGTCGAAGCGGCGATCGTGGTCTTGGCGGAGGTTGTTGTTGATTCGCGGCAATCATCGGCTGCGAAATTTCGTCCGCTACGTCCTCCGGGAAGCGTGTCCCGTTCGTTACCAATGGCCTGATTACTCACTGGTCTTATTGGCACCTCATAGTATTGATTCACCGGTGGCAGCGACAGCGGCGGCGGCGGCGGAGTCGACGACGACCGGACAGCAGGGAACTCGGGAAGTCGGTCCCGGCAGTGGCGGATGGGGAGCGGTTGCAGCCGACTTACTCTGGTCACTCGCATCAATCGAGCCGACACAACTAGCTTTGTCCCGCTACCCACGACACCTTCGTCCAGCAGAGTTCGGTCTTCTACTCCTGCTTGCTCTGTGTGCTGCTTTGTGTGTCAGTTGACGGAAGCAAGTGATCTATTTGGCGATTTCTCGTTAGCTCCCATGTTACCGCCTCCGCTCGTCAGTGGTTCTACGCGACGGCTTCGTCGTGTTTCTCGAGGAACTCACCGACACATCGGAAATCCCGTGTTCCAGCATCATGTAGGTACTTTAGACGCCATGAAATCAGGACTTTGTTGAACCTTTCACGGTAATCGTGGAAACTCACTCAATCGCCCTCGGCTGGAAGTTTCGCGACGAGCAGCAAGGCTCACGCCTGATCGAGTAGACGTTCGTCCTCGAATAGAAATTCGGAAATTTTCCATTACAGGACATCGAGTGTGTACTTTGACGCCACGTCCACGAATATTCGATACACTCTCCTACTGTCGTTGTGCCTTTTATGGTTGCAGGACAACAAATGGCCGCTTATCTTATCGATTCCGATTGCAAGAACGAATAAGGGCTAACCAAATGAAAAGAAAAATCGCACTGATGAGAGAGTCGTTCCTTCTCCCTTGCGTTCCTATCGGAGACTTCTCCGAGCAATCCCTGACTCGCGGCCACAGTTATCGATCTGATCATCTGTTCGATATTTTGGGAAAGAATTGCCACCGCGACCGTAATTAGCAAAGGAAGAAATCTTTCAATCGGAAATTTTGGCGTGGGGGAGCCGAATAGGAGAAAAACCCTCAAAGATGATCGAGGGTTTGAATCCAAACGATGTGAGGGGAGGGGGGGGGAGGACAACGATGACGGAGGCGGAACCGGCGAAGAAACTGAGCGCATAGAGGGAGACTCACTCACTCAGAGGAATCGGATTGAACATCAAAATATGAGGAACGAACGGCGCTTCGTCATTCCATGTGTTATGGCGTGAGCTTACCAAAATTTCACTGGGGGACAGATGGGTACATAGATACGAAGACGGAGGGAGAGAGAAAGCAAGCGAGGATCACGTCAAGAATGCGAAGACGAGGAATTTCAAATTTTCGAGAACGACAAGCCGCAAAACGGGATTTTGCCAAACTCTGTTTCGCACAATTTCCCCCGCCTCCCCGCGGAGCTGCACGACGATTCCTTCACCTCGTCGTTGCCTCATCCCGGCATCCTTCTCTCAACAGTTCTTCTCGTTCGCAACGTTGCTGGTGGTCTCTTGTGAGCTGTCTCGTTGGTCTTCCGAGGGGTTCCTTCTTTCCATCGCTTCTCTCAAGCTATCCCCTACGATCCTTTGCTGGGATCCAATTCATGCTGAGGATATTTCCTTTCCGCGCGTGGATGAAGGAACACGCTCTCAACGCGGTTTGAACATCGAATGGAAATTGAGAGATCGATCGGTATAAACAGCAGAGCGATGTTTGAGTCTGAGAGTTGGTTGAATTTGAATGTTTCTGTAGTGCTTCATGGAACAACGACGTTTCGTTGGAAAGTGGACTCTTCAAGTCAAGCTAATTTCGAATTTCATCGCTTTTCGCACAACTCCTTCTCCGTCGTAATCTGTCGTCCTTTATTCCTCCGCCGAAACGAGTTCTTGTTCTGTATAAAGAGCTCGCTGCCGCGGCGGCGGTGGGGGTAGGAAAAATCTACCACGCCTGGTGAGGTATGCGGCTTACCACACTGCGTCGATCTGTTCGAACAGGGAAAAGGGAAACAAAGCGTTTTATCTCTTCGAACGACAGCTAAAGAATCAAAAAATCGAGTGCTCGATTCAGACCAGACCCTGCAGACTTTGATTCCACCTCGATCACGAGGAAAACCGGAACGAGAAGCGATTCCAAAGAACCAATGCCTCATACTGAGTTGACTGAGATCAAGAGGAGGCCCCACTCACTTCAAACGCGGTTGTTTCCCTTAAGTGGTGTGCGTCAGACGGCCGCCACAACTCTGATGGGTTCTGTGGAACAAAGCGAAGAAGACTCACACAGCCGACACAAGTTAACGTAACGCGGTTCTCCTCCTTTGTGGGAAGTTGAGTTGGCCATGGCAACTTTGAGGCAGAGTGCAAACAGAGTGGAACATCCGCACTCTCTAACAACTCCTGTGTCGATGGTGAAGTAATCCGCGAAACCATTTCTTTGTTCGTTGGCAACTGTAACTCCAGAGAAGAAGAGGGAGCTTCGATTCTCATTTAAGGTTTGTCAAACATTCGGAACAAAATGATACACCGCTGAATGCTCGCCAGAGTATCTTAGCCAGAGCGAACCGTCCTTTAATTCGTTTTCGTTTCCAGAGAGGTGACAACAGAGTCTCTTCGAATGCTCGAGATCCTGGGAAGAGCGTGATTGGAAACGAGATTCAAATGATGATCTGAGAGGAACAACTTCTCCTGATCTTGATCAGTCGCGAAGCTCTGTGGTGTGTTGGGGAAAAACTTGCACATCTCAGTTGCGCCTCGGCTCTCATCAAAATTGGAAAACGTTCTCATCATCTGAGAGGCAATGATGATAGAAACGAACAATTACCTCGAGTGACAGCTTTCCCCTGTCGCGGTCCGCAAATATCAAAGCTCAAGTTACCGGATGGGAAGATGAAGCGATTTTTCGATGGTTGGCTCAATCTGAGATTGAGCTCCATGAACTCCACCTTTTTCGTAAGAGGTTTGATTCCGATGAAACCGTTGCCAACGACAAATATGAATGTCCCCGTTCCCTCTCCCGCCTATAGCTTTAGCGTTTCACCGCGGTCATCACCGCGGTGATCATCGCGATGATCACCGCGATGAAAGTGTAAGTGAAACAGTGTGAACGCGCCTTTAGCTCCGGAGCATTGGTTCAGGCAACTACGGATTTCCAATGATATCCGAAGAAATCGGCGTCTCGAATCAACTTCGATGATTTCAAATTAGGAGCGTTGGTCCTTAACTTGTTGGTTACAGTTTCAAATCGATCGGCACTCGAGGCGCGCTCGAAGCGATGCCAATTTCGAGAATTCGTCTAATGAATGAGAATTGATCACGGTGATCCAGTAGGCGTATTGGAAGCCGTAATGACTTCTCTTGACCGGAAAGATCTCTGCAAATTGAGACAATGCTGTACACTTGATTCATCGACCGTTTTTTCGAGGTTTTGGCGGCTGACTGAGTGATGGAGACACCGAGGACTCGCTCCGGGTCAACATGATTCAAATAATAGACACAGATATAGAATGATCGAACAGAGTAACGGAACCAATTACGGAATCACAAATTGATTCTTTGCCTCGCGTGATATTTCGATACTCGATGGTCCTCGAGGAACTTCAATTTGTCCTGAATGTCGTCGACGTATCTGCGGTTGACCGTCGCTCAAACCACTGGACGACAGGGAGAGGCTCGAGAAGGCAGCGAGAATTCTCGCAAAATCACGACGGTGAATGGAGCAGGTAGTGGTATCAATGCATGGAATGGCTTTTCTTTTAGTGAATGAGTGTAGATGTAGGCCAGGTTAGCCTCTTTTGTTTCCTCGCTGCGTGCCCATCGGTGCTGTTCCTTTACGCTTCTGAGTTCTCGCCGTGAAACGGCTTTCGCTTCTTTTTGCGTATTTGGGGACAAACTGGAATTCGGGGAATGCTTCAAAGAACTTCCCGTTTACGAGAGCTCTGTGGGAAATCCGATTGTTGAAATACTCGGGAAGACATTTTTACGTTTCTGGCTCAAACGTCTCACATTCGCCCGACGCATCCTGACGAGTCCCCTTCTGCAGTACGGAGTTCAATGGAGATTGCCCGCGATTATTATCGATCATCCGAATCACGTGGAAGCGAATCTGCGAAAGGTGCTGAGTTGTGATTTCGTTCGAACATATCTGGTTGAAGACCGCTTCGAAAGATAGTGACAGGATCGATTCTAACTGAGAATTATCTGGACTGGCAAAAACCAGCTCGACCTCATGGATCGACGGAACGGATGCCTCGAACTGTCTGTTCCTTCCCTTTTCGTCCAAGAAAGCCGCAGTGTTTCGAAACAGGAAAACACCACTAACTTCGAGTCGTTGCTTGTAAAGTGAGCAGAACTGGCGGCATTGAATTTGAGCGAATCCCGTCTTTTTGTGGCAGTCTTGTCTGCCTGCTCGTCCAGTCTCGTGATCCCATCGTGCTTCCCTCGGCTCTTGTCCCGTCCGCCGCCGCCTAACAGCCCTCGGGGGTTGCATTACGGAAACTTTGTCTTGTCGCGTTTTATATGCAGCACTATTACGAGCTGACTGTAGAATTCTTCTTGCGCAGTCGCTGGTGGAGCCGTCGTCGTCGCTACCGCCCGCGCCGGCGCCGCCGGCGCCGCTGCTACTCTCACTGAAATACCCGCGTAGCTTGGTGTCGTTTCAAAATAGTCTGGCTCGTTTGCTGCTCTTAACTCATTCAAACCGAGTGAGCTGTCGGGAGCGACTTCTGAACTTCACTCGCGAAGCTGCGGTATGTCACCGAACTCGGCGGAAAATGGAGGCACGAATGTTTGTGAACAAAACTCGCTTGAAATCCTCTTTCGGGTCGGTTTCGGCGTGACCTGTCAGAATATTCCATGTCTCAAAAGTCAGCTGTCGAGCTTATGCTGGTCGGAACGACCTCGGAATGTTACTTTCAGTTTATACCTTGGTCGGGATTATTCCGGGACAGGGGTTCCCCAACTCTTCTCTCTGGCTAAAATTAGCTTGCATGAAAATCCGGATGTCAGCAAGGTTTTCCGCGTTTCGTTCTCAAGCTCTACGCTGATCATCTAACTATCTCGACCTTTCTGGATTATTTAGGTGAATAGTGCTTGAAGATAGGAGATCACTGGCAACGTAGTCATATGAGCACAGCAAGCGGAGGTAGGTAAGTGTCGTTTGACTTTCGTCGACTCGCTCCGTAGTTGCCAACGGACGAAAGGATAAGTTGACGCGAAACCCGATGCTTCGACTCGAAGAGAGATCGCCGCTGAATCCTTAATGGCCTGTTCCGCGTCACTCAACCACGCCTGCCTATCGGATCAACTCGTCGGGGCTGAGCTGTTGTTGAGTCTCGGAAACTGGAATAGTCTCCGTAGAAGCCCTGACTTGGAGATCGCTCAAAGTCAAGACTTGAGGCTGACTACTTCTGATCCCACGTTTGCAGGTTAGGCCGGATGGCGGACCTATCGATCCGAATAACCGCTTATTCCCACTCAGAACAGAGGTGATGGCCGAGTCACGGCCAGTTCACCAATGAAACAAAAGAGGAACCTCGTCTGTGAAGTCCACAATTTCCATTCAACCTCTCCTCCCGTGCGTTCCTCACCCAACGCCAAGTTCCATACATCACATTTCCCGCAACGAAAACGCGGCCGTAGCTTAAGTTCCTCTAAAAAAAAAGCGGATTCTCCGTGAGAGCCTCCTTCCTTTTCGCCATCCGTCTGAAGAGAGCGACCTGCCCCGCATCTCCCGCCCGTCCAAAGAAGTCATCCATCCGTCTAAGCATCGTGGCAAGCTCGTGGCGCAACGCCCAACTGCTGAAAGAGGTTTGGGAGATATTACTTTAGCTCAGTGAAAGTAGCGCTCGCTTTGTCGTAAATCACAATTTGCAAAGTTCTTGAGCCGCACAAAGACTGACTGTCGGCGTCCGTCCCAGCGTTGCATGGCATTACGTCAGTCACGTACCTTCTTCAATCTTGCAACGTTTCTCCTCCTACGCGATTCCTGAAGTCGGGTTCAAAGCGGCTGATTTGTCTTCCGAATTCCGCTCAGGACGAAAGCAGATGATTCTCACCGAAGAATCGCCGACCCCACTTTTAGAGCCATTTCGCTTCACTTCCTTATTCGAATTCGACCGCTTCCCCGATCCTAACTCTCTTTCTCTTTTTTGACGGCGAGTTCTAACGAGCAATCATTTACTCAATCGAGGGAATGAGAAAAAAAAGAGAAGAAGCAGCAGAGAACGGAAGAAGCCTCCGGACCAGGAGAACGAGCACGGAAGGGAAATATAAAGGCGAAATGGTTTTTAAGTTTTGTGTGTGTGTGTGTGCGCGTGAGCGAGCGCGGCGTTGATGGCCAATTGAATCGTCTTGAGGGAAAGCAGGGTGTGGGCGGACTTTGGGGAAACGACGCAATGAGTTCGGTCTGGCAGGAAACACCGAGTAAGGTTTGTAAGACTTCTTTGATATCAACGTCTACCGTCGGGGGAGCTTATTAGAAGCCTCGACGGAATAAATCGGGTGGAGAAGGAAACGATTCGTCCGCTCGCTCGCTCGCTCGCTCGCTCTCACGTTTTCTCATCCAGAATGCAAGAATAGCATTCTGTGGAACGGACAGAGATTGCGACGCAGCGTCTGAATTTGAAATGAATGGAGATTCCTTCTTAATATACTTTGACAAAGTCACAACTTTTCGAGGGTCGGACGCTCCTTAATTCCTGAACCGTGTCTCAGTAGGGCTCGTTCATTAGGATGTTCCGCATACACTTCACGCGCGCCGAGCATCTTCTCGAGCGGCTTCCGTTCGTCTCGGCATAATTAACTTGGCGTCGAACGATGACAGACAACGAGCCAAAGCAAAATGGGATTCAAGCCCTGCATTTCACATCCCGTCCGCCCGGCCCCCCACTCAATATTCTTGTTCAATATGGTTCCCATTTCGCGGCCGGCGGGGTGGCGGCGACAGCAGTGGGGGCACAGAATTGGAAGAGAAGCAGTCGTGCTTTCGAGCACTCACGCGAAACAGGCGCCACAGTATGGCCAAGATCCATGAGCGGTCGCTGCTCCAACAAAATGGGACTTTGCGTGGGAAGGATTTGAAATTTATTGAAGCCCCTGGAGGAGCGGGACTGGGAAAAACGGGAAAAAATTCTCGCAGGCAATTCCCTCGGGCGGTGGGGTGGCGTTGATCCGTTCCTCTTTATTAGATCTCCTCCCATGACGAGATAGCACGACATGACAGATATGCTCGATGCGACATTGTCTAAAGTGTTCTCCCATTTTTCCTCTTCTTTTTTGGTCCGTCCGTTAGTTCCTCTTCGCAGTAAAGTACAGCGCGTGCAGGTACCCAACGGCTCTCGACAAAGCTCGAAACGGCTTCTGGCTCACTGTATCGTTGTCACTCTGAACTCTGATAACATTGTGTAGCGAGACTCAATGCTTCGGTGCTCTCCCCGTGAGGAACTATCGACAAGCGGGGCACCATTAGACAAAGTGATATTGATTGAGATAAGAATGGCTGACTACGCGGAGACACGTTGTTAAAAAGTGCGTTTTTCTTCAGCCGCCTCTAGTTCCGTCTGTTTCTCTCAAGAGCACCGTAAGTAGCTAAGGGAGAATTCGACAGATTTTGGAAGTCTCATCCAACTTCGGTCGTCGATGCAATATTGGCCCGAGGTAGTCGAGGACACGAGTTTTCTTTTTGTCTTTCCATTTCCTTGTCTTGAGCTGTTGTTTCGCCCCCGGTAGGCGCCACCAAGCTTGTTAGTCTGACCTTCTGCGAGAGCGAGCGTAACAGTGTTGAATAGCGGCGGGCCGATCGTGAAAGGAACAAGTTTTTATGACGTCGGATCCGCGAAGTATTGTTTGAAGCGGGAACCCACCTGAACTCACGACACTCCCCTGCACCAGAGCGCTAGAGGTCCGCTGTATGTGATTCACAATGAATATTCTGTCGAAGACTGGAAGGGTGGAAGCCCGCAGGCGTCTGAAGCGAACCATAATTGAATGTTTGATGGAACCTCACGTCGCGGGCGTAAGAAAATCTTCCGTCCGCAATTTTGCACAATGACTGATATTAAAAATCAAACCGCTCATGGAGAGAGGATATCATGGTTGATCCGATGTGGAATCGAAAGGCCGGTGGAGTCCCCATTGGAAATTCTACTCCGAGATGAGTCATCTTCGAGAAAAAATCCAGGAATTTCAGGAACTCAATTCCATCAACAATCTTTCGATTTATGGGCAAAATTTTGAAAAACAAAATAGGGGCCAAAATACTGGCCCGAGATTTTGAAGACAGTCGGGTCTTCAAAATCTCGGGCCAGTCATTCGGATTGAAACTAAAATTTCGACGCTGAGGGAGCCCCCCTCTTCAATGAAACCGTTTCCGAAAAAAACATCTCAAAGATGAGCCACAGGCCAAGAAACACGAAATTGCGAAAAAAAAGCCATTTTCGCTTCGGACTTCTCAAATTAGTCTCCTTCAATTTTAATTCGAGACACACGATTATTGAGATTCTGATTCCTACAATTTGGTGTCGATCGGATAAGGAGCGCTCGAAATTAGTAGAATTCCCGTAGACCAGATTTGTTGGAAAACGATTTCGAGAAAAACGAGCTCAAAGTTGCGAACAAGCCAGGGCAGAACGACGTTCATTATCTTCGATATACATTCTTCCGCTTCGTCGTTTGTGTCTTCGGAGTTGTCCTCGTCGAGTTTCCGACGAGGCGTTGTTAGCTTCAGATGCTGCGGGCTTCGCGCGGGCTCTTGAAGCACTCAGATTCAGCCTCGGCGGATAGACGTGAGCCCAACATCAAGTTCGAGCTCCAAACTGAAGGGTACCTATGAAACGATGAAATCCGCAAAATCTTTAAAGCGACGCTTGGTCGAGTTTCCGGATCGCGTGTCGTGTTTCCCTTCGTAAAAACTGCGAAAATTTCACCGGCGACCCTCCTTAATTGGAAAAGGTACGCGGAAGCGAGGATCTTGAGTAGATTGATTTGATATATGTAGGTCTTGAAAAGATTCTCTATCCGGGAAATGGAAGGCGACTCGCACCGCCTCACATGTCTTACATGTCAGACTCTTCCACAACGAACCCATCCAAACGATCTTCGTCAAGCGATGAGTCATCGCAAGATTCGAAGCTGGAAACTTCGTATTGAGGAGCTGGTGTTGGGTTGTTGTAGGGACAGTTACTCCTCTCCGTACATAAATGTGCAAATCATTCGGGTAAATGTCAGAAGAGATGAGAAGCGTGCCGGAGCAGATCAATATTACTCTTTCAAGCTAACGATTTGAACTACGCTGGCTGTGTTACTCCATTTGGTCAAGGTGTAATGGTCAAGGAACGTCTTTCAGAACTCCATGACTTGAGACGACTCACAAGTTGAATGGAAGACATTCTTGTGCGGTAAGATGCTTTTTTCGCAGGCAGCATCGATGTGTTGGAGATCTGATTGTGAGGAGCGGTTTGGGGGGAAAAGAGCGAGTTTAACCACATCCGCCGCCGCTCCCTTGCACAGTTTTGAAGTTTCACAAAATCAGGAGAATCTCTTTGAACGGTCTATAAATCACTTCGGAAACTTGCACGCAGCGGTTCGCGGGATATCTGTGAACGGAATCGGGAAGCAGGAGGTCTGTCGAGTATCTCGGCACTGGTTCGGTCCGGTTCATTTTTTCCCACATCACAGTTAGAATTGTGGAAATCGGTGAACTGAACCAATTCCAACTTTCCAGTTCTGCCGGCTCAGTTCGGGTCGCGTTTTTTATGACTTCGGGGCAGAGATCGGAATCGAATGAAAGAAGGGCCGGATCAAAAATCAGTGTTTCTCGAGGAGTGCGTCCTCCTCGCGCGCACAATCGCGGAACAATCGCTCCAAAGTTCCCGATCCTATTTCATACGATGAACGTTCTCAAAGTGAGTTTTTTCTGCTCTCTGTGCGGGTCGCGAACTACATTGATACGAATAGCTAGAGAACGGAGGTCACACAAGTACTGCGCTGCTGTATCACGACTAGCGAGGTGACGAGACAGAAAGGCGGGAGAAAACTCTGAAATCTCGAAGACGGCTCCACCAGGGTCCATTATGTAAAACGGCTATCAGCCCACGAAACCAGCTCATCGCGCTCAAGGGCCAGCCGACAGAGTTCGCGCCGCGCCGTTCAGCTGATATCGGCTGCCCTGTCGCAATCATGGCACGCTAAGATAACCACGCTCGGAGGTTGACTGCATTGCCTTCGATGTCCCCGTCCGCAAGGGTTTTTTACAAGTTATCGTGATCAATAATAAGCGATTGCAAAAGCATCTAAAATTATTCCTCGTTGTCAAGCAGCTCGTTTCGGTCGCTGGGTTCAAAAACGACGATGACGACAACAATGGTCTGGGAGGCGCAGTTGCAACTCGCGATGTCAAGCGGCGCGGAGAGAAGGAACGAAGGGAGCCGAGGTAAAAACGCGAAACAGAAACTTGTAATGAATCCGGATGGGAACGTTTTTTTTCCGGCCGCGACAGCCAATGATCGGCAAATCGATGAACGTCCAGCTGTAATTATCTCTATTAGAGAGAGACCTTCTCTATCCACTTCTATTCCATCTGCTTCGACTATCTGTCTCGTCAGTCTCCGTTTCGGCTTCACTTCCCTCCATAGCATTCTATTTCTGTCTGGCAAGAGCGAGCGTTTGTTGCCGGCACAACACGGCGTTCTCTTCTCGAAGGAGACCACAGTTTTATAGATGTGCGCGCGCCGTGCCGCCAGAGAAGTGGATGGCTCAGTCGATAGTGGAAAACGAAATCGCGTCGAGAACTAGACGAACTTCCTCCACAGGAAGCGGGATGTTAACGTCGAGATTCTTCGGGGAAATGCATCGACGCTAAGGAGAGCAACCAATCTCCCCGAACTGCGTCGAAATGCGTAGATTCCTCTCCAATCAGTAACAAGGAGAAGATGGAGCAGACGGAACTTTGAGAAGGAGAAAAAGATACGGAGGCGAGAGGAAAAATCGACAGAGAGAGAGATAGAGAGAGGCTGATGACTGTGCAGGTTATGTTTCTCGGTCGACGCATGCAATAAGCTGATTCCTCGCTTCTAGTACGGAGGGGGGGCACCAGTGAAGTGCTCACAGCTGCGAAATATTCTGGCCTAATGGTCGTACATCGCAATCCGTCAAAAGCTTCCGGAAAGAGCACGCTTGGAACGCGCGTAAATGGAGGACGAGACAAACGAATGCGATGAACAGAAACTCGAGTATCGGATCCGTTAGATGGGATGAGATTGAGCGAAGCGGTTGATGAATCCATGAGTGAATCTCAAAGGGTTCAATCGGCTGGGGAACTTGAAACGAGCGTCGGACCCGGGTAAGCAGTTCATGTCCCAATCGGCCGAGGTCAGAAGATGAGATAAAGGGAAAGGCAGGGCGAATTTGCGGAGCGGCGATGGGCTCTCTTTGATCCAAGAAATCAGAACGTTTTTACGTGAAGCTATCCAGCGATCGTTCGCGGCTCCGTCCTTGAATTGTCCGTTTAGAGAAGCACTGCTCCGGACCGAGTGCTGGATGACGGTGGAATTCGAATCACGAGAGGAACAATTGTTTTTCGGGCTCGTACCTTCCGTCATTTGTCGACGAAACCCCGATCGTCCACTATAACTCTGTTCTGGCCCTTGGATCTCAAGAATAACGCAAATGAAACAATCTGCAATCAACATGGAGGATGAATTTGGAAAGGAATTTTGAAAGTTGGCGCCGGCCGAGTTGATGTTTTTGTATTTCAACAGAACAATGGTCTCCTTCGAGCACGCCATTACAATGAATTATTCCAAGCCGTTCTAGCCATAGATGTAAACGGATACCCGTAATTGCAAACTCGGAAAACTGCAGCCGCTCGAAGCGCCCTGTCTCGGCAAGAGAGCTGCTGCTGATGATGCCGTTGCTGTTTCTTCGCCGCTGATTATATGTATGCTCTGCCGCCGTTGGGGTGTACTCCGGGGTAATAGGAAGGTTCGTCTCGTCTTACTAGCGAGACTATCTGAGGCCAGTTATCATCGTGTATAATTCACTATATGCGAACATTGTAATCCGAAAGGGCAACTCTCAACACAAGCTCACCGGCTTTCACCGCTGTGAGGAAAGAGAGAGATAGCAAGCGGCGGCGGCGGTGTGAAGAAAACATCGGCAAAGGAGCGAACGGGCCGTTGACCTTACACGAGGCCCTTCTCCTGGAATGATGATGCTCTCAGGATTTGTCGAATCTTCAAGTTGACCCTATTTTCTTCTTCATTTAGCCCAATGAACTTTTCCACTACTCAACATTTATTAGACGCACATTTCCTCTGGGGTTTCCGCAAGGCCATCGATGTCGAAAATGAGAGATTTCATGTACGAGCGGTTCGGTTCACTCGTCGGATAACGAGGATTCTTACACATTAAATGTTTTTCACTCAACTCTATCCAGATCGTCGAGTTCCAACGAGCTCAGTCAGAAGGTCGAATTCTGCTGCTAGATAGGACCAGGGCGGCCATCCATCTGAGTTGCTGTCCTTGCGCGGGTCCCGCTGAAAAACGTGTTCTGTCCTTGTCCCCCGCAGTGTCATCAACAACCCGGTAATTTTAGGTTTTTTCCGCTTGTTTGTGGGAGTGACACTCCGACGTGCTAATCATAGACCTAATTTTTCAAAAGGGATTGAGTTGACAGGAGGTTTTGCATTGGGTCTCGGAATCATGGCCATTGCGCAGAAAACTCAAGACGCGTTTCGCCTTGAGGTAAGCGGCGGCCGACTTCCGTTTCGTGAATCGTCGTTTAACGAACTGCTAAACAGTCGACGCGACGGCTCAGTAAGTGCGTTCCACGACTGCGGAGGCGTTGGCGGCGTCGATATATATTCTCGCGCGTCGCTAGAAGTGACATCTTTACGACGAGGTCTTTATCTAAGCGGGACGAGTGAGGACGAGCTCGAAGGAGACGGGTGAAGGCTTTATGGGGCGGTTCGGTGGCTTGGCTGGCGCGCTCGCTCGCCGGTTGGGTGGCTGGTGATCCACAAACAGTTCGTTGCCCTTGAAAGGCAGGGCCACCAGCCCAACGTAGGAGAAGGAATTCGAAACCAACTAATAATTCTCGACGCTTTTTGTGCATCTTGGCAAGAGAGCACTTTGCTAGATTTGGTCGGCGCCGAACATCCCGGGCCAACTGTGGAGTTGCGAAGATAGATGAAGAACTTTCTGTGGAAATTCGTTCGAAAAATAAGTAGGACACCTGCGAAACTGAATAGTTTGCGCGGAAGTTTATTCGGAGCGTGCTTCCGGGTGAACTTATGAGAATTCTCAGGAAATCGACGAAACCCGCGGGGTGTCCGAAGCCTAGTTCTGGGTCCGAGCTCCGTGAGGCGCGTTGCGCTAATTCGCAGAACGCCTAGATTCCTTCTCTCCGAACTAATCAGAAGTCGAAGTTCGTTCAATTGTGTGCTCCTGAGCTTTCTCGAAGCACAAAGCACTCACAGTTCATGACCGTTCTGGCCTCCGGTGCTTCGTGCTCGCCCTGGGAAGCTCCGTTGGTTGCTTCGTTGATGATGTTGTAGCTGTAGAGCTGCCGCTAGGGCTTGAAAACTGTTCGTTGACTCGCTCGTTTAAGTAATTGCTTCAACAAGATCAACAGCTCCACCGGAAAAGCCATTAACCTAATAAACAAAGTCTGTTTAAGCCGCAAAATATTCATCTTGCACTCGCCAACGCGCTGTCGTTCGTTTCCGAAGTTCCATCAGGTCTAGGAGTGATGGCCTCAGACAGGCGAAGGAGAATCTGGCCGACAGCCGCCAGGCGAGTGGCTCAAGTGCAGTTAGACAAGCGAAGAGACAGCTCTCGCTAGAACAAGATGAGGGATACTGAGGAATTGACAAAGCCAAATGAAGTGGCTGAAAAGTGCGCGTCTCTCTAGCGAAGCACAAGAAGGAATAAGTGCATCACTCTCTATCGGCAGATTGCCTGCAACTGTTTCCTGTATTGTTTCGCCTGACTGAGTGGTCAGCCCGCCGGCGAACTCACCGGAGGTCTGGCGCGCCGGTCGGGCGAAGAAGCTCCAGAGAGAAAGTTATGGAAAATCTCTGCCGCCCGGAGACCACAAACTATACTTTCGACCATCAACGAATCGGCCGTGGCCAAGAGCTCTGAGTCAGCGGAGAAACGAACGGGAGAGACATCAGTGAAGCACAGCAGATCGAGAGCGAGATACAAATGCCGAGCGAGGGACGGGATGTCGCAAGGAGCTGGATCTGTTCTCTTTGTTTTCCTTATGCATCGTTTCCTTCCCTCCTGAGTTGATCCTTTAGCGGTCGTGGCGGTTCCCGTTCTATCAGAAACCCGATGTTGTTGAATTTAGTTGAATGTCTGGAGCTCGAGAGAAAAACGCGACGGCCATTTTCAAAACGGGATATTGTTTCTTGCGATTTCTCGAGAATCGATGCGGGTGCATAAGCAACGAAACGACGCAGTTGGGAGCCACAGCTGAGAGACTCGTAATGCGTTCCCTTATTCCTGTCGCCCGCTTCCCTCCCTCTTCTTTGTTGGCGACAGTGTAGAAGTCAATCGGTACCGCCTCCGCTGCTTGACTCGAGGTGGCACTTCACAAACTCGGTGGAAGAAAGAAAATGAACATTCGAATTCCGGGGAAATCTTGAACGTGGACAAATCTCTGAACGAGGGACTTCGGGACATCGTCTGCTCTGACCCTCGGGACCCCTGAAGACTTTCTCCGCCAGTTCATTTGCGCAAGCCGTCGATCAAAGATCGAACGTCTCGTTACTTTGAGGAGAGTCGTTGGTACCTAGAGAGATGTCCGCCATGAAATGGGATTCGTGCATCATTGGAGAATGAGTTTTCTCGGATTGCTCGCTGAGCCTATTAAACCTTGAAGCTCAGAGGATCGGCTGTCGCGCTCCCGGAAATATCGTGTATGTTTGTTGCTGAAAAAAGAACCTTCGTAGAGCATGTTTATCTCGCTATTTGCAGAAGAAGCGAAGAGCAAATGCGGGATGATAGCCGGAAAACAACGACACCGATGTGGGGAATCCGAGCGTAAACTTAACTTCGCGAAGACGAAGAGGGACGAAAGAGGGGCCAGAATAGGGAAACAATAGCCAAAGAATTCAAGGAAGATGCTTCTAAACAGGACAAACAACGGCGTTTTTCGAGCAGAACGGATTCGGGACATTGTTAAACAATCCAAGCAGCATTTTGTTTCATATTTGAACGGATTCGCCGGACATATAGTTTGCTTTCTCGTGTTTGTTGATACCTTTCAGACGATCCACGAACGGAAGTATATTGCCACGGTGCAAATGGAAAGAAGGAAATGACACAGAAAAAGAAGGAATCGATCTCGGAATCAGCATAAGGTTCGTGTGAAACAACGGATCGTTTACCTTCCGGTACGGACCGGACTGTATGACCTTATTCATTGAGCGGGTCGACAGCCCCTCAACGATTTGCGTAGGTTGTACTTTCTTGTTCCTCTTCTCCTTCTTCTGGGAGCGGTTTCCTGTGAGCACGAACGAACCCCAAAGATGTTGATGAAGATGAAATCACCAGTTTCGCAGAGTTTACTGAGTGCAAAGGGTTGCTGATGGCGACATCTGGAATCCCAATCTGACGGAGTGGTGTTTCTGGTTTACGAGAGCGGCGGCACGCGTTCTTTTCTCGCGGTGATGATGGCACGTCAGGAACGCCGCCGCCGCCGCCACGCACATCCAATCTCACGCGAGCACACTGAACGTTGCCGGCTGTTCGCTGGATGTAACGGAAGAGCAGACTGGTGAATTCTTCTCTCGTTTCTCTTCTTGCGTTCGTCCTTTCGTTCTCACGCTCGTTCGTTCGTTTGTCGACGCTTCCAAATGACACGCCTCCGTCTTCGTCTACTGCGTGAGTTCTCTGCTGGAAGCGTTCAGACACTGTTGCGTACAAAGGCACACGCATTCACTCGCATTCGAGTTGCGGAGGAAAGCATCTGCATCGTCGTCGCTAAACACCATGTCATTAAGACCGCGTCTTTCTTCTTCTCTCCCGAATTCCGACGTCACCAACGATAATGAACATTTTAGATGTTGCGGAATCCAGTTGTATCTGACTCTGCTCTCGTTTCAGTGTCTGGCCCATTTTCCTTCAAGCGGTCCACAGAAATCTACGACCTGGACGATGATGCGACTCGTCCCATATCTTCCAATGTACCCTGGAAGAAAATCACTCGTCGCGCCACCGGAGGAGGAAGGAAATGTTTCTCTTGCGCCAGGACGTAACTCACTCGAGATTTCCATTCCTTCCATTTGGGAATGGGTCTTGGAGGCAAAATGAAGGAAATGATGATGATGATGATGATGGAGATTCCACAGTTCTTCAGCCGGGCTTTGCGGCCGTCTAGCTCGGGCTCGTGAGTTTCCTCAGAGTTTTAAGAAGTCAAAGCCGAAAGCACAATAGAGGAAACTAATTAAAAACGAAAAGTGCGACTAGAAACAACTACACGACTTTAAGAGACTGGGCTTTCTCTGCTTTTGCCAGATCTGCTGCTTTCGCTGCCGTTGTCGTCGCTGGCGCTGCTGTTATAGTCGTCGCCGCCGCCGCGCCGCCGCTGTTGTTCTTGCTCCTAATGCCAGCAAAAGAAATCAAGAGGCGCCTTGTGCTTTCAACACAAGGCTGAGAGCGGCACACAAAGTGAACTCAACAATCCTCGGAATGTTTTTTGCAGCCTGGCTTTCGGCGGATTCCTTCTACCTAATTGTTGTTACGGCGAGTTCGTGAGATCAACAAATTCAAATTGCCCGCCAAGGCAAAAGCATCACCTGGTTGCCGGGGCAAGGGGGTCTGTTATCGCGCTGATCGGAGTCCGCATCAGGATATAACTGGACGTGATTCCTGTTTGTTTTTGAAGACTTTTTCCATGAGTGCATTAATGAAATTGCGTCGACTTGCACCGTGCTTTGAGGTCAACTTCCGAGAGGGTCCTCCTGCGTTGCACAAAAGGGGACGGACTGACTGATTGATTCATCCTCTTGCAGTGTTCATTCTTTCGTTTAGCGAGGCTTGGAAGCCTCCAATATGAAATTGAAAGCACCGAACTCATCTCGAAAAACGAACATTGGATCAATAGACTTCTGGTCCTAATGATTCTTAAAAGCTAAAGGACTGAACGGCAGGATGATGAATGGCCGAGTATGAGATTCCAAAAGGAACCATCGACTTTGCTTTTCTTATGAGAGAACTGACTGTTTTATAGATCCCATTCGTCTCCGATTGGAATTTCTTCGCTTATAATGTTCGAATCTATTCTCACCAGACTTCGTGCGAATCACCTTCAGAGCCTCGCCGGTGTGGTGAGTGGACAAACAAAGCAAGTTTCAAAGCCAAACGTCTGCTGTCTGGAGTTCCGAAGTGGGACGAAGACAGAAATTCGGAACACTGGGGACTCGAGTGGAATCGCTTCGAGAAAGCGTGAAGAGGGTTTTGATAGAAATTTTTGACTTGAGCTCTCCGATTGTTCGCTGACTAGACCACCTCTCGGCGCAATCGATTTTCCGTCGCCATTCGTTTCGAGCGAGGCCGACTACGAAAATTAGTGAGAGACATGTTTGATTGTCCTAGTAGGCCACGTCGTGCGGTCAGTGCATGTATGGACGTAGTGTACGATTTGAGAGAGGGATCTGCAACGATGTACGAGTTGACAGTGACTGGAGGTGATGCTTTGACTTCCGATGAGAGGGTCGTTGTGCGCCGCCTCTCTCATCGCTGTTGCGTTCCGTTCGTTCGTCTTTCGGTATCGATGTTAGTAGATCACGTCCGTGATCGGGCAGTATTTGTTTTTTTTTTAGCAATCCGATCTGTAGACCATTCAACGACAGATCCGGCGCCGATTCCGCAAATATCGGATTCGCGCCCCGATTTTTTGGACCACCGTCAATTTTCTCCTCTGTTTTTGCCGGGGCCTCGATCCGTATGTCGCAGTGTGGTTGCGGGTGGTTCCCAAACCTTCCGATATGGCCTGTGCAAGCATGTATTTCGTTGTGCTGGACATTTTAAAGTACAGTAAGTTCCGACATGTCCTCCCAAAGGTCCTTATTAAGTGTAACGAATCGAGAGATTCCTGCACCTTATCCATCCACCCATCTAAGAGCTTGTGATAGTTTCCTGAGGGACATCGAGGGAGCTGCGTGTACTCCGAGATTTCGAGAAAAGTGGTCTCCATTCGAAGAACACCGGAAAAGAACAAACCTCGGCCGCGGAGAGGCCGAGCAGGCAAGGCCATCCTTGGTCCGTGACTCTCGCAGTTCAACGAGATCGACGAATGACCCTCCGCTCTCTAACTTCATGTACATGTCTGCCTATCAACCAGTCGGCATAGCTCGATGGTTAGCGTGCTTGGTATTTAGCGCGAGGCCAGCGATGACGTTACTGAGAGGTCGTGGGTTCGATTCACGGTCGACTCGCATGGGCTGACTGAAGTAACAATAAACACGTGATCCCGGCCCTCAACCCTGAGAGGTTCCATGACAGTATGAGTATAATTATTTGCGTCTGCGGATGAGGTTCGATTCGGTGCACCGACTACTCATTCTCCTACTTTGTGGATGCATTCCACCGCGCATATCCTCCTTGATACTCGATCCCGGCGCAGTGGGTCCTCTAGGCACAGACTCGGCAATGCGCGGAAAACAATCAAAGGAATCCAACAAGAAACAACTCGTGCATTTGACATTTGTAACTGAACACTGAGCTTTCATACAACGGGCAGCTCACAGAAAGCGGGCGCTAGCGGCTGACTTAATTTTTGCGCGGAGAATTTTGCTACAAGTACCTAGCATACGAAGCGATCTCAAAGCCTAAACCGAGAGGAAAACACATGTTTGAAGCTGAAATAGCGATTTCCTGCTCCTGATGAATTTAAACAAACAAATCCAGATATTTCCAAGACAGCGAACCAGAACCGCGAGAAAATCCCGAAGGCGAAACAAGAACGAAGGACGGAGCGCGAATCATTTTCATACGTCGCGACGTCTGTCGATCCAAATTCCTATTGATTGGAAGAGAATGCATCGCCTCGCTCGTCTGTTGACTCTTTGTCAGGAAAACGAGACGAGAACTCCAATTGGATTTTCGTTTTCCGAAAAGCCAGCGGAAATTCTGTTCCAAGCTTCGGTTGTTTCTTGTTCTTTGCCTCACGTTCTCAGTGCGTCAGTTTTAGGATGGAGCCTGGAAAAATAAATTGTTCTCACAGCCCGGAGCAGCTCCATTAGTTTCGAAAATTTTACTTGCTGCAGCGAAGTTCAACTGTACACACACAGCTCTTAGATTGATCGTCGGATTCCCGTCCTATTCCTCAAGACTGCCAATATGCTCGGCTTTTCAAACGAGATCATGTTCAGGAATGTTGGATGGAAATACTTGTTTCCTTCCTTCATTCCTTGGAATTTCAGCGACGAAAGATGGAAGCGATCGATGTGCTAAGATCGCCGCGTGATCGCGTCCGAGGAGCGAACACTCCTGATATTGCCAAGAGAATTTTCATAAGTCAAACCGAGCATTCGATCGTACGGAAAAGGACTACACACAGTTCTCGGAAATCATCCAGTTTCTCAATTGATGGAGTGGACGCTTGTAATTCCAACGAGGTTAGCAGAAATCGAACCCTTTTCTATAAAGTTATAGGTTCTGAATTCCTGGAAAGAGGTTTTGTATGTCACATAATGTCGGGGATGACGTTTTTCGGTCTCTAATGATCGGAAGTCTCTAATGAGGCGAATTCCAGAATCAAATCAGAAGTCTGCGAATGCGCCGAGCAACGTTGTTCCTCGATTACTCAGGTGGTTCAGCGAATCGGTTGCCAATTCGTACCTTAGGGACGCGAACCAAGATGAACAGTGCTTCATCCCTGACTGTCTCTCTCTCTCTGACTCAATAGGCATCTCCAGCTGTCTGGCTGGATAACTGATCGAAGAGACGAATGAAGACTTGCTTTTTTATTGTCTCCACAAACAAGAGGAAGTTGTTGTCATCCTGAGCAGCATAGTTACCGGAGAGGTCGGCACATGGTAGCCATAGTTCACCTTCGTAGCCTTGGCTCCTCAAACGGCGACAACACAAATCTTCCCTCGGATAAAGCTTAATGACTTGAGCAGAGGCAAAACGGCAGTTGTTCGCCGAGATCTCGGACGCATTCGCGCGCTACCCTTGTCGTTCACTCCGGTCGTCCTTAAGAGCATATCTATGTTTCCTGTTGTTTATGTGTAAGGCTTCTCTATCCTTCACCGGAACTCCTCGTCCTTGAAGTGGGGATCCACGTCTGTCTCGTTGTCGTCAGCGGCAGACACCGAACGAGCCAACCGAGAGCGGTGTCGAAGGCAACGACCACCAAACTTGTCAGGTTTACGACCTTTGATACGGAAAAGAATTTGAAACATCGAGCGAGTCAAAGTTTCATATTGAAGTCTTGGAATGCTGGCGGTAGAGCGACTAGTTGTCGAAGATCTAGCGAGTTGGAATTATGCAGACTAAAATAAGAAACGGCGGCGTTCCCGGAGAGAATAATTTGAATATTGTTCCTATCGGAGTGAGGACGACGATAAACAGGAGCTCTCCCAGGCTCTGCTTGGTCTTCTTTGCAAACAACCTGCGACGAGCACCGACAATCTTCATACAAAATAGAATCACCCCACGACCGTCTTGGGTTTCTCAAAGAACTTCAGTCGAAGCGAAGCCCAGGAATATTCTCTCTGAAATCGGAGAAGAAGAGAGCGAGTCAAGAAATGTCGCTGGTATGGAGTGGGAGCCGCTTTCCATAAAAGATATTCGCTTGGATCCTTCTGGAGGACAGAAGAGAAGGAGCGTCAGAAGAGATCACATCAACAATAGTTGCTCTTCCGATGCTCCTGCGCCGCGCCGTCCTTGCAATCATCTCACTTGGCATCGCTCGATGCAGGCTCCAATGGCGCATCTGGGGAAAGAAAAGGGACAGTTCTCGAAGACAGAGCGTAAGCGGTAGAGATCGCTGTCGTCTCGATCTCCCAAACGAGACCGTGTTTAACTTAGGCAATGTGGCCGTGCGAATCCGTGCACTAGGTTCACACTAGACGTTCCCAACCGCTTGGGCAATTCGTCGGATGGAAACGTCAGTTCTGACCTTCTGAAGGCTCCGACCTTTTGTGTGTAGGACTCTTGATCGATTTGTGGAACTCCATTAGGACTCGAGAGTCGAGCGCGTGCGTCGAGTAATGCTCTAAATATTGTGCGCTGTAATTGCATTTCGTGAGACCGATAGAGGCGGCGCGGCGCGGCGGATCTCACACGGGCTCCATGTTTCAACGGCGAACAAGGACAGCGGCTGAGTGACGGGATTGTATGCGTGCAATTGCATAATGCGGATCCCCGCGTCGGTTGGCTTGGTGCGGCACCCGTTTCGTCAGAAGCCTGCTATACGCGTACAATGCTCGGCCCGCCGCGCCGTAGGTTAGCACTAATCGACGGCTTCAATGAGCCTTGACAGATAATTCTCTCGAGGCTGAGTGCCACTGATCGTTTCGCAAAGGTCTCCCAATTCACTTCTCTCGAGAAGGATTGACGTGGTGCTTCTCCCGTGGATCAGCAGAACATTGTCAAGCACTCCACAGGAACAGCTTTCTCATGAAAGGATGTCACAGGAGCGGGTGAGTCCTTGATGGCGAGGGGGCTCCACGGTGCTTCTCTCCGAGTACCTCAGATTTCGAGAATTTTTGAAGCACTTGGGATTTGCCTAGAAACCTTCCGCGTCTCGGTCGGCTGAAAAATTTTTTGCTGAGGCGTGGAAGCTTTCCAGGTAGAATACTTTTGTGTGCGATTCTTTCAGCCACGTATTCCAGAGGGGATACCCTCATCGGCTGGATCGTCGTAGTAGTTGGAGTCGTTTTGGTGTCGTTATTGGCCATTTGTGAGGTGAGTAACGTCGTGGGAAAAGCCGGAATTCCGATGGGGATTCTTTGAGTCTTTCGGCCTTTGCGACCACTGTTTCTTCTAGAGTGTACGTATCGAATGTTGCAGCTTCAACAGCTGCAAAGTGCTCCCTGGCGGAGGTATCCACCGAGCAGGTAAGATGACTCGAGAATCCGCTTCTCGAAATAGCAAGCTTTGGCTAACAATTCATAGTTCCTTCGTGAGAACAATCACCGATCGAACCACTGAACTTTCTGAGGCGTAACTCAAGGCGAATCGGAGTTCCCAATAATAAACTGAATATCCGAGTCAGCTTCCGCCGATTTTCCGTATACTATTCGGACGGTCTCAGCTGCAGAGCTATTCTGCTTCTTTCAAGCGCTCAGGAAAAGCAAACCGCTGAATTGCTCGTTGTCAATGGACTTCCGTTTTCCTCTGTTCGCTAGACTCGAGGCGGATGTCTAACAATGTCTATCGGAATGTTTGGGTCAAGCGATGTCCGATTACTCGAGAGCACTTGGTTCGGACCTTGAAACGAGCTGCGGCGGTTGACTCAAAGCCCGGGAAGTTTCTCAACCGGAAAGCCAACGAACTAAACGCTTCCTATGAATCCGAGTCCGTTTCGCTTCGGAGCTTGCAACAATTCTGATTGAGAAATACCTCTTCCTGTTCGACATGCTCATGACTGTTGCAAAATCCATGTATTCGAGCTGAAGCAATATTCCGGCAGTTTTCAGGGGCACAGGGCATATAGAGTCGTAGGAGATTGGACCTCTCGCCGCAGCCTTTTTGACTCACTCAGTCGCTCTGGGGCGGGAATTTAGTTTTGTAGAATGGCGGGTAGGATCAGGTCGAGGACTCAGGCGGGTTATCCGATCATCACACTCCTTCAAAATCGATTGTGGAGCTCGCCGTTGCTGATATATCGAGCTGGCAAACACCGAACTATCTGACGTTATGGACTTGAAATCTCCTCCGTTGGTCTGGACCTATAACTGCTGCTTCTAGACACATCGTGCTAGAACTTCACTATCTTGAGTTGAACGTGATTGACAATCCATAGTGAATGAAGGGGATAGCGAAATACAAAAGACCAGAATGGAAGGGACGAGTACTCCGCTCTGTGCATACTCGTCCTATACATGTCTTCCTGGTATCGTTCGAGCTTGTTCCGAAATGCGTAAACGCAGCGTAAGTTCTACGGCTTTCCTCGCTCCCGCTTTCCCCATCCTCAAGATCAGCCAAAAGGAGGATGTGGCCTGAAGCGGACTTGGAAAAAGTCTGTGGGCGCTCCGGGAGCCCATCATATTGTATTTTCAGAACGTGACATGCAACGAGCGGCACTGGAACCACGGACGAAAGACTGCGGTGCTTCCTTCTCCTCGAGTTATTTGAGGGAAACCATCACTTTTCTGCTTTAAACGCGAAAACTGAGTGAGAGAATAACGATTGGGTAAGAAACTAGGCCAGCAAAACCAGAACTCGGAAAGCGACCAGACCGCAATTGTGAGCCAGTTGTGGCTGAGTAGAAACACGCTCGGTGATGTTCACGAGCCGTGAGGAATTCTTCTTCTCCCGAGCTCCCACTCGGACTCTTACCATACTGTTTCCGCCAGTTTGCTCGCTCTTCGCAACACTGAATTCCTCATGCTGTTCGCCGGCGATGGCGGGACCGCTCGAATCAACAAACGAGAACCTGGAAGTGGGCTCAAAAGCTGTTGGCGGCAATGATCTCCGAGGACGTGTGTGGGATGCTCTTCGCTTTATTTTCCCAGCTAACGACCATATCTGAGGAACGTGCGACAGTCCGAGAGAACATGTTGGATGAAGGAGCTTCATGTCCCGATGCTTTGTGAGACACCATAAGCTTTTTCAGGTTCTGTTGTCGAAGTGAACTACTGTGTTGAACGATTATCGACACACGCTCAAATGACCATGTCAAGAAAACGACTTTATGCTCCGTGCGACCCGCTCGAAACAGCGACGGGATGTTTATGTCTCTTGGCCCGCTTTCGAGAAGTTTTTAGTCACCTTGCACAAGAAGTGTCACGACTCGTGACCCTCATTCTCTCCTTTCTGTACTATTCCAGGTAGACTCTCTCTGATGGTGATCAAGGTCGACACTGTACGCCAAGCAAAAAGACCCGCAGCCGGAGCGATGGAGTTCGCTCCTGTTGGCGACAGCACTTCCCCAAGCGCCGGTCACTATCCGGCTCAGCGAACGGATTTTCTTTTAATAGTTGTACCGCTTCTGGCGGAGCCGCTAAACGTTGGCTTGCTCGGTGACACCGAGCTGCTTCGTGGCTGGCTTGCTGGGTAGGTAGGCAGCCCGGTTCGTTGGTTTCTTCGTTGGATGCTTCGTAGGCCGTGGGCATTGTTGGCAGGCTGAGCGAGTTGAGCAGGCGGCTCGTCCTCAGGGACGAAGCCGGCTTCACGTAGACGGCGTCGCTCCAATTTGGCCTCACACCCACGGGACCCGGTACGGGGACCTGGTATAGCTGCGATAGAGTCTCTCCGACGTCGCAACCCTGCAACCGTTTGTAGCCGACGACCTTCGCTTTTGCTTCCTCTTCTCCGAGTTCTCGTCTCTCACTCGCTAAATGAGCACAAACCGGGAAGAACACCATTCGATTCTCCGGCTGCTTGTTCTTACGTTTCGGGAACTTCGCTGAATCGAGTTAGAGGTTCCGAAAGCCTCGCTTTGCGCTCAGATTTTATGATGCAAGTCAACCTCCCATGAAATGGCGCGGGGAGCTTCTGGCTTGTTCGTCGACGCATCTTCCCAAGTTCCGGAAACAACCGAGACCCCCGAGATAAGCGACTTATTTAGACTGCCTCTGTTCCTGAACAGACAAGGTGTTTGAATGCTAAAGTTCACATGGGAGCGTAGGATGAGGTGTTTGGCACAAAGAGAAGGACGGCAAATTCGGAGGAAACTCAGGCTGGAGAGGAGCGCCACGTTTTCTCAGACACTCGAGTTAATTAATTCGCTGAGTCAAAACTTGCCTGATGAGAGACGAGGGGCGATCACTGATGAGGTGAACTCAGCTTCTTCTAACAAAACCGCGTCCCATGATCCGTGTTGACTCACAGCATTGGGGTGAGAAGCTGCGAAAGGACTGGAAACCCCTTCAGCATCTTGTTACACCAGCGATCGACGAATTCTTGATGTCGAGCACAACAAACAGGAAGTGTTTCCCTCGAAATCACACCTTTAATCAGCCCCGAATTTTCCCCGAAACCGTGACCTTTCTCAAACATCAAGTTCGCTTCCAAAGAAACGGTGCCGCATCTCATCAGGCTCCGGAAACATCGGGGGAAGTTGTCTGACCGAGACCAAATCGTCGAGGGTTTAGCGTTCCAAGAAACTTCACGGTCTCAAAAAGAGTTCATCAAACGCGAGCTCAAGCGACTCGAAGTTCAGCCTCCATTCAAAATCCATGTCCATCAATCAGCATAGATATCGAGATATTTCAATGGCAGTAAAATGCCAGAACTTCTCAGCTCAAGGGGTTGTCAGGTATCGTTTCAATTTTCTATCTATTCTTCAATCAATTCGAATATCCGTGGATTGATGAATAACACCCGCACTTTCAAGTCCCGGAAATAACCGAAGTCCCGGATCTAGACAAAGTGCAGACAGAACAAACAGATCATCATCATCATTGAACGCATGATTTCTTTCATAGAATTTCGCCGTATATCGCTCGAGCGGTCAAGTATTCATCGGAGCCCCGAGATGGTCGAGTTTCCTTTTACGAAGCCTTTGTGTGGATTGTGTTTTTTCCTTGTATTCTGCTGCTTCTCATAAAGGGCGATGGTCAAAAGGTATTCTGTACATGAATACCTCTGTGTGAGTGTGCGAAGCCTCTCGGTGTGCTAATCTCCTCCACCCGGGTGGGTCTGCTTGCAGCTTGAAACTCTACGTTCGGAGCACTATCCTCATCATCATCGCCAGCAGTGAAAGGGGTCACGCAAGTCGTGCCGCGGCCTGATACAGAAGAAATGCTTTTGTAGGTGAAGAACAAACTCCTCTACATCAAACATTGGAGCAGACAATGCGTTGGAGAAGGAAAGTTTCCATCTTTTGTGTTTTTTTTCCTCCTCTGGCCGAGAACAGTCGAATACATCACGTTACAAACGGAGGTCTGACGTTTAGTGCTCGGGTTCTTCCTCTTCGGTGCAGTACAGCTTCGTCGTTATTTTGGACGAGGAACCCAAAGGAACGGACGTTCTTTCAACTCTGAGAAGAAGTTCCGAGAAGTAGTGCGAGAGCTTGTCGAGTGTAGAATCCCGTTCCGTATCGCAATTACGGAGGAATCAATGAGTTCGAAGGAGAAAAACTGAGAATGTGTAGCGAAGAGTGGTCCAAAAAGACCAACCCTATTTTTCCTCGCCCACGATGACGGTTCGGCCCGACGCGAAGGTCGTCACGAGCCCGAGGAATCGTAGATCGGAGTGCAAAGTTGTAAATATCAGATGGATCGCGTACAAAGGAATCAACGATCCAACAATCAGGTAACCGGGACTTCAGGCAAAACTTTGCTTTTCCGCTGTTGCTCCGCAATCGTTCTCTTTCCGAAGGTGCATAATAAACTTCGGATCGAATGAAAACTAACAGTTAGGCTTCTTCCACTGAACCTTCGGTCAAAAGGAATAGACGAAAGGTCATGACAATCATTTCTTGTTCGATTAAGAGGAGGGTCAGCGATGGCCGGGAGAGGAAATGAGGAAAAGGAGGGGCTGGAAGAGAAGGGCCAAAAGCCATTGATCCTCGTCAAGTTAGAGAGTTTGCTTCTCTACCCCTAATTCCTGCTATCATTTGGAACGATCTGTCCTTTGTGAAGCTGTCAGTCAGCCAGAGAGTCATTCGTTCGGTCGGTCCACCAGCCCGGGCATCGAGATGAAGGCGAGCCGGAGAACCACCGGGCTGACCTTTCAACGCATCCCCTTGAGTCGAGCGAGGTTGTGGAAATGAAAAATCCAACCGGACTTGCGGCATCAGCGGTCTAAGACCTAAGGAGCGAGTCCCGTCCCTTGCGACTCAGAGCCTCATTCCTCACGGAATTCATTCTTGAACGGTGGGACATGACACCTGCGGCGCGATGCTGGACCTCGCGTTCATCCGTTCGTACTCGACTCCCTCACCGCCTCTCACTGACAGCTAGTCCGACGTCTGCCCCATAGACGACCGGCACCCCAAGCCCAGCACAAAGGTTAAGGTGGCTCTTTGGCTCCTATCAGAACGTGCCCCGGGCCAAGCGGAAGTATCTCAATGGCTCATACCGATGCAGACTCAGACCGGGTGGCTGGCACGCAGACGCGCTGGCAGGCAGATCGGCCGGTCAGCTTGCTGACTTTCTACCAATGTTGCCCGAAGGCAAAACATTTCGCGTTTTGTTCGCCGAGCGGGCAAACGGATGAACGGGTGGCTTTCGGCCCATTGACCGCGACTGACTCGCGAACTCCAAGCCCTCGCTCTGACTGGAGACGGAAGACGGACTGCCGGAGAGAGACAGCCTGAGACACGGGCACCTGGAGGAAAAAATGCTCCCTCCCAGCCTCATGATGCAGTCAGTCTTTTTCATCGTGCGTTACTTTCGCACAGTCGACAATTCGCGGCAGGCCAAAAGGAACTGTTCTCGTCGCCCTTGCCATCTAGCAGGCTCTCCCGCTTTGCTCGACACAGCTCGCGATGCGTCTCCGTGCTCGAAGTCTCGGGAGGCGGAGACAGAGCCTCTCAGAAACGAGCTACGACGACCTTCCCGCAAACGCCTGACTGAACACACGGTCGTAGATCAAACCCCGAAATTGGAATCACGCCACATGGCTCAGCAAAAATAATTGGCTCCTTAATTTTCTCCGAAATCTCTACCATGAACTTTTACCTCGACTTTCGTTGTCTTGTTCCCGCCGTTAGCTTAGCGCCATGCGCTGAAAATTCCCCTGACGGATGAACGGAACCGTTCGATTATTTCAATGTAATGAACGAAGCAGCCAAAACAGACGAACAGATGAAAATCCCCGGGACAATCTCAATGGGGGGAAACATCGAACCTTCTCTCAACTTTGATTAATGGATCCGAGACGTTGAGTTCCTAGACTCGAGCCAGAAATGTATGCGCATGACACAAGCACTTAAGGAAAATCTTCAGCAGTTCTCATTTTCCTCTGAACGAAGACGGGGAACCTAGCTCCGAGGTCGTTACGAACACGAACTTCGACACTGGCTCCTGCCCGACGAAATTTCACTTCGAAAACTTTCGATGGTGAACGATTAACAGGAATTACTCACCGCCGTCTCTTGCAGATGTGATGCCTTCTTCGCTGCGCTTCTCGTATTCCTCTGCTCTCCGCCCGAGCTCGTACTCGTCGCACTTACGCGTCCCGCGCTCATCTTGCACCTGCAGGAGCAGCGACGGCGGAATTTTTTTCAAAATTTTCTTCCGCGAAAGACCTCGTTCAATGGCAGGCAATGATTTCATGGCGTGAGCCGATGTACTTTATTCTCGTCCGTGAGGTTCAGAGAGCGACAAGCTTATTCGTGGAACCATCACAGTGGAACCAAAATAGTAATTCGGTTTCTTTTGATTTGAATACGCTGAAATCATCATCGCCCTTCGATTTGTTCTGATTTTTTGTGTCCGATATCAACCAGCAAAAGCTCAACTCCACTGCGTCGCTAAACGGCCTCGGAACGATCTGAACTCGTTCATTTGAGGACTGCGACCAATCGGCATAAGGACTCGTATCCAAAACTTCGGATCTATTTCGAGTGAATTCGATCTAGTGTAAGAAGATCCAGATGTGAGTTGTATCTATTGTTGTCCACCGCGAGTAAACAATCTGAAACATTGTTCCAAGCATGGGGAACGGGCCGACCTCTGATTGGAAAGTTTGAGTATCTTCCCGACCTGACGACCCTATGAGACGTCCGCCAAAGAGAGTGTTCGCTGCTTTGCTTCTGATACTGATTAGCCGCGTGGAAGGTCGGCAAACGGTGCTTGTCAAAGGTCTCCCGAGGCCACTCGTTCTCGCCTTAGATTCTTTCAACCTCACCCGCAGGTCTTACGCGGAAGAGCAAGTGGATATGACGTCGGTGGGACGAACCTTGAAAGGAAGACCCGATCAGAAAATAACTCGAATTTTGCGTGAATTATAATTCAACCTGGACCGTGTTGAAATAAAAGTCAATGAGAAACGCAGAATCCGAAAGTTCATTGATTTCAACTTGAACGCTATCGACAGTTTGTCAAGATTCTCGCATCTGACTTTCAGTTCAACGATGGAAAGTTTTAGAGAAGCGTCACTGACTTGAGAGCCAACGGTACTTAGACGAATACCTCGTCGATCAGAATATGTTTGCTGCGCACAGTAACGATGATGCCGAACTTACTCACCCAGTGTACAGGTGATGCTCCAATTTATCGGTCGACAGTGACAATCGCTATGGTCTTTGTCCTTAGTCTCTCCCAGTGGAGAATAGTAGTCCCCCAAGGGAACGAATGATGGATTAGCGGGAACGAGAGGAAAGAGATGGCAGAAGCCGTGCCGTCCAGGGACGCAGGCTTCCAGTTTCCCTCGTTTCACGAGGTAGTTTGTGGAGTTACTGGTTCGACGCAAGGGCACTCATATCTGCTCGACGCAGCACGCACATTGGGATAGATATTCGTTCGAGTTCAGTAAATCAGATAGCTGGTCTACGCAGAGGCGGACCGTGGGGGGGGGGGGGGGGGTCCGCCCCGGGCGGCACCTCTTTCGGGGCGGCATTTCTGGGGCCTGTAGCCTCCAGCCTGCCGCTCCGAGCCAGGAGATCAAGCGTTCTATTTTTGCGTACCGTTGTGGTTCACTCAATAGCGAATTCGTTTCGCTTTTGGGTGCATGTGATTTCCTAGAAACTCGCAGTTAGAATGGAATGAGAAAAAGTAGCTGATCGATCATTATAATATCCGTTGAATCGCATCTGGGGCGGCAAAATTTCCATCCACCACGGGCGGCAAAATTTCCATCCGCCCCGGGCGGCACTTGGGCACGGTCCGCCCCTGGGTCTACGGAATGTCAGCCTACCGAGACTGCTATTGAACATTTGAAATTACCGCGAAAGCGTCAAATCTTGGGATCACGTTCAGTTAGTTGTAAACAGAGGGTCCTTGACAATCGTGTTGTACCTCTATCTTTCTCCAATCCAACTCGTACCGAACGAGGTAAGAAGTTTTGATGGAATGGCCTTGACGTAGCCAGAACGATGTTGTTTCGGCGAAGAGTTGTTATCGCAAGTTGTCGTTCAGTTCAGAAGACGCCTAACGAGTCTAATCCGTGCTGGAGTCAGGCCTCGTATTCCTGTAGTATCAGGTGGGCTCCGGTGGGAGTGGGCGGCCGGTGAGCACTGCTCTGGTGACGTCAAATGGCGGTGGTCAACGTTCGGAAACAGTCAACAACGTTCGCCATCGTTTGGATTCGGACAAATCTCTAATCAGTGCCTCTTTTCGCGAAGGGAGCGCGAACGAATTTGTAAACATCGACCTGTGCCACCGATGGTCAAACCAGGTCGGTAGCGGCAGCGGAACCGCTGACTGTAACGAGGGACGTGAAGAACGACGACTACGACGTCAATGACTCCAGGGAAGGTCTCTCACCTACCGGCTTGTTCAGCGTTGTTGGACGTTGAGCAAGAAAGCGGCTGGGAGTATGTGGATAAAAAACTTTCTTAATTTGTCTTGCTGAAGGCGTTAGGCTAAGATAATAACGTTCATTGTGTCTCTTGCTTGTGCGTGCTGCTTATCAACACTGACACACGTTCACCAACACACGAACCCACACTCACGCGAGCAGGCAAGCAAGCCCACGTACACATACCGACGCTTCCGAACTCAGGCAGTCCGGGACATACTCAGAGGAGCGATGCAGAAAAATACTTTGGGAGGCGCAAGTGTCACGATCGTTGTTTCCATTCTATGCCTTCTTGCAACCAGAACGTACTCGAGACCTTCCCGTCGAGTACGTTCAGATGACGGAATTCGCACCATGGGGAGTGGAGAGGCCTTCAAGGAGAGGCCTTTTTTCATGCAACGTTCTGAATACCTAATCATTGCTGAAAAATGTCTCCGCGCCTTCCGGAATTCGATGATTGGCATAGCATAAGTGGAGATAAATCCAATTATTGGGAAGGGAAAGCCTAAGCAATAACTTCTCGCCGATATATGTAGTTCAGGGACCTCAGATGAGATCACCGTACTCTGTTTGATAATTCGAGTTCCCGTGGATTTTGAAGTCGCGCTCGTGGAAGTGGGTGACTGCTTTCCGCCATCGTCCACAAAGTAGTTTCCCAAGAGAATCACGTGCCTCATGAGAATACGTGCCATAGGGTTTGAGGCCAACGGCCAAACTGATCAACAACTACAGTTACCAATGACCCCCAGTGATTTCGTTGAATGCATGTATTGGTGCACAATTGTTGTTTCTTTGATACTCATAGGACACCTGTCCAGTAATCTGGCTCATGCCGAGCAGTGTTGGAGAGGGTCTCTGAGTGCGATAAGCTATGCCTTGTCTCTGATCTGCAGCCGCGCACGTTTTCTCCGTTCATGTCGAGCCGGTGTGCTTGGTGCCAACAACACGATATGCTTGCAGTTCCCTCGCTCGGCCTGTAACATATAGAGTGGAGTTGCTCGGGCAATAAGGTATTTTACGTTTAGGTAGACCAGCATATGTCCTCGTCGCGATTTATGTAACAACAAGCCGACTGCTGGTTACACTTGCCAGCGAAGTTGTTCTCCCGTTCCCAAGGCGATCAGATTATTGTTCCCTTCTCGGTCGCATCCCCGCTCACGCACGCACGCACTTTTCCGTCCGCGAACGCTACACTCCAACCGAGGACGGTGGGAGGCGGGTATCGAGGGAGTTGGAGGCTTTGCGTTTGTGCGGCGAATCTGAGCAGCGCACGTTCCAACTGGTCGAAGAATCGAATTTTGCTTCCTCAGAATTATTCACGGCATGCTCTTCACACCGGGCCATATCGGACGTAGAGACAGACGAATGGCCACGATCGATCCAGACGCGGTGGTCTCAAGGGCCTGTTTGTCCTGATTCTTAGCGGCTGAGGTTCTCCCTCTCGGCCTGCAGAATGGCTTCTATGCCTGTGTATGTATGTATGTATGTGCGCAGGCAGGCCACGGTTTCGCACCGGCACCGTGCGAAGCCAAGCACATAAGCGACCAATGACAGTCCTCTCTACTCAGGCTGGCACGTCACATGTTTATTGGGATAATAGCATGAAAGGCATCAGACCCTGGGGATTAGTATTTATGTGGCGTCTATATGTGAGCGGTGTTATATCGGCTGTTCCGTGCATCAAAACGTCCGTACACGAAACCGAACATTCATCCACTGACGAGCTTCTCTCGCATTCGAAGGGACAATGTCGCGTGAAACCGACAAAGACCACTGATATCTTTCCTTATAAGATCAGAGCCAAGGCTGCCAGTAGTGATCTGTGTTACGTGCATAAGTAGGAGAGTGTTGAATCGCAAAAAACTTTAATCCCGTCTCCCGACAATTCGTGTGAACTTACGGAGCCGAACTCGGGAACGGAATTGTTCATAGAACGAAATCCTCCAAAAGATATCCAAGGCCTCTATTAGCTCCAGGCATGCAGACTGTGAAGCGAAGTTAGTGGTATCGTCATTGGCTTTCGTTAAATCTGGCACCATGGAAACCGTCTTTGCAGTTCGCATACCAGTGCGATGCGGGGAAACGCGTGATAAGTGCTCGGCTATGCCGCCCGGAGTAGATCGGTTTGGCGTGTAACACCGGGCAAGACATGAACGACCATCGAACTGATCGATGAGATTTTGTGATCAGCCATCAAAATTATTTGGGAGCTTCATTCTCTCTCCATCGGGATAAATCTGGGGGACACGTGACGTTTTTCCGTTTCATATTCTCGTTATCAGATCAACGGTACAGAAATCAGGACCTGGGATCGTTCAAAGTTGCCACCTGGGACCGCAAGTGAGAGCATGAAAAAGAATCTCTCACTTTACGGCAACATATCGTTCCTCATTGGAAGGATGCTGTTCGAGACAGCCCATATCTTCGCGCCTTGAAAAACCTCGGTCGTGATCCCAGTTGCGCCCTTCAAGTGGCGAAACCTTCTCGATGAGGAGCTTTGAGGAAGGAATGGATTTTATCGATCTAGGAACTCATTGGAAGTTTTGGGAGCAGGGTCAGTCGAAAACGCTATGCGTGATCAACTTCTGCCGATCGTGATTCATTCCCACACAATTGCTGAAATGGAAAGTCAATGTTTGCTCTCGTGTTCAGAGACGATATTTTATTCGCCGAAATTTTGCTGAGGCTAGCGAGAGTGTTCGAGTTTTTTGAGTAAGCGTTCGGTCCTTCTGCAGTTCAGTCTGCTCCGGAAATGCCCTCACTGCTTGGTTGCTCGCCTGGCCTGCTTGCCTCAGGCTCAGGCGCGAGGCATCCCTTCGCCGCTACGTCTGGCGTAGCCGCTGGTCTTGCCGAGTTTGTGGACGCGCACGCTTCTGCCGAGAAACCGGGAATTTCTGCTGCGGCTCTTCAATATGGCCTTCAAGAAACAGAGAGACGCGACGGACAATGCATTTTAAGATGAGCCCTCCTTTCGCTTTTCCTCGTTCTGGCCGCAAACTGCCGCCGCAGAGTCTCTATATGTGGTAAACAAACTCTCTACCACGGAACGAAGCGACCGAGTCTCCGCGTATGTACGCGATAGTGGGTCAGGTGAGACAGTGGCACGCGTTGGCGTGATTGTTACTGAAAACTTCGCGCTATACGATCGGTTTACAAGCTTAAGTCGCCGTCATGGGCTTGATGATTGTCGAAGTATTGTCTCTGAGCAGTTTCCGGAGGCAGTGAAAGTTGCTAGGTCTGCTGGTGGAGCCATCTATTCTCTTGAAGGATAAATCCGGCTTGATGGAATAATCGCGAGCGTGGTTTCTTTCACATCCTCGAAAGTCTCGTGAGACGATAGCTGTCTGCTGATATCCTAATTACTGTTTCGTAAAAGAATGGCTGCTGTCCAGCAGTTTGGCGCGTGTCAAGAGACAGATTCCGTTTCTATCTTAGAATTCCTTTCCAGTGTCCGCCTCTGAGGGCAAGCGAAGTGCTCTCCGGACAGAGCCTACGACAACGATGGCCGTCGAAGAGAAGATATCGATAGCTGGTTCAAACAGTAGAGGTATTCCCAAAAGTTCAACATTGTATGCGGGAGGGCATCGATCCCGGCTCCATTCCCTCTACGAGTCGCGCTGGAAGGGAGCAAATTCGAGCAGCTCTTAATCACAGTCTAATGACTCTGGACCTTTTATCTTCGCTACGAATAGCTGACTGAGCTGAAATTCAAACGATATTCACTCCACGAATCTTGGCTGCCCCGCGAAGAGATTCATCCTAGAGAATCACAAAACTCTTCAAATCCTCCATCGGGTCCCCGAAACCTCCCGAGAAAAACCGTGTGATGTTGTGTAAATGAAGCTAACCGCCAATGTCGGGCATCGACGCTCAGCTGTGAAAGGGTGCGCGTTCATATAGAGACAAAAACGCGTGCATGTCACCGGGAATCTTGATAGATAAGTTCAAAAACAAAAACCAATAAACATCTAGCGTTGAAAAAAGGGTAGATAATGAAGTGTCGGATTAGTAGCTGCAGGGACTTGATAAAGAGATACTTAAAAACATAAAAATACGTTATTAGCCGCGTTATTCGTCGCCATAATTCAAGAAACAAGGGAGGGAAAGCGAGTTCTTTGCGTTCACCCCAACACCCGTTCGCCAGCACACGCGGGAGGTCGGGGCGGAGAGTGGCGAGCGGTCCCTGGACTTTACCCCGTTCTTGAATGAAACTCTCTCACAGAAGAACAGCGTGTTAATGGATCCTTCATTAGGGACTTAATATTCTTATTACCATATTTTATTTATGCCAGGGCTAACACTTTAGTTATCTCATGACGACGAGAGATAACTGTTGGGAAAACGAGGAGGGGTGCGAGGTTTACGCACGGGCCGAACGAAGAGGAAACTACCCTACACCGTGCGGGGTCGGGCGAGTCAAACAGACAATCAAATGGACCAAGCAGCGAATGACTCCAAGGATCGTCAAGATCGAGAAAAGCATACAGACGCAAAAAAATCTCAGTGGGTAGTCTCTTCGAGACTACCGTCATGGTTTGCGGGAAAACGTCACCCTGGGAATCGGGATTCTGCGTAGTTGCTTCGAATTGGGCGCGTACTCTGTGTAAATGACTGATCCCTCGTTTGCGATTGTTGACATATTCGACTGCGTAAGCGGAACAGGAGTATGGGTCGAGTATGATCTGCAAATCCACATTGAACTTGATGGATTGAACGTATTAACCATGATCTGTGATGTCTCTTTTGAATAACATAGTCGGTCGCTTCAAAGTTGCCATGTTCAAGCACCGATCGTAGGCACATTCGATCTTCGGAATCGTAATTTTCTACCGCAAATATTTGTCGCGTGGTTTTTGCTTTCCCCTTTGGTCGTCTCTACTCAGTGGCAGATGGAGTTGTGTTTGGATCGTCGCCCAATACGGTATATTGAAACGACGATAGTATTTCTTCCCTCTTTTCGTACTTGTGAATGTATGCTCATGAGTCCCGAGTGGACGAATCATAGCGAATGAATCTTTTTTAATCGGCCCAGTGTTAAACAGAGTTGGGAATCGGCTACAAGAAAGCTTTATTCGTGTCGATTAACTGCTCAATGAGTTGACGGTTCTCGATCATGTCTGGGCTCATCTGGTCATTCGCAAACATCTCTACATGTTCTGTATGCCATCTCGTAACCTGAGTCGCAGAATCTTCGTAGCCATGTAGGTAGAGAACATGCTTTCACGACGGTCACTCCCACGAATTTCTGACATGCACATTGTACAGGAATACCCCGATTAGTATGGTAAGTCCATTCCGGGCCCAACCGTACTATCTGAAACAGTACTGATCGGGGTATCGGGTCTGCCGCAAGGCTAATGTTGACTCGACTTTTTGAGTCTGTTCCGAATTTTTAAGTTCTCGAATCAATTTTATCTTGAAATCGTTCCTCGCGTGGAACTTCAAAGTACATGGACGGAAATGACCATACTTCAGCGAATTTGTCAAAAAAGCCTCTCGAACATTCGATTCTGATCTGGGGCTATATCCAGGCAATGGTATTCATGGTACATCATCTTTGTCTGCTGCATAGCATCAATGAGCTCAGACGCTGGCGCTCCCTCGGAATCCACAGGATCCATGACTTCGCCAAGGGGGTTTGTGAGTGGGTCTCAAAGTTCAAGTTCCCAAATACCGACCAATAAACAGTAATATTATAATACCGGTAGAGCGGCTGCTGGGTCAAAAATCGCAACCAAAACACTATGACTCACTCGTTGTCGGAGCCGCTAATAATGATGATTTGTGGATTAATTATATTTATTTTTCTCGAGTTTACTCGCAACATGCTGGGGACACGACGCCGTTCTTGGTCTTCCAATCGGTCTCTGTGACCGCCACCTTCTCTGTATGAGTCTTTTTGTTTTCAACCCTCCCATACACTCTCCTCTGCTAGTTGAAACCCAAGATCTTCGTTCAATGGTGACAGATTTTCACGATTTCCAAGATAAGATCAATCGGGACTCAACCGTTTCCAGCTAGAAGTTTCGTTGTTTACCCAACGAACTGATGAAGAACTCTCACTTTCGCGACTCATTTTCTACGGAACCCGAACCTTCCTCCATTCTCTATCTCATACTCCCGGCGTACCATTTTGTTATGAATCATCTGATCATCAGAAGCGTGATAGGACGTACTGCGTCCTTCTTGCTCTAGGTTCGGATTTCCATATTTCATACCTTGGAAACCGGTCACTTTTTGCCAAATTGAAGTTTCGCGAAACGCCTTGAGCGAGGACTGAGGGGCGTTCCAGGATGAACATTTGACGAGTTTACGCTGGCCGAAAACTGGACTCGTTTGCGTCGTTCCATAACCGAAAAAAACGATTATTTATGCGGATTTCTCAGGATTTTAGGGGGTCTGACAGAAGTGGGTGATAACACACTTCTAGAGATCGATTCCTAACCGAATTTGAATGGCGGCTTGCCCCATTAATTTGCGACCTTCCACAAGAATCAGAAACGGAGTCGGTCATTCACGAAAATAGTTTGAGGACTCCATAGAGCCGCAAAATTCTAAGATTAGATGACGAAGTACTATCGAAGTGCCTCAGCGGTCTAGAGAGAGACGTTTTCCCGTCAAAACGAGGAGTCGCAAGAGCTTCGACGATCGGAATATCCCACAGCACTGCAAGAGAGCTCCTGTTGGAGCCAGTCTTCTCGGAAATTTTATGCAGCAAAACTGAGTTTGTCGACAATTCTCAATCTTCCGCGCTCTCAATCTTCAGGGGCAAAGTGGCTACGAAAAGAACTTGAGAGCTACCGAAGTCAACGACATCTGAAAGGAATTGACGGCGCGCGCCTCATTGTTCTCTGGAATAATGGAACAAGAGCGAAATTCCAGCCGCTCGAGATTGGAGTAAGCCCGAGGCGATTTCGACTACAATAGGGAATCGTAATTATCCGGAAGAATTTGGTTCGCTCTGCTCAAGTCCTTTAGAATCGTTTCATAGGGTCTTTCTCATTTTTTTTCCCGTCGTCTATGCGGAACTCTCTCTCTTTCTCTCATTCTCGAAGGTCTGTAATCCCCGCAGCGCCGCCGTGAATGGCCTCTCGATTCATTGGCTCGTGAGATGACTCTGACGAAATCTGTTTTGCTTCCGACTTTTGCGGTAACCTTCCACCTCCGCGGAACAGAGGAAAGATGAGACATGGACTTGCAGAATTGCTTTTCATGCGAAGCGATTCGGATTCCATCGGAAGCGCTTTTCTTCGTTAACTTTTGTTCGTCAGAAAGCACAAGGCACCGGCAAGCGGGCTGAATGGCCTGTCAAAGAAACGAACTCGCTGTGAGTCGACTGCGCAGCTGACGCGCTGGACTTGTAACGTTGTAGGAGCAAACTCCATGAACAGGAAAAGGACCGCACAAAGGCAAACGAACGTTGTTATAAATCATGCGATAGAATCCGCATGTCACCAGCTTTCTTCACAAATCCCCTCCGCGTCCCGTGTCGTCGTCTGGTCTGCCTTTCTCTTCGAGGCTTTGAATCATGAGGACTCCATAAAATCTAGTCATTCCTCACGAGAGAATATGCATCTCATGACGAAGACAGAAATTTCCATTGTGTCTCCCAACGAGCGTACTCAAGTTAAATCTCAGCCTGGACACTTCAGCACTTTATGCGTGCTTCTCGACAGATACATTCAGTTGCTTAGAGAACTTATCATGTATCCGAGAACCAATAACTCGTCCATATGATGGAAAACATTTGAAGAAATGCCTGGAGTTGGTGTTCATATTTCGATCCGCAAAGCACGAAGACGTGATTCCCGTTCTCGACTCTTTCGCAAACTCGGAAAATTCGTTAATAGGAAACTCTCGATGGGAATCTGCTTCGCTCCGATTCCCAGAGTTGTGCGATTTTTACACACGCCCGACTTGCTCGAGGGAGGAGGGGGACCGTTTTCCTGGTTGAACCGATTACGAGCTACATCAACGATACGCGTCGCCGAAATCCGCCGGTAAAACGCAGCAATATCCCCGGCGAACGCATACAAAACCCGCGAATCGTTACTTTTAGCAAACCGCATATTCAGGTATTTTGAGAATCTGACGGTTGGCGATTTAGTCGAAAATATTAATGATTCATGAGAACGAGAGATGAAGACGAGCATCCAAGGCCGTCTTATTCGACAGAGCCGAAGCTGATAGCCGGCGTACATATTCATGTGCCTAAAATTTAATGAGTAGCATCCTTCTCTTACGAAAACGCTCGCGACCGATGAAAATGGATTCTCGGCGACAACGTCATCCGCGACAGATCTTGACTCATCAGACGTTGTGAATCTGTCCTCTCCGCTCCCTTCCCCGTCCCGTTGGCGGTTGCTGAACCCGGAACGCTTTCAGAGAAGGTGATGCCGCGCATTCAAAGGAGTATCGAAAGGGGTCGCTGCAACGAGCTCCCGCGTAACGACCAGCTTATTAGAGCCCTCGACATACCGTCGAAAATTTAGTCATTCAGACCCATCTATTCAGCATAAAGGCCGCCCGATTAGAGCCCCATAGGAGAAACGACGCCTTTTATAACCCCGCTGCGCGACCGGAAATTAGCAATATGTATACGAGGCTACTTTCTAACAGAGCATCATTTCAATATGGAAACGATTACATCACTTACAAATCGAAATGACGCAAATTCGCTCTCGGCGTCGGTTTTCAACCTCCGCCACAAAGGTCGTGAGGTTATCAATTGACCCGTGAATATGGTTGGCCAGTCCTTCCGATCGATCGATTGATTCCAAATCTCGATTATCTGGCGATTCCTAAGGAAACTCATCGAAGAGCTCTTTCTGGGCATGTACGCAAGAGTTGAACGCTCCAACGATTCTTTCCCCTTTCTTGCTTGCGTGCTTCTACAATAGAGATACTACAATACGAATGCGATCGACTCCGTTCTGCTTTCTTGCCGTGCGTCTGCCAATCTTTCACTCAGCCTCACTCGATCGGAATCAGCTCCAGTAGTCGAAGTAGGAAAGCAGTCGTACTCGTAGTTCTTAGATAGCGTAGATCGGAACTGGTTCTAATATGCCGATTAGGGCTTTCGTTGCTTCAAGATATCATCATTCTTCTCCCTTTCGAGCGTTCCGGGTCTATCTGGAGCCAACGGTCTGGCTTTCGGTATCCGCTCCGATGGTTCTCTCTTCCCGAGCTCTGATTTTTTCGCTAATGTTCGATGGGGCCCCGACCAACTGTTGGTTACTCAGAGACCTTGATCCCTGGCAACCTTTTACTCCAACAAAGGCTCGGAAATGTTCCAATGAAACGGGCGATTCAAACACATTCCTTCCATATCAGCAAATCGAATGCATTTCAGCCTACTCCCCCCCCCCTCCCCTCTTCCAAAAGTATTTCGGCCCCATCAGGGGAATCCGGGACTAATCGGTGGCTTGTTGAAATTCTTCCCTGCATCCCGCTCGTCGTATGAACTGGACAGATAGAAGCGTTGGACAAAATAATAAGATTGCATGACCTCAGAAGAAAGATGTCCAATTCGGAAACGGAGAGGATTGGATTGCTGCCTCGTTGCCTGTGATCATGTGCTTGTCAGATAAGCAGGTTGGAAGAGGCGGAACTCGAATCCCTTTCCTCTGAAGTCGGAGGAATCCTAAAACAAGAGACGGAGAATGAGGAGGTGGAAGAAAAACGATGGGAAAAGTGAGACCGTAATTGATCGAGTGTGACAATCCGGGGAACGAAGCCTCGACCCAAGTACGAAGACCCAAAGCGGGAGATGGGAAGAACAAGAGAGAGAGAGAGAGAACCAGCTGAGAAAAAAATTAACTTGACAAAGACCTTGAACAAGGTTCGCAATGTGATGGTTCTCTTCCTGCAGCGGTGCTGCGCTCAAAAACAGGTGGGACAAGCGTTGTGCCTAACGAGTTCGTGGATAGAGGAGTTGACGCATCATCGTTAAAAGCACGTCTGATAGAAACTACAACCAGAGCGGTTTATTTTTAGACTGAAATCCGTTCATGAGTGCCGCCTTTTGAAGTAATAACTGCGATCGAGCTGCTTCGGACCTTCGTGCCGGGCAGATTGGTATTCATTTACTCCATGCATCTTATTTCAGACAGATCCCGAAGATACACCGAGCCAATGCACGGATCGTTCTGAGCTGCATTTGTTCGAGGTCAGGGAACTACTTAGTCTGCTCCGCTCATCGGTCACAAGAGCGTTGACTACAGGTTCTACTCGGTTCCTATCGCTGAAATTCATCATACCTAAGGTCCGAAAGCTCGGTGTTGGTTTTCCCGGAAGAGGGCATCAAGAGGCTGTCGTAAACTAGCTTCCAAACTTCGCAGGACGCTCTGCACGTTCTCCTTCGACAGAGAACATTTGTCAACGACTGCTAACGTCTCTATGCACGAGCGTGACGCGACATGTTCACTTGTGAACGTAAGAGCAGCTACGACGGCGGAAAGTTATAACGCTTGGAAAACGAAAACGCAACTACTCTCGCGTTCCCCAACCCACCGACGAGCCAGCTCCGCTGGAGCTTTGCGCTCCCCAGGACCATCCCCGTTATCTCTTAATATGTGCAATTTCTGCAAAAGCTAATTTAGCGCTTGCTGCAGAGCGCGGTTTCGTCTCCCAAACTCAATATCCTAACCTTTCCAATAACAACGCAAAGCATGATGGTTCAAAGAGTCGTGACCTCAGGAAATCTAAACGGCCGATGGGAAGAGCCTCGCTTTCCGAATCAGGGGGTTAGCGGTCGCGTCTTCCGAGTTTAGGAGCCTGGTCATCGATTTCGGATGGCCCGTCAGATTCCCCTCCCAAACGTCTGGGAGAGTCCTTTTCGATTTCCCGCTTCCTGCACTGTCGCAAGGTCAGCTCGACCAGCAAACTAACTCGCTGGACGAGTGGGCCAAGTGGTTGAACGGACGATTCTCGAAAACCAAACGAATCGAAATCGCTCTGTTCCCACAGAAATCATCACCGACGAGAACAGCGGCCAGCGTGGGGTCTCTCCAACGATTTCCGGAGATCCCGCATTCGGTGTGAAGCGCATCAAACGTCCGTGAAGTCAACTTGACAAGGAAGGCGCAATGAAGCTGGCGGCGGTCAGTCAATCATTATCCGCGATCAGGGCCAAGTGTCGCGAATCCGCTCGGAATTCAATGATTCGAGTCTTGCAAGAGTTATAAAGATTCCAAAACTGGATTTGGAACTTGCCTCGACTCGAAGAAACACAATACGTCAGAACTGGCATTCATTCCTGGATGGATTTGAACGATTCAAACATTTGTTAACAGCCATTCCTGAGCACGAAAATTCATTCGCCGTCATCGCTTAACCCGAGAACAACTCAATCAGTGTTCTGGCAAGGGCTCCTCGAACATAACTTTTGTGAGGGCCGAACAAATTACGAAACCATCATCATGGCAGACTCCTTCTTTTTAACGGCCCTAAGCCGCGCGGCTGGCAAGCTGACCACCGGTCGACTGAACTGAAGCCTCAAGGCTGCTGACAAGGCTTGAAAAGAAATTTCGACATCCACCTTGTTGTAAGAGACAAGACGGAGTCACCATCGATGAAAAGCGTTTCCAAACCTTAGCGCAGCCTAGTCTTGCAATCACCGGTTGTCGTTCAGAACCGTTTCCCGAAACCGAAGAAATGGGATAACAGGAACACCTCGGGAGATACAGAAATCAGCTATTTGACCCTTAGAGCGTTCGAGGCGGCAGAGAAACTTCCGCTCTCCGGTCAGCGTCAGACGCTTGTTCGGAGTAACGTCGTGCCATGTGCGTCGACTTCGTGTCTATGTCGGCTACAAAATGCTGCACAGTTTTCGGCGTGACAGAAAGAATCGCCAGAACAGGCAGAATGAGCGCACTCGATCTCCTCTACGAGGCCATTATCTTCTTCTTGAGCTCGTGAGCCTGAATGCCTCCTGACCCGTTTTCTCGCTCCGGTTCGAACCGCAGCGGCTTTCGGTTTGGCGCTCTGCCCCTCGAGAGCGGGAGGATGCCGCTGGAATTTCGCTCCCCCATGGATTTGCAAATTCAAGCGTCGCCCAGCGGAATGGTCTCGGACCCGATGAACGGATGGCTGGCTCCCTGGTTGTCCGACGTCCGACTGAATAAATTCATGGCTGAAATTCAGTCCTGGGGAGAAGCTCTACCGAGTGCCGTATTCATCCTGAAGTATTCGTCCACCTCGTCCCTCGACTAGTTTCCCCGACCAACTTGGAATTAGACTACGCCTCACCGGTTTCTGTCCATCTTTGGCTTTTCCTCTCTGCACGCAATCCCGTTTCCAACTGCAAAGAGTTTCGAGGAGGAAACTCGGAATCCTCGCCGCCACATGGAAACCAGAACGGATTCAGCGGTTGGACACTGCAGGAAGCTGCGTATCACAGGTGCTTGTATGCGCAGGAAGACTGGCTCCTGTGAGACGGAGCGAAGACTGCAGCCAGCTCACAAGGGACGGAGGGAATATGAAAAAGCCTGACTCCGGGACGCAGAGTTGGACAGCGGACAGAGATTCCTCTTTTATCAAAATTAGATTCCGCGGATTTGTGTTGAGCTCTATAGTTGCCAGCCATGCCGGATGGCCCACTGATGTCCACTGTGGGTAGCGGGTATGATCCCCCGCGCGCTCACCAGTTGACTGAATTCGTAAAGCAAAATACTCGTCGTCCTCCTCGAGTTAAGCACTCCCCTGGGTATCGACTATGCGGCATAAAAATCATATGCTCTCGCTGTACAAGCTCTGTTTTACTTTGGACCCGACCCGCAGAGTGTGACGTGGATTAGATTATAACAAATCCGTCCAACCTGCTCGAATAAGAGCCAACATTCCGACACGGTATCATAATCGATGGAACTGACCATCTGGGGCAAACCCTGTGTTTGCCTTCTTCACGCGGTTGTCTTCGATGGGGGAAGGAAACAAGATCGAGTGGAACGAAACGAATCATGAATAAGCCATCCAAGATTTCAGGATTATCCGGCCGCTTCCGTGGAAAAAAAAGCAAGCAGAAAGATGGCGCGCGGCTGCGCTGAAACAGTTGGTCGACGCTTTCGAGGCCGACGATTGCCTCCTCGGTGGGAGTCCGGGTCAGGAGGTCGAGCACCCAGCTTCTTCAAGATGCACCATATTTCATTCTAATTGACACTTTTACGGCGTCGTAATTCGAGCAATCGAGGAGAATATCGAGGCTCAGGTAGCGTGTGAGGAGCGGAAACCGTCCCGCAATTATCGAGTTATGCAAAGGGCCACCTTACTCAATGCTGAACGCGGGAATAACTTGTTGACCGTTATCCTTCCGCCAACCCGATCGGTCTACGAAGATAATCGTATTCGCGGGAGTGCGTCGCAGGAAGAACCTCGGTCCCAGCCCTGCCGTCCGGAGCGCGGTTGGAGACAGCTAAATGATAGCAGTTCAGCTGAAGTTTGTCTTCTTCTCCAGTGTATTCTTCTTCCGTTCGCGCTACCTGCTCCTCCTCCTTCTTCTTCTCGTGTCTCTGTAGATTTGTCGAGAGACGGTCGCGGTGCGGCAGGTTTTATGGCTGTACTTCCAGGTCCGATCCGAGCAGAAAGCGAGAGACATCTCTTCCAATTGGTTGGCTGACTTTCCGCTTGTCAGAAAGGGTTCTCAAGAGGGTCCCCTCATTGATTGGGGATTACTCCGCCATAGCATGGAATTACCACGCTATGATAAGATTCGGTACGGTCAGCTTAAGGCGAGGAGGAACCATTACTCGAGAAGCAGCAAAACCGTTTTGTCTTGTCCTCAAACCACTTCTCAGCGAAGTAAAAACTGCGGCAGATAGTGCGCGATCGAAAACTAGCTAATCTCGAATTCGTGGCGTCGCCTCAGTTGAATTCATTATTCGATTTTTCAGGTCGACAAGAGAATACGAATCAATCGTCTTCGAATTATTTATGATTCTCCCTATCGTGACTTTTAGGAATGACTTAATTTTCGATCTGCCGTTTGAGTTCTCAACGCGTTTGGATCGGATTCGATCCAAACTGCGACGACGAAATATCAGAGCCATCACGATTCACGAAAGCTGTTCAATAATGATGAACGGCCTTAGAGTACCCGAGACTTTCTTTATTAGAGTTTTCTCATGAAGTTCACTGCTATCAATTCACATGTGGTGGAGAAAAACACTGACAGATCGCCGAACTCTGTTTGAAGGATTGCTAAGAGCGAAAAAGTTTCGTGACGAACACTGCGAATGACAGCCGCCAATTCCGATCCGGTCAAGGCCAGCAACAAAAACCTATCTGTCGCTGTTTCTCGAGCGATTCTCCTCCTTTTTAGAAATCTTGCATCGTTCTGATTACGGGAGTAGAGAGTTCATGCTGAACCCGCGCTAGTGACTTCTCGGCCTCACGTCGGCCTCGAATTCAATCAGGAGGTTTACACTCAGATTGAGTGCGGCATCTGCAGACGAACTCGGGGAACATTAGGTCTCGAATCAACGGTTTTTCGCCGAGAAAACTGCACCATGTTTCCGTTACGGATCAGTAGAATCTAACGCTCGATCCACCTCACTTACGACTCTTTCAAGATCAAATGATGATTCCAATTGCTCTCCTAATTCACCGTGGTTACGTAGTTGGTCTCCTGGGCTCTCCTTAGACACGACTTGTTTCACGGGAGAAAGTGTAGTGGATCACTCCTAGTGAGAAGAAGCATGCACGAGAGGCTCGCTGTTCCCGAGAGTAACTCAATTCGAGAGATCATCGTTCATCGAGAAAAAAATTGATCGTGTCCGACGCCTGAAATTCGTGAAAATAGAACAATGACAACCGCCAAATCACTTGTTGTCGTTGGAGTCGATGGGAAAAAAGATCCGGCGATGATCACGGCGCGCGGGAGTTTCGTTTTGTTCGTTATTCGATCATCGTCCGATCGAAGATGTTTCATGCTCGGTCGCAGAAATCGAGCACTTCACGAGGTTTGAACGTTTAACGGGCCTGCCGTGTGTCGTTCCGAAATCCGGGAGGGCTCATCCTTGATAATTCTTCCTCTAGGAAGCGTCATTGAAGAGATCGTAGCTGATAAAATATGCTTCACTTCAAACCCGAAAGCCAATAAGCTGTCCCACATAATGTGGTCACAACCGTGGGTGTTTCAGTTAGCTCGCAGTGCCCACTGTTGCAGATTAGACTCGTTCGCATCGCCACAATTTCACTGAAATGGAGACACAAATCCTCGCAATCAAGGATTTCAGAGCGGTACGCGCTCGATTTCATCTCTGGTCGCTGCGCCGTCGGCGTCGCTGGTTCGGGCAACGGTCAGATACGAGATGCGAGCTGTCCATCAACTGACTGCCAGCGGCGGCAACCGGTGCGTTGGTTACGAGGACGTGTACGCAAAATGGTGAGAAATTCAGCCCAGAGGCTCAAAGTAGCGCGTGTCTCTCGCTTTTTGTTGGAATGGCCTGTCTTTCGTGAGCGGGAATACTCACATAAATTCTGAACTGAATAAGGTTGAAAGGAATTCAGTCGGAAGTCTCGCATACCCGTTAAATAAATCTCCTCGAGTTCATTCATTTGTTCACGCCACGCAGCGCGTTGCTAAGACGATGTCAGCGCCGCTGTTGACGAAGAAGGAGAGATCGCCGTCGTAGGGAGGACTCCGCCAGAATTGTCTGTTGATAGTTCACCGAGTCTATCTGGTGAAGGGGTTGGGAGATTCATTTTTCATCAGCTACGACGAGATTTCATCTACCTACCCATAATTAAAGCTTCCGTGAAATCACAACAGTGTCCCGGGGCTCTTCACAAAACGTGTTGTCGTTGAGTTTGCGTCCCAAGGTCAGCCGCGGATCGGACGGGAGTCCATCACCGGTTGCTTCGTTAAAATTTAAACATTGAACGTACATGACGTCTAATGGGACATGTCAGGATCCTCTAGAACCGTTGTCTGAGCATCTTCTGAACTGATCTTTGCTGAATTACCAGGAAGCAATGGCTCCCTCCGTCTTCCAGGATGGATGGCCTATTTGAGGATGAGTTTTCGACCATAATTCAAAGGGAAAGAAACGAAAGAAGAAACACGGCTTCAACGACGGACTCCAACTCCGTGCTCGCTTGTCTCAGACTGACAAGTCGACATTTCAGAAACTTCCAGACCTTTTTCGCCTCGGGAGAAGAAGCGCGACTGGTCCTGGCGGTGATGTCGGAACCGCCAGCAGCCGAAAGCTGCGAGGATGCCGCTGTCGTAGCCGCCGGGAGTCTTCCGAGGAATCGCTTGTTCAGAGAGACACTTGAGGCTTCTCCAACGCGAAGGTTCCCAAGCGGACAGAACCAAAGTCTCTGCCTGTTTTTTCACCTTCTCCTGTCGTAGGACAAGAAGAACAGGGAACTCAATGGCTGCTGCTGTCAAAGGCGCCAAGGGAGGAAGAAAAAACTGAGGATGACACCGAAACTCGTAGCGTAGGAGGCGGCGAGGGCGAAGTCATCGGATGAGAAGGATGAGCAGCGTCAGGAGAAGCAAGGGGGATAAGGGACGGATTAGGACGTCATCTGAGTTGAATCAGGACCACTGAAGCTTTCTCTGCCGCCGGCGCGGCGCGCGTCGAAGGGAACGAAGACAAGGCAGCCAGGCAAGCGAACCCCGCCGGAGGTCTCTTCCAAGACCATCAGGACCTCCTGCCTTTCGGGAGGAAACACCGTGTGAGTGACCGAGTGTGAACGAGGAGGAAGCTTCCGATGGTGGAAAAAGGAGATTCGCCGTTGCTCCTGATGAGCTCTTGATTCTACCGGCAGACGACACTTACTCACAACTATTACTACCACCACCACCAGCGCTACTACTACACCTCGCTAGCGATGAGTAGGGCCATTATACAACAGGACCCTGAGGAAAAACGAGCCATGGAAACACAATGTCACTCTTTCAACGACTGCCCTGATTGAAGTTCTTAACACCAGAAGATGAAGACATCAATGACACGCACGATATGGGGGGGGGGGGAGGCGAACGCTTCCTTCCTTCCGTACGAGTTCCCTACGATTCGACCGGGAGTGATATCCGAGTGGCAAACAGAAACGATTGTCGCGGACTCTCTTCCTTCCGAGCCGCGAGCCATCCGGACAAACGATGGCTCGCACAAACATGACGCGCATTCCCTGATTCTCTATACACACATTTAGAATCATCATGAACTTCACCGAGCATGATTTTACGTTAACTTTATGTCCTTAATTCCCATGGCGATTAAGATTTACCCAATTTCACACAGGAATGACATCGACTGTAACCGCGCTGAGGGACTCAAACCGCGAAAAAGTTCGATATCGTCTTCGTAACGAAAACAACTGGAAGAAAACTGCGACCGAATGAAGGGAAGGGTGTTACGACAATAGTACGGTAAGTCCATTATAAAGTTGAGTGGACGTCAAGGGTGGACATTGGCGGCATACATGAGGGGAAGCAGGATGAGAGTATTTCAGACAACGAGAAGTGAAAGACGAAATGAAAGTGGAAAGCAAGAGAACAGAGGAGAAGAATAGAGAGCAAAAGAGGCGAACGGGAAGATTTCATTAAGGTTCACTAAAAACACTCATTGGGACGGACTCCAGAGGTTCCACTTTGCTGCAGAGGACGCACGGACTGCAGACGACGTCGAGCGAGCGAGCGAGCGAATCTCTCTCGTTCCGTTCTTTTTCCGTCGCCGCCGAAGGGCGCAGAACAATCAATCCCTTACGAAGCGAGAGTTTTTGTCGAAGCGCGTTCTTCCAAACACGCTGGTCGTCGTCGACGTTGTCGTTCTCCCATCTCCTGCTCTCTCCGTCCCGTTGTCGTCTGGCAGAGAGAATAGAGAGGAGAAAGAACGCGCCGGCGAGGGAACACGGGGTAAGACACGTCGATTTCAGCCTTGTCTCTCGTGTTACAGCCAGGCTCAGCTCTCGTGCATTGTATCGATTGTGGAGTGGTTTCGCCGTGTTTTGCTTCACACGTCGCGCGCGAGCGGGAGAACCGGTAACATATCCGCAACTACCTTATAGTCACCTCATTTGTTGCGACGGCGGAGTGAAACCTTCTGCTCCGAATTCACCCCATCACGTGCGGGAAAGAGGGAATAAAATGCGGAAAGAGATAAATCTCTCCGAAGAGGACCTTCATTCCGATCCTCCCATCCCCTACTAGTTTGACTCGATCTAAACTGGGCAGGATTTCACACTCACGAGCCCCGCGGTTTATAGAAACGATTCACAGCAGTTTCCATTCCTTGCTAAACCATTGCCAGTTGCCATTCCTTGCCTTCAATGCTAAACTTTGCAGGAGTTTCGGTCGTCTGTGGATCTTTCCGATCGGTTTCTATCCGCCTTGACAAAACTGAAAGTGAAGGGACTATTCGTATAAGGTACTTTTCTCTGATAGGTTCCTTATGCGAGAGCTTCTTCATTTGATAGGTTTTTTACACGCGGGATTGTGAGTTATCTGGAGCGAAATTCTCAAACTGACGGGCATCACAGAAGTGGAAATGAGGGCTCGACATGGGATCGGGAGAGCTCTCGAAAATGTCGGGCCCTGTGTGGAACAAACTGCATTGTCGGAATACAAGGCTAATGGATAGAAGGTCGCCACCTCGGGGAACTCTAGCCTCTGACACTTGGAAGCGTGCTTTGAGACTTGACGATTTCATCACCCGTTCTGGGATTTGAGAAGTTGATGCTCCCCATTCATTAAAGGTACCTACTTTGCACGATCCCTGTCGAAACCGATCTCCGGCTGACTGATCGAAGCTGCGTGGATCCAAGCCGGGTGCTGTGTGAGATCCCCATAGGTGCTTCCATTGATATTAGTGTCGGTCACTAAAAGTTCTAGAAACTAAGCTTGTCTGAAAACGATGAGCGGTCCAGTACTGCGCCTTTTTGCCCTCGAAGTGAGAACATTGCTCCAGATTGGAGGCACGCAGAATAACTTCTCCTTCTGATGTATTCGTTCTGATACAGAGTGTCATTCTAGGTTCCGGAGTTACGGAGTTGTCAGTTCATCAAATCATCAAAAAACAAAACACTTTTCCATCGCCATCTATCATTTCTCAGAAAACGCTGAATCTGCAGGAGGTCCTTCCGACAGGACAGTCTGGCACAGCCAGTTGACATCGCTCGAACCAATTGGAGGAGGTCGTTGATCTACAATCAACTCCCTCGGCGTCAGGTGTTTTCGCAGCCAACGTATAATAATTCCTCGATGCATATCAAGAGCATTCAAGAAATAACGGAGTTTAAGACGTTTCCTAGTGCTTTCACTTCCATCGCCCGCGGTTTGCCGTAATTGAGCGTCATTTCGACACTGCTCGAATCGTTCCAGGGCATCTCCTTATACGTTATTCTGCCCTCGTCGCTGTCGTCTTGAAGATTGCAGTCGTCGGTTGCCGCTGTCAAGTCTGCTGCTGCTTCTGTTACGGCTGTTGTTACGAGATGAGAAGTGGAACGAGAACAGTTCGTTGTGCCGCGGCTGCTGCACCGCCTTCGGCGTCGTCACCGCTGAGGCAACTGCTGGATGGGTTAGATGCTTATTTTGGAGGCCGTTCTGCCTTAAAGACGGTCATTAACAACAGCTGCAAATGAAAATGAGACTATGTCTGTAGAGGCACGAGTACACGATGCAAACGACGATGAGCAAACCGGAGAGTCGAGTTGCGGCCTTGTGAGCTACGCTACGCGAGAGTTCATTAAGTTCATCTGACAAACAGAATCTCCGCCAACCTTGGAGGCAGGTGTCGGGCGCAGAGAGGGCTTATAGATTCCACGAGCACCAACGATCCCTACACGGCGACAGGCTATCTGATACACCTCTTTCGGCGTGTTCACACTCTTGCGCCCGCGCATCTGATCACCGATTATGCAAAAACTCTAGTGACACCGAGAGAATAAGCTCCATTGCGAGATGCAATCAACAGCCCTCTAAAACCTGATTCCCGAGGAAGCGCGAGCTCGAAATTCATTCTTACGGAAAAGGTCTGATAACGACTCCTCAGCTTCTGAACCGTTGCTCTGCCAAGCCCCGATTCTCCGCTGTCGCCTATCTGAGATATTGCATCTGGCCGCTTTATATAATTCTTTCATGTTTACCTAGTTGCATGGGTCATCTAGTGTCTACTTCCGCGCTGCCTTCGGGGGAGCGTGTTTCTGAGGGGGTGGAGGGTAGACGCATAGCGCGCAAAAGTGGAAAACGATTCCATTCTCTCCCTGGAATAAGAGCTTTGCGGTCGGGATGTCCTCCCGTGATCCGAAATAAGCTTTTAAGATATCGTACTACGTGAGACAAGTTATTCAGATATGTAGTTCTCGATTGCCGAAGCAACACTGTTTTCAAATTCTCATCGCACGATCAAGAGTTGTGTGAAATCGTTTACTGAGCCGTTCGCAAACATGACTCCTTTTTGCGGAACGGAGTGGTGCGAAGCGTTTCCGAGGTGAAAGAAATCAAGTCGTTGGATGTTTATTTTCAGTCTGAGTAGAAATACATATTTTAAGTTCGTGCGGAACTGCTCCGAGCGCAGCCCGGAGAATCCACTGGGGCGTTCCAACGGAATGTTCGTATTGATTCGTGGGAAGGACGCTCAAAGTTTCGCCATGGCGAGCAATCGCTTCGAGTCGCTGGTTCCAAACCAGCGAGCGTTCGATCAATGACAGTCATATTGACATGATGGATAATGGGGACCGCGGAGTCGGAAGAGAATTTATGTAGGTCAGGAGAATCAACCTTCTTCCTCGAGGAACGAGTCCAGGAGTAGCCGTCGATGACAGCGAATGAGAGAACCGTTCGGCGACCGATTCCTCGTTCATCGGTGAAGAGCTAGTGTTCCGTGGAAATGGGCAGTTGAACTGCTCCTGAGTGGTAAGGTGAGACTGAGGCTTGTTGTGCGTTAGTTTCTCCGGCACTTCCAGGTCGCCGTCGTGCTGAGCCTTTGCGGGTTCAGGCGAAAGCGAAATAGTGTTGTCTGGTGATTCAGCTGAAGTAAGCGGTACGGTGACAGCGACCGAAGGCAATCGTTTACGGGAACGTTCGGCGCGACCGACTAGCCGTCAGCTCAGTCAGCCGACCTTGACTCGTTAGCAACTTTGGTGCTTTGGAGGTTAGAACGACAACTCTCCGACGAGCCATCCTGAGAGCCGAGCTGCACAGCAAGCAAGCCACCGGGCTAGCCGACTGACCAACGAAGCGAACGGCGGGTCGAGCGACAAGCTGGCGGCTGGTCACTTTTGCTCTCGCTCGACTAGTCCGCGCAGTGAGCTCCAAGGAGGACTGCTTGCAGGGGATCAAGAACAGATCTACGACAGCGTTCCATGTCAATTGCTTAAAAGGCTTCGTTGCCAAAGTGAGGTGAAGTAGTCAGAAAGCCAGTCGGGCAAACAACAAAAGAAGGACAATGGTACAGAGAATCGTTGGCCGCCGCGACATCTAAACCCATCTTCCGACCCGGCTCACTCTAGACAACGCAGCGTGGGGCGCCCCATCGTCTGATCCCTGGCTACGTTCTCGCGCGACCAGTCCCGTTTTCCCGAGGCTACGACTCCCAGACTGAGTTGGTCCCTTGGCCCGACTCCTTGCGTATTCCCCACCCAGAGAGCTACCCCGTTACCGAAGTTGGAACGCCGCGCCGTCCTTACGGCGAGCCCTGAAACGCCATCAACACCGGCAACTCGAACGACTCAACGAGCTTCGTCCATTACGTTCGAGACGGAATCTTTTCACCATTAGGCTTCAGGAATGGTAGCGGAGGGAAACAAGCGAAGACGGGGAACGAGGAAAGGGCCGCGTTGAGCTGCGCACGTTTGAAGTCATTTTTTATCCTACGAATTCTTCTTTTCGTTCGGCATGATACCTGTCATATTTGAGAGAATGCGCTTCGTCCAACTCACTCGACGACACCGCGCGCTCCAGGATTGTTAACAATCGGTTTTGCACGTGAGGCAAGTGATGTATGAGTAAAACTTGAGTTTTTCCGTTTGCACAGGGAATGTTACGTTTGCCGAGAAAAAACGAGAGAAGGGATCGAGATCTTTTTGAGGGAGAGGAAAAATACCTAAATGAACGGCTAAGCAATCAGCCGCTCAAGCAAAATCGAGAGTTCAATCCAGGCTCTCCACTCAACGCCGGGATCACCGTCTCTCGAAGCTGCTCCCATCACCCAAAAAACCCTGGACGGTATAGGTGACTTTTTCTCCTACTTTTCTAGCGGGGTAACAGTTCGAACTCCTCAGGATTCATTAAACTTGGCTGGCTCAAACCATTTACTCCACTTCAATTTGGCTAGCAATCGTTGAGACGCGTTTTTAAGCGGCCTGAGGACCGAACGAGTGGAAGGAGTAGGGAGAGGAGGGAATAGTGACAATAATAAGAGCAAAAGGTGAATTTCAAACCTTTAATGACGGAGCTCTCAAAGCCAATCGCGGGGGGGGGGCACCATAGGTTTGGTGAGAACGAGGCCGGTGATGAAGAATCAGCGAAGCTCGGGCCTGAAGAAACCGCCTCCAAGGCCCAGTCGATTGACTTGAACTTCAGGGGAAACACAGGTTTTCCAACGTCCCAGAGTGGACGGATTTTCACTCGAGGCTCCGTGATCAACGCCGAACTCCACGGAGAGGATTTCTAGAAATGTCTTTGAACATCACCGGTGGGGTTCCGGCGGCACTCTGTTAGTTGATGAAAAGATTGATTTGGGACAACACCGAGTAGCATGGCGGTTTTCCAGATCCGATTATCAGAAGAACTCCCTCATCATCTTCAAGAAATAGCTTCTCTTGCTGACCAGAATAAAGCATAGGTTGTCATTAATTAAATTTTGTTCGTTCTGAGAATAATCAGATTCTCTGAAAACACTTCCTATTTTAAGCGACTCGACGGTTTTCAACGTCAAAAACCTTGTGACTGCCAGAGCACTTTGGTTGATTGGGCATTCCAAAGTACAAAACTGACATATCTCTTTCATTTCATATTGCACAATGGAAGATCGAGAACCGCTCCTACTTGACCGAGTTTTATAAATTTTTGCGTCAAAAAACGCACAGCCAAATGAGAGATGGACGCTCACATTCCATTTTAGAACTACGGCGGCGGCGCGGCGGCCCAGGCCACGGTGATAAAGGTCTGGGAAGAGAGGGAGGAAGGATACAAAAGGCCTGATATGAAACGGAGAGACGGCTTCACAAAAACTGTTTCAAGCAATAATTGGATTAGATCGAGTGAGAAAAATGGCGCTCGCTACCGACCCTGAGGTTCACGGGGCGACGGCGGCGCGGCGTGCAGTCGTAGAGGTCACCAGCCTGAAACAGAGGATAAACGTGACGCGGCCTTTGGCTTTCTGCTGAACAACCATTTATCTCCTTGAAGTCGATGACATCCTTGTTCTGTGTACGGCTCGTCGGATGGTCCGCTTGCCGGTGTGGCCGGCCGGCGTCGACTTGCTCTACCTGCCCGCCCGCTTTCACTTGATCTCTATTAGCGTGTCTGCGGCACAGAAGAGACGTGCCGAGATAGTCACGCATTGCGCCTCGTTGCTCCGTGCGATAAAGCGACCGATCCCTGCACGGCGGAGTCAACCTCGTTCGCCTCGCTCTTTCACTGGACTGTTTCGGACTGGTTTCCCCGGACTGCTTCGATCGATCCGAGCAACGAGATGGCATTCGCTTTCCCGAACTCATACAGACAAACACGGTTTCCCCGGAAAGAAATGCTGGAGCTTGTAAAGATCACGAAAATTGATACTGTTCTTTGGCATACCGGTGATGTATCCGATCTGGACGTTTGTATCGATTCCATTGGATGAAGGTCACGGAACTTCGCAATCGAAATTCGTTCGCACTCTGTGGAACAAGGAACGATTTGTCATTCTGCTTCCCGATTCAGATTAATTCACGCGATCTCGTGCCGTTCGAATGCCACCCGCCGCGCCGTGAAGTTTCCTCTGCGCGCAGGAACAAACACACGAACATTGGAAGTAGACCAGCGTCTCGGCTAAGATGGAAGAAGAAAGACAAGCATCCAAACGTCATTTCTCTTATCTGATCGTCGAACGAGTTGGTGGTTGGCGAAAGGCCCACCGACAAAGAATCGTCCGCCTGACCAAGAACTTCATTACGACCCCGTTATTTCTCCCATTCGTCGTTTCCATCTGTCCCGACCCCTACTCCCACTTTGCTCGCGGAACGGATCGCAAACCCCGCCTGACGGTTACCCGTTCCTATACATCCCAACTCCGGGTTCCTTTGGGTCAGATGCCGAAGCAGCCTTCGTGATATAATATCTGGTTTTCTTTGTGTGATTTTCTTGCTCATAATGACTAAGGAAGCTCTGATTGATTCGCGGGGAAGTCTCACTCTGGGATGCGGTGATTCTTTCCACAGATGTTGGTGCATCCTTCGTTTACGCCAAGATCACAGAAGCCGAGTTGAATCAATGATATCACGATTTCGACTTCGATGGATTTTCGAGCAGAAGCGATGGAAAGAATGGAAGAAAGAAAACACTTCGGAAGATTCGATATTTTTGTTAAAAATCAATGACTCTGAATCTTGGTTTATTGAGGTTTTTCGGATTTGCTGCAAAAAATACCACCACTTGGCAAACAACAATCCTACCGAATGCTCCAAATCTCCAAGTAGAACAAACGGAATTGAGCGAAGTACTTATTTACAGTTGGAGCCAGCTGCGTGTCAACTGCAGGAATCGGCTGTCGTGTCTGCGCTCAGAAGACGATGCCGATAAACTAATAGCCCGACTTGGTCGTTGGCGGGATGCTCGCTGCTTGGCTCCTCCGAATCGCTTCGAAGGCGGCCGATAATTCCTGAGAATCTTCGTCTTGAGTTTCGGGAAGAGATTCTCAAACTGCTCCACGTTAAATTAGATTCCAGATTCACTTTGGCATCATCCGTTCCGAGCGCTCTCTGAACGCAGTCCTTAGCCGGAAGTTTGTCGATCGGCGTACTCTGTTCCTGCGTGAACTCCCGCAGCTTCCGACGAGTGCAAGTACACAGTGCAGAGTGGAGCGTATGTAATCTCCACGCGGCGTGATCCGCCGGGATTCCTTCACGTGGCCAGTTCAGAATCGACGTAGCTCCTCGTCTTTCATGTGTGTTCGAGTGTTTTGTTCCAATATATCTCTATATATATTTTCTCCTCGCCTCTGACGACAGGTGATGCCCACTCCGCGCCGATCTAATATTTACAGATTGTACGAAGGGAAATCTGCCCGCAATCATCGATGTTCCGTTCGCCGCTAGCGGGATCTGTTCGAATCCGTTGATCGGGATGAACTTTTATCTCGATTCTGGCGAAACTGCAGACTTCTGGAAACGCAAAAAATCGAGGTTATTTGATTTGGATTTCACCAATTACCTGGCAGATGAGATGAACTATGAAACAGGATGAAGAAACGTTTCTCGAGGTTTCCACCATTCTCCGAGAACCGTTCGGGTTTGCAAGAAAACTCGAAACCGGCCCTGCTGCGTGTCCCCCCTGCTCGAAATTCGAGCCTCGAATTTGAGAAAACCAATCTTTTCCCGGACTTCAACTATCTCATTCTGAATAGATCCGGATCGTTCACCTCCCATTGTCCCCGGTGTCAACCTACATACAGTCTTGCGAGCGCAAGAAGCGCAAACGTCGAAGTATCGAACACGTGCGGGCGGCAGTTCATTGATTTGCTTCGAACGGAGGTTCGAATTCGGTCGTTTGACGAATCTGATAGACATTGAACTGTTCAAGAACGATGACTTCTTCATTCGGAAGTTGTTGGCGTTCGATGCGGCCGCCGTCGAGTGACTGACAGCGTCCCGTATACGTAGTTGTATGATCATGATGGAATGCTGTTTCGAAGATTGTTTTAGCTCGTGGCACCAACGGCAACGATAACCAGCGCGGGCGATCGATCACGGCGCGGCGTTCGTGGACGACCATAAAACATTTTAGCACAAATGGATTCGCTATTAATAGCCTATGTAGTTAAAGCAGGTGTAATTTGTTCGAAGGACACCTTATGATTCTGAATAATTCACTGTTCATCCGAGTGACGAAGATGGCGGCTTATACTTGTGTCCCATTACACGAGCTGAGCATCAGAATTGATTGTCGATATTTGGAGGCGTCTGATGACGCCGAGATTTCGCATCGGACTTCACGCATTATTCAAGAGCTCACGTAGCGTCGTCATCGCTCTTATCGGTTCAGTGTGATTGTTTCATGGGCACAAGGTCACCAAAACCATTCAAGAGGGGGGGGGGGGGCAGGACTTCGAAGCTACAGATATCCGATACCGAATTTGGCAGCGGAGCGCGATTCTCGATTGTTTCCAAGTTTCTTCCCATCGCGTTCGACAACTTGTGCCAAACTGAACTGAATGCCGAACCGCTTTGGTTCCAGGAGCTCCTATAACTGGGTGTTTGCTTTGGCGGAATAGCTGAAAGGCAGATATGAGAAAGGCGTTGGTTGAAGACTCGATATTTGCAGTGTGATCGATGGATATCAAATTGCAACGATGGGCGCCAGGTGCCGAGCACCAGTGCCGTCCATCCGAAACAAGCGACTCGAATGAGAGCTTCTGCCTGTATACCCGCCCAATATCGATTCAACGTATTCGCAGAGATCACACTTTCATCATCATGATGAGGATGATGATGGTACTCATAGTCATCATTCTAACCGATCCAGGGTTGCAAACAACACACGGACCGTAGCGAGGCCACCGCGAATTTTTATGCAAGAGAAGTGAGCTCGAAACGAATCACTGCTCTCGCTGAATCTCTCACCAGAATTACAACAGCGGTAACTCTCCGCTATTGGATTCTGGTGAGTCGGTATCGTGAAAAAAAAAATATTGTGCAGGTAAGGAACGAAGAAAACCGCTCATCTGACTGACTGACACCAGGGACGCGAGAGTAGAAGCGATGGCGTGTGTTTCAGTGGTGGTGATGGAAGTTGTAGTGGTCGTCGCCGTGGAACTTTTACTCACCGTCGACATGATAAGTGTAGTGTTTGGTCACAACTCAGTCCTGTCGAGATCCGGAGGTTTGTTCGACGTTGGCACTCCACCCGATCCAGCATTCGAACTCAACAAACTCAACATTTGCTCTTCTTTTTTATCGGGAGGTCTAACACAGCGCAGGTGGGCGTCTCTGAGTCACCGTAGAAGATATAGAGGCAACAGAAGCATGGACAGCAGAAGCTCACGCGACCGAACCACGGCTGCCGGTGAAGTCAACACAGCTACGCTGTCGTGCATAGCCGCGGGCGAGTCATCTGTAACGAAGACGGAACGTTCGTTTTGCTTCAGGTGCAAGACACTTCATCCCAGGGGTTTGCTTCATTGCAACCCTTGTTCCCCCGATTTCTTTCCTTTCACTGCTCTGCTCTGTCACCCGTTTCTCGTACTGAGGCTCCACATCGCTCTGATTTCTGAGTGCTGCTGGGACTCGAGGAGAGTTCATCTCTTCGATTGGGATTGCCGCGATCGGTTACGCGAGAAGACGAGTACAAGAACTCAAGACTCTTTCTCACGAAGAGATAGAAGTTTCGATTGAGCAGTTTCCAGAGCACCTCCGTGATTGATTCCGGTCTGGCAAACTTCTGCCAAGGTCTCATTATCAGCAGCCGGAATATTTCCATCTGCATGTTTTCGAATTCAACGGCGCGACGCGGTGGTCGGATGTTGTTCATCCGAAAAAAATATCCGAAACCAACGATTCTTCACATCGATGGATGCATGCATGCATTCATTTCAGCGAGAATTCATTCCAGCGAATATCATAGCTAGACTCGATGCAAGGAATGTCTGAACTCACTTGTCAGGACGAACACCTGGATGTTGTCCGGTAACGTGCTCGACGGTGCGCAACTGTAATTCCCTGAGTCTGCCGCCGTCACTCCTGATATCACCAGATGGCTCTCGAGCTTGGCAATTTCTCTTTTCGATTTCATCGTGGCCGTTGCCGCGGGCGCCGCCCTCCGGAAAACTTTGTGATTCCGACTTTTCATGTTGACGTCTGTCGAAAGGATCCTGCTGCTTCGGTTGCCGAACAGATCGGTCGTGTGGAGCCATACGACCGTTCGATTCTTCATATCTTCGTCGTAGTTGACCACTTTTCCATTTCTGTACCAATATACGTATTCCGTCCCCGAAGGGAAACCGTTTATTTCACACACGAGCCGGAGCACACTTCCTCCGTTGACGTAGAGCGTGGGACCTCCGACTATTTGCGCTTTGCTCACTGAAAATGAGAGTTCGCTTAAAACCACGCGGAATTTTCCTCACAGCAATATCCTGAGGTGAACTGACTGAGCTAAGCTAGCCTCCACGAGTCGTGACGAAGCCAGTTTCCGCTTCCACGGGTATCGCTCTCCAGAACTCGTATTATTTTCCTGTTAGCTAATACCCGGTAGTGGCGACGGTAGCAGCAGTCAGTTGCCGTCGGAGCCCCTTATTCCTGAGGTCCGATTCGGGACCTACATCATCAAGCATCATCTCATCGCATCAGATCAGTTGACCGAGCAATCGACGCCGCCACCTCCATACTTACCAACAATGTCGAGACGTACAAAGCGGCTTATTTTCGGTGTCGTGCTGACCTGGCACTCGTAAACGCCACTATCGTTGGTCGTGGGATATTTTATTTGCAACGCCCACGACTCGGAGTTCTCGTAGTGGATGGCCTGGAAACGTTGATCCATCGTGTAAGCGAAGCGGCCGACTGTCAGGACGTTCAGGCCTCGGTTTACGGTTCTTCCGATCCAGGACACCTGGAAGCGATCGGTAACACGACGTTATTTTGGCCAAACCTGCAGCTTACCGCGCCGAATCGACAGACAAGGGAGATGCCATATTTCAGAATGTGTGACCAGCTTAGTACATATAGTTAGATATTTAGCTAGCAGCAGGGACTTCTACCGCCGAGTCGACGAGTTTTCTGATAGCTGGTCGATGTCGCTTGAGAGAAGTCGAAGCGGCATAGGTCCGATCGGAGCTATTCAACGTGACGTCACCGCAACTGCATTAATCACTGATCGGATCGTCCCTCGTCCTATCAAACGCATTAGCGGCGCGACGACCGAGGAGATCTTAATCCAATATAAGGAAGCCCCAGATAGATCTCACTGTGGCTTCCACCAATGGCACCGGCATCTTCGGTCCGCAGACCTGCTCCGATCGGTCGAGAAGTCAGACGGTTTTCCGCACTAAGGCCCGCTCCCCCTACCTGGCCGTAATGCTCCCGAATCTGAGCTTAGCACAGCTCGCTAATCCAATAACAATAACAATAATGATTATCTAGAGCTTGGAATCAGAGCCGCGGTCTCCCTGAAGCTCGACCTCGAACTCGACCGACGGACGAACCGGCTCTCGACAGACCCCCGGGGATCGGGACGTTCTCAACTCGCTTCGATATCGTCTTTTCTAAATATGACACTCTGTGACGTCTCGTCTGGATCGCTGTGTTCATCGTGGATTGAATTTTGAAATTTTTTCGTTCTTGAATAGGAAATCATTCCTCGGACTGACATCTCTCGAGGAGACGATTCTGATGTGAGAGTTGTCGTTGGAACGATTTTCAACTGCAAACTGATAAAGACGTCGACGGCTTCGATTGGGATAAGCTTGGAGCTGCTCCAGAGTGAACTTAAACTCGACCGCAGCCATCGCGTAATAATGAATTTGGACACCACTAGCACCGGAGAGTTACGTTCGAAGGTGTGACCAACGAGTACCGTCAGTGAGTCGACTCAATATTTCATTGGATTGCTTCACGCTGTTGCTGAAGTTGAGGTTCCCTAGATTGAGGTGTTGGCGTTGTTTTCAGGACTCCCGAGGGATCCCCGCCGCCCGCCGCCGTTGGCTTCGCTATCTCGGAGAAAATTGTCGCTAAAATGGACCAATGAATCGGAACTAGACCATGCTTCATGATTCTCATTCTTTCTCATACGTGTTTAGGGATCGCAATTTCTCTTCAGGCTCTCGGTTCCGACCGATTCATCCGAGTTCCGCGATTTTCTCCGTGAATTCGTCGAGTTTCATGAACGAAACTCGAAATGTTCCCGCAATTTTTTTGGGGAAGAAGTTGGAAAACGATAATTCCAGGAAGAAGGCCGAGAGCAGAGCGAATCACAAGTGTTCCGTTGCTTCACTGGGCAATGGTCGTGTTGGAACGGATGGAGATCATTAGAAAATTTGCTAACACCCTACGGTGGGTCACGTTTCAAGCGTACAAGCTGTTCGCTCGGTCAGTTGCGCTGCTGTGTGCCACTTCAAATGGCTCTGTCCGCCCTGAATCCGAGCGACCCAGAGCAATCGACCAAAAATCCGAGTCCGCCGAGTCCGGACTCGGCGCTCGAACAGCGGTGCGAGCGGAACTCGTCCGAAAAAAAACCAACCATACTAGGCACTTGGAATTAAAAGCCGGATTCACTCACGGTTCTGTCTCCAAGGTGACGCACGTTGCACGGCAGGAACACGGTCCTTCCCTGTGTGGAAATCACGGTTGTCGGAGTGGAATTGTCGAAGTGCGGCGCGATTCTGTTCACGAGCGGCGGTGGAAGGTTTTGCATCGGAGGCATCTTCACGTTTGGGGCGTTTGTGACCTGCGTTTTTGTACGCCGGCTGTGCAGGCTGGCCCTCTGCCGATGTTGATAGCCTGCAAAGAGAAAAACACCTCATGGACAATGTTGTTGTTTGAGCAACAGGAGCTGGTCCGATAGCAGAAACTTGGCACACCGAAAGACTAAATAAACTGGTAGTTAGCTTCCAACAAGTGGCTGTTTGCGGTCCGCAGCTGACAGCCGGGACGAGTTTGCTGCCAAAGCAGGACGACAAACTGCTGTTGCGAAATCACTCTCTGAGCTGTCGTTGTTGCCCAAAAGACCAACCCTTGACCTCCTCGTTTTGTGTTCGGTGCTCTATTCTGTCGCCAGGATGCAACTCCAAGAGTCGGTGAGCGGAAGAGCAACGAACGCGTTATTCACGCGCGGAGCTACCCTTAATTTGGGGGCAGAATGAATTAATGAATGAATGGATGATAGATTGATTGATCGACTGACTGATTGATAAACGACTAGCTTCTGCTTCTTTGTCCGCTCCTCATTAATTAGGTTCCCAAGGGAAAGCTGGAAAAAGCAGATAAACAGAAAAGCGTTGCAGCTAAGCACGCGATCCATGATTCTCCTCGGGCGCCTCCTCGTCGAGTCGTCCCAATAGGGGAGAAGCACAAAAAATGCGAAGGAACGGAGGAACAATGGCGAGAACGGAGTTACGCGGAGACGAAGGCCCTGTACGAAGAATTAAGCCTGTCGACTATAGAAATATTTATATTTTCCATCGGAAACCTAGAAATAAACACATCGCCTATCAGGAACAGCGCACACTAATCAGTGTTCCTAATCCGGTGCGCCGATATCCGCGGTCCAGGGTTTTTTTCCGCTGATTTACAGCTGATCGCCCTTCAGATGATACATTTGTCACTCGCAACTTGGTTATTATCGAGCCCCCAACGAACATCAGCCGCGATCATTGAGCCTTTGGTCATGGCGGCATCCTGATGAGCTCGCTGAATGCGCTCCCGGCGGCGCCATGGTATGCAGAGCTCGACGAAATATGGAACGGTGTTTGCGTTCAAGAGCTGTAACTGACGCTTCAATCGGGATATTCGTCGCTCGGGACGGATGTTTCCCTCTGAGAGATATGTCACATCGAGACTCCCATTCATCATCTGTTTCAAAGCATCCATATTTTTGAGCGTGCCGACGAAGATACCTCTGGGCTCGGCAACTTTGTGGAAAACAGGGCACGAGCATTCATCAGACGCATTTGCTCAGGATAAACAGAAATGCGTCTGAGGGAGATGCTTCCAGAAACGTCTCTCAGTGTGGGGGAAGGAGGTGGGCGGACCGGATTTCGAAACGAGGTCGAAACATCCTACGGAATCGATCCTACGTAGTTCAACCATTAGCTTTCGTGGAAACGTTGGGAAGACACAGAAATCCATCTGATGACGACGATCCTCTTGAATAAGAGGTCCAAAAGGAGGAGAGATTCCGAAGGAGTATCGAATCAAAGTGAAGGGAAACGAAATCTCGAGCCTGAACACCACCCGAGATCAACCATACTGGAGACCGAATGCTTGGCCCCAAAACTCGGAGTTCACATCTCAGATTCTGCACACTTCTCTCTTCGAATGTCGTCCTAGATAGGGCCCTCATTGGCCATTGTTCTGGAGGTCGGGTATCACGACAGCATCGCGCTCTTGAAGCAGCTGGCTCGAAGCCCCCTCGCCGAAAATCTCCGAGAAGAATGGGAACCATGGAACTGGTTGCCGAACAAAGACTAGAGGCAGGGATGGAATTCACTGCTCGTGTTCTGATGATCTCCCACTCGAGGGAGCTTTCATTTCCCTGCGAATCGTAGACCTTTCGAAGTTGTCCGCAAACCTAAAATTCGATTTTAGCGCAAGCTCGCGTTAGATCCTAACAGAGTACGGCAGGTTCCATTGTCGATCGCTTCGTCGCCGAAAGTGGGTTCTCTCTTCGAGGTACTTCCAGAATGGCAGCCGGGAACTCTGAAACGCACGTCTCCATAGTGTGTCGTGCACGAGTTTTCACTCCCCTGAAACCATGGGACGCTTCGATATCCTTTGAGGTGGAAATATCAGGCAGCGAATCTGGCTCGCCTCTACATATTTCTGCAGACTCGATGCCCGTGAATTCGGCTGCGGTCGTTGATTCATTGGTCTCGGATGTCGACCGCGTGTTTGCGCTCGGGTGTGTCCGGCACTGTCTCTTGGACGCGATTGAAGGAGTCTGCTTCATGCGACTCAGATTCATCTGTTCAGTTGGGATGCAGCGAGTGGAAAGAACCATCCTCGATGCCGGACGAATGACGTGCATTGTTTACAACCACGCGAGCGAGCAGCGTATGGATGCTGGGAGGGACTTGAATGGAAAATCTTATTCTCGAAGGCTCATCGAACAAAACGAAGATCAAGGGTTCCCGGTGCAGAATTTGAGATCCAGAAGGAATCGAACAGGAATCTGTGCGCTCCTCGCACGGGCAGCTGTTCTGGCAGGAAAAAAAATCTGACAATCTGCAGAATGATAAGAGCAGCTACCAGAGACCGGTGAGGAAATAATTGTGCAATATGTTCTGAATACAAGGAAAACGCTGTTCCGTACAAGACATCGAAGTCGGCACATCTGTGGGAAAACATTCCCTGTGACAACCTGTGCTCTTTCCGCACACAAAAACTTTGATCAGGGGGAACTGGCGCCCAATGTCACCGCGGCATTCGCTGCCTTACATATTATTTGACTGCATACTCGATGTCGTCAGCGATCCAAAAAGAGGAATGAGTTATCGAAATGCGAACAAGCTATAAATCATCGCGTTGACTCTCAAGGGCTCCCCTCTTCCCTCAATTCCCCGAAATTTCGACAAAGTACATCCGATTCATCGTTCCCAGCGCCAACTAAGAAGTCATTGTACTCGAGGTCGGAGGACACGGTGTGACCAACTTTGAGCACCCAGTGATCGATGAAGGCTTTGTGGCCGAGATCTGAGCCGGGCTCTAAGGTTGCTTGAATTCCACATAATCCAAGTTTACTCTTCGCCTAACGGTTATGAGCCCGGAACGGCTGTCTCGTTCAAACTTAAAACATGGATCAAATACCACGTGAAGGTCATCGTCGAATGGCGTTCGTGTGCGTACGATGGCTGGCAGTGGAATTCTGACCTCTCAATTTGTCAACACGGCTGTGAGTGGAAGCGAGCCTGGCGGGCTTTGCACCGTTCACATGTATGTGACTCTCGTTCTCGACGCGTGCATTAATTGGAAAGAAGAACTTTCTCTTGCAAAATGAGATGATAATTTTTGCATGAAATGAAGGCATTCGTCACCTTGTAGAGGTTTCGATAGACGAGCGGCGTCCGCGCGGAAACGTCGATGGACAAATGGATCGAATCCCGCTCCACGACCAAGTTTCCTAACGGAGCCGTATGAGCTTGAATGTGAACAAATTTGCAAGTTCGTCCCGAATGGAGTTTCCTACAGCCTTCTCCACGGCCTCCGTCGCTTGCTGCCGATATCGCTAATTAGGACAGTTACGATGCAACGATATGTTCCGCTCTCGGAGAATCTTGAAAGTTTACAGACGCTCGTGTGTAGCAGCTATATATGACTGCTTGGTCCGGTGGCTTGCCGCAGGGACTGATAGTCTGAATCGAGAGCCGAGCTTAGATTGGATTCTTTCCATACAGGTCGTAATGAAATTATTCCCGGCGTTCGCTCTTGCCGCGAGTTTTAGGCAGGTAATTATGTATTTCCATAGACCTCAGCAGTGACGCTTTCCGTGCGTCATTTTTACCCTCGTCACGTATTCGACCTCTCCTCCCTCTCCCTACCCGTCGCTGCGATCGTCGTCATCGTTGTCGGAGACACCGTGCGCTTCGCTGTGTTGCCGCGAATCGAAGCTTTGAGTTCCGCTCGGCAAAACGTGTTCCCAGACCGGGAAGCGATGAGAATATGAATTCATCGGGGAGAGACTCCCATCCCTGCATCCACGATGAGGAGTCGCATTATCTCGATTGGGAACCGCGTCGACGAGGAAGAGTTCGATACATCGACACAACACGTTGAAGCCGAGTCGACTCCGCCGGACCAACAAGGACAGATGAGAAGTTCGAGAGGCAAGGACCGGTCGTTTCACGCGAGAAACAGATTTCTGAGGATTCGATGACAATGACACTTCAGCTTCCAGAAATGAACAGAAAATCGTTGGAGTTTGAGGCGCACGCGCGCTCGGTAGGGAGATGATTCGAGGCGAAGATGTAGTGCCTCCACCCCGGCCGCTGTTGAGGAGCTTAAGCTGGAACTTTGCTGCTTGAGACGTTGTTCGGTTCAAGTGGGTCGGGGGCACAATCTGAAAGGCCCCACAACAGATGGGGTAAGTAGCCTCGGAAGAATAATGGCGCGTCCGTCTCTTCTTCGTCGACAACGAACAATGGCTCTAACGGGGCTCTTGGATTGAAGCATAAGCTCCGCAACAGGCCTCCGTCGAGACGAGCGACCGACCGAAATCACCCCAAACTCTTCGTGAGAAGGGGACGACGGTCGACGGCCGTCAATGGAGACTCGTTTGTCTGAATTTTCAGTACGAAGAATAGGGTTGCTGGTGCGAGGCTGGGGGAACAACTATGGACGAGAGGAGATGACGCTGAATCGTTCACCAACCGCCTCACAGGTGTAGGATCAGCGGCGAGGCACCACCAGGAGCAGCATGGTGGATTTCGCGTGACGGGTACATCGAGCAACTTGGCGTGGGGTTGTGGAGAACAGTAGACGATAAATGAGATTTCTCACGGAGGGGCCACCGAGTATTCGGGGTGGGCCTTCACCATTTTTTTGCATCTCCGGGGCTGGACGCAATCACCGCGATTACGCGAAGACGGACACTTGCATTCCACGATAAGGGCGTGATCTCCCTCGAGAGGAATCCGGGAATCTCTCGCTGCGCTGCGGTAGCATCTTCTGGCTCATTGGCTCAAAAGACGCTGAGAGTAGGTTGTCATAGAGGAGGATAGATCGGCCCAGCTCAGATTGCATCGCGACCGATCCGTCTCAGGAGCTATGGGCACCTGACGGAGTCATTTTCCCACTCGTTAACGCATCGAGTGTAGTAATAGCTTGCATCCTATTGCGACGCATGATTGTGGCGGACGCGTGATATCCTCTTACCTGATACATTCGCCGAGAGGGCGAACGCCACCAACAGTATCGATGACACCCGGAAATGCATTGTGTATCCAAAAGTCACCGATTGACTAAACGCTCTCGAGAATCACTCTGAGCCATTCTCAGTCACATCACCACTTTTGGCCATTCAAGGCTGACCCAAGGACTGGCGGTCAAGGGGTACTGAATCCTGATTTCGTAACACTGCACTTTCAGAACATTCGCAACAAAAATGACCGTAATCGACAGAGGTCAGTGGAGATCTATTTTGCGTAGTCTCTGGCACACGTCTCAGAGCACGCTCTTAAATTCTCGACTGCGTGGATCCCTCCTCCGAAAAGTGGAGAGGAGCATGGAGAGGGTCAGAACACCTTTTCCCCTCGGGCCCCTCTTCCCTGTCTCCCCTCGCAGATTCGAAACATTAGAAGAAATCTGAAAAAAATGTACCTATTTAAAAAGGAGAGAATTCCCAATTTATCAAAATCGTTTGCACACGCATGTGGATGCTCCGCCACTCCAATATGTACTTTTTGTACATTTGATATTGCGAAAAACATTCCGGTCGTGGGCACTCATAAATATATTACAAAAATTATTCATTAACCGTGAATAGGATCCCACCACAGGATTCCCAAACTCTCGAATCCCATCGACTCCAAAACCCCAAACAAGCACGAATTAGTGCCCTCTGCTTGTAAAAGAAGAAAACTTCAAACATAATCGAGATCTTTCTTTTCGAGCTCACGGAGAGACTCTTCGCAACGACTTCTCCCCAACTTTTTGGTCAAATCACTGAGTTTTGCGGTTCCTACGGAGCTGATAGATGAGCCCGAGAACATTTTCAAGCAGCAAGTGGAAGTGATCGACGACCCAATGATCGGGACTTCGAATTCGCGAGCAAAGAGGGCGAATTGGGAAAAGGCCGATTGAGTTCGAATATGTCCGAGATTGACATGACACGCAGCTGGAGGTCAGACGACGGGGAAAAACCGAAGTTGGAGTCTTCAGGACGCCAAGGCAAGCAAAGGTTCGTGGTCACTTTTAGGCGAGGTGCGTTCTATCCTGCGACGAGCTCTTCACCATCGCGACTGCTCAATGGAATCAGAGTAAAAATGCTTCCCAAGACTCCGTCCACGAGACTGAATTCCTGAAATTACGCGCGCGAATGGAGTCTCTTGCCGAAGAAGAAACCGGCCAAGAGGCTAGCGGGGTCTGTTTCACGCGCGTCGATTTGGATACCGACTCTGATACAATCCTGCGCGGGAAGGATGCGGTCCGGCGGTTAGTGATTTATTGGATGCTCCCTGGCTCTCCTCCTCCACGAGCGTATGCCTCGAGCCTGTTCGAGCTTCCGGAGCCTGCTCACAGAATCACAGTTTGGAAAAGTCTCCCGCGATGAGAGAGAGAAATTAGAAGAAAACTCCAAACCGTCAAACAGATCCGGAGTTCCAGATCACTCGTCATCATATTCGTTCGGTGATTCCTACATCTCAGAACACATTCGGTGTTTTCTTCCACGCTGAGCAGCCATTCGAGTTTGTGTCGTTAAACTTTGCACGATGTATTTTTATCCTAAGCATCGAGAGTCTTTGGATGACTTACGCAGTGTCGTCGTCCAAGGTCGATGTCTTCTCTTTTCCAGCATCTGGATCCGTGATAAGTACATCAAATCCCCTGGGTCGGGTTGGACCGTACCTGTAAAAAAGACATGATCCGGATCAAGAGTATAACTGATGCGCTCTGGAATTCCTTTTAGCATCTGTTCGACTGTAGAAGTCAGGATGTGGACATTGAAGAGTATATTCGTATATAGGCACCAATACACGGTAAGTCCCCGATCCGAAAACAGGATGACGACCGCCCAGAATTTTCACAATTGAAAGCGGTTTTCTATATCATGCGTCATGGGGCTTCAATCGGGGAGCTTCAATGCTTTCGACCTTATCTTCTACAACTCCAAATTTGCGGTCGAATCAACCACCGACAAGAAGTTTTTGAAGTGCCAACTATCGCTGGGAAAACATGTAAGGGTTTTCAATTGAGTAGCCGACTTTCTGCCCAGGACAATCTTCCGTGCAATAGTCAATGGCGAGCTATCTTCAGCTGCGAAGGTCAACTCGGGATGTCCTCGAGGCACGGTACTTGGATGTCGCAATTCAATACTCGCAGGATCCGTCTATTTCAGCGAAATAGCGTCCGCTTGTCCACCATGAATTGCGATATAAGAGTGATATGATATGAGAAGTAATATCCATATTGAATAAACGCAATTTTTTGAATGGACCAAATCGCTAGACCCGAAGTTATCACTTGGAAGGTGGCTGGTAATGCAATGTGGCCAGTACAACGTCAGACGCCCCTTCTCGATCGAGGGAAAAGATCATTGTAGTTTATTTGCGGTTGTTGCGAGTATAGTATACAGATCGAATCCTTGTATGTCATTATTAGGGCTAAAATTGGCGCGGAAAAATCACGGAAGGCATTTCAGCGATGATTTCCATCGCTCAAACGCCCGAAATTAGACTGAAAGGATATAAGAATGCCGAAATGGGAAAAAAGGAGACCCAGAGCATTCAAAAATCGACGTTCCTGGAGTCGCCAATGCCGTGAATCGGGCGCGGAAATTCGCGGACCGCGCCAAACTCCCGGTCCTATTCATTATCATTATTGTATACAACTGACTCTCAACTCCAGGGAGCGGACGGAAATGAGCCAAGATAATTTCATTCCCTGTACTTCGTAAAAGCGTAGTTGGGGGACCTGTGAAGGATTTCTTGGGTAGAGTGATAACACTGGAAACTCCGGTTGGCACTGTTTATTCAGTTCTCCTCTTGACCACGCCGATCCAAGCTCGCCGGACTGACGCGAAGCCGTCAGTCTTTTTCGACGCTGACCGTCTATGGTCTATGCTGACTGCCACTAGTTGGCTCTGCTCTCGCTGTCTGTCCTCTCAATGCTGTCCCACCGTATCGGTTCTACGTCATCAATCGCTTTCTGGCTCTCTAGCTAGAACCATCTCTTGGGCGCTGACATCTCATTGAATCGCGCGGATGTAAATTATAGACTGTTCAGTTCATTAGTTCTACCGATAATAATCAAACAGCCCTCAACGGTTTGGTATGACATCAAAAGTAGGAAATGCGACACTTGCAAGAAGTTCCAGGAGAAGTGTCGTCTTTAAAGGCATTCCTTACATATCATGATACGCGCAGCTTGTGGTCGAAATGATGGACAAATGTTTGTGAAAGTTGAATGAAGTTATGAATTTTGTGGAATTCTTTAAACCAGTGGTTCGCAACCTTTTTAAAGTCGCGACCCCCTGAGCGACTCAAAATAATTCCGCGACCCCCACATGGAAAACCATCGCAAGGCGTAATGTTGCTTGGACTTCAAGCCTGTTGTGTTGTTTCGTTCTAATTATAGACAAGAAAGAGAAAGTCTGCTCACAGAGGTATACAAGAGAGGTATTGTGCGAGCACTGAGATACCCCTGCCTCAACGATAACCAAACCTGTGGCAATCCTTGCCGCTGGTGGAACGAGACTAGAACGGTATCACATCGCAGCTCCATAAACTCTCCACGCTCCTCCGAATTCAAAGAGCATGATTCGAGGTCCTCGGTGAATGGATCATAAATACGTTTGAATGATCGGCACGACGGCAGGGATTCTCACTACACACTTATTGTTAGGGAGACCTGAGAAAACCTCGCGACCTCCAGATCGAGCTTCGTGACCCCCAGGTTGCGGTACACTGCTCTAAACCTTATAGACACAAGAACTCAGTGCCCATGTATACATATATTGCTCGAAATCCGGGGCGGAGAGTAGAACGAAGAGAGAAGCAGCCTGGTTCCCTCGAGGATGACGATGAAAGTCAGAAGAAACTACCTCATCGAGGCAGTTGATATGTCAGAGTTAGTTGTGTTATGCAATACTTTCTGAGAATAGAGGGGAACTATTACGGTCCGATTACTCGATCACTGGAAGAGCAATTTACAAAAAAGCCTCGTTTCTCCCGCACGGACTCGAATATGGTCGCATTCTCACCTCGGACATTCGGTGGCAGACGATTCGCAGGCATTGTTTCCACTCGTCCTGAAGTCGTGCTGTTCCGTGAATATACCGTCTTGGAACCCCAATCCCCCAACGAAATGAAAATGCAGATTTCGTTACCGTGAATTCGATAACAGATATCCAAGATCACAATAAGCTACCAAGAGCGGGAGATGATTACGCCATTTGCGTAGCTCAAGCCTGTATTCGGACTGATTTCGATTGTCGTTGTCCTTTTTGGTGTAACAATGTCGGCTCGACCAAAGCACATGGGTCCGCGGTATGGCGATTTGGGAACAATGAGAAAAGACGACGTTGTGTTTACCCGAATGCGGTAGAAAACACGCGAAAGTGGTGATTTCTCGAGAGAAATTGTCAGACTATCACGATCGCCATGACGCGGATTTCAACTTCGAAAAAAGCTCCGGAATCCTTTCTTGGTCAGAATTGAACAGATTCCACAATGATCGATGCGAGTCTGCATTTCGGGTGCCGCCGATTCCAATGCTGGGAGAGGAAGCCTTACGTGGGAAGAGTATCGATTTCCAACTCAAAATTAGCATCGTAAAGCGGGGCAACATGAATTAGACTCCTGAGTCTCTCCAAATATACCATCCTAAAACGCTCAAGAAGAAAGGGAGTCCAAAACTCCGCAGGCTGCAGACTGTGTGCTCCTTGCACGGATGGTGCTTCTGAAATTCTCAATCAGACGGCCTATTCCTGATGAATCGGAAGCATTCTACAAGGTTGATACAAATTCAACGCAGCACTTCGTTTTGCTCTCATTCTTTCAGAGGGGACCCGACAGACCTCGTTCTGGCCCGGTTCCGTGGCGTCATCCTTCGTTCAACGTACCTGAGCTGCCCTAGGGTTTCCGTAATGGAAATGCGCCGCGATTTCATTTCTCATAGGCGCCTCCGAACGCCTCTAGGCATCGATTGTCATTTCCGCGACAGGGGATGAAACTTTCTTGAATTTGTGTCTTTGAAAATCGCAAGGATCGGGCTGCAAAAAACACTAGAACGAGGTTTTCCAAGTTCCTGCTAAGGAATCAGGAGCGAAAACATTGATATCAACACGAGATACACGGGTAAAGTCGCGTTCGAATGACTTGAAAGCGAGAACTATTGCCTCCTCATATGCAACCGTTGTAACAAGTGGCCTGCACTACAACGCTGAAAATGAGAGGAACGATAGACTAACACCTCTGTAATGCTTCTTCCAACAGATTCAAGTGGGCGTGGATTTGTGTTTTTGAAAATTCGTGAACATGGTTCCTGGAACCACGGAACCCTCAATTATATCATTCGTGATTTTCAATGCGAAACCACGATACCGTTCAAAGTCCCTTCGCAGTTTTCCGCTGATCAGTGACCCCTTCTTCTCAAGGAGAATTTCAACAAAAATCACCTATGAGATCAAAAATATGAATAGATATGGATGAATATAAAAAATCACCTATATGGCTGAGAAAACCTCGATCTGTTGAGTTCCGCAAAAATACGTCACGATTCTTCAACCTAGCACTCTATTTCTTCGACCTATCGCGTAGTCGTGGAGATGAAAGGTATCTCCCGAACAACTCGACTCGTGTGCCGAGTATGAATCCGAGGATAGCGATTCACCGATAGACAAGGTACTTTATTTTCCGGTAGCTCGGCATCTTGATCCAACGAAGACATGGCCCCGGATAGAATTCCTTGCGGACTTGACAATGGGGATCGTTCTTTCACAGGAATGCGTCACTTTGAAGATCGCTCCCCTCGACTGCAGTCTGCCACAGAGATATTTCCGTCTCGAGTCCATGCCTCTAGCAAACACAAAGTTCCGCAATCACTGCAGGAATGACTCCGAGAAGATCTTTAATCGATTCACCAGAGATGACTGCTTAAAGCCTCCATATTCCAGAGAATGATTTCGAAATGTTGCCCCTAACGAACTAGAGCGAACTAGTTAGTTTATCGCGCACGAATCAGCCCTTGTTCGATTCCGTATCTCCGAAATTAAAGGTCTCAGCTTGACAATGTTTCGATAACTGCAAAGTGTACCATACAACTCCCACAAGAGATCAGATAACATTTGTTTATTTTGTCATCATATTGTGTTATGGACGTTGACCTGGAAAACACTCGATGAAAACTTGTTGTTTGGACTATGATATCGAGTCGTCCACGAGTTTTCTGAGCCTTTCGCATATCTATCACAGAAATCTTCGCTCAGGGTTGAAACAAACAGGAGCGGAATGGGCAGAAACATTTGGACATCACGACGTCGAGTACGCGAGAAGCTCCTTTTGCTTCCCGAGGTCCAAGCGTTCCAATGATGAAGTATATATAAGCTTCTTCAAGACGGCAGCACTGACCAAGAACATTATTCCGCGACAAGAAACAGTCCGACAAGCGCTCTTGTTTTATTTTTTAGAAGGACCCGAATCTTATTTACAGGTAAGGTGAAGTACAATAACGGCTCTGAATTTTCTTCCACCAGTTCTGGGGCAATGCATCTTGTGTAACTGCCCGCGGTTGGTCCGTCAACTGCATGCTTGGCACTCCTACTTCAACTTATCCGTCGAATTTTCGCTCGATCAACTGATGCGAGATGAAGTGGATGTATACAACCACGGTCGCTGCGTAGATCGGCCAGGCTGTGTATATCAATAGATGTCGACGAGTGTATTCATCGGTGCACGAATCCATCGCAGAACTGAACTTGAGGGGAACAACCACTTGCTCGACAACCCCCACTACGGAATCGAGAAACACTAGCATCGCTGTTGAGATGGCCAGCCAGACTCTGTAAGTGCTTGGATTCCTGGAGCCACAGATGAAGCATTGAAGGAAGAGCATCATGGCACCAAAACCGTAAACTGCGAAAACCACGAAATGGAAAAGATTCCGTTGTTCAAAATCGCGAAAAAGTCCGGTTGTCTCATCGACAGTGCAGTTCTGGATCAGTCTGGAGAATCTCTCGAAGTCCGAGTTCAAGATTTCGCAAGACAACACAAAGATGTACGTAGACCATATCGCCATCAGTGAGAGTAGAATCACGGATATGATTCGCAAAAACCAGATGAATGACTTGAAGAAGCATGATCTGCCCTCACGCTCAACCGTGGGATTGCTCCCGTCGACGCCGAACGACACTGACCAGATTGTTACAACTTTGATGGATCTTGAGAAAAACATCTCGGTGTCTCAATGCATCAACTATCGTCCTGTGATCACCAAAAGCACTCTTCGATGTTAACTCAACCTGACGCACCCGCGCTCACCTTGGAACAAAGTGTGCCGAGGGTCGACTCTTTCTGGCGACGCCGTCTCTCCCGCGCGGTATTTTCGAGTAGCACTGGAGCGCACAATGGTCCGGCGGTTGCCAAAAGTCATTTCAGTCAATTTGTGAGTTCCGCCGATAATCTTTCCGTTTCTTGTTGACCATCAGAGGGACTCGTAGAGAAAAAGTATGCGGTATTCTGTATGTTTGGATATTTCTGGACGAAAAAAATTAGAAATTTTATTTGAACGCCGTAGACTCACGTGGGCAGAATTGGAATGTCACAAAGATCGTGCTCATGCATGAGCGCTCGTAGTAGTGTTAGCGCAGTCGATGATTGTGGCCAGCTTTTGACGGGAAAACGTTTTTGGGTTCGAAAGAGCTGCAATTTTATCACAGAAGCCCCCATTCGATTTCGGGATCACGATGATCATCATGGAGCCGTCAGTATGGTCGATCGCGAACCCCCTCAAGGTACTGGAGCTTCAGTATGAATACGCGTTTCTTTCTGGTGGAAGTAGATGAAAGTTGGTCGTTTTCCTGAAGAATTGTAGATCACTTCGGGATCGTTCAGGAAAACTTTACATATACAGTGCTACCTCGATTATATCAACCTCGATTATATCAGCCCCCATGTATTTCGCCCCGGATTATATTACCTCTTATGACCCAATATGACGCCCACCCAACCCACTGTGCGACCCACTGTGTAACCCACTGTGTTTCCTCAGTGTGGCCCACTCTTCGGCCCAGTGCGATCCCACATGACCCACTTCATGGCTCTCTGTGATGCTCTCTCGATTATATCAACCTCGACATCAATTGGTTGATATAATCGAGGTAGCACTGTACTAGCTTGACGGGTTGATTGACAAACAATTCCAATGTAACCGGTGTAATGGATGTCATGCGGTGTATTTTTGCGAGGTTCGAGGTTTCGAGGTGGCCGGACAAAAGTTGAGGAATGAAGAGAGAATTGATTAGGGAATAATAATAGGACTTTGCGGGTCTTCTGGTAGGAAGCAGAGAGAGGCGGCATGAAGGCATATTCTAAACAACGAGCTTGTCATTCTATCTGCGTGTGAGCTCGCGTCGAATCGTGGGGAAGGGCGGCAGAATGGTTCAACCGTTCTTGCATTCGCTGCCGAAAACCAAAAGACGACTTTTGAGGCCACAACGGGTACGGAGCGAGCACAGGCCTTCCGCGCTCGCCGCGTGGAGGCCGACTTGGAAACCACTGAAGCCGCGGTCTCACCGCTGCGTGGTACTAGTTCCCGGGTAGATGCAGTTTATGGTTTATCGTCCTTGTTTGTCAGTTTCGATGCGATCCCCGAGGAAGGTACGAGCTTCCTGGGGCGTCTTTGTATACCCGAACGTGGCAATGTGCGGCACTTCAGTTTGGACGAAACTTCTTGGAGAAATGAATTCGGCATAATTGTAAAGAGCATACCGTTGTGATGGTGTGTGGTTTATACTGGATTCGAGAGCGATTTATCTGAGAATCGTGGCTTTCTTGATGGATCATTTGCCCGAGGAGGATATAGTTCACTTCAAACTTTCAGCCAACTGTTTCAAAATGTGTAAATCTTCCAATATCCCGAATATGAGCAGAAGCAATGGGTATCGAGATCTGCCGAAACCCGTTTACCCGAATCGGATTCTTTGGCCGAACGACTGATCTCACCGCGAATCAAGTTCATGCAAATTCGTGCTTTGCGTCATGAGAGCTGTCACGGTATCATCGGTCAGGTTATAAATGTGCCCGTCGACGACGACACAATGGTGAAGACCCTGCCTCGATAATCCAAGCCTTAGGCCCGGGCGGGGACCTTCTCGTCCAAACCAGAGAGAGCTTCTACTATGTGTAACCACGACGCCTGGATACGCAAGTTTATACTTCTACCGCGGACGTTGTCCCGCACGAACCATCATTAGCACCCGCGGTACTAACGCCGCCCAGGTTTTTGAGTAGATCTAGGCTCTCGTGGGATTTCTCAAGGTATCTCATAATTCATTGGTTGCTTCCCTCTCACTTTCCGCGATCCTGAAATTCCGTTTCGATGAGAATGGTTGTTTCGGAGCATTCGAGGGATGATATTTCTCTAAAATGGTTTTCGTGAAGGATCGATTCTTCCCCCTTCCGATCGATTTAATGGATCGCGCTCATCTGGTCGAACGTGTGTTGTGCTGGGGAAAAACGAAAATTTCATAACATAACATGACCACCTATTGTCAGGAAATCGATGCGACTGGATCCATGTTCGCGGCCGTTACTCGTCAGTGATTTATGCCCTGATATATGATGTTGTGTTAAGACTCAGATCTTAGGGTTCAAAATTATCTTATCTGTAGAAATTCTCCCCCGTATAGACTGGAGCTAGAACTCACGATCACGTGAATCGATGTGAAAGACAGGTGTTGGGCTTGCCGTAGGAGGTAGAAGTCTCCGGCGAATACTCCTCCCGAGACAATGTCGGTTGCAAAGACTAAAAAAGCCCGCCTCCAATGCCATGGATACAGGGTCGCACCATGAAAGACGATGGATCGCAAATGTTTGCGGGAAGGTTGTCAGCGATTCTCTGTTCTTTCGGCGAAGCTCTCGGGCGAGACGCGAGGGTATCCAATCCGACGAAAATATCGCTTCTGACGTCAAAGATCTAGCAAGTCTGACACCTTGCTTTCATCGCATTCCCATCCGGGAGTGAGCCCTGGATCACCCTCTCGTTTGAGCAGCGAGACACCGATCTTATTCATGGAGGAAAGGAAGGTCATTGCGCCCACTTCGTTGAACACACGAGTCTATCGTTATGCTCAAGTTGCAACAATCTCGGGGCCTTCATCGAGCTGCTGTTGCTGCTACTGCCATAACGGCATTTCTCTGATTAACGGGAATCCTGATGTAGCTTTGGGAGAGTCTTCTCCGTAGGCTACGACCCGAGGTTATCAGATATTCCATTTCTTCATTCAGATTCTATCTTTATTCGATCCATCTCGTCGGACGATTAAAATTCGAAACCACTTAGAATACGCTCACAATCACTTCAGGAGTAGTTGGTCTATCGAGAGAAGCGAAAGCGCCCATGACTCCCGGCCTCGGTTCCTTCGTTTCTTCCCACGCAGTTTCGCGGTCGCTTCCATCTGACATTATCTTCAAGCTCTTGGGACGTGAATTCGATCTCGTTGATCATAATCACGTATGCATATTTGTCCACGTTAAGACAGGCATGATTGGAAGCCGACGGGACGTAGAACTCACCGACACTGAGCGGTATCCCCTTGTGATTCCTCTTGCTCGCCATGCGGAGGCTTCCGTGGGGAGATTCCGACGAACAGTGAGGAACCGCTTGGACCGCGGAGTTCGAATTGAGAGACTCGTCGCCTTCGCGGCGCGAAAAACTCGTAGACCCCATTCGCTCCTGCCATCATCGAATCATGAAATACTGAAGCACGTGTCCCATCATGCACAGTGGCAGTCCGAATCGATTTTCATTGGAATTCCTTCCGGAATAGGACGTTGTGTGTGTGTGGTCTGCTGGAGGGGTTCCTTTACCGTCCTTGGCCAAAGCGTATCGAGTATGGCTGAGAATGCGAATTCGACTGAGGATGATTAGGGATGTAGATATGTCGCGTACCCTAAGCTCGCGCGTATGAAGAACCCCATCTCAGACCATAAAAGCATTCAGAACTTTGCTTGATTGATCAAATTTGTATGTCCTGACAATTTTCCATGGTGAATCAATTTCCCCTCTACCATGATAAATTACCGAAACATACACCTTTGATCAATCAAGGAAAGTATGAGTGATTCATAGTATGAAGAACCCCATCTCAGACCATAAAAGCATTCAGACTCGCGCGTATGAAGTTCATACGCGCGAGTTTAGGGTAATTCCATGACAAAACAGTTTCATTAACTGGAATTTGGGAGTGACTGATAATCTTATAATTATTGCCACTGCCTTTCGTAATGATTCTGTGTATCCAGATGCGGATCATCCTCGTTTCTAGACCAATCGGCGAACTTATTTTGAGGAACATACGAAGGAAAACTTCAGCTCATTGTCAGTGCGCAAACCAAGCGATTATCGTAGAGAAACCAAGTAGAGTAAAGAAAACAATAAGGATATGATAAAATAAACTGCAGTTGTTCATCAAAAAAAAATCCCAGTACAGCGAACACGGTGTCGCCATCGAACACGTTTCGTTCCACCCAATGTTAGTAGCAATGGACGTTTTCAACATCGGCTTCATATAGAGCCGAACAGAGAAAATAGTTCGCCATACTGAGAAGCTGTTTATAATACGGCTTGTTGTGACGAGATTCTACTTAACCGGGATTAGGAATAGCACAATATTTAGGCGAGTGGCTTTGAAGGTTCGCCAGATGTCATAATCGACCGGAAGGGATCCGGGCCTAAAAAGTTTCGGAACCACTGCCGCAGATGTAGCGTGTTCGCGGAAAGGCGTGAGTTTGAGCCAGAACGGCTTGAGAAGCGTCTTTGTTATTTGATTCGATCATGCAAACGGTCGCGAAGGCCGTTTGGGGGAGGGGCGTCCGGGGAAGAACGCCATTCCTCTACCATGGATGATTTTGTGCGAGTAGGCGGACGGCCAGCGGAGCGCGAAGACTTGAAGACTTTGGAATCCCCAAAGCGATTACGAAGATGGCGAGCGTGATGTAACCGCTTTCCTGAGCAAAGGGTTCCTCAGGGCCATTTAGTTGAAAAGCCTTCTCTTAACCCTTCTCGTTTTGAAAGGCCTCGAAGAAAAACCCGGCTTGGCTTTGGCGTTGGATGAAGCTTAGCCAAAAGTTTGAATTAAATGGCCAGTTCCGTCCGCTCACTTGCTGGCCCGCGTTCTATTCTGTTCCTCGGCCTTTTCAGACAGTTTTTTTTTCGTGGAAAAAACGTCTTGCGAAAACTCTTCAAATGACCGCAAGGCGCCGCTCATGGGCAGCTTTTTATGGGTGGTAAGTGGTTCGCTTTCGAGAACAGTGGCTGTGGTATTCGGTCAAGTTCATTATTTCAGCTTCTTGTCTGTCTCTCCTTTGCTCACTCTGTTTTTTACCTCATTGTCCTTCTTTTTTGCCTCGACCTAGGTGCCCCTCCGAAGCTTCAGAGGGAGCTCCTCCAAGGCCGAGACAGGGATGCCCGCTGAGGAGCAGGCGTTCCAATTTTTCAGTGGAATGGATGTCATTCGTAGACATTGACTGTACGCAAGTCGTGGTTTGGGTATCGAGTTCGTTTCGGGTCTGTTTTTCTCGTCTGTAGCCATGAATATGCAAGAACTTTTTGATTGAGTGTGAATGAATAATTCAAGCTTAAACGCGAGGAATGTCACCAAGGAATGAGTGCGGAGCTCCTGTTGGATTCCGCAAACGAGCCCGAGTCGGACTCGAAGCATGGAGCTGATATTCATCGCTCTCGTTTGACTGCATACTGCGTTTCTATCGCGTGCATCGCAGCCTGACTTCAACACGTCTGTGCGCTTGAACAGAGCAAACGAAGCGAACAGTTTCATGAAATAGTCATTTGTTAATCCGGGGGTGTTACCACTACTATCTCCGGTGGCTGAGCAAACACGCAAACAACTCCTAACGAGATGGCGGCTGGCGGGGAGGCGATGCACACATCAGGTCAAAAGCGTCGTATGGTACGGGAGCGACGAGAATACTCTCCACCATACACCTCTCACGATAGCAGTCTGTTCATTGAATTTTATCGTGATATGGTGAGATCAATAGACAATCATAGCATCTTTCCAGGCACCTGCGTGTTCTCTTTATTTCTGATTGAAGGAGACGGCGCGGCGTTTCCGGCAAAGAGTTTCAAGTTCCCCAAGTGAATCGCGTGATCTAGTCTCGGCTAGTGCCACCACTCCAACAAGGTGAGACTCGACACTCACCGGAGGCCTATGTACAAAAGCAGTACACTTTGTCTCTACTTTGTCTCGACCGCTGGATTCTGAGTCTTCCAGACTATGAATATCAGAAACAGAGCTGTTTCATGTGTGCATATCTGAATCGTCCGTCGCAATCGAAATATTGATAGCGTGGTTCCTGGGTACAGATATTTGCGAAGAAGGCTTTGAGCTTTTTCTACACCGTGAAAATGCCTCCCGGTTGCGGCTCGGAGCGGGGATTCGCTGAGTTCACGTTTGAGCGTGGGAGGAACTCGTACACGAAGAAGTTCCGTCGACGGGCTGACAAATATCAAGCCGAGAAAGAGCAACGCCGCGCCGTCGTCCGCGAGTCAATTTGGGAGCAACTTTTCGGAAAACTTGAGAAATGTCGCTTCCCGTGTGGAATTCCCACCTCACCCAAAGTTCACTTCTGCGATAACGCAAGAAATTTTTAGTCAGAGTCCCGTAGCTAGTCGGTTCATTTTTTGCGATGAAGATGTTCACACTGGAGGAGTAGCCAATCTTCAAACTATTTGCTCTCGATTGGAGTGTTCAGCAGGCGAGTAACATTTCGTTGATTTTGAGGTAAGAGCATTCGCTGTTTCCCTGCTCCTTGAACTGTCCTCATCTTTGTTGAATCCCTACCAGAGGAGAATGTATTCAACCCTTCCATCCACAGTCGACTCTGCAGGCGTTCTACAAGCTCATCCGGTTTTCCTGGAAACTTTCATCTGAACAGTGTTTCCCAATTTAGAATTGATTTGTAGGTCGGGCTTCGACTGAACTTCTCCTGGGAATCACGTCACTGTGTCGTCGTTCGGTGGAAAATTCCGATGCGTTTTCCAGAACAGAATTGTAGTGCGGCAATGAGCGCCACACCCTCCATCGAGAGCAATCAACTGCGAGAAAAAACATCCACTCGACGCTCTTCGATTCCGAAATCACAACCGAGGGAACGGTCCGTCTATTTTTGCCGTCTGGTTTTCTCAGAAATCACAGTGAGACCGAGCAGACTTCCCCGAAAGCTTTGTCGTCAAAAGATGAAACGTCATCAGAAAGTTGTTCACGAGAATGTGCTTTCGAGAATTCGTTTTCCGTTTCTTTCTGAGTGGGAAGGGCACTGCGAGAGGGTCCTAACTAGCATGGCGACCGATCCAGATCGCAATCGTCAACTATCGCACCAATACCAAGAAGGCAAGGAACGGGATCACGAGAGGCGAATCGCAGGGATCGCCTGGCACCATCGGGGGAGCGCGAGCATCCGCAAGCTCAGATCGTGGCCAAGCCCCCGTGCGAGTTGAGGAAGCACAGACGAGCGTCATGCTCAATCCGGGAATTGAAGGAGATGAGGTCTCCATCGGAGTGCTCCAAAGAGATGTTGTGGGTGCTTAGTTCTGCTAGAGAGAGGATCCCCCGTAGTTTCCACATGTTTTCTCCTCGCCTCGCGAAAATTCTCAGACGGCCACGATCTCGGCCGGCCGTTATTTACTCATACTGGAAGCATTTATACGAATACTCGAAGACTCTGGTACTTCGACAACTATCCAGTGGGGGGAGAATCATTTGATGGACACGTTAGAACTCTCAGAAAAGTATTCTCCTCTAGGAAGGAAATAAGACGGACCAAATTCTTTGAAAACGAAACCTTCGCCTGCGTAAAACCCCCAAACCTCCACGTACCTGGAGGTTATCGAAAATCGTGATCCAGCGGTTCTCGAACTATTTTCTCGCGGAATCTCGCCACGGGAAATGCTTTGGGGAGTGCCGCCAAACGGAGAATCACGGGTTACCTATGTTCTCTGTCTCCGGCGTCATTTGCGATGATGATATATCATCTTTCGTGTCTGAAATGTGTACAAGGGGTAGCCCCACAAACAGGAGGAAATGGCGACGGCAATGGATTTGTGATGGCCGATTTCTCGCGGTTGTTCCAAGGATTCTCTTATATGAAAATGCTGTTAGTAGCTCCAACGGTTGGTAGCTCCGACAAAGGTGAACGGAGCACCAACCGGGCAACTGGCGAGCCCTTTTTCATCTCAATTTTTCTCACTTCATAAGTGGTTTCCGCTTCGTCTTCATATTGTCATTGGCAAACAACGGCCTGGAAATGAAAATCGATCATCGATCACCATTGTTTGTGGCGTCGGCGATGGGGCAAACGCCACTCACGTAGTTGTTCCATCGCAAAACGTGTTTTCTGGTGTTGGAGAGGTGAAATCCGAGACATTCAGAGAGTTCCGATCATTGGGATCATATGAAACGATTCAGACAGAACCAATAGAAGAAAAATGGAAACGCAGCGAGGCAAATGGACGAAAGCTGGGATGTAAGGCTCTAGGAATAGGAGCTTTCGGAGCCAACTCAACAATCTCTTCTTGACTCCGTCCTCTCCTCGACATGATTTGGCCAAAGGACCGCCAAGCCGAGCAGAAGAGAAGGCATACAGCTATTGCTAAGGCCGCGAGCAACGTATAATTTTCGAGAGGCTGGCTTCGGGATCCGGCAGCGAATGAGCGGGCCACGAAGTTGGAGGAAGGTCAGATGAGCCGAGCAAACAGCTTGCAGTAGACCCGGAACGTTATCCAGAGTTGTCCGAGCTAGCTTACCCGATCTTGCCGTAAGAGTCGCCAGAATCGTCACGTCAGCACGTTGAGAGTGGACGTGTGCGTGTCTCTCGCTGTGATCGCGTGATCGAGTCGGGCACAAACAGTGACCAGCAGCCGGATGGCCACCGAGCCATGCATTCACACTCTTTTTCCACAAGAGGAGACATATTCCACTACAAATAAACAAACAGCTGCATTGTTCGCTTCGGACGCTTGGGCAGCAATAGTCACAAAAGACCCCGAGATTTGTCAGGAACCCCTCGAAGCGAACACCGAATCACGTTCTTCTTGGGCGTGGAAAACAAGTGCATGTACATAGTTGACCGAAGTTTTTTTTTCAGAAGTCCTCCGACTGTCTGCGAAGGGAGAATTCATCGAAAAGTGTGATCGGAAGCAAGACGTGACGGACCGAAAAGGAGTTCCGCTCGGAACTGGTCTCGTGGTCGTAATATTTCCTTCGCTTCCTTTGCGAATCAGGTGAAAGTTTCGAGATCAGGTTACAGCGAAATTACAAGTCTTGCCTCTACCGAGCGGCCGAGCCCCATTCTGCGTTACAGAGATCCTCACAGCTTCGTGAAACGCGTCCTCCCTCTTTCTCGTTCGCTCGTTCCCTATTCCCCCCTCTAGACCTCGCCGTCCAAGAGTTCGAGCAACGTTCGTGGCCGCCGCCGCCTCCTCCTCCTCCGCTTCTCCTTTCCGTTCAAGTGCTGCTTGCAATAGCCCCCTAACCGACCTCGAGCGAGAAACTCACTCCAAGGCAGACTATAATTTCGAGTTGCCAACTCAGGCCTCATTTCTGCCGTCTTACAGCGTTATCAGCTCCGCATTCTATAGAGTTCTCGGGGAACTATTGCGTTCGTAGCCGTAATCGCGGCCGGTCATCCGAGGAATGATGACCTCGCTTTCTTTTCCAAACGTTCTAGAAAGTTCTGTTCCTTTCCATATTTATAGATGTTTTTGAACCATTGTCTAACACTTCCGGTCCCGAGAATTTCCCTTTGAGAGGTGAACTGCTAGTTCTCAAGCATGCCGGAGGGTCAGCAAACACTCGGGAGGAACTTTCCAAAATGTGTGGAGCTCAACACAACGTTTAGCAGTTCCAAGCTGAGAGCAGTGCATCCAACTTCGGTTGACTGATTCGCCTCAGTGAGTGGACACAAGCCTGGGAACAGGTTGGGGCTTGGTGGCACCAAGTTGATAATTAAGGAGGTCGTCCCGTGCTGTTCCGCGTTGGCAAGCTTCCCCTGCTGTAGGTTCCCCTGAAAGGAAAGCAGGTGGGCTGACTGGCCGGCAGAGTGACCGGCCGACTGTCCATCGTTCACCGACAACAAGTACTGAATACACAGAGCTGGGGCAACTCCCGGAGGCAGAATGGTCTTCTATCAGCAACCGAAAGAGGACACACAGAAACAACGCGAAAGAGCATAACAGTAAACTCAAGCATGACACCATATGCAGTCCTGCAGTCGTTCAGTTTTGTTCTGCCCTGTGCGAGTTCATCTGAAAATCTTATCAGTGATCCCAATGTCGAGTATTTCGGGGTTCCGCATCGATTTCCCAATAGCCGGTGGATGCCACAATTTGAAGCCATTCAAGGACCAATCGCAGCGTTCTCGAGTGATTTCCTTAGTAACTTTGACTTCTCCAAGCGCACAAAGATTTCCTTGTGACGGCACCCGTCATAGGGATCTTCACCGTGTGTTCGTCGAAAACAACTCTGCCAGGGATGCCCGCCGAGCTGCCCGCAGAGGCAGGTAAGGCTTTACATGGAATGCGGTCGGCGGAGGAACCTTTGAGTGTAGTTATCACCATTTTCGAGCGAGGAATTGAGTCAGACCATCTCATTCTTCCCCGGGATATCTTATTGCACTCATTTTCCATCTGAAAAAAAAACGAATCGAACCGTTTTGCTCCAGTTCAACTTCTCGAAACGCTTGACAACGTCGGAGAAAGACCTCGATCGTGAACGTTTGGTTAATTCAAATCTCCGGAAGTACGATTTTAAGCGAACAGTCCTTCTCATTGATGAGAGATTGAAAAATTGGATTCGATTCTCTCAGTGCCATCTAAAAGCGATTCTCAGGGAAACTTCGGACCGCGCATCTACTCCGGGTTTTTCTCAACTGGGAGGATCGTCTCGTGCTTTGCCACTCTGTACCAATATTTGGTATATTATCGTATTCCTGTGGTGTGGCTCGCGGGAGTTCGTCAACTGACGCCTTCGGCCCACGAGTTGAGAGCCCCTGCACTAATTGTGAAGCAATGGGAAATCCGCAGCTGGTTGCGATGTAGCGTTTGTTGACACAGCATCATGCAATATTTGCGGGAAAATGTGGTTTTACCTCGAGCGATTGTTGGAGGGGGATTCGACTCTGATCGGGAAGGAAGTCCGATATTCTAGATTGGCAAACATGGGAGGGGGAGAATCCCCTTCCATGGGAAGTTGTTGTCGATTCTCTTTTTGAGACGCATCCCGAAGCCTACGTCATATACGTTTGGTGACTGAACCCATTCCGAGAGAACCGAATCTGTGTTTTTGGACATGAAACTTCGGAGATGAAACGATAGCAGCGGCGTCAAAAGCCAAAACAACAAAAGAAATAGTAGTGACATGTAGTTGCGTGGATTCAGACAAATAAGTCTTGAATAATTCAAGAGACACCGCACTATAGAAGGGCACGACTGCCATCCTGAATGAATATGCGGCGATAACGCCTACTTTATCTTAGAGACTGCCGTGTCTTCAGCTGTCAACTCTACCGCGTATCTCGGAATCGATGCCGAAGTCTCAACAGAGCAGAAAACAAACATGGCAAAAAGCACATTGTATTTTATCTATTCGGAGTCATACTCGACGTGTGTGGCGAAGTCCTCTACGCGCCACTAGCCCCCGACTGTACACGGTTCCTCTCCTCTAAGACGTTGTCGCTGCCGCGCCTGTTCAAATTTATTCCCTGGTCCATAGTCCAATCTTGATATTCATTCATTTCGTTTATTACATCTCTTCTGAGATAAGTACATATTCAACTTGGTAAAAAAGTATATATGTATAACCTGTGTAAGCTTTAAATCGTACTAATTCTGATGCATCTGTTTGCATGATATCGTTCGCATTGTATATTATCGCTCTGTACATAGTTCACCAAAGAAGACGCCATCACTGGCAACATAATAAACGCTTTTCAAGATATCGTTCGCATAATCCTCCGCACTTTACACAAATACAGTTGGCTGATGGTTCATGATAAGACTGGTTACTGGTTATTCCACAACAAAAGATGAAACCCATGGACTGAATACAAATTGATGACGTGACGATTCGTCCTGTTTGCTCACTTCCATTCCGACCGTCGGATCGCTTTGGTCGCGAAGAATTCAGGATCGACGTCAAACATTTTTCTTTGTTGGGATTCGATGAACTCTAGGTAACTGGGGGTGGCGGCCAAATCTTGATATATCTATAGAGCATCGCAATCTCCGACATCGATGCAGTTAACCTCTTCGTAATGAATGGAGGAAAGGTCTATGAGATGAAGAGATATGGAGTGAAAATCGGACAACTTGGAACGATTTACCAAAACGCGTAGGTGAGCGCTTGGATCCATCCAAATACTGTTCAGGAACGAGTTTCCAACAGATCTCCAAACGTTTCGAGAAGATTCCTTCCAATGAACAGAATTTTTTCCTCTAATCGGGATCGTTATCAAATATTTGGCCAGCCGAAAAACTCGTTTCCATCAGAGCTCGCTCTGAAGCTGTCGAACATGGTCTCTCTATTGAAGTTAACTCTCCAACTGTCCCGAGAGATGTGTGGAGACTCGATTTGACTCATCAGATGGATCTCATGAATGCAAAACATCCCATTTTGATTCCTCGAATGGTTTCCGGCAACCAGGTACCGTTCTCAAGAAATTTTCAACCATGGACAAAATCATGTATGCAGATTCGAGCTGGAAGTGTAGGGTCAGCACCGCGTCCGTCAGGTCGCTGTACACCTGAAGTCTTGCACTTCGTGCGTTGTCTCGACTCCGTGTGAGTTTTCGTAAAACCCTCGATCCATTCTCCTACGATGACCCTGCCAGGTCTTTCGGGAACCTACATATATGGAATCGCTCCTTATGACTGCTACTAGGCCTTACCTTCAAAAATCTGAATCAGCGGATTTGGTCGGCTGTTTGAACGGACATTCTTGATTCGGCCAACGACGGGCATTTATTCATGCGTACACAAATGTTACGACAGACTCAGGAATTAGGAGCAAGTCGTTCGTTGATCGAAGAGCGCTTCCACCTGCAGTTGTTGAAGTCTGGAAGTATGAGGAAGTGCTTCTTTTGAAAGATTCATGAATGGAGCAGAGGCAAGAATAGTGATCGCATTTGGGTTGAGGCCACTAACTTACGGCCGTAAAGTGCCGCCCTGAGTTTGGTTCCCGACGACCGCGGCGTCGCTTCCCGGGATGTTAGAATGGTAGCATGTTCGGAAAACTTCAACTCTTTCGTTCCGAATTCTCTGAAATCATTCGTCTGATGATTCGAGGAGCGATGGAATCTTCGGACGATCGAACGGAATAATCGTCCGCTCTACTTGAGATCGGATACGAGCTATTTGACACGGAAGGAATGAGACTTCACATAGCCACAACCAGTGCGTCGCAACACAGGCATTGGTTCGAATCTGTCACTAGAAGTTTGTATAACGATGCCCTGTTCCCTAAAAACATTCTGTAAAGTTTTCTGTAATGTCTCTGACAAAAGCGAGAGCCAGAGAACATCAATGGGAATTTTCCGAGAATCGAATTTTTCGAATGATGGACTTCTCGGATATCTCGGGTTCCTCAAATTTCCCAAACCTTCAAGTCGGCTTCCCCATCACTATTGTTCAAATTCTCGAGAAAACTCGGAAGGAAGCTCCGATTTCAGTGCTAGAGGAAGCACGCCACGACTTGCGTGAATCACAAGCAGCTGTTTGAGTTTTGCTGCCGTTCAACATCGCCTGGAGCACGCCACGCGCCGGATCACGCAGCAGTGAGCGACCCCTTGGAACGACCTTGGAGATAGCGGCCAACGATCGGACAGCCAGCCGGTCAGCCTTTCAGCCTGGCTCGGTTCTCTAGTCCAAGAACTAGATCGCGATAACTAAAACGCAACTTACACACACGAACCTCATCCGTTTGAAATGGACATCATGTCGCATTAGAAGAGATCGACAATCGGCCGAATAGAATCACTGCCATTGATCGTGGCTCTCCAGGCAGAGATCAATGTAGCCGGATCGGAGTATCCCCAAATGTCGGAGAGACTGATAGGGAGGCAAGAGACACGTTAACTGAATGCGAAGTTTTCCTTCTCCACCTTCTTACTGATACTTCTAGTTTCATGTTTCTCTGGTCAGTATATGCACAAGAATGAGAATACAGATTTCCTTCAAGAAACTTAATCTCTCATCTATTGGCACATGATTCTTCATGTTCCTGACGTCGTTTGGTGTCATTTTGAGTTCTCGGCGGAGGAGATCACGCGTTGAATTCTCGCTGATTCTGATCTTTCTGGTTGCGATCGTTTTTCACGGGCGAGGCATATTCCGAAATTCCGAGCCGAGAAGCATAGCAACAATATTCATGACAGCTCGGGCAATCCACACAAAACACAACCGGAGACGCTCTCAGTTTTGACAAACTCTGGAAACTGGCCTTCCGACACCGAATGAAAAACTCACACGATCAATGAAGCGATGTTTTACCCTGAACGACGCATTATCTGCTTCATGAGACTTATAGAGGAGAAAAGAAGATAGAGATTTCAAACAAATTAAATGGGATTCTTGCTGACCCTGAGCTTCAGAAAAAAAGTCCTCTGAAGTGTTCCTTCGCGAGAATAGCAGCCTCTGCAATTGTTTCCAGACTTCTTGGTTTATGCATGAAACAAGGAGCCAGCGCTTAGATGGTCAAGTGTTCGCTCCTGAGTACGTGTTTTTGTTTCGGTTCGCTCCCTTCCTACTTCGCATTTTCCGGGAACAAGAAAAGTAGAATTCACTGAAAGCATTCAGGCATGCAGGGAGAAGAATCCACTAGTCGCAGTGCGCTCCATTGATCAACCCCAGCTCCTTCAGACAACGAGATCGGAGCCAACTGGCTTTTCTTGAGATAGCCGCTCAGCAGCGGAAAAGGAAGGATGAAAACAACTAGGAGAGCTCCGTCAACACAGCAGACTTTCCTTTCCCTGTCCGCCGCTCGGGCTCTGAAAGCAAATGCTGACGGCTTGAAAGAAAAAAAAAACACGATCCGACTTAGACTGTAAAACAGAAATTTCAACTGAGGACATCCTTCCTGCTGAGACTCTTATGCCGATGTCGTCGGGCAAATAATGGACAGTGGACTGTGGGTCGAATAGATGAATGATAGAAGGATGGAGGAATTGGTGGATTGACCGTCGTCGCTTGACAGAGAACGGAACAGGCAGCGCGGAAGATAAATTGCCGCGGAATAAGCGCGACTGATCGATACAAATTGCTTTCATATCTCCACGTCGAAGCCCTCCTCCTGCACGGAAACTCCGTTTCTTCTTCTCACTCGACGTCGACGGAACTCTATCAAAAGACTCCTGAGTGCATGTATGTTGAAAGAATCGGTGGAACTTCGAGCCAGACCACAATGGCGGTTGCCTAACGACTGTTGACCACGAAGACTTTCATCGTCACCAGAAGCCACCGCCGGCCGTCGCCGTGGAACCAACACCGCAATCCTTTCCGTCAGAGTATTGAAGGGCTCTTCAAGTGCATGCCGTCCATAGCAGGGGCGGCGTCTGCTTTTGCTAGATGGCCTACCGGTCGTCAGTCAGGCACGCCGACGAGCAGCTGTTGGAGGACTTCTTCTATGTTGGCTATCTGTAGGTCACGTACGAGAGTTACCAGGAATACATACAAAGAACGAATGCTGGTCAACTAGCAGGCAGCTTCGCCAACCTGCTGACGGTGTCGTGCGTTGCCGCGACTTCCGTCTCTCGATGAGGAAACATTGTTTTCAAACTCGCAAAAAAAATTCCTTCAGTCAAAGGCGGATGTCGTTGCATTCATTATTCATGACTCAGTCGGCCTGGATCGTCGAGTGTTTCCCGAACGTAATGAGAATTCCTTCTCTGACTTCGCCTGATCCGTAGACCTCAATCTCACTTGGGTTCCAATTGATCCGACCGCTGTTTCCGCCGCGATTCCCTCTCCAGAGCGAACCGTCTGGAAACCACTTTCGCCATCCCGAATCGTGACCTCATCTCTTCGGATATGAATCGTAGAATGAGCGAGATTGTGCCGCACCGGTACAGGTTGCTCGGTGTCAGCGGTGGTCGATGAGCACCATCCCAACGAATAGGTCTGTCGTTACGTCTTGGTCACGTGGCTCATCTCGGAGATGAGGAAGTAGAAGACAACGAAGGCAAAAACGGAGAAGTGTCCGTTCCGCACGGTGGCCATCAGCCTTCGCATTGTTGTCCTTATCGAGGATCCATCCGGTCGGCAGCCGAAGCGCTCGAAAAGAGGCGTTCTTGCTTTCTTTGCCTCTTTCCATGACTGCACGTAAAGTTCTCGATAAGGCGATGGCCCTCCTTCGGCATCGTCGTCTTCGTTGTGTTCGGGATACACCTTCCCACAACAACTCGAACGACAACATCAGCGGCAACAACGACGACGACAACAACAGCACTGCTGACATCGGGGCTTGAACGAGGCCACTCAAGCTTTTGATGAGTTTTGAGGAGTCTTTCGGCCATCAGGCTTCCCGCGTTGTTAGCTCGTGAGTTCCTTCCTGATTCTGCTTCGGAAGGCATTCGGAGAGAATTTTTCCTCAACGAAAATCTGACAGTTTCGAGTGTGCAGTGAACGAGAGAGCGAGCGAGCTCGGATGTGAGTCCACCTCAGTCTGGGGTAGCGTGGCGAACAACTCGCTTGTACTGCTTCTCAAAGAAAGCAGCGAGGAGAGAAGAGAGACACTTATGCGAGACTGGCGGCTCGCGGATCTCCGATCAGTAGAGAAGAACGTTTCCGGAGACGTTCGACGACGTCGTTCTACACCACTACGGTCCGGCGAGCGGTTCAGACGAACCACGCGCTCGATTAACGCCTGTGGTCCGCGGTCATTATGCAAGGAAGAGGGAATTAATGGATTAACTTCCTTATCCCTTAATCTGGCCCATAGCTTAGCCGAGAAGCTTGTTCAGTTTTGGGTGTTCCCGTCGAACCGTACCGGTGCGTAGCTGTGGTTTCGTAGGATGTCGGGAGAAGGCACGGGAAGTTGGGGCTGAAATGCGTCGCAGGGGAAATCAAACAACGTATTCCATCGTAGATTGAGAACGAGCAAACTCTGCCGTCCGTCCGCCTCGAACGCGGCCGCGCCGTCGCCGCTTCCGCGAGTTTCGAATAGACTCACTGCAGCGAAAGGAGGAAGAGTGGAGGAAAGATGGCGAGAAGAAGATGGGTCGACATTTTAGGTGGACCGATTTTTCAAGTTATAAGAAAAGCCCACACTTCGAGAGTTCAAGGTCGTTTTGGCGCTACATTCGATCGATCGACCAACACTTCAAGCAAGCAAGCAATCCGCAATCCAGCCGAGCACTCGGGGGCGACAGCGCGGCACAGAAAGCCTTCTTCTTCGTCTTCTCCCACGAGTTAAGCAACTGTCAAGTATTTGAGGCTGACGGGAGTCCGCGGAGACCGAGCCGGTCGGCTGCTCACGTGCTCTCCAAGGGAAAAACAGCGAGCAGTTGCCACTCGGTTACATGACACAGATCACCGCAACAGTACGAATCGGAAGAAACAGTAGATGCAACAGCTAATTGAAAAGCTGAGTCTTTAATTCCAAGGAGGATAATATTAAATGACAAATCGTGTGACCGTCGAAGCGGGGTCTCGGCCTCTCACTTGAGACACTCAAGGTGGGTCGAAGACGTGTTCGAAGAGAGACTCCTGATCTACGAGTCAGAATTTCCACCGAATTAGTTGGAACTTCTTCACGATTGTATGGGCGCTACACGAGAGCTTCTAGAATCGATATGGGCGGTACGTGGGTACATGGATCGGTTTCCAGACAGCTAACCATTCGTATTAATTCTCCCAAGACTCACAAGCCCGCGGCATCGGTTAGCTCACACGAGTTGATTCCGCTCGTTGGGATGCATGATATCGAGTGAGTTGTACCATCCGTCTGAGTGGCTATGAATGCAGGTCGAAGCAATGAAGATCAGGAGCTCGAAAGGTTTTATTCACGGAGACGAGAGAAATCTCTATATGGAAATTTTGCAACCTCAATGCGGGTATTGTGCGGGAGGATGATGATTAGCCGCTAACGACATCTGAATGAAACGTCGTCGGCTTGAATGCTAACATTGCCGTCGACATGCGCGACGCGGCCTTTATCATTAATGACAATCCAATGAGGGAACTCGCTATTCTCGGAAACAGAGTTTACTTCGTTGAGCGGATGATCATAAATCGAAGATGTTGTGAGTGGGAACGACCGCCAACAGATCGAATGCACGGCTTCACCGACTCTCTGCGATGGTGAGTCATCGACCTCTACCCCTGAGCTGAGTCTGAGGTTGAGATTAGTGGACGCAAAACAATATTGATCGAATGGCTCGCGGCATTCAACCAGGTGTCGACTCGATGCTGGACGATGTTTTTGTTTCAAACTCGATTAGATTTGAACTCGATGCCAGCGCTGCGATTCAATCATTTCGTGATCGTACGTTTTTGCGGCTCGCCTTCTGGGAGCTTTTTTCCGCTTCGGCTTTCCGCGAGAGGCCCGTGACTTGTATTGCGGAGGTTTTGAATCCGGAAGTTCCGCTACTAACGCCAAGAGAGAGGAGTAGGAGTGTTTTCTGACTCACCGCGATTCGAGATGAGATCGAGCGGAGCTTTAGTTCGACCCAAGAAGCGAAACTCGGATCAGCCTAGCGCTCTCGACGTCTGCCGCGATGAACAAATGACAATCAGGAGAACAAAATAGCGTTAGGACGGATATCGAGCTCATCGGAACTTTCGGCTCGACGTCTGTTCACAGAGAAACGTGCGATCAGGAGACGTCCATGACGACCTCAACTACCGGAACGGGAAAGCAGCCGGCAGCTGTTCGCTCATTTCGGAGTGTTTGATGCCTCAACCGTCAACCAGCAAGCGCGCTCTCGAACTCGCCTGTTTTCGTTCGCGCCGGCTCGGTTTAGCTAATGATTTGCTTCAACCAGAGCGAGCGACGTTCGATGTAGGTCGTGAACGAAACAACGGCATTTACGCAAAGTTGCCGCCGTCGTCGTCGCCACCGCAATCGCCGCTGAAATGCGCTTGCATACTTGCCGAACATAGTTGCGCGGGCACACGCACATACATACACAGATTGAACAAACGAACGAACGAATGCGGCTGCCACCACAACGACTTCCATCAATCAGCGTCGAAAAACAGCAGCAGCAGATGCCGAAGCGTCTTTCCTTCCTTTCAACTTTGAGTCTCATTAACTTATTTCGCGCGGTTCCATCTCTCCGCCTCTCCATCTTGTTGGTAGTACGCTTCCTATCGACACGGGTCGTCAAAAACCACAAGCGATGCGTCAGTTCAGAATCGGAAAACGAGTTACGACGATAACTGATGTTTCAACTCGATGTATGGTTATCTGGAGCCATTGAGTAAAAAGCGTAAACAAGGAGCACTCTTGTTGCTTCGATTCTTCCCTGACTGGAGTCTATAGGAACACATTAAATCGGTAGTGAGGTTGAGGGATGAGCATTTTAGCGGTGAAGTGTTGAAAACGCCAGCGTCCCCTCACTTTATGGGGCAACGATGGATTTCTTCATCATCATTTCGATATGATTCAAGGTCAATAAGCACATTCCGATCCTAGTTTCGAATAACAGTTATTTTATTCGAACCGGTCACAGATGTCGCCTTTGGAGCATCTCGTAGATTCCGACCCAGTGGTCCCTCCTAACAACGGAATCGTGGAACGTCTAAACCGGACACTTTTCGTTTGGAGGGCTAAATGATAAAGCAGATACTCCTATCGATGTAACGATGACTCCATTCCGCGAGTCACGGAACCGGAGAGCGGCGAGAAATACACAGCCTTACAGTGCTTATTCTCCAACCACCCTCCTGTCTAAAGAGTCAAGTATCTAGAGTTCGTGCCGATCGCGAACACAGTCCGGCGTAGCCGTCTTACCGCGGCATTGGCCGCCGTTTGGATGATGACAACGATTCTATTGGCCGAGTCACGGTTTGCACGGGTATCCAGTCTGACGGAAGCGATGCCGCTAGTCTCAGCCAGAAAAGATGACCCACTTATTCGTCGCATGGCATCCGATTCAGCGACTGGAATTCTCGTCTCAATGCCACGCTCTCTATGAGGTACGAATGTCACACCAGTATACATGTACATCGGTTTTCAGGCAACGTCTACCGCTACGTCGCAGGCTTCGACGACGTTTCCCGTCGATTCATTAGTTCACTTCGAAGAGCCCACTCTGTCTGTTCGTTTCCCGGTCAGCGGAACACTTGCTCGGACGACAGCGGTGGTGGCGTACAGGGAATACCAACCTCGTCGCGCTGTGAGACCGAGGGGCACCGAAGGCGGCCGTGGCAGCAGCGACAGGACGAGGCCCGCATCTTCATCATTGTTCGTTTCCTCCCACCTACCCACCTCCAACTCTCTGGCTGATGCCACCACCAACACTACTACTACTACTACTGTCGTGGCTACTGCTGCTGTCGTGGTGCTCCAGGACGAGCTTATTGAGGCTTCTCACAAGAACCCCGGTTTCCTTTGCTTGTCCGAGGCTCGAGAGAGTCTCCTCACGTCCCCCATTCGCTTGATGGCTTGCTGTTTGCCTGCTTCGCCGGAACGCTTGTTTGAGTCGTTGTCTCGCGTCCCCAGCCATCGCAGCTGCACAATTGTGATTTGTCCTATTAGCGTGTAAGATATCTGTTCGTTCGATGACCTTTGCCTGGCACGCAAAGCGACAATCTGGTCAACGAAAACCACCTCACTAGCTGATCGACTCGCACAAAGCTAACGTATTGAGATTCCAAGCGAACAACAGAACAAGAAAGCCCAACGATCCGGTCTAGGACTGCGCGCACCGTATCAGCTCCAAGGGATAGTCCGGATGTGAATCGAATGGAAGCTTCCAAACAGAGTCACCTAGTATTGACAGTGAATAAGTTGCATACCTCGATTGTTACGTCCCGGACAACGCGAACGCTTACCGGAGACGAGCTCTACTATACTTTGACCAAGGGTATTGGTCTACGCGTGAGCCCGCATGGACCTCTGCCTCCCGAACTAACTCGCTTAGGGTTGTTTCATCTTCACGGTTTGTGGCCGCGGGGGTTTATGTCTATGCAAAGTTTTCGTCCCATGACGGTAAATTGATTGGGCAGGGAAAATGAGGGCCTGCCTTCACGCGTCTTCCTCTTCTCTCCTGAGTGCCCGGTCGTCCGGTCTGATACACGCATGCTCGACCGAGTCGGTTGAGCGAAGTCGATCCACCGTGGACGGGATGCTGAGATGCGGTACCAAGTGAGAGACGCAAGGAGGGGATCGACGGTGGGAAGGTTGGCCGGCCGGCTGGCTGGCAAGCTCTAATAGCCCCAAATTAACACGACAGATTAAACCTCCATACCGTCCGAGGGAGGCGAGGGCGCATCTCAGCTGGCCAAATACATTCCAGCGTCGAGTCTCAGATAATGATTTACCAGTGAGCCCGACTCGGAGGCTACGGAGCCCATGTCAGAAATAGATTTTTCCGAGAACCAAAACGATGGTTCCAGAAAAGACGAGAGATTTCTGAATTCGCTATTTTTCTATGTATCCTAACAATGGAGGACAATTCCAAGTTTCCAACCGGATTTCTGAATCGATTGTCTATGAGCAGGAAATTCGTTGAATAGAAAATCCACCCTCCCAGACTTTGAACGGGTGTGAAATAGAAGCAGGAACCCTTCATTAGAGCACAAGAGCAGCGAAACGAGCATTTTGTGATCGTTAAAGGTGACAAAAAGCTCTGAGCCCTAACGAGCCTTGAAAACCATGAGACGGTGGAAGTCTCTGAGCTCCAAAGAGAAACTCGTCCTTCCGGAGCTCGGAAACTGCCCTAAAATCTTCGCAGTCTTCTGCGAAATATCATGGGTTTTGGTCGTGAACTTCTAGCTAGGTTGAAGGAGCAAGAATCAACCGGAGCTCTGACACTTCACTCAGGTCCTCCTTGTCTTCGTTCAACGGTTGTTTGTCTCGTGGGCGTTGAGAATTTTCCATATCATCACAGAATACAATCATCTTGCTGAAACTCTCCCTTGAATCGGTCCTAAGTGAACAGGGGTTGATAGAAAAATTCTTCGACGCAGAATTCATGCAAATGATTCTGGCGCCTGGCCCAACATGCATTCGGCTAGAAATTCCTGTGTTCGGGAAAGTTTGATCGAATTTTCGCTCCAACGAGCGAACGAGTTTGCGTTCAGTTTCTTTTGTCGCTGACGAGGTCGTTCCTGTTCGGTCGGTTTGTTTGCTTTGGCTCGTTTGAGTCCATCGGAACTCTTTCAGAGTCGGCTGCGGGGATTCGTTCGACGACGTCACAGTGGTTTGGCAGCTACCTAAACGACGAAGCCTTCAGCCGATTGCCGGAGTGGCCTGTTACACGTCGCGTGTTCGTTCCAATATTATGCCTGAGGGCTGTTGCTAAGTAGGCTCTCTGATAAAAATCATTTCTCCAGTTTTTATCCAGTCGAGAAGTCAGGCCGAAAATCACATGCACATATTCACTGGCATCGCCTTGTTACAGTGCCACCTCGTCCGCGCGAATAGAAAATATTGCCCGGCCGTATTTGCTACAAAAATGAACGCAAACAACGAAAATAATATGAGATTCATCCACTGCCCTGACAAACTGAGAGAGTTCCTCCTTTTCTGTCCGGTTCAGTTCGCTGTGCTCGATGCGCGTCGTTTGATTCTCTGTGCTTCTTTGAATGGAACATGCCTGACATGTTTCCGCAGCTTGAACTATTCGGCTGAATTCGAGAAAACTCTATGATCACTCAAAATCATCTCCAGGAGTGTCTGGCAAGCTCCCCGCAAAGTCTTATTACTCGAAATGACGATTGTCGAAGTCGCAGTCCTTGAGTAAGCTGCTTAGGACTTCATCACATCAAATTTTGGGCTCTGGGCGCTTTTCGAGATGTAATTGTGGCTCGAGGTGAGAAACGAGGCACTCGAGTTGGAGTAGAGCCTCGGTTGGAGCTGTATCAGATTTCATAGTCACGGAGACAAGGGTTCATTAATGGTTGTTCGTTGTCATTTTCGTGGGTCTCAATTAGCGAGCGAGTGAGATGCTTATCAACCCTTTGTTCCTGGTTGAGGAGCGCAAGCCGTTCCGGACGTCGAGGAGGGACATCGCGCAGGAATTCCATTCATAGTGGATCGGGGAAACCACTGCATTCGCGTTCATTGAGGCTCACTGCCGACTCTGTTAGAACATTCAAGCCCATCTCCAAGCAATGCCAACTGGAGATGCCGAAATGATTCGATCGTCAACGTAGACGGTAGAACGTGTATTCAAGCATCTCAAATTCTTTCAGGGCAATCGACGAAGGGTTGTGATGCGGAGAAAAATGCGCTGTTTTCGCCAACGCTTTGGGTCGATGCCTTCTTCGTCCATAGATCACCTAAAATATTGGGAGGTTTTTGAAGCGAACGACGTTCAAGCGGCTTCTTTGCTCCAGAATTGATGAATAGATTGAGACAAGACTTAAGAACATTAATATGAGAAGGCGGGTGAAAAAAGAATGAAAAATTCCCATCGAGATCACGGCCGCTCGGGGATTCATCTGGAGATAGATGGTATCCCAGGGGAGCTCGCGCCTTCCAGACGAATCTCTCCGTACGGAACGGCATTTGAGAACTCTCATGCTCTCCCGTTCAAGATGGTATCAAGAGTGAGAGTTTCTGCGCGAGAAGACTTCATTCTTGACTCGCAATCGTTCTCGTCTTCATCACGTGAAACTCTCCGAATGTTCTCCAAGATGTTCCACACTGTTGGAACGAAAATATGCGCGACGAAATCCTTCCAATGCAGTCGCTGCGTTATGGCTCGATCGAGGGGTCGTTCTGGATCGAGTACACATGGGCAAACATTTGCATCGTGCGCGCTGAAAGTTCATGCTTCACCAAAAGAAATCCCAAACTACAATGATGGATAGTGCAAATGGTTTCTGCCATTTTCAAACAATGCCGCTGAAGTAGTCCCACAGTTTGTCACGTCATCTCATGTAATTACAACTGCTGGTGCAGAGGTAGCCCAGAGACCTGTCGGGCCTGTTGGGTCTGTACTTTAGGATTGTCAGAACTGTACTGAAGTCGCCCAACATGTCGACTCCATTGGAGAAGCCAAACGAATATCTATAACGCCACCGCAGAGCTGTTTGTTCGTCGCTATCTGGCATTGTATTCGCTGGGCGGGTCTTAATGGATAGCTTGTTTAGTCTGATCAGTATCGCTCGGACCAGGCTGCGTCGTTGTTCCGCGGTCCATGCTGGCACGCCGTTGTTTGTGCCCGGTCTTCCTGGGTCCAGGCCTGTTGTGCCTTTTTAAACGAGAGATAGCCGGTTGCAGGCAGCTTCCAACGCACCGAAAGAGTCCCGGACATGTCGGCCGTGGGCGGACATTCGGGCGCGTGCTCATTTAAGTGAGCCTTGAATGACGGATTTCCTGCGAGCGTAAAAAATGAATGGAATGGATGGAGATCACCTGCAGCTCCCGGCAAAATTGTAATAATTCATCCCTGCCAGGATATTCACCCCACCCGCTATTCATGTTGCAAATCTCTCCGGTTCATATTCTCTTTCTGTTACAGAGCCCGTGCGTTTCGTTTCTGCGTTACTCGTTGATTCCTCTTCCTTCTCCCTCCGTCCATATGTCGTGCTTCGAATTTTTCGCTCCTCGCGTGAGAAGGAAAAAAACGAGTGCATACCCTCGATATCCTGACAAAAAAAACACACTGAGCCTCCTGGTGTGCACTCTCCGCTGAGAGGTCCAAAAGTTTGGTCGCTCTCAAGAATTTAGCTCGACTACTGACGCTCAGCTGAAGAGTTCTTAGAGAATGTCTCAAAAAGATCCAGCTTTCCGTCTTCTACGTGTTGCGACTTAGTTCGATTCTGTCGCTGACTCCGCAGAATTCCCGCATGTCTGGGATAAGAGACCTGCTCAAGAAACCGCTGAAACGGCGTTTTGAGAGTTGGGAACCGTGTCATCCTTGCCTAGGATCGGCACCACAATATGGGAACTATGAATCTGTCTGCAACGTGTCTCATATCTGAGAGTATTTCAGGGTGATCAGCAGCGTTGAGGAAGAAAGCTTCGAAACGGTTCGTTTAGAGGATTATTCGTGGAAGCGGATCTGGCGTCTTCACGAAGTAACGAAGTTTAAGACAGCATGAAGAGAATTCGACAAACACAAAACACGATTTGAGGAATAAGATTTTCCTCGGGACGGAAAACAATGAATGGATATTGTGGGGAAAATAGTGCGGCAAGGGAAGAGAAAGGAAAGAACGACGACGACGGCGTCGACGATCATCATGAGTTCGACCGGAACTTAGAGCAAATTGAATGGGGCAAGTAGAAAGGAAGAGACGAGGGCAAAAACTTGGTTTCGCAGGATGGCTTCAGCCGTTCTCCTTACAAAGGAAGGAAAAATCGTTCTTAAAGCTCCTCCCTGCGCTCGCTGCGCTCTGACCACCGCTGTTCTTACAAGAAGAGCAGGAGACCCATCAGGCGGGGGCCGAAAGAGCGCAGGGAGAGTGGGCCGGGGTCTAAATGAGTTTCTCGGAGTTCAAATACTCCGCTTTTTAGTCGTTGACTCAAATCGTTCTTTTCAACATGTTCCTCCTCATCCGTTCTCGGTTTCCTTTACGACAGGACGAAACCGACCATCAATTCGACCGTCGACCGGGCGACCGACCGCGACAAAGATATAATTTTCCTTTGGAGCTATTTCTGCATTTGTGCGTCTGCGAGGATTCGGTCCATAAGTCACTTCCCCACTGAGAACGTTTCGAGCTCAGAAATCTCTTAAAAGATGGGAAACATCAACCAAAATCCGCTTGCCTCATCATCGTTCCCTGGAATAAGTTCTTTCTTCCACTTCTAGCGCGTTCTCTGGTTGATGTTCGAACTCACTCGAAGCCCTCTCACTGTTCAAACACACACAGCGTTTGAGCTAATGGAGGAGGATGGCCCAAGCCCAAAGAAGATAGAAGAGGCTGTCGCCTGCATTTTCTTGCAGAAAAATGAACAGAACCTCCGAAACGTTAGCGTTAGCAAACAAGCCAACAGAGAACTCAGACACGGCTTAGTAAGGAGAGCTTCCCATCTCGTGTACGGTCTTTGAGGTACGGCGCGGTGGTTTGGTATCGTTCATGAGAGTGAGAAATAACGAAAGAATCTGAAGAGGCAGCGGCGGTTAAGGCGATTAAACATGTACAGCCCACGATCACCATCTGTGAAGACAGTGATAGTTAGAATTACTCGTGAGTGGAGCAAGCAGAAGGAAAAGTCCTTATCTGACTTTCAGCAGTAGCAAGAGGAGACGAGAGGTGTCACACTATCGAACAATTGCAGACATTCTCTCAGAGAGGGCGGGACCGCTAGGGAAGACACCGGCTTTCGTGATGCGTCTCCCCACGAGCAACTAAGCCGCCGCCGACCGATTCACCGACTGACTGACTGACTGCATGGTGAACTATCGCAACCTCAAGGGCTTCGGTTGATGAGGGCAATACGGCGACCATCGGAGCCCTGAGCTTGGTGCTTCACTGGCCGAGCCGGCGAAAGGAGGCTCTCGGAGGAAGAAACCCCCTAGAGGCTTATCACACGCTATGATTGATTTAATCGAAGGGACTTCACAGCGAGTTCGCGAATTGCTCCAATGAAGCCCCATCAAGGGCCTCGACAACGAGGCTAGTTTGACCCTGCTGACAACGTGGGCGGAGTTGGAATCGACTCGAAAACGAGCGTCGTTCGATTGACGTTCCGACGATCACGAACAAAAACCGTGGAACAGGAAGAGCGATCAAAAAAGACGTAGGCGTGTTACTCTGATCGAAGTACTCAACGATGGCTTCCCATATGTTCGCAAGTCGCTATAGCGAATAGTTTGAAAAAAAAGTACGAGGCGGCAGCGTAGAAACACGTTAGGGAACGGGAAAACTGGCAACAACAAAAGTAAGGAAGACTGAATATTCTCCAGCGACAGAATGCAGAGTGTTTGTTCTTCTGGGTTCAGTTTCGGGTACAGGGTAGGGGGGGGCTGAACTTTGGGGAAGACTATGACTAAATCCTGGAACTTTTGTTCGAGTTCTCGAGAAGTCCGCTCGAGAGTGTAGTACCACGAGTCAACAGGGCATGTAATGAGGTACTACATACACCTCCACAAGCGAATCTGCTCGTGGATAGCTCGGTTATCTCATCGGTCTAAAGTGAATGAGAGCTCCCCTCCAAAAGCGACCTTCTCGCCGAAACCAGAGCTCAAATGATAATTTATGATTCACAAACAGACATCAAATTAGTTATTACGGATTGCGGTATTTGGAAGTTTATACATGCGTGTCTCTGCAATGGACATCGAAATGAATGGAAGGTGGAACGGTTTTTTTGGAGAGTACATTCAGTTCTACAACTTCGGTCGGATCATTTTCCTCTTCCTCCTAACGTTCTGTTGTTCCGACGTAGGATTCCGTAATCCGCAATTCGGATTTGATGTTTAGTCAAGAAGTTCAGAGGGCGAATTCTGTATTGCACGTTCCTTTCATTCTCGTTGCATGGATTACGAAGTACGATCACACTGCATCCGAGCCCCAGAGTAAGACGATTTCGAGTCAAAACCATAGTTGATCGCGGACGTCACATCTGCACACGGAGCCGCCAAAGAAATTCGGTGGCTTCCGCGAATCTCGTGAAAGCATTATAGAGCACTCTCTGGATTTATGCCTGTTCTGTTTTTGTAGAAGAGACCCAAAGGATTTTTCCGAAGCTATTCGATGGGTGCTTTCCCAGACATTCCATGCTAGTTGAACGCCCTTCCGAAATCGTTGCAAGAGCGTGGTGATGATCCATGCAGATTTCCACCAGAACGAATCAAATTCGTCGAACCTGGACTCAACGTGAATAGCTCTGCGCTGGTATCGGTTACGGCACCTCTCTCCGAAATTCGACTCCGCTCTCAGTTTTCTGCTAGAGTTTGCCTGAGGCGCTTGACGTGACAAATCCACGAAAGGAGTCGTTCTTGATACTATGGATCGTTTGCGAGTGAGCTCGCTCCTGCGAAAATCGATTCCTCTTTTGTTTCAGAGAGGAGAAGTGATGGAACTTCGAATAACAGCTATCCTTCCATTACGAAGTAGCAGTCAGTTGAATTCTTCTTTTCGAGTCTGGGTCTGGCCTTCGACTCCAGGCGAATCAAAATCCATCGCGACAAAGAGTCAGTCCTTTGACAAAACCTATTGAAGCACTTTTCCTTGGAGCCCGATCGTTGGGCGTGAGCGAACGTGCTACCTCTTATGGATTCCACATCGCGAATGGATTCTCTCGCGAATCACCACAAGAACCTTCGAAACAGCCATCCAAGACTCCACCGTTCCTGTTGCAAGGCTGAGCTCGTGAAGGGACACGTTTCCGAGTTCGAAGAGCCCTCTAGATTTCTCTGTTGAATGACACTTGTTCGAGATGACTCCGACTCTGATAATCTCGCCTTCGACTTTCTCTCCAATTTTCATCCGTATGAGTATCAGAATTGGGAGCCGGTTCCTTGTTGTGCTATTTTCATTTTTCCAATCCATTAGAGAGCCCGAGAACGGAGAGCCACGGAAAATTTATTTCCAGTATTCGTGACCGGCATTCGCGTCGAAGACCCGGCGAGGATCAATTCTGATCCAAGGTTGATCATTTCTAGAAATTCCACGTGGTAGAATGATCATTATTTTGGTACGTGTTCCCTTTGTGAGATGATCTCTCGGTCTCGAGGAGAAACTGCCTAGGGTCGGGAGGAGAAACTTCATCCAATCAACTCCGACAAATTTGGGAACCTTCCTGGAGAATATTTCCTTGGATTCATCCTCAAAGACTAGGCGTTTGACTTGCTGGAACCAGCTCGAACCTCAGGTTGCACCTATCACAAAGGTCTTACTCTGTCCATGTCAGTAGCGAACCCAGAGATTTCGAACGGAGTTATTACTTCATAATCCGGGTTCCTTCGCTAGACGCTCAATGCCAGGGTCTTGAAGCTGCTGAAAATAAGGAGAACTAATGATCTTCTGCAATAGAATCGGTTTCGATCGACTCCTTACAGCAACCACCGATTCTGTTCAGGATGATACAAGGGGACCGAGACTGGACTGGGATCGCCCGAGCCGATGCGTCGCCCTGAGTTCACCGAGACTCTCGTTTCCTCCTCAATCGCCGTTCTAGGCCTTGAAATTCCGCTTTGCTGGAATTTCACCTGGGCCTTAGCTCGACTTGACCCGAGCTCGCGGATGCAATACTGCTGTCAATCAAACGTTCTCCGATAGTCCCCTGCGGTCTGACAGTATATTGATTAGGGAAGGCAAGTGGCATAAAGGCGGGCACGGTTTCTCCTACGTCTTCCTTCCAACATCCTTTGCTTCCGAACCGAGCTCGGTCGACTCGATTCCCCTACTGGCGAAGCGAGTCCCGGTTAGACCTTGAGCAAACTAAGATTGCGTTTCGTCTGCTCAAGCTATCACATTAAATCGAAAAGGTCGATAGCAGTGTAGTTGCTTGCGACGGTGAGAACCAATCTATCCTTTCTCGTCCTCGAGCCATTCCTTCCACGTTTCCTATAATCCTTGGACTCCGTTCATCTTCTGTTTGACCTCAGCTCGGATATCATGTGTCAAATTGGAATAGGCGACCGGAGCTGATGCGATCGCATCCAACGTTCACGATATTCTCATTCTATGACCTGATGATGGAATTGCAAGAATTAAGTTATAGTTTGGACAATCCGAATACTCAACCAATATTGATAGCATTACAGAGCGGCTCCCGATTCCAGGTTCGAGATTCCGAGCAAGTACCATTAGAACCTCTCTGTCAAGTTCACTAGCGTAGCTAGGGGGCGGCGCGTCCCGGGGCCCGCACTAGGAGCGGCATTTCCCCCTATGAACTTTCTTGAGAAGTGGTAGAACATGCCCAATGGAAAAATGATCCAGTCACATGTATGGTACGTATAGCGATAGCTCCCTTACTCGCGCGCGACTAAGCGCCAATTCAAGTAATCATAGAGCGCAGTATGCAGACCTGCCGCCCCCGAAGGTCTGCTGCTCAGTGATGTGGCCTAGTTGGAGGTCAGGTCAGATATCAAGGACAGTAGAATGAAGTGTATGAGTGATCGGAATTCACATCGCCTTTCTGCGTGTTTCTTAAGATTGAATCTTCGAGCCAGGGAGAAAATCTCCCGACATCTCTCGGATGTAGCCTCTAGATTTATCCAGCCAGTGCGGCTTCAGTATACGTCAAGCTGCTTCACATTCTCTACGAATTGGAGTTTTTCTCTTCTAGAAAAGGATCGAGATCTGAAAACTCGGAGCAGCACAGCGGGTCAACGACGTACTCTTTACGTTTTACTCTCCACTCAATTCCCTGATCTTATCACCAATCTGCAATCAGTGGCGCTTATCTAACCTCGCTATCCTGTCGATACGGAACGCACTTCAAAACAATATAGATTTGGAAGGGGCTATTAACCAGTCCACAGCCCTCAAAGCTAGTGAAGTTCAAAGCGTAGTATTGTGTTTACGCGTCATCTTTTTTTAATTTCTCATGATGTGAGGGGATGGCAACCTCAGGGTCCGCCCCGGGCGCCGGTTCACCTAGCTACGCCACCGGTCAAGTTATCGAGCATAAAGGTATCGATTAAGCATGCATGGAAGTGAATTCATTGGCACTGAGAAGAAGTAGTTCAAGGTTTCGGGATAGGACGGGACAGTTGAAAAAGCGACATCGTTGATCGTCGCGGCATATTATTCTCTAATCAAAAGCAGGAGTCCAGTGACATGTGCAAAACTTCATAATAGGTGAGCTGGATATTTTTCCTTCTCTGAGTATCTTTTGCTCTGTACGCGGAGGATAATCGTTTGAGAATGCAGCAGATTCGAATGAATGCGTCCTCTTGTATATATTTTGCCTGTCGTCCGAGTTTCCTGGTGAGGGAACGCGTGGTTTGCCGGTCAAGTCTGTAGCCCTGCTCCTGTAGCGCAGAGCAAAGCGATGTGTGCACGATATACTCTTGACCTTCAACGTCGTGCCTTCGAAAGATGTCGGACCACTGCATCAGAGCTTTGTGGAGTAGCTTGAAATCTCTCAGCGTCAGACCACCGGAAGCCTCTGATTCGTACATTCCCGAGAGAAGAACGATAGTCTCATTTTTCAATCTGATTCCATTATATTTTCGCATTCCATCAATAAGGTCGGACTTGTCCAGACGACCGCGAGTGTTCACATCCATGTCTTTGAAAGCTTCTTCGACGCCAGGATCGTTCTCATTATCGGAATTCCGCCTTTCGGGAGAGCGGTCGTCGGCCATGTTTTGAAGTTTCGCCCTCACACGCGGAACTCCAGCGGACACGGGAGCGCACTACTTGCCGGATTTCGAGTTGATGCTTCGTTTTCTCCGTAGATTGACATTGAGACATTTATTCATTCATCCATTCCTACTCTTGCACATCGGGCCTACAAATTCTGAGATGGAAACGAGAAGCACTTCCAAAGCGACGTACTCGAAACGACCGTCCGAGGGGGTCACCGAAGACGAGGTCAAAAATACGCAGTACGGTTTGCAAGCAAAGGCTCACCTCGACCGAAGTCCGAGCAATCGATGTTCACTGTGATCCTGCGGAACATCATCTCCTGTTGCGGATTCTTCTCGAGTCACGGGGGAACGCAGCAGCCCAAACTCAAGTGGATTGCGGGTCAAAGTTGACGTATTTCGTCTAGTCAGGAATCCGAGAGAAACTGGCTCCGTGCCAAACAGTCGTCCGCAGCCAGTCGCAGAATATCGGACTCTGATGGTCCTTGATATCCACGTTCGTCGAGAAGAGTACGGAGCGAGAATCTCACGCTAATTGTCGAGACATCGTCAGCGATCCTTAGAAACTTCTGCGCACACAACGACGCGTGCGTCGCAATCACGGGATCGAGGAGAAGACCTCGACGATTTGATTGCCCTTCTCTGTCCTCAGATCGCTTCGAGCATGAGCTCTCACAGTTTCCTGCGTTCCTCGATTCAGAATTCGCTACCGATGGGCGAACGACAAGGGCTCTTTTTCGGCAGAGAACGTTCACTACCTATTTCGGTACATCTCCCCAACTGTCAGCCAAATGATTGACAACTCAGCTCGAATCGATTCGGAAACTCATCTAATAATTCCGATGCATTAGTGAAGATTTAAGACATGAGTTACTACTCAACCACATGCCTGGCTAGAGTTGACTAGGGATTACGCAAAAGCTTCTAAGGGTCCTGCACGTGTGCTTCACTCCGCCGAGAAGGTCATGGACATCACGTCCCCTTCTTTTTCGATGGTTGGAGCAATTTTAGAAATTGTTCGGAAATCGCAACGATCCTCCGATTGTCGGGTGTTTTCGAATGAGTTCGTAGCAGTAGCTATGTACGCACAATACTTATCATTGCAACAGACGGGCTCGTTGCACCGCGTCGTGAGTTAAGTCGAGAAGGGACTCGATGCGGTTTGGAATGATCTGATGTAGCGGAACAACATGCTCGATTCGTGTGTGGTCTGGCAAGTAATCGATAAACAGGATGCCCATGTTGTGTTCGGGCGTAATTTTTATGCAGGATCCGTTCTCAACGAATCGCCAAATTCGGTGTCTTCATGGAATTGGCTGAATCTTCTTTTCAGATTGCTCGACGATATTTTTTATCGATGGTATCATTTTACAATCGACCCTCTATCATCACAATTGGCTGAAATCAATGCATCCCGCTGCGGTTCTCCAGGGAAAATACCCAGCTCCGACGCTGGTGCCCACACAAAGACTCCGTCGAGGGAAAACCGAGCGAAAACTCCCATGCTCGCTCGGGAAGAGTAGTTCTTCTTGCGTAGAGTAGCCCAGAGGGGACTCCTAGAACTTCTCCGAACTTTGTTCAGAGATTTCCTCGAATCCGCATGACAGTGTGCCAACCCGCGGTTTCTTCGATTCCTGTTGCCAGTGGTAAGGATTGCGGCGGCTGTTTGCTCTGCCGAGGACGAAATTGCGTCGGTGCTTCGTACCAGATCTCGAATGGCCTCCGAGTTCTCCCGAGAGTTCGTGCTCGGAGCACCGTCGAACTCGAATCTTGATTCCGGAGCTCATTCCACAGATTGCTCGGATGGCCCAGAATAGACGAGTCGTCAATTTACTTCCACTGCAGTCAGCCACGATGGTCTTTGTTACTAAGTCTGTTCCACGCGGAATTCTAGCTCGAGGAGAATTTTTTGTCGCATCATGTCTTCGCTGTAGTTTGCGGAAAAACTTAATCCTCCGTTCGATTTTTTTTCTCTCAGTTTTGTAAACGCTACCCCGACGGCTAAGCCGAGCTTCTCAAGACCGTCTGTGACGTTCGAGATACAACTCTTTCGAGCGAGGAATAGCGTACGACTCATAAGAATGCTTTTCACGAAGAGGAGTGCATGAGTTAGCCCGCCTTAGAATTTTCACTTCGTCGGACTTTCATCCTTGTTTCTGTTTGTCAATATTCTCGCGAATCCTTCTTCTGCCATTCATCCATCCGTCGTGCCGCTTCTGTCTCGGACTCGGAAGGAAATCCAATCAATTCTTCGGGAAGGTTCTCGATAACACGAGCGTCGTTTCCAATTCGCTGCAAGAGTCGTCCGAAGAACAGAACCGCAGGGAAGAAGAAACACAGATTGCGGAGCAAATAACAAACCAGTATCTCAAACCCGTGCGAACAGAATCACTCCCATCAGAAATTGAATTCCCATTTCCTGGGGAATCGGATCCTTTCATAGCGTATTTCTTTCATTGGGCGCACCGCGGAAACGCCGGTTCTGAACACCGAGGGCTCATTCGAGAAGTCGACCTTTAATGAAATTCTATTCCAACGACGACGCACAAGCAGAGTATTCTCGCAGAAAGGCTTAGCTGACTCAGTAACTGCTGCAAACTCAAGGTCGATCGGCGCCAGATCCCTCTGGGATCTCGACTTCTCTGCCTCGCTCGCACTCACTCGGATACGTGGGCGACATCGAGTCGATCCGAAGTACAGCATGCGCGCGTCCAAAAAATCTTGAGACGAGCTCAAAGCCTGAAACAAGAGCATCTGCCGAAATCGTGAGCTTTGAGGAGTCATCCGGGTCGGAAGGTATGAAGCGTAACTCCCTCGATGTGCTCCACTTCATGCAACGGGTATTCGATCCGAGGAGGTCGTTGCCGAGGCATCGGAACGTAGCGCACATTCTCGCCTTCTGATATTTTCTCTCGCCTCCACCTTGACTACCTCCTGCCGTGATTCCCTCGCTTCATTGGTGAGCGCGGAACGACAAAGCGCGTCACTTGTCCGATATCTCCGCGCACTCCGGGGATTGCGTTGTTCGCGCTGATCACGCTCAGGACACGTTGCGGTTATCATATTGTCGTCTCGGCTCCAACGGACCGTAGCAAACGTCGATGTCTATGTGCCGAAATGGGGCGACGAACTATTTTGTTATCATCCAACCTGAAAACTGCGGTTCACCCGGGTCATAATCGTCAACAATCAATTGCGAACAGCCATCAAGAGAACGGGTCACCTTGAAGCGTCAAATCTCGTTGTTGTCACCGTAATTGATCCTTATTATTGGTCAACCAGCAAAAACCGACCCCATGTGTCACAGAGGCTGAACCTGGGAAAGATCTTCGACATCTAGAAGCTGAATATATCCTCATTATTATTAAATATATGTCAGCGAGCATGATTCCTGTCACGTCTGAGAATGACTCACGACTAGAAGCGCTCGTTCTCTCGCCGGAGACGATAGGAAAACTAAAGGATAGTTCTGTTGAGGAACAGAGACGGGCTCGTCGTTGCCGTCGTCGTCTACCTCGTGATTGGGACGATGGTAGCGACCGCCGAGTTCTACGGAAGTAGGAGAACGAGTCAGAAAAACGTGGGGTTGCCACCCTTTCGAGCAGCCAGCGCAGTCGCAGGCAGGGTCGAGTGTATTGACTTTCAAATTGGATAAGAGTCACGCTCACGTCGGTCACGGACGGTCGATCTCTTCCGTCCGTCCGGCGAACTGACGGACGGACGGACGGACGGACGAACGAACGGATGGATGGACTAAGAGACGGAGAGTTGGTTTGTCGCCCGCGCGCCCGCCCGGAAAGAAGGCCACAAACTCTATGAGCGGTAGGACAGTCGGTCAATTTCCCTGAACGGGAACGAAGTGATATGAGCTGGCAAGCGAACTGTAGCCATCAACACCATGCTACGTTGGTGGGTAGCTGGCAGGCTGTCGGTGTTGGTAGCAGCATCAGACCGACGACAACGGCTGGCTAGCACGGCAGCGACACGCCGAATGTGTTTTTGTCTCTGATGATAGTGACGGAGTACTCGGACCCTGGATTGCCACTTAGGCAGGCAGGCAGGCAGCCTTCTATGTGGCTTGCCCCTTTCGTCTCGCGCCTACTTCCACCGGGATGACACGCACCGGAAACGCTATAACGACTCAGTAAACAGAAACAGTGACGACGACGGCAAAACCAACAGACAGGGAGCAAACGGAACCGAGGCTATTGGGATACGATGTCGAGCATGCGAAGATTGAAAGGCAAACGCAAGGCCGACCAAGCGGCGGACCTGTCCTTCATCCATGTAGCTGTGAGCGCTCTCGGATTCTCTCCTCTGTGTTCATCAATCTTGTCGGACGTTCAAACGTTTTTTCTGCAACTAGCGCGGATTCGACCTCCGAAAGAGTTCAATTATTGTCTACTGAGCCCGATTACTTCGAGCACTTTCGCATAAATCTCCATCTTGGCGTCGATTCTTCACTGGGGTCTTCCTTCATTTTAAGCACCGACACTCATCCAAGCCATTCGAATCATTGTCGTTTCCACGGGGAGACTGACGTAGGCAGAAAGGGCCGTCCGGCCACACGAAGTCTGAGGCCGTCATTGTCGCTGATCTACATTCGCCCCGAGCTTGACGTAGGCAACATTTCGTCGATACATACAACTGAACGACAGAGTTTGGCTAGACCTCAAACGGAAGTACCAATTGTTTCGACATATATTATTCCCCTGCAATCATTTTGAAACACCAACCGGCGTTCCTGTAGCATGAGACGAGGTTCTGCCTCAGAAATTGCGAGACTTTCGCTTGCGACGATTACGGATGAAAAATGGAAGCAATGAGAAGTTTCGAGAAATACTTACCCAGTGAGCCCGTTGTCCTCTTCAATGCGATGCACAGAACTTCTCCTGATTTGGCTTGATTTTTGAAAGTCATCAGCAGGGTCGTATGCCTCGAGTTCTGTTTCCATAGCCAGATTAAGGAGGTGCCACACATGCAATATTTTGTTGATTACAGAATTTCGAAGATAAGCGAAAAGTATTGAGCATCTTGTCTTGCTCAATCTCCGATTCCAACGCAAGAGAACGCGACTCGACGTTCTCGACGCTCCCAAACTTCATTCCAGACCACTACCTCGGATCGTTGTACTTATCACGCGCTGTTGTCCGGTTCCTTTTTGAAGAAGGACGAGGATCATAAACAAGTTCGATGAATGATTTATTGAGCTTGCTCCTTACATAATAGTTTTCAGTGATGAGAACAAATCATTCGTACATCCGAATGAACCGCAACTATATTTTGATCGTTCGAGTCATTCTATCCATCAATACTCTCTATCACCAGACATTATCGAATACATATTTTCATTTATACGTATGTATATATTTACACGAGATCTATGTTATCCGGCATCCCTCTATCCGCTCGGCAGGCTCGTCAATGACTGAACGAAGCTGTCAATGCCATTTGACCATTGACAACATTGTCCGTTTGTCGCCTTCCGTGCCGAAGGAGCCGTCGTCGTCGTTGCAGCCGCCGCCGCCTACAACAATACATTCGCCTTCGACTCAATGGCAGGGATCAATTTTTTCTACGATAAACATCATCTTCATCTTTTTGTTCATCTGCCTCATCTATTTCTCCTTTTGCTCGTCCCTGTCGACGGCCGACTTTCTTGGTGCCGTTGTTCTTTCAACGTCGACGATGAAGATGGCTGCGGCTACTGGCTTTGCTTGTAACGAATCACGTCAAATGGAAGAACAGTGTCTCGATCAGAAACGATAATGATGTTTCGTCCATAGTTCGTTGGCGTCCGAAACGTTATTGCCTTGTTCATACAATGACACACCGACTGGAAGTTCGCTAAGGCATGGAACCTCGCTCCCGGCAAATATAAATATGTGTGTTTTTTGATATCTGTATATTTGTTCTGCTCATCGAGGCTTGCATTCTTGTTCGAGTGACTGCATCCGCCGGAATCCTCGGAATCTCGCATTCGACGAGCTCTGACCACTCTTGGCTTTGGTGACCAAAAATATAATGACGTTCCGTCGTATCGAAACTATTCAGAATGAACACCTGACGACAACGGGGTTGGGGGCATGAGAGCCCGAGGTAACGTAATGAATATTCTATGAAGTGTATAAGTTGCTGTATTACTAGAGCGGTCAGACGAGCGGGCCTGGTGCGGACTAGTCAGTCGTTCCGCCGCCGCACGTTGGAGCGACGAGAGAGCTGTTGGAGCAACCCACCGAACGAGCAGCCAGACTGCCTTCAAATCTATTAGGCTTCTAGGCTGTTGCAGCTGTCGATACAGACTCCTGCGACTCGATGCGTGCGCGAACTAACTCTGCTGATATTTGGTCTCATGCAGGGGAGGACGGCGACCAAATATCTGTTCTGTCTCAGCGGTCTCCCGTTCGAGGAAGATGGGTGGATGAGTTGTGGGTTGATTTCCAATCTCGTTCCCTCTTCCTTGCGTTCGCTGCCGGACCCCGATCCCTGCCGTGCGAGTTTATGTTCTTCTTCCAAGGGAAAATCACAAACACCGTCCTTCTAGTCGATGTAGACATTCATACACAGCCTCCTAAACTGTACCCCCAAGGCAAGACGATACGTGATCGTAGACGTGGGTGTCGATGAATTCAAAGAGAGTGAACGAATGCTTGCATGGCTCGAGTTATCCTTCGACGGACAAACTCTGCGTATTCAAATGGGAGAGCCGAGATTTTCGTCCACGCGATCATCCTACCTATCCCACTCACGTATCGTATTCCGTTCACGCAAAAAGTTGCTCCGCCGGCGAACCGCACACAGTATAAAAACCAAACAGGGTCACTAGTTCAGCCGGCAAACGCGATTCGTACGGAATACTATCGAACGAGCCCACAATTCATCCGCGGATCACTCCGCCGGACCTGCGTGGATGCTTTACTCAATTAAGTGGCCACTTTGGAGGTCGGCTATCTCGAAAAAAAAGGTGCAACGGTTGTCTGGAGTAACATCAGTTTTGGAGTCGCCAGTTCTAGAGTCTGTACATAGTTCGATGATTTCGCCCTCTCCCTAATTGTAAGTAACGCGTCGGCGCACATAAATAAAGCTATGTGGAAGAAAAGAACCGAATCGTTTCGCCTTAACGAATCGCATCATGAACGACTATCACAAGTTAGAGCACCAGGGCGGACTCACCCCGGAGACCTGAGGGGGCTCGCGGAATGACTTCGTCTCCGGCCGATTCCGAGAATCATCGAATAATGAGAAAGTACTGCAATATCGATGGAAGAGCGGTGGCAATAAAGACGAGACCTGCAGCCTTGAGAGACAGTACGTTGTTTCCTGTAGCCGTACTGGTCTCCATCACGCTGTCCTGCATCGCCGCAGGCAAGTCATCTGTGGACGGTGAGAGTCATCAGTCAATTAGAGCTGGCTGTCGGATGGCTGTTAGTTGTCTCCTGAGACAAATTGGCAAAAAGCTTCGTGTTCCGGCTGACATCCTTCTCGTTAACGTCAATACAAGCTCGAACTTCCGGCTGAACTACATTCGACTCGGCCGCCATCGAATCTGCTACGGGATCCAAAAATCTTTGATGAGAAACGACTGCTGCAGAGACTTTTCCCTGAGCCGAACAGCTGAATTCAATTGAGAGAAGAGCCGCACGAGTGCGACCAGTCGCCTCAACACGAGCTTGCCGAGAATCCATCTCGATTGACAACACATACTGAGATTCATGTTCGCTTTGGATATCGAACGGAAGCCGATCGGACAAAACTCACTGTTGATTATGACGAAGACCTGTATAGAGTCGGAGAGTGCGTTCGACGGCTGGCACGTATAGTTTCCGGAATCTGAAGCTCCTATAGCGGTGACCACGAGCCGACTTTCTAACTTGGTTGTGACAGGCAACTGTTTTTGGTCACCGGTTTTGATTCCGTTCGGGTCTCTGAATACACGTTCGTTTTTTCTCTTTTTGTCGTCGCTTTTGATGACCGAGGAATTCGTGGAGATCTCCAACCGATTCTTCAACTCCGAGTCGTAGTTGAGCACTCTACCATTTCTATACCAAAATATGAATTCTTTCGCCGTCAATGGCCCGCTAAGCTCGCAGACAAGCCTCAAGACACCGCCTTGGTTCACGTACAATACAGGACTCCCCAGAATTCTCGCTCGACTCTCTGCAACGAGGATTTCGAAACTTAATCGTAGCGACGAGGAACCTTCGACCTCGTGACGGATGATTCGGTCTTACCGATGACGGAGAGGGTGACGTGGCGACTGATTTTCGGTGATGTGCTCACTTGGCATTCGTAAACACCAGCGTCTTCTGGCCGAACGTCTTTGATTTGAAGATTCCAAGATTCGGAATTATCGAGGTGCATAGGCTGGAATTTCCCTTCCGTCGTGTAGGGCGACCGACCGACGGAGAGGACGTTGAACATCCCTTGCTTGGGTCTTCGTATCCAGGAGACCTACGGAGAGAAAAGCCGCGCTCGATGATTGAAATCCGGTCGGAAAATCCGGTCAGATTCTTTTCGAGTCGAATTCACAATCCCATCAGGAAGAGATTCTTCGGAATTTCCAAAGTTATGGAGAAAAAAGTTGGGGGCGCCGAGACTGCGACCTTTTCTGGTCATTGTCTGAGATGGCCCGAAATCTTTCATTTCGCTTGGCCGCCCAGATTGTGCGGAGTCCTGCATTCGCGCTCATTATTCCTCGCTACAGTGTATCTCTAATGGGGTATTTACTAACCGTACGATCGCCCAGATGCCGCACGCTACAAGGCATAAAAACGTCTCGCCCCACAGTGGCGGTGACATCTGTGTCTGTTGTGTTGTCGAAGTGAGGGGTCATCTTGATGAAATACGATGGAAGCCGTCGGTAGGTTTTGACAAGCTTCGGGGAAACGACGTTCGTCTCGTCGTCCGGTGACGTCGGAGCTGTCGTGGCCGTTGTCGTGGAGGTTTCACCTAAAACAAACAAACAAACAGACAATGGAGATTTTCCGCGCGGATAGATGTGGGGAGCGCCTCAACGAGCAGGCGATCAGGCGAACAGGCAGAGTCATAATCGTCAAACAGCTCGTTTTGTTCCGTGCCTGATGGATAAAAGTCAGTCATGGTACGTCGAGCCGAAGAAGCGGCGAACGCGCTTTACGAGGAAGAAAAACGAGGTAATGGCTTTCCAATGATGACTCTATTCTTACAAGGGTTAGAGATGCCGGCAAACTGATGGGCAGGCAGCTGTTCGCTTCGCAGCCATTCTCATCTCCATTGTGTGCTCCGGGTCCCATGATAGAAATGTAGAGCGGCTACACGTGTTCCCAGACTTCTCCCTCGACGGTGGTCGGCCGATCGGTCTCTCGGTCGGAGCATTGGGTTCGTAAACTAGAGGCAATCAGCCCTAGACGCGGGCAGCGCGCGAAACAGAAAGAGACTTTTCTTGGTCTTTTTCTCTTGCACGAACGAAACAGTGATTGCTTCTGGGCGGGGAAGGCATCTGCTCCGAGGGGTTCCGGAGAGTTTTGCGGAACAGAAGGAATTGGGTCGCTGACCGGCAACAGGACGATGGGAGCGAGTGCCAAGCAGCCACACAGAGAGCGTCAGGACCATCTCCCTCCGTCGGCGATGCTCCTTCCTTTTGGGTGGAAATGTCGCCCGTTATAACAAGTCTTCCGCATTCCGTCCCCGCTCTGAATGGAAGACCGTCGCGTCCCAAGGCCGCACAATAATCACCGCCTTCCTATTTGCGGAACACCTCCATTCATTCATTCATTGTTGTTCTTCGGGGCAAACGCTAACATAGAACGCGTTCTCTGCGTCTTCGCTCTGTCGACGATAGAGACGATTCGTTCGTTGATTCCCAGAGAAAACGAAACAAATTCGAAGTCTGCATTCCTTGAGATACCACGGAATTAGCGGATTCTGATTCGCACCAGCGCCTCGTTTCCTGTGTGGGACACAGACTCGTGTCAGCATGAATTCCACGGAAACACGTTTAACCGGTCTGTGCGAGGGTTCTGGACATGTTCCAAGATCGAGGCCCGCTATTCCCCACTTCAAAAATAGACAAGCGAACCGTGAACTCTGAAATGGAGCGTCACTCTGATGTGTTGTTCTTAATTCACTACTTCGAACCTGTTAGCCTCGACAGGTCCGGTTCGGACGCTGTCAGGATGTCCCGGAGTTCAAGCTGTCTGCCGCTCGAATGAAAAAGAGCGCGCGTCGAGCGTCGTCTGTGTTGGTCTTTGGGCGTTAATAATGGGCAAAGTGTCTTCATAAAACTGAGCAAGTCGGCTAAGACGCAATTAGTCCGCCATTGCGTTCGTTACAATGAGCGGCCGAGCAGCGGGCCCCGGCTGCACTACGATCCAAATATCAAGTGTCTCCAATAAAAGCGATCGCGGCAGTTTCCCTTCAGGCGGAATTCGCCCTTTTCTCGCAAAGTTTCACACAAGTTCCGATCACTTGGACGCGCGCTCTGAGTAGCTGTCGCCGCCACAACCGCTGCCGGCGCCGCTTTCCGTCAGTTATCCGAAGCAAGTCACGAAGTCACCCGGCATTCACTCGCCACCACCACCATCGAGACTGGAAGAGGAAGAGCGAGACTGATGGCCCGCTCAAAAGAGTTTAAAGATCGCTCTTCCTCGTCTGAAAGGAATCTCTTGCCCCTCGGAAACGCGGCATTCTTGGCCTGATAGGCACAGACCGCCTTGTGAGAAGTATCCAGCCAGAGCTGGACAGCCGAAGGAGACAGCGTGCGAGCCAAGGGCTGCTCGCTATTATCACAAAGCCTTTCTCCCACTTCTTTTGCGAGATGCTCTTCCGAACGAGCGGCGGAACAGCCCCCGAACAACGGGCCAGGCTTTGCTTCTGAAACGTTTGTTGACTTCAAAGACAGTTTTCGGACAGCTTGACCCATCCTGGCAGTCTATTTCGCGACCCAGTAAACTATGTAGTTAACTCACTCTTTTCCCACATGGCCGACGAGTCGCAAGCCGGCGGTCGAAACGCAGGTCGCTGCCGGCACTGGCTGGGACCGTCAAAGGCTGTCGGTCTCTGGGCTCAAAAGAGCGTATAAACTCAGGGACAGAGCAAGGAAGAGTTTATTCTTTGAAGCTCATGTGCATGAAGCGAGCCTCAAACCTGCTCGTGCGGCTGCTGTTGCAGTCGCTGCATCTGTTATTATTGTTATTAGAATGTCTGTCGGGAAGGAAAAATAACACAGCAGCAGCAGCAGCAGCAACAGAAGCACCATTGAGGCTGTGCCGTCGGCGGCAACGTGAGCGGTGGGAACGCCTCTTTTGACCCGCAAATATTTTCATTCTCCCTCCCCGTCCTCTTCTCCCACGCCACCAAAGCCTCCATCGCACGCACGAACACTGCCTCCCGTGGTGGTCCCGCCAATTAGAGCGACGCATATTTCGTCTGAGATACTCGGCCGGAACATTCCTTATTATTTGCTTCCCTTGGCAGTTTCTCCCCGAATCGAAGGCCGCTGCCGCTGCCGCCGCCGCCGCCGCCGCCGCCGCCGCCGCCGCCGCCGCCGCCGTTGCATACGGTGATCACAGAATAGTGGCGCCACGGTCCGCTGACGAAGTCTCCGGAAGGCCGGCTTGCGGGACCGCCGCGGCCCCAGGAAGGAGAGCTCGAGTGTGAGAGGGCAGCAGAATAACCATGTGTACAAGGTCAGGTCTTAAACCAAAACGACTTGGTGCGAGTTTTTACAGTTGAACTGAATAAAAACACCCGTCAATCTTAGACGCATTGTAACGAAAATGAACGATGACTCCGCCAGACGTAATGCCCCAAGCTAGACCAGAAGCTAATAGACCATCAGTAAATGTGTGCCAGCTTCATTTGTCCGCGAAGATGGAGGTCAGGAAAAAGAAAAGGAGAAGCAAGCGAGAACAAGAGAAGCGGAGAGATAGCGGAAGAATCTGCTGCCGAAAAGACGCCACTACCGTCTCAAGACAATCACGGCCAGACCGCACAGAGCAGCAGACTCGTTTCTATTTTTATCAAGCTTGCTAGTTTACCATGGTCAGGTTTTCTGCATTCCCTGCCCGCCTACACTCCAACTCTACTACACAACATTCGCGCACATACGAACACACTTGCGAAAGTACACGCATCGGCAAAGGCAGTCGAGCTAATTGAGTAACAACTTCGACTCAACTAAACTCGAGTCAAACACATGGTCAACATGAGCACGCACCAAAGTTGACTTCCTCCCCCACAGAAATCGATGAGGCAAATGCGCCATTGATTGTGGCGTAGCTCAACTACACGCCCGACTGGTTCAGGACCCTCTTGAGAAGAATATATTCGCTCCCACTTCTCGGGAACTTTTGATTATTATCACAAAAATATCGGTCGCTTTCCTCTACTGTCACTCGTGCGGATTCATTTTAGATTCTCCGCTGAATGATCGAGCGGCGGTGGCCTCGATCTCGAAAGCGGAACCAGAGCGCGTGGCGAGTTTTTCTTCAAAAGATCAAGTTTCCCGAGGATTCCTCGACGTACAGAACTCTTCACATCTCGGAGCGTGCGCCAACAGCTATGAGGTCCGGTGTCCAATCTTGAGCCTTGGCTGAAAAACCTACTCTCAGTCAGAGGAAGTTTTGAAGCACGAATTTTGTCCCCATTTACACTTGTCTGTGTAAATCCGACGTGAACGACCACGAAAAATAGGAAGAAGCCAACCGACCGAATGGAGTCAGATACATTTCCGAACCAGAATAAGATTCGATAGAGAGGGGAAAGGCTCTTCCGTCTTCAAGGCTCAGAATAAGCTTCAAGAGTTCATTTCACTTCGAGGCACAACCAAGAGAAACTTTCATGAGGTTCCCTTGAATGTTCCGCTCGATCCCTGCTCAAAGTCAACAAGGCCAGCAGAAGCGTTTCTCGTTGAGAGACCGCGCGCTGGCGGATGGTGGCGGTGGTAGTTGTGGTCCTGCCAATGAAGGTAAAATGCGTGTGGTTCGCCACATGTGGCCTGGCAATCCTGTGGCATGGTTTGGGCAGGCGACCGTGCAGCAGGACAGCCCGATGGCGGGCAAACTAGCGGGCGGTCGGTCGGTCGGTCGGTCGCTCTGACGGGCGGTTGGGCAAGCAAGAAGAGAAGTAGGAAATCTTAGGGAGACTTTCAGTTGCAGGAGCGTGGTTGCTTGTGCCGCCACTTGTGAACGAAAGCTCCGTCTTCGGCTGTCACGTTCGAGTCCACCGAGAAGCCTCGGCAACTTCGGTCGGTTCCGTCTCCTGATTTCCGCCAACTCGTCGGTCCGTCCATCCGTCCGTGCGGCCAGCCGGGCGGTGGGCCTACCGTCCATCCATCCGTTCCTCCGGTCGGTCCGTCAGTCGGTAGGCCGTCTGTGTGTCAGCTTTTCGTTGCTTCGTCCGGCTCCCTTCTCGTCGACCACATGAGCCCTGTGTTTTCTTTCGAGTGACTGCCAAGTTTGAAACTCTGTTCCTGGAAATCTCATTCTCAATGGCAAAACGCCAACGTCGGATGTTCGAAAAACAACGTGAACTCGGGTCCCGTCCTTCCGGTACTCAGATGACGTGTTCTTTTGACCAACTCGATGTGCCAACGAACGAACAAACCAACAAACAAACAAATAAACAAACCAGGATACTTCAATGAGCAAATAGACAGGAATTTCAGCACTCATGGTACATGGCTCTCGACGACCGTGGCCGTCGGTTAGTGGCTGGTTGGTCGAACGGCCGGCTAGCTGTGTTCATCTATTTGATATAGTCCATTTCTGGAGCGATATATCACTCTGTAACCAGAGCTGTATTACCAACGCGTTCGCAGTCGGAGTCGTTTGCCGCACTCGTAATGTAGACATGGAGTCGAATAGACAAACTGAGCTTGGATGGCGGATAGAAGAAGGAACGTTCAGAGCTCTATGCAGAGTGAGCAGACACGACAACGCGGTGCCTTCACGCAATTTCGCAGCAGGCAATTGCCGTGACTAGCTCCATTAGGTGAGCTCGCGTTTTTCTCGCCAGCGAAATACATAACTGCCGACTGTATACTCAATTACTCCTGGTTCAGCATCCTGAGCACGGAACAAGGAAACAAACATTCAACGATAGGGAGGTTCCGATCGAGATTTGTAGTTGAGGAACGTCCTAACTTTGGTTCGCTCGTCCAAGTGTTCGACCTTTCGTTCTTGGACAGTGACAGAAGTGCTCTCGCGAGGAATGAAGGAGAGTTCTCTGTGAACATATGCAGAACAATGCATCGGACACGTCAAGGTTCTGACTTTCCGTTTTCCGAAAGAACAGGAACAGAGAGACAAAAAAAGTCCTGTGACGAAAACGGGAAATTGTCTCGTTGTCAGGGATACAAACAGTTCAGGACTCGAAAAGGAGCTGCCGACAAGAATGAGTGCGAACGAGTGAGAGGATAAAACCATTGCGCGCAGAGCCAGAGCTGAACCTTTTTTCCGCCGCCGCCGCTGCTGCTGCTGCTGCTGTTCGGCCCGTGAAAGCGACCGTAGGTGCTATGATGGAAGACCTCCGTGATATATGCTGCGTCGAGGGTCCAAGTCAAGAGGAGGACCGAGTCGAGGCAACTACTGCCGCTGCTACTGCTTATGGAACACGTCAGATCTGGAGCACATGTACGTACGTACATGGCATGTCGCGCAGATCTTTCTGGGAGAGTTTCTTTGGAGCACTCGTATTCACCTATTGAGCGGTTCGAATCGGGAACAGCACGGGAACGAATCAACTCGAGGCCTCGCACGAGCGAGTCCTACTTAGTTATCTTCAGCACAGCGTCTCGGTACGATCAGTTGCAAGCACTCAAACAATTTGAGGCAGAGGGAAGCAATGCGGAGCTTTAGCGGAACGAACGGGAGATAGAGGACTCAGAAAACGGCACTGACTGTTATAAAAAACCTATTCATCGGGAATTGTTCGGATCGTCTTCTGCTACCGACTCCTTTCTTGCTTCCTGCCAGAGATCTCTTTTGGCTGGGAGAGAAGTCAGCAGGTCAGCCAAAAATTCTCTTCTCTCCTCTCTTTTGGATATCTATCTATGCACTATCGGTTCACTGAAGGAACCGCTCTCTCTCTCTCTCTCTCTCTCGTTCGTCCTTTCGTCTGCTTGCCTGTGCGTCTGTCAGTCCGTCCATCCAACCGACCGTCCATTCTATCGTTTACTCGAGCCCGACCGTACAGCACACCCCTTATCCTCCCGGTGGTCGCTCACTTGCAGTGTGCCTTCCAAGCACAATAGACTCAGCCGCAGCAGGAATCTTTGCTGCAGGGGTTGCTGCTGAGGTTTCCCGTGACGCTATCACCGACATCGCGTTCTGCATCCAAATGCAAGAATATCCACGACCCGTATTCCGCGACAAAAACAAATTGCTTCCGAATTGTGATACGAATAGAAAAGTAAGTACCGCTAAAAAGGGTATTAGCATAGCGAGCACGTAATGAATCCGGCAGAAGGCTACACAATATCGTGATATCATTCGCCGATTTTATCAAACACCATGGATTGATAGGAAACGTTTCGTTGCTGGAAACATAGTTCGGTTAACCTTCCATGTTCGCGATGACATGAGACTAGTGAATGGAATTGACAAACGGGGGAAGAACTATAGTCCTCGTGTTTCATCAGACGTGACCGGATGAACTTGGCCAAATATCAGGAGATTTGAACTCTCCATTCTGGAAGTAGTTTGTAGTTGGTAGGGGGTTCGGGCATCGATCATTTCACAATTTCCATCTAGTCATTCAGCTAAATATATCTATGGAATAATGTTTGGGACAGACCTCTGGTGGTCCATCCACTCATCGTTGCTAGATGAGAAGACATGTGAGCGGCGTCATTCATCAGACAACGCATCTCCATCGAAGTTCAGCGCTGGAAAGCAAGGATTATTTCAGGAGGGACACCTCCAAGCAGCGCCGTCAGCGTAATTAATTTCCTGAGTGGCTAACTTTTTCGCTTTAATTTTGCTATTTGTAATATGTATATTGCTTACGAAATAAGCATCAAGGAATGGAATGTTATCCATCCATACATCAAGCCACACACCCTTGTACTGACGGATGGTGATTAATGAATAATGCGTGAACTTCGAGCTTCTCTTAATAAGTCAGTGAGCTCAGCGATGTGGTTTCAGATTTAGAGCTCAGTGGAGCGTCTCGCTTTCGTCGGGTTTCGCCCGTTGAGATATTAAATCAAAATGGTGTTTTGGCACCTGTGGAGAGAACTTTGATTTCACTCGAGAGACAGAGACTGGCCATCGATCTGACTGTAACAGAATAAAATTGCGTTCCCACAAAATGCCGCCCTATGCAAATAGCGGGTCTCTCACGTTTAGCTGTCTCTTTATCTAGATGACGAAACCAATCGATATCCAAATCCAGTTTCAGCACCTATTCATCCAGATTCATTTCAGACTACGAAACGGCCAGAAGATGATTCTTCGAGGACGATACAAACAAACATCTTGGGCCTTAAATTCTTCAGTCTTGAACTCGTCGATTATTTCACGTTCCACCGTGAGTGTGTCTCGGGTCGGCCTTTGCAGGCGTTGCCACGGAGATTTCCGCTGAAGTCTCGTTCCTATTTTTTTGCGAATCATGGAACGATTTTCGACTTCGCATTTGGGGTCGACCAACTCCCGTCTTCCGTGAATCTTGCCGGGAAACTTCAGACTGAGAATAACGGATCAAGCCGCGAGAGAAAATCGAGCGTAAGTAGTCAACGACATCGTGCCTCTGGGGTACTCACCGTAGGTCGTGGAAACCACCACATGCTGTACAATGAGGAGACGGAGCCATAGCCGTCGTTGTTCCGCTTTCAAGAACATGGCATCCAGCATAAGTCAGTCCTTTGGATTTCATACAGCGTTACATATTCCCAATGTGATTCATTCACTGAGCATAGAACTGTCAACGATGGTCAGTTCATCCCCGCTGAGGTCTGACACTTTCCAACACACTCATTGACGGGCGCGAAAGCGTCACGCGGGGGAACTGTTAGCCGCACGAGGAGGGTCTCACGATTTCACTAGCAGTTGTCATCAGCCACACAACAGAGATATCTCGAAGAGGAGCATAAGGCAAAGCTGAGTTTGTTATGAACGATGGGACAGCATGGATCTTGCGTGGGATAGACCGGCTGCCATAGCTTCGGCCCTCGCCTTGCGGAAAGGGCAACTTGAAGGAGGGAAGACATCGTGTGGAATTTCTATCTCTTCCTCTCCGTATCGGCATTGCGTCTCTTGTCCTCGGTCGGTCCTCAAGGAATCGCATGCGGTTCAGATTGTCGGGAAGCATGTCAGCGAGCTGACCGACTCGCTCGCTACTTCCGAGAGTAAGGATATGGATTCATTTACCCAATTCGTTTGAAGCTAAATCGACCCATGATACGAAAACGAACGACAGGACGGGAGGAAGGGTCACATGAGGTTGTTTTGTGTCCCAATGGATTAAGTCCAAACCTCTCGTCCCTCTAAACTACCTTCGGTGATAGAAACGGTCGAGGACACTCCAAACTTCACTTTTGGAGAGGGACGCTGTCTCGAGACGGCTGTTTTGATGTGAAGAAAGAAGGGCTGTTTTGAACTTTCCAGGCAAGAACGAGTTATCTGATGGAATTCTGAAAGAGGATTTCGAGATCATTCAAGAAGAAGCTCGTCGGCAAACAAATAATGAAATTAGAGATGCCGAAGCCATGCCATGGAAGAGACATAACTGCGCGAGAAGAGACAGCACTGCCTTCGATGTCCCAAGCTGTGTTTTATGTCTGCTAGCATCTTGATTGGCCTCGTGTTCGCAGAGAAACGACAAAAAAAACTTCGATAAAGCCCTTGCAAGGCAGGACGAATGTCTAAGGCAACTTCCTTAACGCTACGGAACGATGTGAAAACAGTTTCCACTCGTCATCATCGATCATGCAAAATCAGAGATGAATTCGATGTTTTGTTGCCAACATGGTGAATGCAATGAAAATCCGAGAAAATAAGCGGGAAGTCTGTTTGGGTCACGTCGACCGGCCACTCGGATGCAATTTCTGCCTAAAACTTCCGATTGCCGCTCGTTTGACTCGTTGGAAATGCTTTCATGGCTAACGGAATCCGCAACAGCGTTTAAGTGAGGCTAACAGGAGGATTCGAGACCTTCGTATGTTTCTCGATTTGAAGTCCTGGAAGCATCCATCCGGCAGTGCCTCACTCTGCTTTCCCATGCTTCGAACTGCGGGACGAGGAATTGGACGCAGTGACAATAAGATAGGAACTCGATCTCGTCGTTTTTGTTTTGAGGTCCGAAACACTGCGCAAAAGCGAAATCGCCTCGTTCAATGATGTTTGGCTCGGAATTCTTACAGCAGAGCGAAATTCGCGGAGCAAGTGCGCGAGCAGACTAATGGAGTCAGAATCCATGGCAGGACGAGAATTCGGGCTCTCGGATCCCCGAATGTATCCGCGAGCTAGTCTTTCAAACATCTCATTGGTCGTTCAACTCCCCCACTCCGGTCCTCTCCGTTCTCTGTCCCCCATGCTCCGTCATGGACCCGGTAGTGTGAACTGTTTCTCCGCATCCACTGCGAGGAGAAGACTTCATGAATTCTAATGGATTTGCTGATGAACGACAAGATTGCAACAACTTTTCCTCGATATAGAAATTGAAAACTATTCCTCGAGCCGGAGGTCGGTGGACCATCGGGTGAGCTGTCGGCGGGCGAGAGCTGGGAATAGTCGGCGGGCAAGTGAACATCATCTTTCCGTTAATTAGTGGAACCGATTCTGAATATTACATTCTCGGTCTTTCTCGACTTTTTCTTTCGCGCGCTTTGCATTACTGAGCTGAGCCATGTTCTCACAACGTTCCCGAACCCGATTTCTAGATTTTCCAGTTTTGAGAGAGAAAATCGGTCGTTGGTTTTGCGCGATGGCAAAGTTCGGAGTGACCGCATTGTTGAACGAATTTCAGACGGGATGTCGATCCCCTCCCGTAATAGAATCACCGCGTCTCGAACTTACTTCAAACACTATCAGTTGAAGATCGTGTTACCGTAGAATCAGTCGGTCAACAAGAAACGCCCGCCATCGTCGTTGTCTGGGTCCGAGTCTGCTCGGTCCTCGACGTTGTTCAAGGCCGTCACGACCGCTTTCATCTGTTTCACAAAAGCAGCCATTGTTGTACGATGGCCTTTGTAGGTCGTCGTAGCCCGTCGCCCAAGACCAGATCAAAACTGGAGTTACAACGCTCGCTAAGGCAGCGTTTTCAGAGAATTCTTCTAAAGATTTTCGGCAGCTTGTTTCTCAAGCTCGCGGCTTCTGTTGCCATTCGAGCCAGAGCAGATGAAACGCCTGCTTTGTCCGCTTGCCCTCCCGCTCAGGGTTATAAAGTCAAGCCTCATTAACGTTGATGTCAAATGTGATTTCTTGTGAAGAGCGAAAATCCTCCTCGTCACAGATATCTCCGGTCAGCCGGGATCGTCCGGTGGTCAATTGATCGGTGGCCCGATGAGGATAACAAGGTAGAGGTAGCGTTCTAACGACAGACGAGTTCCACCGCACCGAGCATTTGAAACTCTGCGCTGATGTAGTTTACTGCTTTGCCGTTCATCACAAACTCAACGGATCGCCTGCTCTGCAGGTACACGGTTCAGATGCGACGGCGATGGAGCAAAAAATCCCAATGAATTCGAGATGGCAAGCAAACAAGTAATGGTTTGCGCAAACAGACATTTGCAAAGTCAGCAGTCGACGCAAAGCAAATATAGCGAGAAGTTACATTTAGTAGCGAATGAGGTCGTCGACTTTAACGTTTGGACCAGTTCCAGCTTGATGACAGGCGTACGAGTTCCTTATTTTTCTCTTTCAAGGGAGAGGATGAAAAAAAATTACATTTTTCCTCTTCACTCGGACTTTTCACGAGCCACGTGGTTGCCGTGCGAACTGATGGAAGGGAAGGCCAAAAGTGGAGGAGTTGGACGAAGTCAGAGAACACACCCAGAAATGTCAGCCTAATTGTCGACTCAGAGAATCTCAATACGCTTCGTAGTTTCCCCGCAGCGGAAGGTCCTTGTCAGCGGAACAGCGGCCTGGCAAGCGGCTTCAGACGACGGACGAAATGAGTGTTCGGTCCGCAGTCAGGAGTGCTTCTAGGAGTTCGGATCGTTTTTATGAGAAAACCTCGCGGCGATTTCCAGTGCGTCTTCTTTCTAAGTATCAAGCTCGAACGAGAACCAAGGCCGCGCGTTTCTCGAAGTATTCTTCCTGTTACGATGAGGGGCCGTGGAAATCTCTCATAACTTGTGATTTCCGATCCGGCGCTCACGACTTCTCGGTTCTTCCCTCGAGCAAGTTACTCTGCTCTTGTCTCGGAAACGAATGCCCCTGTTGACGACCGCTCCCCCGTGCTCTGGCTTCGTCCTACTAGATGATCCCCCATACGGAGGAAGCGGTTTTTTTTCTCGAATTGGGAAGCAATGTGTTGGCAAGGGCGGAAGAGAGAACAGCCGGTTCAAATTGGTGGACTTCGAGTAACAACAAACTTGCAATTATCTTCTTGAAGAGAGCGCTGTAGTCAAGCTTTGGTAGAAGCGAGCGCCCAGAAAAACAGCAGATTGATTGACTAAGCCTCTGTCACGTGAGGTCGTTTTATGATTCCGAAAAGCTCAGCAGAATTTCGATCAACATTACGTGATGGGATGAAGTGAAACACTGTTCGCATGAATGGATGAGCGAGTGAATGAATGTTGATTCGAAACCACCGGTACTCTGTAGTCTGTGCGCGTGAATAATGAACTTTGTATCCTATTATCAGAGAGAATCCCGGCCGCTGTGGATTCGAGGAGAGGCGGAATGCCGGTCCAAGCCAGTTGCTTCCTTGTCCTCTTGGACGCACACGCCGGATTTTTGTTAAGAAAGTTGGAGAATTTCCCCTCTTGGCCTGGTGATCGTGAGCTCTCACGCCAACGCCTCGGGGGCAATCGGAGGTGAGCGTTCCATTTTATATAGATTCCGGCCCCTCAATATGGGTCACTGGCTTTAATTGGCAAACGCCTGCGGGGTAACACAGGAACGATCCAGCGGCTTTGGCGGGTTGTTGAAGTCCCACGAATCCTGTGTGTGAGTGTGAAGGAGACCAGAGGAAAGGTGGGGGTCATGGAGCACGTAACGGAGCGAGAATCGGGGTATTAGCGGGAACTCGAATAGGAACAGTGTTGCATGATGGAGCCAGGACGACAAAAAACACACTAGGATAGAGATGTTTTATCGTCCCGAGGACGAGGAGAAGTCGTCGTAAGCTCAAGATCTACAGCATTCACATTGTGCTTTAACAAGGTCTCATTGTTTTCCGCTACTTGTTCGAAACTGAACACCAGTGGAAACACTTGGAGGGCACGTCGAGTGGGAAAGAGTTCATTTTGAAAGAGCGAGCTCTAATTTAGCAGCGCGAAAACGTTCCAGGTCAAAAGGCCATAGGGGGTGCGCTCGGCTCACCAAGAGAGATTTCAACAGTCGACTCACTCGGTACACACGGCTTCGTTGTTCGCGGATTACTGACGCTCAAAGTGTGAACTTGGCGCGCAGTCCAGTCGACCAGACAGCAGGGCAGGCAGGCAGGCAGGCGGTGGGTGGGTCGGTCGGTCTGCTTTACACTTATGGCAGAGGAGCCGGATGTCGACCTAATAGCTGTTTCCGGTTGTGAATAACTCGGCTTCCGCTGCCGGCTCTTATACATTAATATCATCCGCCAACGGATGGATTCCAGTACACGGGACTTTATCTTAACGTCAGCCTCATGACAGCGGAAAGTGCGACTCCCGAAACGAATTCCTCGTTAGCTAACATTCATCTTCACCGCATTCCTCCGTTCAAAGCATTCAGAGCTCGAATAAGAAAAATCAAGGGACTCGATCGGGCATGCCTTTTCAAACGAGGGTTTTCGAATGAAACCCCTGTGAGGCTACGAGAGAAAAGGAGTCCGTTAACCTCTCTTCTCCGTTTGAAGTGTATTAGGCGAGGGGAATACCGTTTTCATGCGTCACTCATCGAGCTTTTGACTCGTTCTCGAAGACCAACAATGAGCATCTCTTGAAGCTACGACTTTCAGGAATTGCGCGTTCCGCTCGATCATCTACGCCCGGAGGAATTAAAATACTCTGAAACTCAGAGAAAAAAATTCAGGGAGACCCAGACCGATGACTGGATGAAGTTTGCAAGCCAGGTGTCGAACGATTAAGTCATCAGAACGGAGAACAAAAACTCCCCCGCCGCCGCCGAACGAACCACTCTGAGGACCCGCACGGAGTCGCCCACCAATCTTCGATTCACACACATTGGAGTTTACCGCATATTAGATCATAAAACGTTGATTTATTCGCCCCAGAGGTCCTGTGAGGGTTCAGTCAGGGTGCTGAACCGGTAAGAAGCTGCGCGACGGAGTGGCTCTCTTGAGATATTGACTCGGATTGACTCGAAGAAGCCGAAAGGCCGAGCGGGCCAAGAAAGACCCATGCGTGCAGAGATGGATGATGTTCCCCGCTCTAAGCTACTGTACACCTGGAAGAGCCAGACAAGACGAACTCCAAGCTCGTCGTTGTGGATCGAATATTCTCTTAGGAGTTCTCCTCCGAATGCTGTTGGCCTTCGACAAGTCAGCGGAACATTTCATACACAAAATATCGATCCGCTTCTATTTACGGCAAGCGTATCGACTCACGGAAACGAAGGAAGAAATAGAAGAAAGAGAATTGGAGAGTGTAGCCTCGGCCGCATAAGAGACCGACTTCCCTGGACGCCCGGCGGTGGCGTTTCGGAGTGAATCATTCGATACAGATCGCGAATTCTATAGCTGCGGACACTGCACCAAGAATCGAGAGCAATTCACTTTACACTTTACAGACGCGGTGTGAGTGGGTGCGCTTCGAAGCGCTGTCAGCGGTGTTGTCGTCTCAGGAAACCCAAAAACATTTGCAAGCAAGACATTGGCTTCGCAACTGTATGCAGAATGCACATTCGCCCGGAGCACGTATGCGTATTTGTGAGGCTGTGTACTTTGTGAGCGTGGGTGCCGGCTGGCTTGCTGCATGCATGCCCGCCGGGGAACGGGCGCGTCGTTCCGACTCGGGGCAGAATCATTACGACACCCGCAAAATCGAATCGGAGCGGCGGAAGCGCTGGCTCAAGCGTCCGCAAGTTGGAACGAAAACCGGGATACGAGTCTGATGATGAACTACGCAAACAAAGCAGCTCCCATATCGCCTTCATTGAATGATTGAACAGGGGTCCAGGTCGTTTGGAGAAACTTCTCTTTTCGGATGCGAAGATTCATTTTCATTCGCTACCCCTCGCCGACCGATGGCAGCTGAGGACTCTGGCCGGGAATAAAATGCTTCAGGATGGCTTCCTTCTAGGAATCCGAATTTGTGATGGATGCTTGGTTACAATTCACTTCGTCATAATGTATCTTCCTCCTCCCGGTGCCTCCCCGCCAGCTTTCGCGTCTCCTGCAGCAAATATATTTCACTAGGGTTCTGACCCCTGGGAGAAAGAGTTGGCCGCGTGCCGAAACGAATTCGAAAATGCATTTCCACACCATTTGCACATCATCGTGCATAGTGGACGCGGTGAATTTATAGGAGCAAATCCCCAAACATTAAACAACGGTAACAAAGTCACTCTCTCCATGTAGGGTTATCTGACGCATGCGAAACCAAACCGGTTTTGACCGAACTTAAGAGTACCACTGAAGCGGATACGGGGGATAGTAGTGCCGCTAAGCGTTGCGTGGACACGGGCTCGGCATCATCTCATGGATTTCATCCTGAAAAACGCCTTTTGTTCTGGAGGAGGGATTCGATGCGGGGATTTTCACGAAAACTTGTCGCGAAGTCAGCGCTGAGTGAACCGTGTTATCGTCGCAGCAGCTCGTCGGAGATTATTCTTCTGCCGAGCGAGAGGCTCAAACTCCGAAAAATGCGACAGAAAAGCTCACAAAAGAGTTAAAAGTTCACCTCGTTTATGAAATATTGATGACTCCGTTGCTATGGTGCTGCTAGGCTCACTTCACGGCGAAAGCAATGTATTCAAATCGCAAGGACTTTTCTCTCCATTGTCAGGCCGGGAAATCGGAGAGTTCAGAAAAAAGTAAGCGATACGCCGACTGCCAGTTGAGAACTGTGCCGGGAACGACAACCGAGCCGGTTTCCATGCTTTGGCTCTTGCTCAGTTTAACTTCTATCAGATACTGAAGAAACGCGGAGACTGAACTAGAGGTCCTGATCGATTCTCCATTCTTTCTCTAGCAGTGCTGACTCATTCCGTCTCGCCAAAATCTCGAAAGTCGTCTATGGTTGTTTGTCCCAACATCATTGGTAGTCGAAATTAACTTGGCCGAGAGGAGAATGTTTCGAATCGTGGAAATATTTTGTATAATCCGCTTTGATCGATGGTTTCGTTGAGATGATTTGCATCCGAAGCTTCCCATGTAGAAACAGCGGAGCGCTCAGTAAATGTCCATCATTCCGATCGAGATTAGCATTTTGTTGTTGGATGCTTTGTATCCGACTCGAATTCGTATACCTCCATTGTTCATATTACAAGCCATCGTTGAACACAGGATGATTCAAATTCGGCACTACATTTTGTTATTGCTCCCATATTCTTGTCTAAGAGCCTACAGAAACCGCGTGGCGGAATTCTAACGGCACAAATCTGGGTACAACTTCATGCAAATTGCGCGATAGCCGAGCGCCCCAACAGACCTGTCGGAGGCAAAGCAATCGGCGTAAAGGCTCAAAATATGCGAATCTTATCCCGACCAATTCTGACTCTAACTGTGTCGGCCTGTTGCCTGCCGTTAAACTGCTCGGCTGGAAACGGAAATTCAGAACGAAGTGAATACACGAGGTTTTCGAGTTCGATCTGCGATAATGTTTTATTTCAATCAGACTGGGGGGACCTGCGCCGATATTGCGTGAGTGGATGCCGTGTTAGTTGTGGAAGATCATGTTTGGCATATCTCCTCCATTGAATGGATTTGAGCGCTAACAGCGATTTCCCTGGCCGGAGTGTGTTCTCATGTCATTTCCATTAGACGCCTCCGATAGATCCGTTAGATCGCTCGGCAATCGCGCAATATGCATGAAGCTGTACCTGGATTTGTGCCTTTAGAATTCCTCTTGGATGGACTACAAAATGCCACCAAAGCGGTTTCTGTAGGGTCTTCCACAAGTATGTGGCAGCAATAACAGAGTGAAACTATGAATTTCAATCAAGTAGTAAGTAAGTAATCAAAGTAAAACGATTTTCCTGAACAGCGCAGCTCGATGGAATTCGTTTTTTTTGAGTTCTTGAGAATTGTATTCGATTTAAAATCGAATTTTGAGGCCGGTCATCCATGAAGCATTTTTCTCTCAAATGCGTCGTTTTTGAGAAAATCACGAAAATTACTTTTCTCGTCTCCCATCGAGAAAGTGGAAGAACGAAAGGTTTCTGAGCAGAATTTAGATGAAATTATGGTCTTTCGGGGTGCCTGAGAAGCTGATACGATGAAAAATCGAATTTTAGGGCCGGTCATACATCGGATATTCCTCTCTAAGACGCATTGTGTTTTAGAAAATCGCGAAAAACCATTTTACTTACCATCCTATGTGATGTAGATGTATTTGGAATCCTATTCAGATCGCTTTCCCAGGCACTCACCCGAAGCTTAGGAGCAAACGCACATCATTGCTTCGAGGATTCATATCCAGTCTAAACTCTTTCCTGAATTTAGGCACGTAGCGGGCACTGTAGCTCAGTAGGGTGATCGTCAGATTCGAAACAAGCATTTTGAGAACGCCCGAGACGCTTCCCCGCCGCTCATATTTCATTCACGGGTCCAAGAAATTCCCCATGAAAGGATTTTAACAGAACTTGTTGTTTCCAAATTCAGGGGTCCGTCCACGCCTTGAGCTCCTTGAATCGAAGCCTACATTTGTATTCAGGAAATTGTTCTAATGCGGGGACTTTGACGATCGGATCCGATCCCTCTCGTTGAGTTAGGGCAGCGAGCGAAAATCAGTCCGATCGAAACCAACCCTATCGAAATGATGAATATTCTCAACCGGATCGGTGTCTCAGGAAACCTCCAGCTAGCCACGGTCCTCTGTGCCACCAGTGGTCCGGGGAAAAATTCTACTGGAGGGTGGTCGCACACACTCAGTGATGACCGGATAAGTTCATCCAGATTGACTTTCCTTTTCGCCATGAGTAGACTTCCTCAGGATTCCTGGAGTTGCGTTTATAATATTTATATCATGAACTCGGAGGTGATCCACGGGCCGCAAAAGGTTGCTCGCCACTGCTCCGGAATCTTCGGAGAATTTCGTTGTATGACGATTCCGGCTTTGTTTCCCAACGAGATGATGGAGCTCTGTGTAGTCTTCCGAACGGGTCCGCCAACGTGAGGATTCTTATGAGCCCGCGGTCCAACGAGTTACGGGTCAAAACTCGGATCACAGCACTCTTCGCAGTGTCAGTCTCATTTCGCAGTTCGACAGCTTATGATAAAGGATGCAGATATTTCGCAGTATTCAAGAATCATTCAACAAATCCGTATGACAAAATCTTCTCCCCAATCGAGACTTAGTGGCAATTTCAACATTTCGAGAAATATCCGCGTCTCTACCTATGATCTGCGAGCTGGTACAAGAGTTGTGCTTCAAAATTTGATCTGTCGTTCTCGTCAGACGGTTCGAAAACTTTCCGAGCCTCTGGTAGTTCCTGGACTCTTCTGAACAAGTCATCTCTTCGGAGAGAACAATTTTCTCGGGCTTCCCCAGAATGAGCGAGCCAATTCATTCTCTGGAGACCAGATGGAAAGCTCTTGATCGTGCTTTTAGTATCTGAAACTCGCCGCCGCGAACCCGGAGGAAGACGCGAGGTGATCATCGGAAAGAAACGGAATCCGCCGTGGTTTTGAAAACGCATTCATCTCCAACCACCGAGGATGGCGAAAATGATTCTCAGAGGGAAATCGAGGAGGCTCCAAGACCAACCAATAATCTCTGCTGAGCAGGAAAGCTCCTCGGGGCGCTGGCCCTTTTAAGCGGAGAGCCTGGCCCGATTATCCGGAATCTCCTGGTTCTAGTAAACAAAAAATGAATGAGGAACGACAGGCATTCGATGAGCATTGGCCACTAAACTTAATCCCCCTCAGATTTGCTTCTGGAAGAGGGACCTGCCATGCCGGGAATCACATCTGAAGTTCGAGGATTTCAGCGAACTCGTGCTTCCGCCAGCACCCCTCGCTCTGATTGATGAAACGATGGCGGAATCTTCAAGCGCTCTTACATGACTTTATGTCGTATATGCATTAAGAAACATCAATGTCAATCAATGTCGTGTAGGTAAGTTTTCATGGTCTCACCAATACTCTCATGCCTATATCGTCTAAAGTCTCGAATGCGAACGCAGCGTGCATCAACCGTGCTGCAACTCGAGGAAGGAAACTCAAAATCTCTTGGTTCTTCTCCATAGAACGTCGTCCACGTGTTTGCTAAATATAGCCGATTATTTCTTCTCCCTCTCTCTCCTCCTTGCCCCGCTCATCCGGGCGGAGAGCTGAAGAGTCATACTCTAGGTCAAGCGCATAAGTGACCGGGGTGCGTTCTAGAACCAAATATTCCCGAAGGGAAGTTGCCGAAGTCAAGGAAGCGAGCCAGGTGTGTCAGGAGCTCAGCGACCGCGATCCTATTCAAGGATCAAAATCTGAAAAAGGTCATCAATTCCTATCGAGCTCCTTCCCACAATCGGAGGCATTTCTGCGGTGCAACGAGGCTTCAAGCCGTGGCGGCTGATGAGAGTTTACGTGCGCCCTCAATCAGCCCTGAGGCTAAAAGCGTACTGCTTGACCTTACTCTAGCGGGTCTCCTACCAATCAATGAGGCTGAGATTTTTGAAAGCGAACAGACCCGCATCGAGAGCAGTTTGCTATTCTTAGAACACTCGGAAAGGCCATTGAGGTTTTTCCGTGAGGAGCAGGTATGGGAAAGCGGGGAACGAAGGCCCATAAAATGAGCGCTACGCGTACCGGACGAGGCGTACGCGAAGAAGGAGAAGAAGACAGAGGCTGGAAAAGAGGAAGTGGAAGAAAAGCTTGGCCAAAGGTTCGTGAGAGGTGGAACGCAGAGAGAGCTCTTTCGGTTCGTTCGTTGGAATTCCAACCGTAGTCCGTCGTCCGGATGATGATAGTTCAGTTCAATGGCAAGGATTCCTGTGCCAATTAGGGTACTCAAATTATCGCTGTGAACGCCATTTCTGTACCGCCGCATTTCAGGACCTCTGCCGGCTATGAGTGCACTTCCACAGGCACGACCACCACACCCTCCCTTCTGATCTTAATGAACGTATAATCGTCGTTTGTTGTGGCGGTGGGCGGAGTGAGCGCGTGTTAACCAAAGCACTGATAGCCGCACGCGCTTTGAGAACCGACGAACACACAAAGTTCTGCACCAACAAAGACATCGACGAACCAAATGCCGATCCACGGGTATTCGAGTTTTGAAACACTAGACCTCCGTGGAGTTCGACATCTCAGAATTTGGAACTCAGACTTTGAAACTAAATGACATACTCTTGAAGCGGGGCGACGTTCCCGTACCCCGGACAGGAAGCCTTCGATGTTTGAGAGCCTAGTTTTCCTTTCCATCCTTTCGTTTCTTCGGTTCTCTCACGTCCTGACTAGATGGCTGACAGGAGCGTGCGCCGAATCCTTTCAGAGTGACCAAGAAGAAGAGAAAGGAGCAGGGAGGAAAGAAGAGGAGAATGAGAAAACTACAATCGGGGGATCAGATTTCGCGGTGGAAGATTTATACTCCTCTGGGATTTCACTTTGAGATCAATAGCGCAGGTCTTCGCCCCCTTCGATAGATCTGTCGTTTCAGCGGCAAACCTCACTTTCTTCCAGGAATTTTCCCAATTTTAGTAACCTTACTTTTCCCCTGAAACTGCTCGGAGAGACGAGAGCCAGAAGCTCGACGTTTGGAGATTCCAGTTTTTATAATAATCCTGCGATATGGATGAAGTCACACTGGAATGATGAGTACAAGTATCGTTTTTGTGTGAACAATCCCATCGCGACCCAACGATAGTTGTTTGCCGACACAGGACCCTCGTTCTTGTTTGCCTTTACCAGCTCCGGGTGAACCCTCTGCGAGCGGAGGAGCCGAGTCGACTACATGATCAAAGCCCACATCCACGTTCTTATCACTTGGTGAGAAGGCGGCGTTCTGTCAGCGAAGAGGCTCTTCTTGCAAATGTCTTCATTGTGACATGGCACGGAGCGATCGCGTGGAGTGTTGTCAGCTCCTTCGTTCTTCGTCACGAGAAGAATGACAAAGACGCGAAGAAGCAGGAATTCTGAGAGATGGACCCAACCTAATTTGGAACCCTTGCGTTTCACAAGATTAACCATCCTCACGCAGCGTCCCAAGCGTTCGTCGACGTGGTTGTCGCCACGGTCTCAGATTCATTGTCGAGGACGTCGAGTTTTCAGAGGTCCGACGTTGATGGCGCTTAATTCCGCTTCGTCTGGGACAGGTGTCCGATCCAGTACATACTTGTCGACTTCTTTTTGTTTTGCCTCCGATTCAGCTCCCATATTGCGCCGTGGGAGGTGGAGGGAGCGAAGTTGCCGAAAACGGGGGGAATGAGGGAAACGAGACGAAGTCTTTATTGGCAGTAACTTTATATGTGATAACGTCGCCCAGGGCTGGTCGGTCATCGAGGTGTCTTCAGTCATCCCATTCCCCCAGTACGAGCACCCGTCCGCTTGAAGTTCATGTCAGCCACGTGGTCTGCCTTCTCTCTCCTGTACGCAGACTCAAGTTTCGGCCGTTGCTGGCTCTCGGAGGAGGGACTGGCGAAAACTCGCTGGAAAACGATTGGAGATAAGGGAGCCTTTTGGATACTTCGCCCTTCATCAAATGCTCTTTGTTTTTCGCTTATACTTCAGACGTCCCAATGAGCTCATTCTATCTATGAGTGCCTTCTGCTTCAGTCACTTCGACCGTCTCCAGAGGTCCCCCTCTCGTCCATGGACTGTGGCCGCGGCTGGCAAGCAAAGACATTATTACGTGAGGGGATAATCTACTTTGTCCCTCGAGGGCAGCAAGCTCTAGGGCTTCTTCTCTTTCTTCGCTGCCTCGCTCATCCATCGCACACGAAACTGACGTACGGACTGACGAAGGGACCAACCAGCCAAACGACTAGCTAGCTGGAATGAGTAGGTGGTTGTCGGGGTGAGTAAGAGAGCCGGTCGGAGCGGCCGCGAAGTGTACGTTCAACGGAAGACGGGATTACGTTGATGGAGGTGGCTAGCCCAAGAGTCGCATAGTGCCGCTGCCGCCGCGGCGAGCTAACTGGAGCTAGCAAATAGAACAGGCTCATTAGCACAGATCTCGCACTGCTTCAATTACCGCTTGTGTAGCGTTTGTCCACCAATCAGACGGAGGACTCGTCCATTCAATTGTTTGCCATACTGAGACTTGTTTTTTGCTACACAACATAGAACCGCTTTCCAGATACATCTTCCTTGACATTGTACCTACATAAATCGAGAGAATTCCCCGACATGCTGCTTTGGATGGGCGTCATCGAACTCTACTCTCGTACCGTAGCTGTATAGGTCGTAGAGTCGGATGGCTGCTTAAAGTTACGGAATCGAAGGCCTCGGCAGATGGATTAAGGATCGTCCCTTCGGACCGGCTGCGTCCTCTACCAGCTCGTCTTCTCGCCGCGTTCTTGGTCTTGGAGCGCGACTTCTGAGTGGTTTGTCGTCTCGTTGGGCGGAAGATAATTTGCAAGTCAAAGAACGGAGGAACAGAAGCGAACACCGAGGAAGAGAAACGGGATAAAATCACCCAAATGCCATGACGGCAGCTAGCGCAATGTTGGTTGGATCCAATTTGGAGTTCTCATCACGCTGCCTCTTCTGCTCTCATTCTTTTCTTTGCTTAATTCGGCCATTCGCATCTCCTCCCACTGTTCGGATCTATCCATTCATAGGCCCTCGGTTCGGTCCATTTCTCGTCGTTAGTCTGTAACCCCGCTATAACCGCCTCTGGATTAAACCACGGGTTGGTTGCCCCATTAGGCCTGTGGTTGGAACGCTCCCTGAAAAGCGATCCCGCTCTACTTGATGTCTCCGTGATCGAGCGAATCACTCCCACTCCTCACAATCACACGCAGTATATATTACCCCTACATAGCCCAATGCACGCCCAACTTGGCGAACGTCTTCGGTAACAACAAGCACGGCTCGGCTCCGAAAAAAATTCTCGCTCCGGGTTCTTTTTTTCACGATCCATACTGTTGTCGATTTGAGTTTCAAGATTTCACACGGAGTACTCAAAATTTCCGGGGTGTTACGAGCATCGCAACCATGGTTAGTACCCTTAATACTGGAAAACGTCTGTACGACGAGTTTTGTCTCGTGTTTTCAAATTCTGTGACCAATCAAATCTGATATTGAAATGTTTGAAAGGGGGTTGCTCGACTAAAAACTGTAACCAAGTTAGAATAACTGCTTCTCATGCCAACCAGAGATTTCGCTATCCTGGAATCAATCGACTTCGAATCCCGCAGAAAGCACGACGTTACAGATATGCCTGAATTCGTTTTCTGAGTACCTAGTACAGTTTAAACTAAAGTGTCGTACGCTTTTATATCTGGCGACAAACTCCACTAGTTCTCAACCTCTTTCCCACGTTGACCCCCCTGGCGCTCATGACAGAACTCCGTGGGCGCCCTGAAATCTGTTGCACATTTTTAAAAATTCGACGCTCGTGTTCACCACACGATAACTCATTTTTATCGCTACTGGAGGCTTCGACGTAATTCTGCAAGGCCTGAGAGCTTGTTCTCTTCCATCACCCGTTGTGGGTCTTCCCGGTTGCGATGAACTTGCGACCTTTGAGCCGAGTTCGCATGAATTTACTCGAGGCACAATGAGTCGTTGTCATTTCTAAGGGAATCCCTCGAGAAGGTCATCGGTATTGACAAAGAACTACCATAAGCTCAAGCTACCTGGAAAGTACTACCGGGCAACTGTAAGACCACGACTGTAGGAGTTTCCAGTTCGGCCTCCCAACGGTGAGCTCGGAAGGTCCATGCTCGCTCAGCATCCGATCTGGGCATTTTATACGGCTATGATGTATCCACATCCTTTGGCTTCGCGTCCTCACTGACTGGAATGAGACTGTTTGGAGATCAACGAATATTGTGATAAGATCCATTTGGGGCTTTCTTTGGCGGAGAAACCCGGTTGATTCTGAACTCATCCGAAGCCACGACTTTTGAGTCCGGTGAAACATCGTCTCCCGGAATATTCATTCTCCGCCAAAGTGAAAACTGCTCCAATTGTCAGAATGAGCAGATGTTCCTGAGGCTACGACGACGACGCGGCTGTACTTTTGATGTAGACGTCCGCTGTCGAGAGGAGCTTTATCCTTCTTTCCCGTCGACAACTTTCTGCGTACTGTGAAATCGCTCGCGAAGACGTTATTTTCTTCGTGATAGAGAGTTTAAAGCATCATCAAATCTGAGCTCGCTCTCCAAGAAGCCAGCCAACAACCGGGATGCCGAATAACAACAACAACGACCGCGAAAACTTTTGGCACAGACACAAACTTCGACAATCTGTTGTCGCGATTTAGATTGCTTGTTGTTTGCGACGATGCAATCTTCGTTTTGAGAGGATCTAATGATGCGTATCTCAATCATTGTATCAATCTCCGCATTTATGGTGAACTCCGAGGTATTAATCGACTCACAGAGCTTGCGGAAGTTATGAACATCAAGCGAAAAAAAAAGACAGAAAAAATCAGAGCGTCTCCTCCCTGAACCCCTCACCAGTGACCTAACTTTCGAGGCCATCGTGCCGAGTGCTTCCACCCAGAATGCGTTCGGCAAAGGAATTTCTCGTCACGAAACTGGGAAAAAAAGTCGCATTCAAGCCTAACTTTCTTGTTCTCTCGGCGACATCATTCGTCTCCGGCAAATTGTTTTGCTCTGTGGTGAAGTCTGGATCCTTGCACTCGAATACACTCATCTCGGAACCCATAAACTATTGAGACAGCGGCTGAGCTGAACGCTATGATTCTTAGAAATTGATCCGGGCTCAAGAACACCCGCACGAATGCATCAGCGAGTCGAGTCGTTCAAAGAGGGATCCTGTTTTTGAATTGTGCGGAAAAATGGCTCGCCGCGTGGATGTGTCAGCATCGAAGCCACTTGAGCGCCCGGTTCTCATTTCGTCTTTTGTTCAAGACTATTTCCTCGAACAAAGCCAGGCGCGGGGCTTCCTTTGAGCTCGCCGGCTCGCAGAAACTTGTGAGGAACGAACATCTTCCCCTCTCTCGTTCAGAATAACTGAGTCGCTTGAGAACCGGAACAGCTTCATAGCATTTATTTGTTCTGGTAGGGTTCCATGAAACTCCAAGGTTGGAATCCCGCTCCATCTGTCCAAACAAGGGTCAGACCAGAACCTGATGTGTGAGAGAACCTCGGCAGCTCTAATAATACCCCACATGCCCATCTCATGCTTCAACGAAGCTAAATCCGGACGTCTCAACAGATAAGGCGAAGATTGTTGAGTGGCTATCTGTATCAGAGGTGTAGCCCGAAGCGCTTGATGTAGTTTTACACTCAGCCCCACGAGGATGTAATGGAAGGCTTGCGAAACAAAGTGTGCTCCATAGTGGCTTCCAGGAACGAGAGGAAAGAAAATTGCCTGACGTGCCACGGGGCTGGCTGACGCGTTGACTACCGATTGGTTAATAATTTTGGAGTCGCCTAAAGCGATAATAAGCCGTTCGATAGCTCCGCGGCGACCTATTCGGGTATTCTCTGATACAGTGCTTCCACTGACCAAAAGAGCGTCTTCTGAAAGCTCGATCATGATGGATGGCCTTGCCTCCATTGGTCGGCTGCTTCATCCGCTCACTGGTTCGGTTGCCGGCTAGCTTGCATGAAACAAAAGATGAGAAACTCTTCTCCTGGTGAGGGTACTCAAGGGTTAACAACAAGCTCACGGGTGGCACTGGAGGCGGCCGTATCGATGGAATCCTAACAGCGACGACGGACACTTGATTTCGCCGCACTATATCGGCTCTGTTGACATTCGTTGACGACGATCGGTGTCCTTCTCTGGCGAGGTCGTGATCTCTTTGAACTGCTGATCGAAGCTGTCGTGTGACAAATTTCAAACTGAATCGAGAGCTGCTCGCTTCCGGCACGTCACTTCGACAACGTACTCGACTCCCGTCGCATTTACTTTGGAGAAAATGAAACCTTCTTCTAGGAACGCTTTAAATCTCGTATTGAGAGTCGGAATGGAGCCATACTCGCTGCCATATTTGTCGTCGTCGTTGACGGCTTTGCCTTGCGAAGGAAAGCTTCCATCAGAAACAGTGTACGGCACGCGAGTGAACGAGCGAGCTTCGGAGCAGGCTCGTAGGAAGCCTAGTCGGAGAACGAGCAGGCTGTAGTCCATTAGCGTATCGCGCACTCACACTTTGCTGCTTGTCGTCGACGTTCTCGTTGGGACGCGCATGCGATGGAACGCTTCTGCTAGCGAGCGAAGATGTTTGCACCTGACTCTCGCTGACTGCGGTTGCCTTCCGGCTTGCTCGGAAAGTCTGTTTGTTGGTAGGTTACTCTAGTGGCTGGTGGCTTACTGGTCGGCTGGTGTGCTGGCGACGGGCTGCGCTGAGAGTGCGGGGAGCCAGTCCCGGGTCTACGTGCCTCGTCCTCAATTTCCATAATGGAGAAGCTCCTGTCTGTTCTCACCATCTCGAACGGTAGAAGCCGCAGCCCATTCTCCTGTGCGCCCGTTTGACTCCTTATCGGTGGGCGAGCGGGTGCGTGAATCGACTGTTCGTCAGGGACGTTGCTTCTGTCTCCTGTATAACCGTCAAACTGCTGTTTGGAACGAAAGCAACGACGGCTTCAAAAATGCTCGTTCGGAGAGCAGCGCAACACTCTCCACAAGCTCGAGAGCGGTCTCGCACATCCGGCGCGCGAAGCAGAACAAACTGGTTAGCAGGCTGGCGGGCTCCGATGCTCTTCTGATTGACTGGCTGCCTTTTGGAGTTTCCTCGCAACAAACAATGACGCACTTTACTAGGAACAGGAGGACAGGCCGACAATGAGAACACGACAACGTGCAGACTCTACGTGAACGGCAAGCATCCAGAAGGAGCTCTCCACACCTCCTCTGGTCCCTGACGACAACGAGCAGCGGCAGTCTGAGAGCGAAATCGATTCTCACCTCTCATGCAGTGCAAACCTTTTCAAATCTGTTTTTTCTTGGCTGATACGAGCGTTTGTCTGTCTGGATCGATATGAACTTTCAGAAAAGCCGTATCAGAATAAGACCATGGAAGTGGTTCAACGGAGATCACTCTCCGATGACACCCTTGGGTCCAGTATGAACGAACACAATTCGAGAATCGGAAGAGTAAAAACTCATTGCAACGAACTGCGCAACGGCAAGAACTTCGAGATAACGAACAATGTGTGTAAAACGGCTTCTTATTTTTCTATGAGAGCGCTAGTACGGTGCACTACTAATTTTGTGATCCCCGCATAGTCTTCGTTCACTAGCGAAACACAGACGTGGGTGAACTGATAGGATGAACTTCCATTCAGATAAAGAATTGATCGAGTTCCCTCATTTCGAATTGAGACGAAGTTCATACCTACTCATCGTGGTGGACTCGTCGGCGTCGTTTGTGAGCCGGTTAGCATTGGATCGAATCTAGTAGACCTCTGTGTGCAATGCGTGTCCCGTCTTCAGCTATTCAACAAGAGAAGATGTCACAATCGGTGTCGAATCGACTAAATCATAGCTTTCGCGGTTAGGGTCAAGAATACTCTCTCTTGACTTGATACAACCCATAATTCAGAGTTTCAGATCAAAAACAAGACAAGTCTTGTCTTCACTCGCTCAATATAGCTCTTAGTTGAGTTTTCGAAATTTTCTCTCGGATCAGAAAGCAAAAAGTGTGAATCCATTGAATCGCCTTCCTTCCACAGTTGCCCCCGGTTCTCTGAGAAGCTGGTTTGATTAGCGCTCCACCTCCGAGCGGTTTTTGGGTCCAACCATGCCGCAGATTCCGGACTCGAGCTGATTCTATGTAGGCTTATGAAAAACCAATAAGGAACCAGCTGAAGCAGGTCGAACTCGGGAATCCTCATTGCATATTTGCTCCTTGTATGAGGATGCTTTCCAAATCGCGCTTCGTGCTCTTGATCATATCCAAACATTCCAGAATAAACCTTCAGTTTGTTCATTGTACTCACGGCCTTCGCAAACCTCGACGGTCGCGACTCGCGAGGCACTGACTTCAACCTATCCGAAAGAATTGCTACTCTTCCGCTTCGTTTCTAATGCAAAGATTTCAGAGCTCGTCCTTCGTTCCCTCCTGAATAAATAGGATAGGAGAGACGCTGCAACTAATGAATCCCATGATGCAGACAGTGTCTGCCTCACTTTCGCTTCATATTCTCAAAGGTCAGATGCTCTCTCCTCTCGAAAATCTCAACAAACAGCCGCTCATTGCCCTTGATCCGGCCACAGGGCTGGATACGAAACTGATTCAAGCAGAGCGGCTTCGTTGGAGAGGCTCAGAGGGAGACTCTATCAATAACCTGATGGATTAGGGTAGAACAGTTGGAAGTCCATAATTTTGCGCCACGAAGCTGACGTTTTCGTTTCGTTCCTCAACGTCTGACGTAATCTTCGGATGAGTTTGGATCGAGCTGTAGGGATTTCATGACCAATTGCGTCTGTCGCGAGTGCATTACGCGACCTCGGCTGATTCGTCGACTTCAAAAATCAGACTTGTTCGGATGACACTCCCATCCGGTTGAGAAAAATTGATAGCTCCCCCGCCTGGGATGAAAATTCGAGGGGCATCGCTACCGCTTCCTCTCTTCTCATGTCTATTTCTTCATTTCCGAGACACGTGGGGAGTCAGATATTGTTACGTCAATCCGGCAAAGTGCCGTGGATTCCTTTCAAGGAATTCAGCCTCTGAAGGAAAACAAACGAGCTATTTTTTACGGAGTATTCTAGCTCTGGAAGTAGGAGGCCCCACTCCTGATTGATTGATTCTAAAGGGGACTCGACACCCGCTCCCTCGTCAGCCCCCACCTCGGCTTCATCGAGATTTGTGGCTTTTGAGTGAGTCTACGAAAAGTGGCAAGATGAAGGGCAAAGGGTTTCTTCCCGCCTCTCTTGCCCTCGACAGGGTCAGGGAATAAAATCGTCGTCTTTGTCGGCGAACTCGAGCGCCGACGACCACACCATAGCACATCACACTAGAGAGCTATTTCGCTGTCTCGCTCATCTCATCAGCATTAAAGCAGTAGCAGACTCCGGGTTCCGCTGTACAGCACGAAAGCTGCTGAGGCCAAAGTCGGACGAAAGCACATTCTTGAGCATCGCCGCCGCAGCCGCAGCCCCAAACAGAATCAGCGATCAGCTCCTCTGATCGGCTTTCCCCAGCGTGATTCGCTCCTTCATTTCCTCCATCTTGTGCTTAATTCCGTTGGTGGCGACTTGGATCCACGCGCTTTGGTCGGGTTTCCATTCCGACCCGCTGATTCGTTTCTTAATTCTTCGATTTTCCGCCGCTCCAGGCCGTCGTTTCTCGTTGAGACCGTCTGTTGAACTCATATTAAGAAACAATCTCAAACACCATCTTTCGTAAGTATGTATGCACACATTCGGACGTGAATAAGCGCGGCATTCGGCCATCATATCGAACATCTCAATAACTGCAATGTTTGGTTCTGCGACTAGGGCCGGATAACGATCAAAAACATTGACCCGCACGGTGTGTTTACACCGAACAAGAATCATATCTCGGAAAGCCTGCTCAGAGAGCCGCACTATGTTTATCCAAGGCTTGTCCATTCAAACAAAACAATGTTTCCATCGAAACGATATTGGACCTTCGCAGAAATCCGGTCGGACTAACCTTGAGAAGAGGAACGTCAGAAACATATGGAACGAGAGGGGAACTGTCCGACATCTTTACCAAGCAGTGAGATCTCCGGGAGAATTTATGCGTGAACAGCGAGAGGAGCGGCACTCGGGCCGACGGGGTAGCAAGCGGCTTGGTCCCGGATTCTCGGCGACGGTCTTCGTTTTCGTTGGATGAAGTTCAGCTTCGTTACATATTCAGGAAAAACGAATCAGCTGAAGTAAGCTCCTTCCAATACTCGAGTTCTATTAGCCGAGATTGATAGTTTCCGAGCGGCTGTCGCTCCACGAGACTTCGATGAGGTTTATGAATGAAGTAGCGAGCTCGTTGCGTAAGAGTAGAAGCCACTCTTATTATTGGATAACAGACGGACTGATTACATCACTTCTGGTAAAGATGATTTTCAAGCAAAGAGATTCGTTTTCGAATTCCTATCCATATTGAAAGAAATATGACATCCGAAATAACTGGATATCTGAGGTAAGAATGCATACCGTGTTAGCACAGTGATACTCTCGATAGCGGGAGAATTTACACTTGTTTAAAGGATGAAATTAGGGTGGATAGAAATTCTGAAACATCGAGCAAGCTTTCCGACTCCAACGGTTTCAACTTGGCTAGAACCGATGCCGAACAGCCAGTGTAGGTTATTAACGACGGCTTTTGCTCTTGGACCCAACTCCACGGTGAAGATTGTGGGTCATTAGAGCTGGAAGTGCGACCGTCCAGCATCAGGCGAGTACATACATGTTGCTGCAGACATTTTGCATGTTGCTGACACAGCACATACAACATTGGGGGAGCTGCCCCCAATCAGGGAACGAAGCGATGGAATCAGCGGCTTGTATTTCGGATCGAGAGGAATAAAATGAGCAGCTGACGATGAGTCGATGTTGTGGAAACATCGGAGCAGTGTTTCTCAACTTGAGGTCCGGGAACTTTTCAGTGGGGAGTCTCCAGGCTGGATGACACCATCGATTCTGATCCTCAGTTTCGAAAGCTTCCGTGACGAGTGTTGCTCTCGTTCCGATCCTGTGCCGGATCAATTATATTTGAAAAAGTTTAAGATGGTTTGCTCGCCTGCTCAGTGTAATTGAGTATTCCCCGAACTCACGTGCAATAATCCAGACTCCGCAGTGATTTTGCTGTCGTTTGAAGACCTCTGTGCAAACTTGTCAACGAGGGATCACCTTTCAAGCTAGGTAACATGGCATGCAGGGATGTTATCTGAACTGCGGAGGTGCTAGGATCCGAAGAGAGGATGAGAAACTTCGGGATGGCTGTGTCCTCGCACTCACAATTTATCCTCAAGGTCGCCACGATTGATCAATATAAAGGTTTCTGGGCTCATGGTGAATTCCTTTGGAGACCCTTTCTGAAGCGCTCATCTAGTCCAAGAAACGTTTCGCGTCGGAAATATGGACAGATGCTGGATAGCGCAACTGACACTGCCGCAGTAATTGCTCCGATGAGTGGGGAGCCGATCTTCTTGGTGACAAACGGGAAAAACCGAGATATGAATCATTGAGCTTCGTGCACCTCGTTTCCGAGGTCTATTCGTGGTGCCACCAGGTAGATCGTGAGAGTTTTTTTTATCATGGGGAAAGCAACCAGAACCATTGCTACAATTGTACAGCCTCCATCTCTGTCAGCCCATGAATAATTTAGAGAACTCGCAAAGATTAATCTCTGTAGTCAAAAGTCCATCTGAGTCCCAGGCGGTCCAGTAGCTGAATATTTGAGCATTTCTAGCCTCGATGTTATTCATCAAAGTAGCTGTTTATGAAGCCTTATTCAGTATGAATCACCTCTACGGCTATCATCGATATTACGGTTGAATCAGAACCGTGAGCTCGCTTTTCTATTTTACGAAAATGTATAGGATGGAATCTACACGAACCTCGGATGTGCCTGTACGCTTATCCACTATTCTCATCGCTTATAAAGAATATCAGGCGGTTGACGACAGACCCTATGAGATCGGATTTCATTTTCTGTTTCCCTGGATCTCCCCGACCGCTGCTTCTTTGTGATGTGCCCGCAGTGTTATAAGTCGGTCGAGAAAAAGAGATGAATTCGATACAGAATGAGTATGGGAGCGAGATATTCTGCCTCACGACCATTGTCTTCCATATTTGCTTACATCGTTTCGAAGTTTCGACTGCCGTCTTTGAGCGTTATTCGGAGAGGTGGGACAAAAGTTGCAAATAACCTCGTATCATTTCGATTCTGGGCCAGATTAGGTGCAGTTACGAACGACACTCGACGAGCTTCATTTCAATTTGAATGCGGTTCCAGGGACAATAGACTCGATTTGCAACCCGCCTTCCTATCGTACATAGATCAGACCTGAGCAATTTATTCAAACTGCCATTGCTTTAATTGTATCTTGAGTATGCCCCAGACTCCTCAGGACGAGCCTGATGGCCGCGTAGCGTGGACGATGTTTGCGATTTCGGAAAATCCTCGGGACGATGATTACTACTCCAGAATTGCAATAAGTTTTACGTCTCAGACGAGCAGAGTCACTGTATCTCAGCGGATTCCGAGACTTCCATCTATGATTGATCGCGGTGACTGTGACATCGGTGACTTTCTTCTGATTTCAGATCTGAATCTCAAAGATCATTACTGAATGGAATCAGCGAGAAATGTGAAGAGGCGAGATCGGACGCGGAAACAGTGGGAGGAAACTCCTCGAAAAGCGCTCCCATCACAAACTCATTCTCAGTAGCTGTCGCAGCTGACGTCACTGTTGACGTCGTCGTCGGGAATGGTGCCACCGATGAATTTGTTGTCGTCATCAGCGATCCGTGCTGTTTTCGAGAGAGATCACCAACACTTTGTCACGAGACAGAATACGAGTCAGCCACAGAGAGAATGCGAGCCTGGGATGGATAGGGAAGAGGGTCAGAGATTCAGCTCCAGTACAATCATGGCGCCTCGGCGTTGGATAACTGAGTAGGGTCGACTGATAACGAAATACACGCCTGCAAAGAGCATGTCAAGCGTGTCTCTGCTTCTACGCGGATTTATATGACGGGCTCGTGGCGGACTGCGCCCAAAAAATAATGAATTACGTCTAACATTCTTCGCCGAGTAATACAATGAACGCCAATTCGAGAGGAACTTGGTAGGCCTGGCATAGCGTCGTCAGAGAACGACAGAGTTTGGAATATCTCTTCCATGGACAGCGTCCGTCGGCGCGGCGTCGCCGTCTGAATCGATTCCAAACCCGGCCTCGAACTTCGAATTCCAGAGAACATACTTAGTGATTAATTTTATTGCAGAAAAGTAAGTAAATCCTCTGAATAAAGGTCTGTGGTCTCCTTGAACCCGAGTCTGCCACGTGCTTGTAATTTTAGGACTCGCGAGTGCAATGCTCCGGCACGAATTTAGTCAGTTTGTGCGGGATTCAATGGAGCAGAATTTGAAACAAGACATTGTACTCGGCACGTCTGGAAGCGATCACCTGATCTCCGCCCACTCCGCTAGACAGCTACATATGTACCATGAGGGCAACGTTTCCAGGGGGGATCGAGAGTGTATCCAGCTTCGAACCTAAATTGAAACGAGACCGAACAGCAAACCGGCTCCGATCTCTTCGGGGACGACTCTCTGAGCCACGTGCATATTCTCAAAAGCTTAGAAACCTGCGGACAGGCCTTGAGGGACGAAATCGTTTCCTGCATCCTTCGGAATGGCATTTTGTCGACGGGGGATCAGCCTTGAAGGTGACTCGTGGAAACTGAATCGAGTTCATTGAACCTGTCCGATTCCGTTTCAGTGTGATTCCTGTAGCGCACACTACTCATGAGAACGAATCGGACTACTAGTGCATGACAGAACGGAGTACTCGAAGCCATCTGTATGTAGATCTGTTCCGCCTCGTCTTTCACTCTGTCCCATCTACTTTCACCACAGGAGATGCAAGTTCAAAGCAACACAGGAGACCGATCATTCTGGCATGCGATGCACGTTTCGATGAAACGGCAAAAGCGAAAGAAAGAGTATGCGTGCACTGCTCTGCATGCATGCGTCCCTCCGTCCGTCCGTCCATCCATCGATCGATCCGTTCAGGCAGACAACCGAATGGCCGACAGGCGAGATTGTTCTCCACCCGCTAGTGTCGATGCGGGTTTTGAAATGTCAAATTAAAATCGCGTCCTTCACCCTCCTTCTGTTTTGGGGAAGGGGTCATCAGATGCAGCTTCACAGAGATCCTGAAGAATCGTGAGCGGAAGTTTGGAAAGAATTCCGTGCTTCTGTGTTCAAGAGCTGTGGCGTGAGATATGGAGTTGCTGCCGTGGCTGTCGTTCCCATCAGGGCATCACTGCAACTTCCTCATGCAAGTGATCTGATTTTGAAATTCATTGACGCTTTTAGAGGCTTGCATCCTCGTCTTTTTCCGAAAGCGAATCTGGAAAGGACCCGAATGAAAAGTCGAGGGAATATTTCGCGTGATCAGTCTCAGAACCAAATCCGAAAAGAGCAAAGTGAAGATCAGAGACCGTCGGAGAAACGTATCGGAGCTCGGACTTCAAGAAGCATGACAGGAGACACTGCACACTTCTTCTGCCGGCGTCTTGGACACTTTGTTCACAGCCGAATCATTCGCTTCGTGAGACCGGGAGAAAACCGAACGACAAATCGTCGGCAGAGCCAAAGGCACCCACGTAGTCTTTCCAAAGTTCCCGCCATTTATGTTGCCGCTGCCGTCTCCTGCATCGGCACCGCTGGTGTACTCTATGCAGCGACAATGACGGCAATGACGATGACAGCGGCGCGGCGGCGTCGAAAGACAAAAGACTCTATCCGGAAGGGGCTGCATCGCTGAATAGCCTGCCTTCTCTTGTAATTAGGCGCAACGTTATCGAAGGATTCACAAGCACATACGGTGGGGTTATTTTCCTTTTAGTGGGCTGAGAGACACGGATGTCGATCACATGAATTCGCGAACCGCCGAACGATTCGGCTGCCATCCCTAAGGGACGTTCAGACACAGTTCAGCCCTCGGCTGAGGATTCCGACGCTAAACGTGAGCCTGCGCTCCCGAGATACTCAACAAAATTTTTGGTATCCAACTCGCCAGAAACATGAATACGCCATTTAATAAACTCCATGCCCGCTCCCGCGTGGAGGTGATTTTCCATGACATGGTCGCCACCGAGGAATAACTCTGAATTAATTCCAGCGACGATTCCGTGACATCAATATCCTTGTCATTATCAAGTATAGGGAAATTGTTCGTTGGTCGAGTGAAAGATTCCGCCCTACTGCAGAATGCTGCAAACTCGCTATCCGCGAACTTCCTCTCCCCGTTCTTTGAACGACGGTGATGACGTCGTCCGCGGCTGCATTGGCTGGTGGATCTCTGAGAGAGACTCTTAGCCATCGATCAAGTTCCGGCATTTGCTTCCGTTGTGTGTCCAGCGGGGGGCGACGACTGAGAGTATTGACAGAGGACGAAAGAAGAAATAAAAAGCCGTCGTCACTTACTTTCAATATTGAAATATGCCCCGCTCGGGATATCACGAGCTCGTCACGTCGGAGAGCTGACATTTCCCTGTCCCCAGCTCCTACTGGAGCACGTGCTGTGACTCCTCGACGATTCGATTGAGCAAACGAATAGAACAAGAAGTGGAGTGAAGTGATTTCGAACATGAAACTAGGTCTCTGTCATCACGATCGCCGGAATCCGATCCTGTTTCCCATCATAATGATCTAACAAGAGACGATCAGATGAGAGAGCAATCTACCACGTATAGATGAAAGGATGAAGAGGTTTTGAATCCTGAATTTCTGACGTTCGCCTTCGAATCTATTCAAAGCTTTGATCATGAATAGGAGTTCTCTGTCGATTTCTCTTTTTGCATTCACCAGCGAATCAATAGAAGAAGAGGTCAGGAACACCTGCACTTTTATTCTTCATTCGTTCCGACGGAATTCGAGCTTTTGTCTCGCTCCCGAGTGATCAGAGAATTCCAGATATTAGACCGGGCCTGAGTGAGTGACGGACTCCATTGATCTCGTTAGCAGGCATTCTTATATTACACTTAGCCTTAAAGAACCTTCTCATCTCACGAGTCCATTCTTTTTTATCGACAACAGTCTGCTTTCATCTCAGTTTTCCCGGAACTGAGTCTGCGCGTGGGTAGGAGCTCGAGGTGACCTTCGATTGTTCAAACATTCGAATATTGAGGACCTGAAGTCGCTCACTAGTTTGGTTTTGACTTTCCCCACGTCGGCTATTCACGTCTTCCCTTGAAATTCGGATACCCCATCCACGCAGCGGCGAAAAACACGCACAATATTTGTCTACTTGGAAACCTATTCGCTTCTCGCCCCTCATTGTGTTCCTCTATTTTCCCGCTAGGGGTGTCGTAATCCGAGCACAAATGGGAAAGCAGGAAACAGAAAGCAAAACGGAATTCAGAATGAGGAAGAAACGGGAAAAGACGATTGACAATTCTCGACTCCAGGCTGTCCAGACCAAGCCGGAAACGTGCAGCGTCCGAAACGATGCGAAAGTGAGGAAGTGTTTTCGCCACGTTGGCAAAACGCATTTTGTAAAGTGACGGTGGGATGTGGCAACGGTGGCGGCGGCGGCGGCGGTGGCGCTAGGGGGGAGACCGACATTTTGCGTCAAGTCCGCCGATTCGAGTGCCTCGTGTCTTTCGGTTTGTACTTTTTGCCGGTTCGCAAGACACACACTCTTGTGGCCGGCATTCGTTGAACTTCATTTTTCTCTTCTGCTTTTATTGTATCTCGCCGGCCCGGGCTGGAGGAGCACGGGAGAAAGAAGGCAAGGAGTCGTCATAGTGCTGGTGGGTAGTCGTCGTCGTTGTCGTAGTCCTTGTAGTATTCGTAGTAGCCTTTCTCATGAATAATTCAGTTTCTGTTCCACCGTCGGCCGGTCTCTCTTCGCATTGGTCCTGCTGCATGATGTCCGAAGTTTTTCAATCTCCCATCACGGCGCGATTCTTCGAGCTGAACAACCAACTAAGCGCGTAGACGAGCGGGTAAGCACCTGGGACGGCAAGAGTGAGAAAGCGATTCAGGGTGGCGAGATAGGCGAACGCTTGAGGGCCGACCGAAGAAACCAACTGGCGGACGGACGGAAGGACGGACGAAACAACCGAACGCACCAAAGTACCGAACGGAATGGCATCGTGCGTTGCACCACAATGATTCCGCATCGGAGTCAGACCATCGATGGCTTCAATCGCTGCCATTGACACCACAGCGTCTCTCACAGTTTGTCACTCGCTATCTCTCTAGACTTCGAAATTGTTCTTTTCAGTTTGTGTGAAGAACAGACCGGAAAAAGTCGAGGCCATCTGAAGGCAAGCTACTGGAATCCGGCGGAAGCGACACGCATCGGAGCTGGAGAAGGAGGAGAAGGAGGAGAAGAAGAGCACGAAAGTGGGAGCAAATGTGTGGAACCTCCGAGAAGCGAGAGTTTACTCTGTGTCGCTTCAGCGAATAGAAGTCAATGCCTGCCGTAAGCCAGCAGGCGAGTCAGGCCGCCACCATTGCCGCTGTTGCTTCGTTCCTATTGGAGGTTCCAGTGCCGCTGTTGGTGCAGTTCAATGCATTGACGCCGAATGCACGAAGGCCGAGAAGATACCTCCGTCCGCACAAAAGCTTTTTCGTTCCTGGCTGCTGTTGCTAGAGCTTTCAGCCTTTTGAGCCTTTCATCTCTACGCAGTATCCGCGCTATCAGATCCTCGCCGCAGGCTTTAAACTTATACGAGAGAAGGACGGTCAGAAGCGGAAAAGGGAACGGGGAGGTCGCTGTTGTCCATTCGTTCAGCGATGTCTCTGATCGACACATTCTCTCGCCAGCGAGGCGCTGACGCTCTCCAGTTTATCGTGTTTGTTCTCATCCCGCACGTACGTGCTCGCGCGGAGAGGGTTTCGACCTTACGACAAATAAAGAGCAGATCATGTTCGTCTCAAGGGAGCCTCTGGACTTGATCTGAAACTCACAAACACTCACGAAGGCGGCGGGCGTTGAAGTTTTTCTCCTGAATTTAGGAATGAGCCTCGACGATCCACAGCGATCTGTTCGTCCATGGCACGTACTCGAGAGACACAGATGGGGTATTCAGGGTACCGGAGCGCAGGAGCCATCGGATTTGGTCGAAAGTCCCGGAGGGTTAACTTTCTCCTAATCCGTGCACCCTGTGGAACGCACATAGCTCTGAGCATAAACCCCCGCTCACGAACACACGAACACAAAGCTCTTCATTCCGGGATAACTTTGTCCAGCCGACTTAGTAACTAGCAGACTATCCCTCAGCAAAGCGGGCTCGTGATAAATGGCCAGAGGAAACAAAGTAAATACAGCAACCGAAATGGCTTCCTCTTAACGTCGCAACTCGCCACCGAAACGGAGATGCAATCAACTCCGCCGATTCCAAGAGCGATTCAGCAATCTCAGGTCGTTGCTCGAAAAGGAATGGAACTAATATTCACTCTCAGCGAGACGGTGACGATTCTCGGATTGCGTGTGTATCGAGCGCACCGTGTGACGTGGCGCTACCTGCTATGTGGTGTATATTCTCGTCGACTATCTACTTTGTCGAATCATGACCGCACGATCTGCCCGTCGTTCACGAGTGGATGTTTCCGAGAGAAGCAAATAGAGAGGAAAGCGAAGAGCCCTCCGTTCTCTGGCCTCCCGGTAATGACACGCCAATTAGTATCTTCCTAGTACGGGGTGGAGTGACGCGATTTCGGCAGTGCTCTCATCTTCATATCTTGTTCTCTGCACTTCCAACAACCGCGATGATTTGCTTGACCTGAATTTGGGTTGTTGTTGGTTTTTCGAGAGCTATTTTTGAATTCCCAAGAGAATCCCAGCCGATTACAGAGATTGCTATCCCGGCGCCATCACGCCGCTTTCATGATGGACACCATTGCTTTTCAATCTATGCACGGTGTAAAATCAGTTAGCTCCTATTGTGTAATCAGCGAATCTCTGTACTGCGGTCGAGGAATTAGACGATCCCACAACTCCGAGCGTGCATGAACAGGGCGCTTTGGTATTGGCGACCGAACATGGCGAGTGTAGAGAATGATGTGTGAAAAGCCATCATCTCTTGGGGAAGGAAAGTGATCTGCGAAGGCACCACAATTCGCTCCTGGAATGAAAGGGTTCATATAGAGGATCAATAAATATCCTATCCTATCCTCCATATTCTAGGACAGCAGTGGGTAACCTTTTAGGTCTCGCGGGCTACCATTCCGATGGTTAGAAATCTCGCGGACCACCCGGGGCTCTGAATTCTCTAGTTCTCGAATCATTCCCAAGGAGAGGAATAGGCGATTTCTATCGAAATACTACCCGGTAGGGACGGAATAGCCTGGACCGGCAGACGCGCAGGAATTTTGGGGAGTGCAGATACTTCCTCCATTTCTCTTCAACGCAACAAAACCATCCCGCGGACCACCGAAAACTTGCGCATGGACCACTGGTAGTCCGCGAACCATCGGTTGCCCACCGCTGGCCTAGGAATTGGACCCGTTTTTCCAATAGACACCATTGGGATCGATATATGGATCAGGTCAGGTTTCATCATCGAATTTTCGCTACAACAAATGAAACACTGAACTTGACCTTGAATGGAATCCCTTAAAGCAGTGGTTCTCAACCGGGGGTCCTCGGACCCCTGAGGGTCCTCGGGACTTCTTTGGGGGTCCGCTGCCGAAAATTCTGCGGGTCCCTGGGGGTCCTCGAAACGTTCTGGCGATCGGAATTCCGGTGATTTCGCAAACAACCTGGAGTTGAATGTTAGAAAATGAACCACAATTGCATGTTCCCGTGTCCATTGGTCCAAATCGAAGATCATATCTCGGGGTTCTACGTGGATTGGACTCGATAGAGTTCTCAGAAATTGCCATGACTCCTGAATCCCTCCGAAGATTCGAGAAGGGGGTCCGCGCAGCTTATCGCGGACCCCCCGGGGGTCCTCGGAGAAAAAAGGTTGAGAACCACTGCCTTAAAGCATGTCAGGTGATTTGTTGAAGAACGTATCTTCATAAATTCCAAAGCGCCGAGCTTTGATTCGTCGAGGGTGACCATGCAGATATGATTTTCAGTATTTTGATGTCCTTATAGTTGAGCGAAACCGAGTCTTCAATCGTCGTATAAGAGTTTCGAGGCCTCGAAGTTCAAAAACTGAGATCTGAGGTTTTTCCGCGCGAGAGAACAGCAAGAATGCGGAATGTGAAACGTGAGTTCGAGGTTGACATCCTCCGACGAATCTCTATCTAGGAAGGAGAAGAAGCCAACGATTGAGGGATGGAACATTTCGAGGGGTGAGCTGACCGATGCGGAACTCTGAGAGCATTCCCCAACAATGTCATGACGTTTTCGATTCTTGAACAAGGCGCTGAACAGGAGACGGAGGAGCTCAGAAGCAGGCGATGTGCGTCATTATGAGCGCGCAATAAATAAATAACGTGCCAAGTCCTCTGGGAGACTCAGTCAGTCATTCAGCCAGACAGTCGCAAACGGAAGGAAGGAAGGAAGCGGAGAAGGAACGACTGTTGCCCTTTTGGCAAACGAGCTCAGGTGATGACAGCGCACTTTTGAAATCTCTTTTCGTAGTCTCGTATTCACGATGGCAAATCCGAAAGCGCGCGCATCTCTAATCTTGCATCGGATTCGTGCTGTTCATTCGGACTCCAAAGAAAAGGACGAGTGCCGGCGCGGCGCGGCGTAGTCAGAGGCTTGAGCGGGTACAGCTCACCTCCTGGGCCAGGGGTTCAAACCCGATGAGTAGAGTTCCCAGATGAGGGTTCTCGTCTTCCATGGAAGGGGGACTACATTCAGAGGAAAAGTTTTCTCCGGTCGGCGGGAACACCGGTTGCAAACAAAGAGAAAGGAATGATTCTATCTCGTGATTTTTCACTAAGATTCGGCATCCACAGATTTCCCAACAACAGAGTGAAGTCAGTCCTCCTCATCACGCGACTTGGATCGTATCAGAAGGCTTCTTCTGCAACAAATTCTGTATCCGATGATAACGCGAAGAAAAGAACTTCGATCGATCTCGTTCCGAGTCGACTCCGAGAGGACCAGGTAGAAGTCTTCCTTCAGAGGTGTAAGGGGTGGGCAAGCAAAGGATGTGTTTTTGTGAGGCCGGGGCTTCCAAAGTTAACGCGCTATAGTGGGATCTAGAGGTTCTATTGTTATTTTTATGATTCCGGGGGAATTGGGGAGGGGCAATAATGAATTCTGGCTGATATTGACAGGGAAGTTTCTCGATGGCGCAAATGATTAGTGGGTCTCAACTGAGTTTCCTGAATTTGGTGAGTCGAGTTATGGTTCGACCGCGTTTGTGAGCTTGCACGTCCAGACCTTGGCCGGAGACTCATTTCGCTTCCTTTTCACCAACAGATTTTTGGATTTTTCCATCCCTTCTGTTTCGAATCCCTTGCCAACCAAAAGAGACGGCCGACTTCCTTCCTGCAAAGCTTCATCTCCTGTTTTCCGAAAACTCTACGTCTTGTGCGTCCGGTCGAATTTGCGGCCTGCTTTCATGATTGACGCGCGGAGGGAGATGTCCAGACACAGGAAGAAAAGTGCTTTCCGTTTGGTTCGTTGGCAAAGCTGACGTACCAGGGCACAAACTGAAATCCTCGAAAAAAAGACGAGCCGAAAGGAATTCGTTCTCCGAAGCAAAACGGTCCAAGATGGCGCAAACAGCAACAGCCGCTAAAACCGTTACACTGGAGGGCTTCGGCCGTCGCCCACCAGGGACACATTTCTGATTTGCAGGCGAGTGGGAAGGACTCGGATGACGAGACTTCTGCTTTGAAAGCTCGTCTTGCTAGGTTTCCATCGAGCACACACAAAGAGAGCAACTGAGACACGAGGCGGCAACTACGAGCAGGGGAACGGGGCAAGAACTAACAGGAATGAAGAACATGGAACCAGGGCGAGAGAATTCTGCTTTTCAACAATGAATTCTGCCAAAACGCAAGAAGCGGAGCAAGAAATTCGCTTGGAGTGAGCCAACCGAAATGAAGTCGGAAGGAGACGAGAAAGCAGTATGGCTGGGTAAGCGGAGACGATTTTAATAACAACAATAATACAATCACTGGGAGAAGAGGACGGAAAGGAATGAATGAGAGTAGCGGAAGAATGACTTGGAGAAGGCAAGAAGATGTTGCTCTGACTGAGTGAAACTGTGAAACCAACATGTATAAGGATGATGAGGAATAGGATAGACGAGCCAAGGATGATTATTATACAGCTAGACGGTAGGCATGGAGCACGGGAGAGGCGGAGCAGGGAGTACATAGATAGATAGGAGAACAGTGGCCGTGAGAAGAGGAGACAAGAGCCTCGGAGGAAACGGATACGAGAAGAGGAAAAGTCAGCAGAGGAAATCGAGAGAGGAACACAAGGAGAGGAAGGCGAAATGAGCAAGCAAGACGTAGACAGCGAACTGTATGCGATGCCTCGCGTTGGGGAAACGGAAAAAATTAGAAAAAGAGAGAGAGAGAAACATAGGGTAGGAAACTAATTCAGCCGACAGGCGGGACGGCGGGCAAACGGGGGAGTAGCAAGGCTTCTTTCTGTGACTCGTTCTCTACGGTTTCTTCCATCCGCCTGTTAGTTTTATTTGACGTCGTCGTCTACCGAGACGTCGTCAGCGTTGACGACGACGACGACGACTCATTCCGTGATGAGAAATAAACGTTCCGGAAAGGACGCGAACAGAAAAAAAAAGCGACGAATCGCGGCTTAATTTTGTCCAAGCAAAGAGAACGTCGACGAAGACACCGGAGAAATCGTAGAAGCATCGTCCTCATGACGTCACAAAACGAACGAAAAAGAGAGGGAGGAAGGAAGAGGTGGTAACGGATTGGAAAATTACTTTTCACAGCGGATCAGAGAACATCGTCACGGAACAGAAGAGGAGCGGAACAAACTTCGCCAGTCGCGACCTTCGTTTCCTTCAACCGATTTCATTAGAGGTCGGCAAGATTTCGCGACAATTGTGAACTCACAACAGCTGTTCCAAAACTTATCGAGCCTCTGCTTTAGGTTGTTTTGATCAAGTGCCGATTCAGAGCTTTAGGCGTGAAACTTCCGGTTGATGAGTGAATAAAAACTGGAAGGGGCGTGACTTTTGCCGTATCCAACAGGCTTCACAATATTTCACGCCTCCGGAATGTCTTAACTGGACGCTAGTCTCGCTCCAAGCACGGTGCGTTTCGCTGTCTGAATCGATAGAGTCTCGTCAAGGATTGAATACGCGCGGAGATACCCATGTCGTTCCGATGACTCGGTAATGACGAACGTGATGAGCTTTCATTCAGTTGCTGTTCTATTCAAGTCAAGCTATCGATCGCGGAATGAATATAAATGGGTGTATAATTGTTCTTTGCAGCGTTCATAGATCCTTGCGGTTGCACTCGAAGTCAAATAGACAAGTTTCGGCGCGGGAGCGATCTGACGCAACATGAATCGGGAAACTTCTGACCTGGGTCAAGACGAGCGCAGAGAGCACGCTAACAACTAAGGCGTTCCGAAGTAATTCGGTCCAAATGAGAGGTTTGCCAAGTAATGCCTGTTTATGGCCGCGTCAAAATATCCTTTATCGAGTGGAATGTGTGCATATTCTCCTTTTCTTCAGCCCATGACGAGAAATCGACGTCCGACAACACCCGGTCGTATCATTCTTCGTTGCTTTCGCAGTGTTCTCTTTTTGTTTCATCATTTTTTCCGCTTGCATCCCGTTCGCGCTCGTTCCCGCTTCAACCATTCCTTCTATGCTCGTGCAACCGAGTCATCTTGCCTCGGTTAGTTTCGATCATTTGCTGTTGCCTCTGTCATTGTCTGCGTTGGTCGTTCTTCCCCCCTTGCGGTCGGTTCGTTCACTGATTTTCGTTTGTTTGTTCTGCTATTTATGCTCGACAAAGTGCGCTTGTCGCGCGAGTCGGAGGGCGAGGCGGCGATGCTTGCTTAGCAAATGATTCACTCTCAACGGAACGGGCGTTTCGTCGCTCGCTTTCGCAGCTCATAGATATCGGAAAAGCATTCGATTTCTCCACGCGATAAATGGGATCGATGTGAAATTATCGTCTTTGATTATCATCCCCTTCTCCACGCCCGTGGCCGGGGCAGCCTCTGTTCGCTCTTCGAGTCTTTCCTTTCCGGACATCCTTCGGGCCCGAAGCCAAAGTTGCGTCGCTTCGGCTTGTCCTACGACTCTTTCGAGTTCGCCTGTGAGCCTTCCTCGTTGCCGATTGGTTTTTCGCACGCCACATATCAAACCACGATAACGTGACAAAGTGTTCCGGAGTTTTCGTTTCTTTCTCCGTATCCCCGATTCCCTCACGAAGAATAGTGACGAATGTCCACAAACGGAACGTCCGCAGGGGTTCCCCACCGTCCTGTGAGGAGCTGGAAACCGCGATTGATGACAAAACATAAACAACCGAGTCCACTGCCTAATGGCCCGGTTCGCTTGCTGGACAGGTTTTTGACAAACCGCTGTCTGAATAATTTCCAGAAGACTCGTTTTTTTTTTCTTATAATTACTGTCAGAGCCGGCTGTTCAAGGTCCCCGAGTGAAAAACCAAATGAGAACGCACGAGTCTGGCGAACATTTTTGAGCCAGAACACAGCGTTCGCGGTACGGAAAACGCTGAAATATTGGCTGGGATTTTTCCCGTTTGCTCGCCGTCTGTTTGCGGGACGACAGCCACGAGTCATAAACAAACCCATTCACGTTTGTCAAGGCTATTCAGCGCTCGTCAGACTGGGACAACACGGTAATCAATTGATGATGATTAGGTTTCGATCCGAGAATACTTCCGCGCCTCTCTTGAAAGGAGCAGACTCGAGTACAGCGTGACAACGTTCTAATGAGTTTACAGTCTGATTCGTTTGGAAGCTGCGAGTTCTGTTTTTGAAAGCGTTGTTGCGAATTCGATTCGAATCAGAGGGATAGAGCTGCTCGATTCCAGCAGAGCTGATTGTGTTCAATCAGACAGCATCGTCTCGCAGGAACACCATCTTGGAATCGTAAGCCATACAGAAGCGATGGCCGAGTGAGGCGAAAGATCTCGAGTTGGCTTCCTCAGGAGCGGTTCTCGTTTCTCTCATGGACTTCGGGTTCCGCGCTGGAACAACTTATCTTCGCGAGCCGGGGTTCAGTACGGTGTCAACGATGGAAACATGAATCAGATCCCCAACTCGAATTCCCAATCAGGAAAGAGGAATTCAGGATCTTCTCGGTCGCCACGAAGAGGACAGGCCTTGAGAGATATTGACTCAAAGTACATGTATTTTGACTTCTGCGAATCCTTTCATGTGAAGTTTGGCTTATGAGTTCTCTCAGGGGGGAACGTTTCAGATAACTATTCGGGGAGGAGTTCCTTGGGGGTCTCGGGACCCAAGAGATCCCTGGGGGTCCGTGCCGTCACGAGATCTGGACCGCTGTTCTGGCTTCGCGACTCAAGAAACGGCTGTGAGGTTTGAATCCCGTTGCGAGGAAACCGACCGATAGCGGTTCGAATTTCCGATTCTGGGCAAAACTTTATTCTGACGGAGAAATCAGACCTGCCGCGGAAATAAAGACGGAATGGAACGTTCTGATCGGGTCGTTTTCGGAAGAAGCTGCGCGACAGTCCGCACTGATTCTCGCGCACGACACGGATCCTGTTAGGCTGGGATAGCTCGCTGGCTGGTTGGCTGACAGAGTGACCGACCAAGCGGCTGGCTGGCTGGTCGACTAATCCCATTATCAGTTGTTGAGTATCTTTAATGTATGCTCCTGTGTTATCGAGCTAAAGCGCCGACGGCAACGGGGACAACGACTTTTTGAATCAATGAATATACCATCACGCTGAAAAAGACACTTCTGATAGGAAAGTCGTGTGGAGAAACTTCGATTCAGACGTTGTTCTGAATCGTCGAGTTTATCGTTCCGATCGGGACAGAAATCGATCCAAACATTGATGCAGCCACAGCAGCGACTCATTTTGCAGGAACTAAATCACTGACGAGAGTTATTTTTGTGTTCGCAGGCCTTGATTCTATGTGGCGGCTGCTGTGTTACGATGGCTAGTTATGCAAACTCAACGTGAATTCGCCGCTCGGGATCGGAGGGTGACCTCACGTCACCGCGGCCCCAGCCTGGCTTACTTAGTTTGGAGCTTTGTACATGGTTCGTTTCCCTTGGAAGTTTTTCCCGGTCCGGAGGTTCGACCGGACAGCCTGGAAATATTGGCTGAAATGAAAGTCCCAACAGCTGGAAAACAAAGCTTCGAAAGTCCCGATATTTGCGATCGTCTTTTCAGGATCAAGACCCGAGTAGTCGTTCGAGGGCTCTCCTAGCTTGACATCATCCGTGTGAAACTATGGCTCAATTAAAACTAATTGTCCATGAGCGGTGGACGGATGGGCGACCCCATGAATGTGTTAACAGGAATCCTCAATGACCTCATGACATCCACGGTACTATTCCTCTACGGACCGTCCGCGCTCGCTTCGATGCCTCTCTAGCTGCCTACATGTTTTGTGTTCTCCTGTTTCGATGGCTCGAGTTAACTTGACATCAAGCGGCTGTCGTCCGCCGAGCTGTTGTTGTCGTCGTCGTTGACGCCGCCGCCGACACCACCGCCACGGTCGTCACCGTGGCCGTCACCGCTCTTGACAAAGAACGACGAAAGGATGCCACGGCGATGACGACAGAGAGGAGAAACGAAATTAGCTTGTCCTGTGAAAGAGCGGACGAACGCGCGAGTGTTAGAGACAGTTTGTCGGTGCCCGGATGACTGGATGGGCGCCTGGCTCACTGGATGGCTAGCAGTTGATGGTTGAATTCTTCGTGTTCTATTGACGACAGACACGCCTTCGGGGGTCAGAGGCCTGTTCACATCATATCGCTTCCTCCGTTTTCGATTCCCGTTCCAAGATCAAAGTTCTTATTCCTTCCTCTCTATCGGAATCTTCTTTCCTATTTCCCCCCTCCATTCCTCTCTGGGAATCCTTCACTCCGTCGTCGTTTCCTCGAGGGATTTCTTGTTTTCCAAACTACTCGTTCGTCTCACTAGAATAAGACGGTTCCTGAATCGCCCCAGATCATCATAGTTTCTGTCTCTCGTGTTCTCTAATCGAGTTCAGGACGAAATCGCAGCGGTAGCTGACATCTGTCATCATCCGCTCTCTTTCTCTCCTCCTCCCCCCACCAAGAATCTGATAAGAATTCCAGCAACGTAACGAAACCGGTTCAGTGTACTTTCACTTTTCTGGAATGACGGAAAAAACTATATCTGCTGGTAACAACTTATTTAGCTTCTTGGTTTCGTCCCACTTCCCGCCATCGTCGTCGGTGGTTGTGTGGTGCTGGTAATGGCCTGTCATCAAAAGTGTTCCCGTCATTCCGCCTGAGGCGCCGCCTCCACCTTGGTCAGGCTAATGCGGACTCCTATGGAAAGTACGGAGAGCGAGCGCAGGCTAAGAGAGAAAATCGTTGCTTCTGAATCATCTTCTGTATCTCTCAATGGATTTTCGACGACGGCTAGATTAGGTACTTCTCGAGTGACCGATTCAATATGGCTTTCTTTCGATTGCTTCACTTCATGGGTGGGTCCGTGAAAGAACACTCCTCGTACACTTCAGCTCTGGGATCGTTCCCCGGAGATCCTCAAGTTTATTCTTCTTCCCCAGCATCCGGTGCGAAGTCCAGAAGAAACGCGCGAAAGTAAAAGACAGTGGAAAACGAGGAAGAGCTGAAATTGTTACCTCGGGAGAAGCGGCTTGTTGACTGTGTTCTGTTCGACATTCAGCTCAAGTGGAGCGTGAAGACCTTAACCTCTCGCGTAGCTCGATCTCTTGGATCGGGACGTTTCTGAGTCAGCTTGGTGATTGCTCGGTCGCTTCGGTGGGTTTGGTGGGTGGTTGATGGCCTGATGGGTAGGTGGGCGTCAGATGACAACAAAGCCTGGTCTCCCAGGGTTCGAATGATGTTCGCCTCATTGTGCTGAGCCCCTAAGTGGCGTTACTCCAAGTTGATGCACCCCGTTTGCTAAGGAATATAAATCAAATGACCGGTCAGCGAGCAGGGTTCAGGCTCACTTCAACCGCCGCCGCCACCATTACCCATTTCGCGCGAAGTATTTTCGCGGGCTACTGACTGCTCTTATGTCCGAATGAAAAAAGTTCACTGAAAAGCTCAACGGTCAAGATCTGGCGCCTACAGTAACCAGAGATGTTAGCACAACCTGGCTCTCTAGAGAGAGGCCGGCGAAACTTTGGAGCGATTATGTTGCTGACGAAGGCGGCTGCCAGGAAGTTCGCTCAATCTCTGGATATGAGCGATTCTGGAAAGGTCCATTACTGAGCAACTCTCAGCAGAAAACACTTGGGGTCGTCAAAATAGTTTCTGTAAAATCGTAGCTACGCTTTCGGAACGGCAAACTGCCGACTGAGCCAACGGAAGAGCCAAAAAGGTTTCTCTGACACCCATTATCTCAACAACACTGGTCTTGCTCCTAAACCATGAAAACTAACGAACGAAAACGAAGAGAGAAAGCGTTCTCGAGAGAAGAAGCGAGCGCTCGTACTATGCACGATTTGGCAAGCTGTCCGCATTCTCACGTGGCGAGAAGACCAATATTATTCTTCTTGAGGCTCATGATGAAATTGCCATTGAATAGGAATTCGTGTTCAGCGACTACTCAACGCTCGAGCGCACGTCCGGTCCGTGCAGAGATCGCGTGCGTCGTCCCACCCTTGACACCCCTCAGCGCATGTTCCTCGTGCTCGTTCCCTCAACCGCACATGGCGGCAGTCTGTCAGGTTGCCCCACTCTATTAAAGCAGTGCTTTCGCATCATTCGCTGAGCAGCTGCTGAGTTGTTTGAATTTGTCTCCCCTCGTCGTTCGTCTTCGCTTCTGAGGAGGTTCTCTCTCTCGCTGTCGAGCGGACAGCGATTCCCAACCGCTCATTTCAGTAGTTTGAGTGACGCCTACTCCGAACCAGTGGCACACGATTCACGCATCAACGCACTGGCCTCGGAACTGTTTTTTCCTCGCGCTGCGAACTCCATATGCGGAAAAAGAAAACGCAATCAGTATTGACAGCAGATGGATTTGCAGTCGAAGATGTCGGATTTGGATCTCGAGAAGAATTGAGAAACGACGAAGACTTCGGCTGAAAGTCGAAGGCGGCAGCGTCCAAGCGGTCCGAGTGAGTGGAGGAGAGGGGGCCATAGATGGATGGACGCAAGAGGCGGACGATGTCAAAATTCAATATCTGTTCATCGCTTACGGGAAGCGGCATTTATCACGTCGGCGAGTTGCAATATTTCACTGTCACAGATGTGGGGTCACGTGAGACGGAGATCGCCGTCGGGCGGAGTCCGTTCCAGTTCCGCAGTGTCGTTCCCTCACTGTTCATTCCTAAAAAAAGCTCGAACGTCAAAAGCTTTATCTCAAGACACAGAACTCGTCCAGAGCGATAATGATGCGCGGGACGGTTCCGAGGCATCGAAAAAAGTCGAACTGACTCTCAACGGGAGTTCTGGACCCAGAAAATCTCAAAACTCGAGGTTTGGTAGAATCAGGCTTTCATATATAGATCTGAGGGCGTGTGTTGATGGAGACCTCAGATGAGATTCTCGATCGCAATGCTTCCCAGTCGAGCCTCTGTGAGAACGGCGGCAGCGGCGATGATGATGTTCTGTTCGCGATTGCAGCAATAACAAACACGGCCGAGACGAACACCTCAGCGGGTTAATGGAAGTAATAGCGTTACTCTTGATCGGCAGCAGACAGCTGCTTCGAAAATCGCCTCAAGTCCAATGACAGGCACGTGATCCCGCTATGATTGTTCCAACAAACTGACTCACTAACTACTCGACCGATAATCACGGCGCCGCCGCCGCTGCCGCCGAAGCGAACCGCTGTTTACACTCTCAGGCTTTTGTAAACTATAGAGCCCAGGCTTTGAGCTTCTCGTTTTCTCTCGGCGAGGCGAATTGAAAAGACTGAGATTCTTCCGCGAATCCAAGCGGCTGCATAGACACAAGCGGGACCATGCCACCGGCAGATAGGCGGACAGACAGGCAGGCAGGCAGGCACTCGACTCCAGCCTAAGTACTAAACACACCCAGAGGAATTCTTGCATTCTGCTACAAACGGCCTCATTAGCTGTCTGGCTATCCGGCTGGCATTTGCCTCGACCGACTTCTTAGTGGAAAATCTCTGAGGATTCGATCCAACGCCCTCAGTACGGGATCCTCTCCGCAAAACGGAGTTCCTGCAGTATCAGTAAACGAGTCGTTTTCCAGAGCGGCCGCTAGTCTCATGAGTTCCATGAGTGCAAGGCAGAGATTGAGAGACGGGTGAAGTTTGATGCGTTTCCAGTGGGCACCGCAGTTGTGTGATCGCATCTTTCGTTTTCCTGATAGCAATTTAGAAATGATGAGTATCTGGTAAAAGTGGTTTCTCTTTTGGAAGTAGGCGGCTGACCGCTTCTCTTCCCTTTGCGTGCCGTCGGTCGGCGAAAGCGCCCGTCAAACTATCCGGCTGAACGAAAAATGGGTCGAGAAAGAGATTTTCAGGAAAAAAGGTTTCAGCAGTACGTTCTCTCCTTGGGCTGTGTGAGATGTGAAATTGATTGGCTGGCTCGCTAGCTATCCGTCGGCTCGCTCGGCCGGCTATCGGCGCGGCGTCGCTCGCTTCAATATTCCAACTCTTCGATGGATCACCTCGGCCCTTCTCGCCGCTTCTCCCTCGGCCTCTCTTTGTTTCAGTTTCGTTTTTCAGACGAGCGCGAATCAGGCGCTCCCAGACTTCCATCCGATCGTCTTCATCCCGTCCCTTGGCGTTTCCGTTGGCTGAAGTTCTGGAAAAGGAAAATCGAGAGATTCGGAGAGACGCAGCGTTTCAACGAGAATTCGCGGTCGGTTCCGAAAACAACACAGCCAGAACGCAACTCGGAACACGTCCCCGCCTCTGCCGTAACCGAAAGCATCCGATGAAAGTGGTAAACAACAGGTTGTCAGTTGCTCCGAGTGTGGAAGCTCTTGGACTCAGTGAGCGACAAAAACCTTTCGAATCCGCTTCCGCTTTCTAGTTCATTTTCGTTCGTTAGCGTGCATCGTAATCCCGTCGCGGGATAAAAATAGCTGCGGCTTCGTGAGGCCATCCATTGCAATGTGAGAATAGAACTCGAGCTCAGCGAAGACGCCCATCGCGATCCCGTGCTATCCCCGTTACAATTCCGATCCACGAGAAGCGAGGAATAATAAACTCCTGGCTTCCTCGGTACAATTTCTCGATTCCGTTCAGTGATATAAGCTTCATTTCAATATCCGTCTCATGTACAACAGTTCGGGAATCATGTGCACCTTCACTGAGAGAACTTCAGCCCGTGGTCGTCTTTATCACGAGAAGTTTGAATAGTCGAACATTTTTCGAAAATTCCTTAATAAATAATAAGGACGGGTATAATACCAACTAATCATGAAATTCGAGGATTTCAGGCGTCATTCATGGATCGATTCATCGATTTTCTTCAACGAATGTTCTGCGAATCGTAATTTGTACGAAAACTTTAGAGTTCTAGCCATGAGACGGATATGGCATCCAGACCCTTACGTTATTCTGCTCTGCGAGGAACCGATCGGTTTGATGAATTGATTCCTAACAATATATGCGGCCATGTCACATACCTCCAGAAGGCGGAGATTCGATCGCTGCGTCGAAGAATGCAAATTAGAAGTCGCTACTGATGTCACTTTGTGTATATCATTCAATTCCACTTGTTAAGGATCAATGAATCTTTTTATTGCCCGCTCCATATTGATTATTTTCTAATAACCCTCCACGATGGCTCACGCTAGCTTAGCGTCGCCAGCCTCCAAGTCTTTTGGAAAAAAAATACTCAATCGCTCATTGAAATTCGTAAATAAGGTAATTCAGGATGAAGAGTCACACCAGGCGAACATAGGCTCGAAATTCAGTATTACGCAGCCCGAGCAGAATGTGTTGAGAAGTCCAATTCAAACGAACGTTTCGTCGCTGTGGCCGACACATTTCGCACCCCTTTTAAGCCTCTGAGCAAAGATAGTAGGAATCTTTCGAGCAATGGCGCTGGCAGCAGCAACATGCTTATCAGGCAAATCGTGCGTGAAGCATAGAATTGAAGCAAATTGCAACTTGCAGCTGAAAGCAGCCTGCCCTGGTGTTAGCAGCGGCGGCGGCGGCTTCAGTGTTCTTCCTTGGCGAGTGCAGTGCGAGCTCGCCCACCGAACGACCGACCGACGGACGAACTGGATCAGAAGCGTGTCTCGCACGCAAGCGTTGTCCGAAGGCGACGATCAGGCGGCCGCTTTTGGTTCCATTCCCGATTTGAGAGTGTCTTTCGACATTCAGGAGTGGAGCGGCGACGGATAGACCGACGGAAACATCGACATGCGATCGAATGAAGGAGGAAAAAAGGAAACAAATGAAAGTTTGTCCTCGGTCCAGAATACATAGACGCCAAGCCCACAATGTCTGAGACCGAATAGACAGCTATGCCGTTATTTTATTGGCTCGTATATCTCGGCGCACTTTGATAATTGAAAGCGGTCCGCACAGAGACAGAAAGCCGTCAACACGGTCTCCGTGCCTGTTCTCGTGTTGCTCTATGTTCCGCTGGGATGCCCGGTCCTTCGAAACGAAACGGTTTCTTCGAGAGCTCCGGCCGGCACTTGTTCTCAAAATACCCGCGGTCCTGCGTTCCGTCGTCTCGTGAACGATCACAATTGTGCCTTTTCCGAGATCGCTCCACACAAGCTGCCCTGATTGCTCCCCAGTCACTTTCTCCCGGGTGTTGCGTGGGGCCGAAGCGATAGGGACCGGTTACGACCACCATTTGATATTTTAACAGCGTTCTCTCTCGGTGATAGAGCATTTATTTTTTGTTTGAAGCGATCTAGAGGATAATTAATAGATGATGGAAAAAAGATAACGCTGAGTGTGTGGGCGTTGGATTCAGCATAGGGCGAATGGGAAGCTCGTCAGTGTATTCAGAGAGGTGATTGCGTCAGGGTGACTTGATGGTGGGGAAAAGAAGAGCGAGGAAAAACGAAAATAACATCATTGTACGCGAGAGAGACGATCAGCGGCTCGTCCTGCGTTTTGAAGGAATGTTCGTCGCTTCGCTCACGCGAGAGGAATCGCTTTCTCTGACCCCTGAATCATGTGGTTTGATAGCCGCCACAGATTAACTCCAAACGAAATTCAGCTCACGATCAGTCGAAACGCGGATAGATTATCGTTTTTCGATCCGGGTTCTTCATACGACTGAAACAGGTCGCAACATGGGCATACTTTAAGCAGGAATTCATTCGTTTTCCATCGCTGCGTCTATTCCTCTCAGCGAGTGAGGCAAGTCGAGGAAGGTCGTCAGCCGGGCATCGTCAGTGGTTTGCCGATGGGAACGTCGGTGAGTTCACAGCTGCAAAAAGTCCCTCTACCTGTCAGACAGTAACGTCCCGTGCGTAAACTTCATCGGAGATATTGTCACCAACAGGCTTCACACGTCAAGATAATGCCTTCTAGTCTTCCACAGCAACTCTCCAACTAGTGCCGCACCGTCGTCGGCATGTGCTGCCGTCGACAGTGGGCTCTGCCTATTAGATGAAAAAGAGAATCAGCGAAGACGGCCGACGAACTCGATGATCAGAGCGAGTAGCCTGGTGCTCTCGATTCAATCCGGGGGATTTGTCAGCGGGGACCTCGATTTCCATGACCAACGGCTGTGTTTGTTCCTCGGATGAAGTGTATGAGGAATCGATATCGATACACGACACGACCGAATTCGCGTAGCGGAGCATTCGAGCGAGGACAGCGTTACGGTGTGCATTGTGAGACGCTTTTAATGCTATTACATTCGTACGTTTGGAAGCTATTCACGGAACAGATGTTCTCTGGTTTTGCAACTGACGCATTCGGTGAACTGCGGCTGACCACGGAAGACCTTGAAGTCAATCGGACGCCGTGTAGGCACGTGCGCTCTCGTGATATATCAGCGTAGGGTTGCGTTCGCTGCGGCGCGGCGTGTTGTCCGACACGGTGCGTGTGTAAGATGTACATGTAGACCGAGAGGGCAGGCTCCTATCTGGCCAAGCACCCACCTACGGAGGCCATTGTTCCACCTGGACGTTTTATTGCGGTACTTCTGTTGCTAATTGTCATCCACGTACTGTCTGATACTGTCTGACATGGCGGCCGTGCAGAATGTTCCGCGAGCTCCGTTCGTCTTCGCTTACACCGGAAGCTGACGTCAACTATCAGGGACCTGACTTCAACGAGAGGAAAGGTTATTTCCTCCGTGATTAGCCGGATCCACGATCAGGACCTTGAGTCAGGTGTTTGATTCCTACGATCAGGAAATTGACTCCGAAGATACGTAGCGAGACGACGGTCGTGAGCGAAGCGAGGATGATCGAAANCGCATTGTTCCAGCTTGGGTTGCTCACCAGAGTTCGCGTTGAGAGGGAGTGTTCCGGTATTGCAGGCGGACAAAGAGTTGGGAATCGAGAAGAAGATCCAACTGAGAGAGAGCAGGGACGAACATAAAGAAATGAGTCTTAAGCGGAAGCAGAAAGAGTTGTTTGACAAGCGGCATCATCAGAGGTTCCCGAAGGTTAGCGTTGGAAACCAGATCCTGGTGCGAGTTGGTTTGCAACCGAACAACAAGAAATTTGAGGGTCCGTTTGGTGTCACGAGAATTGAAGAATTCGGGGGAGTGCTGAAACGTTTTTTCTATGAGGGCCCTGGGGGCGAAAAGCAGGCGTCGGTAACCGGGTATATATTCGGGCTGGTCCCAGGTAATAAATCAGTTGAAGACAACGAGTCTGCACAGTCCGGCAGCCCACGAAGTCTTTACTTTTATTGATATGAGCATATGTTCCGTGAGCTTTTTGGAGCGAAATGAGTTGAGTCTGATGAGGGAAGAATAGGGTTGTGTAATGGGAGTAGCACGGAAAGAATAGAGGCCGTTGGTTGCTTTGAGATTGATGGATTTAATACCAGAGCGCAGGTCGAGTTTTGAGCCGTTTGAGTTGATGATCGACCCGTTTTGAAGGAGTTTCGACAATGAGATTAGATTGCGTCGAAGTTTTGGGATGAGGAGTACGTTTGGCAGTTCCAAAATGAAGGGAACTGAAGCCGCGGGAACTTCTAGAAGAATGGTGCCCTCGGCGATAGCTTCAATACCCAGCTCTCCGCCTGATGTAACAAGAATTGGTTCGTGAAAATAGTGCAGGGTGGTGAAAAAAGTTTTGTTGTTGCTAAAATGCTCGGAAGCTCCCGAGTCCAAAAGGAATTCGGAAACTTGAGGGAGTCGTGAATGAGCCAGCTCGACATGGTAGAATTCGGGTCGTGTAAAGTCTGAATCATTTGTAGGTTAGGCTAGATGAGCTTGGGGACGGTTGTTTCTGTAGTTGTTGTTACGGGGATTTTGGAATCGCTGATGGTTATTATTTCTGGTGTGAGGATTAGCGACATAGTTATACTGGTTACCGTTGTTGTTACGAAAATTGGGGTTGTTTGGTCGGAAAATTTGGTTTCCGTTGTTAGGGCGTTGTTCTTATTGATTTTGTCTTGGATTGAAATTTGGGCGATAGTTTCTTTGTTGATAATTATTCTGAGTTTGAGATCGAGGTGAGAAGGAATTTGAATTGAAACGGTTGATTTTGGTTTGATATGATTGTTTTGGCCAATTGAAACTTCTATTTGGTTGGTTTTGAAATTTAGTTTGATTCAGTTGGCGATCATATTGTTGGAAATTTGGATTGGTCGATTGAGATTGGGCTCGGCGAGCTACTTCTGTTTCGATCATCCTGTACAGCTGAGTGATTGTTTGATTGGACTCTGGCTGCAAGCACCAGGTCTGCACGAAGCTGTCCCATGATGGTGGCAGCACTTGTAGAAGGCGAGAGCAGAGGATATCGTTTTGAACGACTGTCCCGGCGGATATGACGTTTTGGACAAGGATTCTGAATCGGCGCACTTTGGCCAGGAGATTAGAGTTTCGATCTAATTGAAATGAGAACAGTTTTAGGAGAGCGCTATTTTTTTTTCTTCCATTGGTTGTTAGGAATTCCTGTTTTAACGAATTCCAAATGTCAGCGGCCGTAGCCGTGAGTGTCACTCTGCGAAATTTCAAGTCGATGAGTGATGGAGACATGGAATTCAGCAGGATGGTTTTCGCCACCAGGTTTGCTCTAGCATAACGTGGGTCAGTAGAGTCCAATGTACCCTGAGTAGCTTCCCAACAATTCGCTTCATTCTGGAGCACAATGCAACAGTGACACCGGAAACGGTTCGCCAAACGCACTGATAACGTGATGGACCACGTTCTCGAGGTCCGTAATGCTGGGGTTTCCAACGGTTTTAACTCGGAACTATTGTTCATGCACTGGCACACACTAGCTCATGCAAGAGTGAGAACACCAAGAAGCTGTCGGTGTAGCGTGACGGCCTTCGTGTCGAAGGATCCAGTGGTTTTATTGTATGTAGCGAGGATATATATGCGCTACGGTAAAGGTGGAGAGAGACACTGACCCGATACCTAGGGTTTCTATCTATCGTCTAGACTCCAGATGGGTCAGGTGGAGCCAGACGGAGAGGTCGCCACAGTTGCCGACTGATCATAAACCAGAGCATGTCTGGGGGAACCTCTCGTGTTCTTATCTAGATCTCTTTTCGGACGAAAGCGACACTCACAGAAGTGGTATCGTCTGGACTCTGAATTCAACCGAAATGTTTGGGTTCGACCTAGGAGTGGACATCTCAAGACGACCAGTCTCAACACTGACTTCAACGAGAGGAAAGGTTATTTCCTCCGTGATTAGCCGGATCCACGATCAGGACCTTGAGTCAGGTGTTTGATTCCTACGATCAGGAAATTGACTCCGAAGATACGTAGCGAGACGACGGTCGTGAGCGAAGCGAGGATGATCGAAAAACGAGGCTGTCGGTGTAGACTTGCTTCAGAGTGTAATCACGAGGTCCGTAGTGACCGAAAATCAGAGCGGCCTCGACCGATAGTCACAACGTTCAACCCTGTCAGCCTACACCAGCTCGACCGATACCTAAGGCTTGTTCTTTCGTGCTTTAAATTCAAAATCCGCGATGCCGAGCTCGCGAAGACAAGACAGCGGAACACTCGGAGAGCGAATCCCGTCCGTGTTTAGGCCTACCATTCTAAAAGGATCACCGAACATCGTTCTGGAACATCGATGCCTTTGAATCATCGATCGCGTTCGAATAATTCCAATGCGGCGTCTGGGGAATAAGATCTGGATCAGGGATTTTCGAGGCGAGGGGGGGGGGCGGAAGTGGGGCTGAGCAAGAAAGACTGTCTACATTCTCCTCGGAACAGAATGAGAGCGTCTCTTAACTCAGGCAGGAGAGCTCGGAAGGTAGAATCGGTTTTTTCTCTATGGGTTGCACTATCTGAAGCCATTCGCAAATACTCTCTGACTCGTCGAAACGACCCTGGAACGTTTGCTTTCAGTTGGTTGCAGGAAGTTCTCCCACTACAACCGGAAATCGCGTTTCCTCTCGTACAGCAAGCTGCACTGCAAACACCACTTGTATCATCGAGAAGTTTTTCTCTCTACCTCGTGGTTAAATATTGTCCACTGTTCCCGATATCCCGTTCGAAGAACTGTTTTACGACTCCGACTAATGGCAAGCACCAATAGTCTCCGAGTTTGGATTGTCGAGCGCCGACTCCGCGTTCCGCAGCAGGAGCAGCGTCGTGGATCGATCACTCAGGAATCCAGACTTAGAGGAAATTCTGACATCAGACTCGAAAAAACGAATCGAAGAGCTCTGTTCCAAAGCGTCACATCTCTGGATATTCCGGGACATTCTCGGCTCAGATTCATTCATTCATTCATTTGAGTTTTGGATAGGATGCGATTAATGAGATTCATCATCAGTTTTCATGAAGTGACAGCGTGACGTTTTGAGACCCAGGTATTAGCAGGACGATGAACATTTTTCAGCTCTGAGAGAAAATGCCCCGTGTCCTTGTCTGAGTCTGTTCGTGAGGCAGTGTGGAGCTTCCAGGGACGGGTGAGGAGGCGGGGAAAAAAATAAGACGAGAGGAGGTTAGCGAACCCAGAAAAGCAAAGAAGAGTCAGAGGGATGAGAAATGGGATATGCCGATAGAGGGACGGAGAAGGACGAAGAATAACGAGGGTATTACGTGCGCCGGTGGGGGACGCCAGGAGGGAAGGTAGAGAACGAGGCTTCGATTGAGTTTGTGAAGTCGACGTTGCATGACTTCGGCACGCCAGCAACTCGGCGTAAAACGGAAACTCCGAGTCTTTCGGTGAGTGCCTCTCGGGCCCGTAGTTGCGTTGTAGCACCTTTCTCGGGCAGAACACAAGTACACTTGTTTGTTCGATGGCGGGAAAAAATCATAAAACATCGGAGTTCCTCGACGGAGACTCAGCCGACTGGCACCCGCTGTTCCGAAGAGGTTTGAGAGTTCTTCAGAACGCCGCCGCTGCTGCTGCCGCCGCCGCCTATCAGGAATCCGACCGGAATTTATGAAAAGTCGGAACGGGTGAAGGCACAAATTCACGACATCTGAGAAACCAGAGCAATACAAAGCTTCGAAAGCGGAACGGGGTTCAACCTTCGATGCGGGACCCCTTCTTATGCGGAAGACCAATTCTCTGGGTGTGGCACCGACGGCGCGAACTGACCATATTCTCGAGTCCTGATAAAACATTCGTATGACCACATCTCGTTCCCTGAGACTTAGGACTTTCCAGAGCAGCCGCTTTTTATTTCAGAAATGCCGCTCTCTCGGCACCTCGTGTGTCGACGACGACAGCCAAGAATAAAAGTCTCTTGGGTGGTCTGGTAAAGCGACCTGGAACACATCGGAATTGTTCTCCTCAGTGCTGCCCGGTGCGGGTCAGACTCGAGCGACCTACGACTAGCGTCTCTACTTCGAGAATGGTTTCTATTTCGCCGGTAACAGAGGCCGATCTTCCTTCGGTGTTCAACTGCGGCGTCTCAGATCGGTGAAGACTTTCGCAGGAAGCAAAGGGAAAAATGTGATTCCACCGCAGATCTATCTCCACAATGGTGCGACCTTCACTGCGATTTGGAAAAGAAATTCCAAAGCGTGATAGACGTGTCTGGATGGTTTGAGAAGCCGTAAGTGTAGCTGAACGACGCTATCGTTCCTTCAAATCACTTTTTCCGGATCGATCGTTCCGGATCCCGAGAGATATGGTCGCAATAACGTTTATGTTTCCGTAAGAAGCCTCAATGAGATCGTTGATTCATTCCGGTGGACCGCGTGCTATCGTCGAAGGTTTCTAGTGCTCGGTCCCGTGACGAAGAGAATCGAAAATCTAGAGAATAATTTTCACAATGATTTGAATGTCTCCCCCGAGGAAAAGGAGCTCAATTCCTATTCCAGAAAGTGACGGGATAGCGCGATCCTTTCTTCACCATGCGACAGGTCCGCGCGAAAAGGAGATGAGCCAGCCGTGTTGAGAAACCACTGATACGTACTCCAGACTGAGATACCTGTCCGCTTCGCATTAAGATAACGGTAACGAGTTCGATGACGTCACGCACCGTGTCATTTCGAAAAGACAGCGATGCAATATTATGGAGAGAGATGTGAACATCGGGCTTGATCCTGCTCAACCGTACGACTTTCTCTTCCGCAGTTCGAGGCAGCGATGCTCAAGAAAAAAGATGCTTGGAATCGATGCAGAAAAGTCTCGAGTCCTTTGATATCCGGATTAGGTAGACTGAAGTTTTCGCAGCCTGGCGAAGGTCATCCCACTCATCCAGGTGGAGAACTGATGAAGATATTGTGCGAAAGCTCTTTCCGAAGACAATACCCTCGCTTGAAGATGAGGGAGGATGCGGATAAGGAAGAGGTAAATGGCATCCTCAGAGCCAAGCTCAAATGACGTGAGTTGATTTATCTTGAGAACCCTATTCCTGCTTCGGAGCTCTGCTTTCCTCAACCTCAATTTCGGTTCTTTCTCCGAGAGGCACCGAGAAACGCCTCCTCTCCTCAGCATGAGCTCGACTTCCCATTTCTCGGACAACCTCAGCCTGGAGGCTTGAGCAGAGGTCGAAGGGAAGGATGACTCCAGTCGATAAAAGACAATTTCAAAAGGCATTCATCAAACCTCTGGTTCCGATGGCGTTCCAATCCCGCAGCAGCCGCATCCACCGCAATGTTACCACCCACCACCGTCGCCATCCACCGCAGCCGCGGGCTGTGGAGGAGAGCTAAGAAAACAACTTGCCACTCGTGTGCCTACGTTTGCTCCCAACCCCTTCGCTTCGATCCGTCCTTCAACTTCCCTTCTCTTTCTCTTACAACAGCGGAGGCCTGACTCGGCGGCTGCCGTTTTACCCTATCGAGAACGAAAGGGTTTCCGTTAAGCTCTTCTCGGGACTCCGCTGAACTGGGGAAAAAACCTTTGCTCGATTTGCCCAGTCTGCAGTCGACAAGCTTAGCAGTGGTGAATGCCCCGGGCAAATGTCGACGAAGCGACAAACTCGTTTTCAGGAGTTCGCGAGTGTTTTCTTGCTATTGTGTATTAGTGTAAGCAGGAACTGAAGCGCACACTTAACTTCCTACGAGAGTTCCCTAATTTTCTACGCGTATAGGACACTTATGTCGTGTTCTGTCGTCACCTTGAACGATATACAGCGAGGAGAGGCTCTTCGATTTGTTGTTGGGATCTCTGATTTCCGTGGACGAACATTGTCGTTATTCTGACAAAATACTCGCCAGATCACCGATCGCAGTTTCAGCCGTTTAGGAAGTTTGGACGAGTAGCGTGGGTTTCGGGATTATGCAAAGATGAAGCAACACGGTGCAGATTTGGCTCCCGTTTTAAATGCGGAGGAAAACACTCACTTTAGACCTGTTGCATAGATTCGTCGCTTTTCTTTTCGCTGATGTCTGGAGCGTTCTGAACAAAGCAACACGAAATATGTGTAGTCAGTATATTGCTTGAAGGAACTTCCGCTGGAAACGAGAATCGATAACGACGAAATTCGAGATTTGAGCGAGCGCGGCAATCGGGGCATAATTTCTCATTTGCTCAATCGTTATTCAAACATTACCCCGAATCACCGAGCGAGTATTTTCGGCAGATCTTTCGGGTTTTGGTTTCCCATATCTCCAGCATACGTCTCGTATCTCTCCGCTCGTGAGCGCTCATCACCATATCCAATGAATTCCACTCTTCTGGCGAGCCCGAAATAATGGTGAGAGCCTCCCATTACGGCGGAGCGAACCGCTTCCATCCCTACACATCCGTACTTTATTCACTGAGTGCGGCTTACGTACGTAACGGGCACTCGTATCGAGTTTTACGTACCCACGTTAGGTTTCTTTTCGAGTCGAACATAAGAGGATTGCTCTCGGGATCCGCGAAAATTGTGAACACGATATCACGATCGGATCCCGAAGCGGATCTCCTACTTTGGAATAAATCCTCGAGTTGATGGAATTGTCCGGGAGCCGGATGCGAGCAGAAAAGTCACCGAATCTGTTCGCAAAGTGAGCACAATGTGACGAGTTACAGCCCTGGAACACAATCATCGCTTCGCTTTTGGTCAGCAGCAAACCGGCCGACCGATGAACCTTAATAAAAGGAGGCAAGGAGCATAGACCCCATAAAGTGAGTTGTGCCATTCTCAAGCTTCGTCCAATAGGTTTTGGTTACCACATCCATTCGCTTCATCGAGTGCGGAACCTTTGCGGCGGCGGCGGCACCGGCAGCAACCACCGCGGCTGTTTGGGCAGCTGCGCTAGTCGAAGGAAATAATAGTAAAAGGAAAAGAAAGGGAAAACCGTGGCGGGGAAGTCATCACCCACCCGCTGGGACCTGACGGAAGTTCTGCAAAGATAGGCTCACCTAAGGGAAAGAGAGTTCAGGTCTGGACGGGGACCGCAGTGTGTGATTCGACGAGAAGAGAACAGCATCGACGACACGGTGACCTCAGGGAACGCGCAGCAAGACTTTTCCTTCCTAATGTCGCAGATCATCAGGAGAGATAGGAATGAGATGATTCGAACGCCAGAAGAAGGAGGGAGGCTGGTCTGCTTGTCTCTCTGGAAGAAAACTACGAAGAGATAGAGAGAACGAGGGTGCCATGCAGCTCAGGAGAGCGGAGGAGAACTATGACGTGGAAGAGGAGAAAAGGAGGCAATCGGGCACAAACGACCTCACCTAGTATTTGGGATCTATTGCAGTCAGCCGTTGGAAGCATCCGAAGCGCCGCCGGATGGATTTGACTGTTCGACTATGCAGATGATTCCAGAGACGAAACGTTGTGCGGACGACCTTAGACGAAGTACCCATTTGTCGGCACGGGGCAGCTCGTATCCCTACCCCCCCCCCCCTGAATCACCGCCTCCTTCACCCTTCCCGCCTTCCCCCCTCCAGATTCGCTCTCTTGTACCCACCACTACCCCCACTACCGCTTCCCCCCATCCCCCTCGAACGATGTCCCCCGATCATCCCCGTTCATGACTCAAAAGATGACCTTCTTCATCAAACGACACAGACATCAGCGCAGTTCAGTCGGGTGACCTCCGTAACAAATGACGTCACATGGTAATTTATCAAACTGCAGTTGAGTTGAGCTCTCCTTGAAGAACCAAGCCATCGCTGCCGATGGTTCGCGCAGGTTGTCTGGGATCCATTAAGTACAGTAAGTGCCACTCCCATCGTCATGCCCTCTTCATACTCCTTCGCTTTCTCCGAGACGACATCCCTCTTGCTCCCTTTTCCGCGCGGCCCCGTCCTCCAGCGCATCAAAGGATCGCTCAGGAGATCGCTCTCTGCTCGCTCAAGTGAGGAAGACGCTGCTCTTCGACTCAGATTATTAGCATGAAACCAGCAAATGGAGTAACGGCACGTGAATGAAAAAACAAGCCGCGTATCTTCCTAATTTCCGCAGGACGTGGGTTTGTCGGTCGGAGCTTCGAGTACTGATTGTCTAGACTCTGGATTCCGCTCAATGATAAAATCTGAGATTGTCTCAGAGCTCAAGCACTCCTGAGTTGAAACGGGATACTTCGGAGACCTTCCCTCGATGTCCTCTTCAAAGATTTCCAGAATACGGACATCGACTGCACTTGTGGACTTCTACGCGTGTCGTCCGTGCTCCTGATTCCAGTGACTATACCCGGGAATATTGATTGAGCGAGACCGATTCTCTCATTCTCCACGCCACGTTGTTCACTTGGTTCACCTTTTTCCCGAAAGCCGAGAGTGGTGATCATGGAATGATTTCACGCGCGCCGGTGGGATTCATTTTTCGTTCATATGTGTATCGCCACAACTGCCATATGATGAATAAAATACCTGCTTTAATCACAGAGCGAATGGTTGGTTTCGTGTCCTCCTAATTGATTCCGAACGATGGGACGACCATCATCAAAGCATGATTCGTTCATCACCCTGCTCTGCTACAGGGCAAAACAGTAACTTTGTGAAACATGATTCACTGAACCGCGGAACGCGTGCATCCGAAACATTAGGATTTGTAGATCTTGGTCAAGCGTTTTCTCCGTGCCACTCTTCTGTGGCATGCTCACCCGGTCGTGTCCCTCCCACCACCACAAATATGAATACGAAACAACAGAAACAAGTCAAGACGTGCTGACTTCGCGCACGTCGGCGGTGGCGGTTCGCTCGGGGATGATGCCCGACAAAAGGACCAACTGGAAGCATGTACTTGTCTGGACGTGGTCCGGGTCTTCGTATGCACCACTACTGATAGAAACAAACAAATTTCCGATGACTTCTTCCATATCACTCCCCCGCCCCCGCCCCTGGCCCCTCCCCCTTCGATTCAGAATTCATATCAGCTGTGTTTCGAACAGCTGTTTTCAGTGTCTCAGGGACGCATCCTCGTCGTCCAGAAGTCGACCGAAGATCCTTCTCGCTGACCACGAGAGCTTTCGTCAAGACCAATCGAGAAAGAGTTGCGAACAGAATTGAGAATTTCAAAGATTTCAAGGGTGGACATCAAGTCGTGCCTTGCGGGTCGATGAATTCGAAACTTTGCTGGAGCTCGGCCTCACATTGGCACACGGTTTAAGGCCCTCATGCGAGATGGTATGCAGGAATACAGGCCGGCGTGTATGTAGGCACTCTTTCCCTTTCTGCCCTTGCCGCCTACCCTCGCCTCCTGAGTTTTTGTGGAAGAGAACCGCGTACGGGTGGTCAAAGCAGTCCGCGCTGGAGTGAAGTGATGGAGTTCTTCACCAACAGGGAGAAATTTACCGAAATCGGTTGCCCGTTCAACGTGCGTCCACAATGTAGCCATGCCGTGACCAGTGTTTGATCGACAACGCCTTCATCGGATTTACCATCTCTTTGGATATAATCGACTGTTTCGTGTCCGGACACCAGTGACAAAAAAAACAACGCACGTACCGCGTAACCGGCTAAAAAACTCGTCTCTTCGGCAGACTGTAACTACCATGCGGCTACCTCTGCAAAGTTGGATTGTGGCGCTCGCATTCATAGGATCTTTTTTCTTTGTCGGTGAGTCCTTCTCGGGCAACTCTCTCGTTGACCCCCGACGCGCAGCGATCCATCGACTCGCTGAAAGGCCGATTCTGAAGTCTGCATCGATGAGGAGCATGTTCTCGCCGCCAGAGCTCTTCTCGAATGTCGGAAGCGGGGGGCAGGAATTCTAAAACGAAATATCCGACTTTCCCCATTGCTCGTCCCTTCGATTTATTCGCTTTGAAGCGGGCGCGCTTTTCAGGTTCGCCGACAGAGCAGGAAAAGAGTGTGGAGCATGCAAGCGGCCAGGAAGGATAAATGGATGTAATCGATGCCGGTAGCGTCGGAAGAGGACTATGAGTAATGATCAGTGTGTACTTTTGTCGCGCGCTCATCAACGTTTTAGAGCAATTAGCATTCGAGCTGCAACACGAGCTGCAGTTTATTCGGGTCAGCAAGAATAAACTTCGTGTCGTGTGCGTCCGTCCCTGTTTCGAGCAAGTAGCGAGTCGGGCGGGCGGGCGGTCGCACGAGCGAGTCAGAACGAGTTTGTCTAACATGCATATTTAACATGCTAAAGCCTCGGAGCGGGGAGCATGAAACCAAGACAGAGTTCGGCAAAGCCGAGAAATTCATGGAGTTGATTCCGTGGTTTTAGCCCGAAACAAGATCTTTGTTCGGCCGACGGAATCTGCATCGAAGCGAAGTGAATATCATGCTAACAATGCTCCCATTGCAACCCGAGCGCCGAGTTGACCTTCGAGGGAAATTCGTGTTCGCTGACTCTATCTCAACATCTCGTTGTCAAGCGACTCCGACAGAGCTGTCGTCCGCTCATCGTTGTGGAACGCAAATCGCGAGTCGGGCACATCTTCAGCTTCTACGTCTGTTTGTTGTCGATTCGAGAGTGTTCCCACTTTATTGCCCATCGGAATCGTTCGTTCGCGGTTGTTGTTAATTATTAACATACTCTATTCTATGTAGACGTTTCAGTTTAAAATAATTTCGCACGATTTGGCCGAAAGTACGCTTGAGCTCACATTTGATTGAATTACGATTGCTGGACCGAGTATTGAATTGGTTGCAGACTTCCGACCGGTGGATGTCAGGCGTAAAGGTCATCTATTCCTCTTTTGGAACAGTGTCGGCTTACGACGGATGTGCCTTGTCGCAGACGTCATATGTTGGCCAATGAATAATGCTGTTGCTGCCAACCATCACGGACGATGAATACCATTTTGAAGCATTCTAAAATATGGTTGTACAGAATGGATGATACCGTGAGAACTCCACCCGACTCAATACGTGATGGAACAAACTGACTAACTGACCACGTGCTCGTATTTTCACTCGGAAACTAGCTCATTGAGACTGTCGATTCGCGAGACAGAAACAACGCCGTGCTCGCCTACTCCGACACAAGATTCAAGTCCTGACGTATTATCCCAAACATTCGCCAATCTCCAATCTCAGAGGATCGAGCTGATTGCTCGGTTCGATTAGCGACGGAAGAGGAGTTTCAAATGACAAAGAAACATGAAGACAAAACCGCAAGTCTGCTCTCTTCCGGTGGGGATTCTAGTGCGCTACCTAATGCGATTCCTGTTGCTGTGGTCGTCCGTCTCGTGTTACGAAAGTATTTAAGGAATCTCTTGTCGTTTCGTGGCTGCCAACTTATGTCATGTTGTGATTCGGCCGTGGAGGCTGCGACGGAAACTCCGCACTGCTCTCGACGGCAATCACTTCTCATTCGTATCCAGTGATTATGATGGAGAGTTGCTCTCCGACGAATCTTTGGCCGTGTACACGAGCACAATGGGCTTTTCTTTTATGAGATCTCGGAGCGACTTGAAGTGAGCGGAGTTGACCGCGAAACGAAAGTCATCTCCCAAAGTAGCATTCTAGGGAAACTCTTCCGCGAAAACAACAAGTTCCGCGCAGAATTGACGCCTTTATATCATCCTGACACTGACGAGAAACAGGAGCCACCGGCGATGCAGCAGAGCGACCAAGTTCAGGATGAAGAACTTGCATTGCGTTCTCCGAATACTTCGTACCAGAAGGGTGAAGCTACCACCAAGGGAAACCCAGGGCCGGGATGTAATGCTCTGGAGTCGCAAACGTTGAGCCGTGGTTTGCGAAATGTTTTGCCATCAGATCGAACCAACATCAGTTGCGGAAAGTTTACGAAGGCAGAGACAGTGTATTCTCCATCAACCGGTCGGAACGATGCGCCGAACAAAAGCTCCGAAACCTTTTTCTGATTGCAAATATCGTTATGTCGCGAATCGGAACGTTTCGACGCAGAGATGTCATAGAAAGGGAACTTGCCGAACTTGAAATAGAAGTCAACTTGCCGGCTGCGGCAAGATTCCCGCAATCCAGACAAGGGCCAAATGGAAATCGAGCAGAAGGCTCAAGGGAAACAATTTGGAATCTCAATGCGCACCAGGGGTTCGTTTGTTGCGAACTTGAGCCGAGTTTCAAGGCTGACATCATTGTTTGTCCCACAGCAAAGCCAGGCGTCGATAAGGGCGATGCATTCGCTTGATTCGAAGAGAAGAAGAATCAGAGAAGGGATTGCGTGGCGAAGCAAGGAATGTCACGAGATTGGGGAACTCGCTGTTTTCTTAGCATAAATCCGATTGAAAGGAACAATGTCAGAGACACAAAGTGATCCTGAGGAGAAGAACGGCCCTAAGTATTCGCTCCGTATTCGGCACACTTAGTTTTCTCCGTTCTTCGTCTTCCGGCGAATGGGAAGGCATCGAAAAGTCTTTCTTTTTGACGTTCGTTGCGGATGTTTTTATAGCTTCGTATAAAACAGATTCGGAAGGGAAGGAACGAGGAGAAAGCGGCGAAGGAGAATTCAAAATTCCGAAACCCGTTCAAAACGTCGTACCGTATCAAGAAGCGAGCATTCGAGACTGCTGTAGTTTGTTCGAGTGAGGCTGGCCACAGGGAAGACACGAATGCGGAAAACCCTCTACAAGACGCTTGCGATGGAAAATCGCCTGACTTCGCGTAAGCTCATTCATCGATACGATCGGCTATTTTTGTGGCCACGCGCCACATGGGCGGAACTCTGGCATTGATCCGGCGATCGACTCCGACTTGATCTGACGAGGGATCAGAATTCGGGATCGATGTCCCTTTAGCAATAGGAGAGGAGGAGGGGGGGGAGGGGGGTGGATAGCCGAAAACTCGATCTTGCCATACATTTAATAATTCGCCCACTGTTTTCGAGCCTCGCGCAGCAATCAGACTGATTGAGATCGGCAAAAATGTTACAAATCGAAGTATGTGCACTTCTGTATCGAATCGTTACGGGCTGTATCAATCAGGTAGAGTAATCCGAGTGTAGCGATTTTGGGAGCGGCCTCGCAGTAGAAGCCCACTCTGTGGAATGTAATGGCCGGGCGGCGCGGCGCATCCAAGTATTGCGCAATCGGTGTGAGCTCATTGATTCAAAGCACGTGTGTGGAACATCCGCGGTTCCAACTAGCGACGATTAATTGAGTGCGCCGGGAAGATGGAACACCTCTGTGACGCTTTCCAAACACACTTCGAGCCGTCAATCAAGACTCTGCGGGACTCGTTGACGTCGAGTTTGTTTCGTGCGCGGAACCTCCCGCGACGGAGGTCCAAGAAAAAGTGGATCGGAAAGTTTCCTCTGATTTTAGCGAACAATATGGGCGAAACAGTTTATACGCACGTAATAGCACGATCGCAATGACGACGTGCGATGATCATTTGATCGGTTTCGGCAGCGCATAGTCAGGGTGCTTGAGAACTGCGCAGCCTGAGCCGGTCCGTCAGTCAGGGGAGCAGTGATCGCTTCGCCTCATCGGTTGTCCCCGTGCGACGGTTGAGTCAGTTCGGGCATAGATGGATACTCGACTACGGAATGACCTCTCGCGATTTAACTCGTCCCACAAGTGACCTCCGCGCTCGAGCAGCAGCGGTTGAAGGCTGCTGCTACGTGCATCGAGGATATGCTTTCTGCGGTAAAGGCCGTTGCTGTTACAATGAGATGCGATCGAGTACTTTCTACACGCACTAGCACTGATAGACTCGCAGAGCGGACTTTCCAGCGGAAGTCGCTCGTGTAGTGAGCGACAGTCATCGTTCACGGTCAGCAGATACGAATAAGCGTGATCAAACGTGTCCCTAAGCGCGCGTGGATTCCGGCCTACGTGAAGTAAACAGAGCGATCCGACCGACCGCTTGATGACAACATTGTTAAAACAAGCAGCTCAACTATACTCAGCTTAAGTCAACTCGATTTCCTAAATCATCAACTACCGAGTGAACTACCGTACGGCATGGCCGGCATAATTAAGTCGTAACGAGCTCGTTGTTGATTTAGAGCTCGTCGACGACACAGCGTAGGTGTCGTTCCTCGCTATGAACAGCGGTTTTCACTTTCGTGATTATTTGTTTGCGTACACAGCCGTTGAGAGATGGTTGCCATCTCGCAAAGTTATCGTTCCTTGACGGTGATCGTAATTTTTAGTCCTCATCCGTGTATGACCCTTTCATTTTAGTTCATTGTGGAGTTTTTGGTTTCAAGATCTCCTTTTCGGACACGCGGATTGAATCGACTCCAACCAACGATGTCTAGCTGAAGAGAGAGTCCTGCCGGACACAACCCGACGCCGGGGGGAACCAACCGAATCGTCATTGGTGCTTCTTGATGCCAGAACTTGTGTTCTCTGCCGCAGCACGGTTACACTCCCATTTGGTCGAGTTCGTTGATCAACAAGTGCAATTAGAAAACACTCGCTGTCGCTGTACGGCTTGAACGACTTTACTCAGTTCTCAGGAAGCCGTTTAATAATACTGTCATGACATTGAGTTCGTGTTAAGGGCTCCGCGACGAATTCTGGTCACGCAGACTGGGCACAAATGCTATTCGGTCGTATGGCGGAGTATTCGAGAGCCATTCGTCGTTTCAGTCGTCTCATCTCATCGTGGCTGCGATCGTGGTCGTTGACGCAGTTGGACCCCGTGCTCTGTGGTCCCGCCAGGTCGCTTCAGTTGAATGCTCTCCAGTGTGAAGTTGGTCAAAGTCATTGTCGTGGACATTCGTAGTCGTAGTCGACGCCGCCCCTTTCTGCTGCCAATCGAGTCCGCTCGCCAGCGGGATGGTTGGCCGACCTTGAGAGTACACAGAGGAGCTCTACTGTGACTTCGCGATCAATATGAACTCATGTGAACACATACGTATTTCTGAACTCGAGGATCTTCTCGCCGCGGAAATCCGGCCATCCGATTGGAGTCGTCGAAATTATCGGTCACTAACTTCAAGAACTAAGATCAAAACTTCGAACCATGGAATGAACTCACTCAGACGGTGCGGTGGAAGTCCTGGAAAGCATTTTGGGAGATGGGGCGATCCAAGTTCTCTTTCGTAGAGTTGGTGGTTGAAGTTCTTCTCAAGAGCAACCAAAATCTTCCGAGTCTGAGATTGAAGGCTCCAAGTTCATTGTGGAGATGCGGTCCGTGAGAACTCCATGAAGGAACTTTTTTTCGCTAGCCTTGATTCATTGTGAGACGCTCCCTAAATTTGCTCCTCGGCTCAGCAAGGAAGGAAAAGTTCGAGGGAAATCACTCTGACCGCAGAACGCGTCTTGCATGTCCTTTTTCTCCATCCGCTCTTGCTACACGTCGAGATTGAACTGAGGAAGCATAAAATAAAGATCAGAGTGCCATCATGGACGATGGAAAACTTTCGTTCATGAAGAAGAGGGCGCAGTGGATCGTCCTGGGAAGAATTCGGGAACCTTAATTTCGATCCGCGAGAGCTTCAAGCCTCAGAGCGAGAGACTTGTCGCAATACTGCGGCGGAATTCATGCGGCGGCGGCGGCGGCGCTTTGGATTGCTTCGATCGCAGATCCGATCGGAAATTTTAAATCTGGCTCGTCGAGAATGCTCACGCGTTCTTCTGCTTGGATAACGTTCGAGGCTGGATTTTATCATTGGAGTCATTGTAACAAGATATCGATTTCTCGCCGATAGTGATCTGCCGTCCAGAGACAGCGAGTAGAGTGGCCTCATTCGTGGACCGAGAACACAAAAAATGTTGATTATCGACCGGGAACATTTTTTTTACTGTCGCATTGAAGTTTTCCATCAACTCTGTTCGGATCTTTGCGGTTCCCTCGGCTCCTCCGAAGTTCATCGTGTTCATTGGTGTGGTTAACATCCGGTGACGTGATTCAATTAGAGTGTTATTGTTATTTTTTTTTTTAATTCGAAAAAGTGCTCCCGCAATGAGGTCACTCGACCAAAGCGATGTTCTGAGAGGAGTGTACCTACCTAGCCAAACTATCAGCCATGAGTCTTGAGTCGACGGCTCGTTCATTCGCCAGACGTTAGCGTGCTCGGCTTCTATTAGCTCTTATGATCTGACTGTGTGTGTATTGATACGCTTCTCGGTGTGGACTTCGACTTGGATGAGCGGATCGGTACTCATGTCCATTCGTATGCGTGTGTGTGTTTGCGCTGGCACATCCTCTTTCCGAGGTGCTCGATTAGTTACCTTCCGCACAGATGAGCTGAACGATGCGTTCAACCCCAGCGCAGGTGTCAACCATCTGCATACTTGCCAAAGATAGCAACAGATTCCGTTCTCGCTCGGTCAACTGAAACCAGGGCCTGCACAGCCATGATTTGTTGAATGGCGCGCTTAGAGTTGCTTCGAAACAAAACTCAGTGCGCCTGCGTGCAAGTCGGTGTTCGTGCCTGTGTCACCGACCATCGTTCCCCCTGTGTTGGTATTCAGGTTGCACAGGAGCTGGAAGAATGTCTCAATTTGCTAATTGAATTTTGAGATTGCGGAGAACACTCCTAACGAAAGTCGACTCTCGGACGCAAAAACGCAATGCAGCACATCGCGAGACATTTGAACTGAGGGTCCTGATTCGAGAGCTCAGAAGCCACAGGGTGGAGAGCTTCCATGGTTCGACCTGCATTCGAAACCTCTGATTTTGTTTTTTTTTTCTCTTCCTTCGACGATCGGTATCCTGTTCCGGAGCTTGTTTGTGAGGCTTCTCTCGATCAGGAACAGCCGACGACGGGGGGAGAGCAGCAAAGACCGGGAGAGGTTTGCATGTCAAGAATTCTGAACGATCTCCTCTCGGACAACAGAGCTGTCTGTAAACAATGACATCTCGCTCGTTTTGAAAAGCTGACGTGAAACTAACCAACTTTGAGAACGCTTTGGCTCAGCTGGCATCGGGAATCTGAATTGCTTTCAGCAGAAATTGAATATTTCGTCGACGGGAACACTTCTGTTTCGACTTCCGAACGATCGTTCTAAACTCTGACAGCTCCGTATACGCCACGCGCACACACACATATGAATGTATACTGGTATCTTTTCTCTCATGTGGAATTTCTCTCGTCTCCGCGCTCGCAGTGGTCGCACGAACAACAGCGCGTCGTCCTTGCGGCATCATTGTGTTGCAAGACATCTTTCATCCGAAACGGTTCATTCTGGCTCGCATTCTCCGGTTGATTCTCATTCAGCGGAAAGCGAACTCGCGAATTGCAAATGCAGCAGACTCGTTTTGAATCGCGCCGCTCGGGAACAAAACATTCGAGGTTCAGTTTCAACCCCTGGCTTTAGAAGTTCCTCTGGAAGAATTTTGAAGGAGGTTCGTTGAAGGGAGGAAGGAAGGAAGGAGGATGGAGAGGTTTGTCTTGACGCCTTCGAGCGACGGATGCGAGTAGAATGACCCGTCTGGAGGACGAGGAATCGAAAAATGAACAGTCAGAGCAGAATACGAATGCATTTCACATCAGACGCCTCCATGGCCTTGAGAGACTCCAACTCGATCCGAGCGAGCAAGCAGAAAGATCACCGTACGCTGAACCCCCACTTGAGGTCACTTGAACTTGTGGACTTTGTGAGCAAATCTGTGCACGTTTATTATCGCCCGCGTACCTCCGTGTGTTTTGCTTCGACACTCGAGCAGTCAGTAAAATTCGCGGAGGAGTCAAGGCGTTAAGCGAACGGTTGAAAATGCCACCGGATGTTCCAGTGGAGTGTTATTTTTTCCATCAGCTGTTGTCGTCCCTAGAGATTCCGTTCGAAGCGGAGTGGGCGGTTTTGTGTAACCAATTCCACGCTATGGTACTCCAGAGAGAGGAAGATATCCTCTCACAGTTCGAGACACGGCGCCGCCGCGAGGCGAAATCGAACGCTCCCTCAGGACACGGTCAGCCTTTATGCACTTTATAAACTCCTCCGCCGCTGATGAAGAGTTGATGTTGTAATTATGCAAACGAGTTTTTGTGCGCCTAGAGCAGCGACGGATACTGGCCATTGATCTCGAAGTCGCAAAGGACTCCCGGGAAGATTGTCTGCGACTCCCTCAAGATGCATTGTGATAATTGCCTCCGCGGAAACAAAAGCTCCTGGTTAATATTTAAACTTTCCGTCCATCGCCAAAGCGTTCCACTGCCGACGTCTTGAATTTTCGACAGGATGTATTGCCTAAAATGAGCCCTTCTAAACGACACTAGGTGGAAAATCGTCTCCCGACTTGGAGGGTGACTTCGTCGGATGACATCTACGAACCCCGCAAACATTTCGGATCAAGGTCGGCGACCGGAATGCGCGAATGGATCGAAGGCCATCATGAAATTGAGAATGTGGGTGTCACTGTTGAGACCTTTGACAGGAGATCGGACACAGCGATCACAAATCTGTGTAGAAGCCGCGGTTGTGAACTCAAGTATGCGGTGACCTTCTCTGCAAATGGCATGCATCAATTGTACATAAATACGAGTGTCGCCACGTGGGGAAAACACGACGAAAGTTCAAATGAAGGTCGGGGGGAAGACTCTCTGAACGCCGAAAGTGATCTGCTCAAACGAGACAGAGATGCGAAAAAGGTGCTCGCAAAAGTTTGAAGAGTTTTCCCGCCTAATGGAGGCGGATGTCGAGCACTTTTCCCCGTGCCCTGAAAGTTGAAGAGTCCTCGTGGAGCTTTACGTGACGAGATATATCAGGTGAAATAGATGCCGGTCGGTCGGACAGAAAAACAGACGTCACGCAGGTTGCTCAGCCGAACTCTTTGCGAAAAGAAGCTTCCCAGAGGGTTGCGAACTCGACCTGGAAAGGAGGGAGGAGGGAAAAAGTCAGCGTTGTAGTAGTAGCCTTCGTGTGTTGTTTATGCGTGAATCCATAATTCGAGTTTCATCTGTCACAAGGGATTGAAGTCAAGGCCCGTCAGATAAGAAGGCGCCGCTCGACGCATCTGAGGCAACGAACTAAGGAAGTTGGAGGTCGACTAGGCGGCTTCCGTTCTTCCGCTTCGGCTTCTCGTAAAAGCTGAGAAGGAATGGAGCAAGCTGGGCAGGAGGCAGCGAGCTCTGGATCGACATTGAAAGATTGATTGAATGAGCCGCAGAAGAAAACCGACGAGGCTTCAAAGAGTTTCCCGCTCTTTCACGAATAGACCCTTTGGGTGAATTCCCTGCGTTGGGATCGACGCATGAAGCGTCTTTTGGTGGTGCGAGCCGTCGGCGAACGATTTGTTCTTGCTCGGCCCCAAGAGGCGCCGATCCCGTTCCGTAGCCTGGAAAATAAGATGATTGCTTCTTCCATTTCTGCTGACTCTTCGAATACAGCTGCGACACACTCGCGACCTGGAGGTGTTTTTCCCTCTCCGAACGAAGCTCCGATTCGACCCAATGCTGGGCGGGAGCGCCTACAATACTTTCGATGGAAACTCAAAGTCGTGCATATTTGATGACGACAAATCACAGCTTGCCTCACTGGCTCGGATTCCACGGCACGGCTCATTCGACGATCGAATCCGAGCCCTCATCTCTGAATACCCTAACCGTTGCCGACTTCGAGCGGTCAGATTATGAAAAAAAATCCGTCCCGAGCCTTCGCTCTTGTAAAAATCTTAAATCGATAACGAGAAGACGAACGGCATAAACTGGCTGGATCGTTGAGTGGCGCCCGGACACTGATTCACAGTAGGAAATCTGGAACGCAACCTCGCCCACATGCCTCGGAAACAACTTCTGATAACGACTGGAAAAATGCAGGAAAGCATGTTTCGCGCGAAACTTTCTTCCCTCTGATCCAGAATTACGCAGTCTCCTCCCCGTAGAGACCGGCCGGTTGTTTTGTTCTGCTCTGTTCGGGAGTCGACTCAAACCGAGGGACAAGGCTTATCGTGGTTCCTTTTGTTTTTTGTTTCCAGCTTCGAGGCATCCAGACGACAATGCAGCCAGCTCGGAACGGCCGCGAGCCGAGCCTTTCATTCAGGTGCCAGCGACTGGCGACGATCCTGACGGGCCACCACCTCAAAACTATCATCAGTTCTACAACAAGGTCTTACCACAGTTTGATAATTCTACAGCCACCAACATCACAACGACTTCGGGGAAAACGGTTTTCCTTCCATGCAGTGTGCGGCATCTGTCCGACAAAACAGTAAGTTCTTTCCCTTTGCCATTTCCATTCCTCCTAGGTTTGCGTCCGAAGTTTTTTCTTCAGACACAATAACTCACCAAATCTCCGATCGACTTTTCAGGTTTCGTGGATACGACGGCCAGCGAACGCGGAGTTGACCGTTTTAACGGTCGGTCGGTTTCCGTACACAAACGATCCGCGTATCCGACCGGTGCATTTAGACAACTCGGAGTCATGGGCACTTGAAATCAAGTATCCTCAACAGAAAGACACCGGAATGTACGAGTGTCAAGTTAGCACGTTACCCAAGATCAGTCGTTTCGTTTCGCTCAACGTCGTTGGTACGTACTCAACTATTCGACGATGATTCCGCTAGAGTTGAGAAGATTCCGTGGATTCCACACGGCTGGAAACATTCTGTGACCCGCTCGTGTTCGTTGACAGCGGTGTTTTTTCTTTTTTCGTTCTGTTCTCCCTCGCGAATCCGGCTGAATCAGAGCCAGCCTCACCAGCAGTCGGAGATAAGTTGAGATGTGAGCAGGGGGTGGGGGTGTCTTCTGCATACGCCACGAGCACAGAGCAGCAGACGGACAGGGCTTGCTGTCAGAATAGGGGAGGCAGAAGGCAAAAAGAATGAATGGCGAATGAAGCGACGTAGCGGCAGCAGCGAAGCGCGAGTAGGATTGGTACTGAGCGACGGGTGCGGAGGACACCATCTGGTAAACTCATCGTCATGTCTCTTGCTTTGTTTCAGTGGGCAAGGCCAAAATCAACGGAGGGCCGCAGCTGTACGTGAACGCGGGAAGCAGTTTGAACGTGTCGTGCGTGATCAACGGTCCTCCGGCTGGGAGCACCGAATTCGTTTTCTGGTATCACAACCAAGGAATGCTCAACTTCGACGCGCGTCGAAACCAGATTCAAGTATTGTTCAATGCCGATCAGACGGTGAGCAGTCTCGTGATACGAGCTGCGGCCGTTAACGACTCCGGCAATTACACCTGTGCGCCATCGAACGCCGATCTCGACTCGATACAGGTGTTCGTCGTAAACAGTGAGTACCTGTAGAGAGAAACTTCGGGTGTTACCTATGCTCGACCCCAAGGCCATGAAGTGGCGAAGAATAATTCCTTTGTATTCCCTCGTCAAGTCGAAAGAACTTCTCAAGGGGTGGGATTCTCGATGTTCAGGATAATGGTAAACTCCAGGGTCTCGGATGCGGTCCAAGAGTTCAAATACGAGCGGACGGACGATTAGCGGGACGGGTTGTGAGACCGAATGCGATAGAGTCAATAGGTCATGCTCTAATTAGTCGGAACCGTTTGTTGCAGACGATTCGCCTGCGGCCATGCAAGATAGCCTCAGTTCGCCGGGCCACAAGAGCTCGTTGTCAAACCGCGAGCTGCTACTTTGGATGTTGTTGCTGCCAGCCTATTTTCTTCTGTGACTGCGAGAGTGCCACCTCCAACTGCGCAGAGCCAACCCGAGCCCACAAGCCGCTACTTCGAGCCCGTGCAATTTGTAGTTTCAAGCGTTTGAAGAAAACAGAAACAAATGGTACGTCAAAACTTCCCGCCGAACAAGCTCAAAGTGGAGCGCGGCGAACAGTGCGTCTTGAATGCAAACGCCCTACCTGAGATGTTTTCCGGGTTTGGAAATGTAAGCGCATTGGTCGCTATGAGCATGTTAGTATGAGTGCGACAGAGTGACACGATGTCTCTTGCCGCGACCGACGCAGCTGTTACAGCGGGGCGAAGTTTTAGCCGCACGCACGCACACTGATCTCAAAGTTCATCTATAGCCTTGTCACCAACAACGACAAACTGTCAACGTGAGAGACGAAGAGAGAAATCGTGTTTTCCTGCTTAATCTCAAATTAGGGCGCCTGTTAATTACGGCGGAGACCGATCGACATCGCCATCGATGACGGCGACGACGACGCTCTATCTGATCTATCCGTTGCTTTGAGGAGCTAACGACCCTGTCTCTTTCAGGTTACGAAGAAATGAAAACGAAGAGTCTAGCCGAGATTCAATTGTGATATAGATTCAGCGCGCCGGAGCAGTAGACGCAATACAGTTCATGTTGGAAAACGCGCATCGAGTAAAGCAGAACAAATTAATTTCTCAACTAAGCAACCGACTGGAGCGACGGACTGAATTCGCAACTGCTGAGATTCCCGTGTTCACGAACGAAGCACGAATCGTGTACTCGTCCGACGACTTGATGATGCTATCGATGTGCGCGTCGATGAAGACACGGAGAGAATCGATTGGATCTCCAACAGCCGCTAGCCATGATGTAAACAGCGGTTGCGTCAGTCCAGGCGGATCCAACATGCAGAATTTAGTCGTAATTGTACACAATGTAAATATATCGTATCAAATGAAAAAAAAATCGAATGAACGACTCACTGAGTGAGTCGCGCGGCGACTTTCGCGGTGAAAATGACTCGAGCACGACCTGTATATACATACATACATACAAACAAACAAACATACATTCTCGCTAGTTCGTTTCACCGAAAACAACCATGAGCGGCTTTGAGCGCGACATCAAGCTCGTTCGACCCATCGGATTACATGCAATCGAATCCGACGAGTTCCTGTGTTCGAATCGATGACCCATCAACTCTTTGAACGAGTGTAGCCGTCGAGACTGACTGTCTGGTCTGCTGCAATTTTCGTAGACAAGGTAGCTCTCTTCACAAGGCTGACAGCGGCTTCTCGTTGCGAGCGTCTTCGGAAGAAGAGTCAAGCGTCACCGAGACGCAGGAGGATGGTTGATGCTGAAAAAAAAGCCTCAAACAACGAGTTGCAGGCTTCATGTCGCTCATCGGCGCCCGTTCCGGTGGCAGTGAAGGAACGCAGACCTTTCACACTTTTTGAAGATGAGACGAAGATCCCGCTGCCTCAGCCCAAGAAGAACATCTTCGTTGCTCAACCGAGGCGGCTGCGTCGGAGCGAGTCTTCTGCTTCGGCTCCAAACACAGGAGATCACCGCGACCATGCGCTCGCTAGAACCAACCAACCAGGGATCTCTGCTTGGAAGAACCGAAATAAATTCTGAGGCTGTGAGTCCTCTAAAAACTGAATGAGCTCTTGGAGTTTGATTATGATCGAGCAACTCCTCCAGAGAATGCAATCGATTGTGAACGCAGACGACCTCTGCGGTGGTTCTTGTACATGCTCTCCGTTGTATATAAAATTTGGATCGATCCCCAAACAAGGTCTGGAAGGTGGGCGGGCAAGCGAAAAAGCGAGGAACAAGTGTCGAGTCAAGCAAAACAATGATCCAAAAGTTCAATAAAGTCACGCAAATTCTATTGATTACAATAAGACAGGCTCTTGCTTTGTCACGCACTGTACTTTATGCCTGTCGAAGCATACATAGTCCCCGCATGACGTTCACATTGTTCATTATAGTTTCTCTACAACGTTGCAACAGTTCGGAGCCACTAGAACCTCCCGCATGTCGAATTGGCCTCTCACAGGATTCGAAAATATGAGGATCCAGAGAAAACGCTTTGCGAGTGGTTCGCTCAAAATTCCACTGCTAGCTCTTCACCAAGATTTCGAAACCACTCATTTAGAGTCTAAAAGCGAAAGTTTTTCCCTAGTGTTCGTGTCGTACGAAGATTAATGCGAATTTCCATTTTGTTCCCGGGTCAATGTCTGCTCTCTCACACGCTGGAAATAGAACAGTTTCCAGACGTTGTTCCGTCTCCCTCGGAGTCCCTTGAGAGACGGCCCACTTTGCTCCAAGGAAACCGCAAGTTGTTGCACGCGTATGTAACGTACTTTCTCAATCGCTTGTAAACAAGCTCACTCGCTCTCCAAACACGCTTTAAAACTTGATGCAACTCTGTTGACCGAAATAGGAGTGTTCTACAAAACACTTTCGAGGTGTCTTAAGATCATGCCCGAGAAGTCTCGTGCTCGAAAATCGATCCCAAGTTCCCCACGCTCAGGAGAGGGAACCTTTTGCTCAGGAATCAAAACTGTCGAATGTTTCGGTGATTCTCGGTATCGTAAAAGAGGTTTCTACTCGAGCGCCCGTCCCGATGTAGCTCAGGCTACTCAGCAAACACAGCTCATGGTTTGCTTGAAAAGACATCCCCGACATACACCTACGGCCTGAATGCCGGCGGAGTCAGTTCACCGTGTCCTGGTTGCTCCCCCGATCCCCCTAGATACCATCTTCTTTCCCTCCTCCCCCTCTGCTCTGCTGGTTGTCTCTTTTTTGCTTCATTAGGCACTTTTTCTTGCTCGCGCGCTCGCCGCAGGGGCAGCCCCAGTTTCTCTCTCGGTGCTATCTTTCCCGCAAGCAAGCTGACTGGAAGGCAAGACTCGGCTTCGTCCTTTTGTTGACACCGCCGCCATCGTCGCCGTTACCATCGCCATGCCATCGAAGGCCAGCAGCGCTTGCGGACCGTTGTGTTGATACACGGATATAGAGAAAGGAGTTCGCAGAGAGCGGAAAGGAAATTCTCCTCGCGTTCTCCTCGTGGAGCTCCCGGCAAGCTTGCAAGCAGCTTCGCGAGGAGAGGCGGTCGGGCAAGCGAGCGAGCGAGAACCAGCGATTCACTCTTTCCTTCTTCTATGGTCTGCAGGCCGACTCTGTCAGAGGACAACAAAGAACCGGAGAAAGCCGAAGGGGTGACGAGCAAGCAAGAAAGCAGCTATTTAAGGCGATACTCTGTGAAGCAAGAGGAGCAAATAGCGATCCATTGAGAATGACGGAGGAGAAGAGAAAAATGAGGAGGAGAACTAGCCACGAGGAAGCGCACGGGAGCGGCCGTTTCTTCAGAGGTGGCATCAAGCGATATGATGCTGTTTTTTGCCCGGTGGCTCTTGTGGTTCGAATCGAAAGCGTCATCTACGCGTTTCGTCAAATCGAAGAAAATATCACATTTCCCCTCAATGTCTGGCCCACTGGTCGGTCGGGTCGACGGAAGAAAACACCCACGAATGCTGTGACCGAGTCAAAGACATCTTGGTGACATCGTGATTGACACTCGGATGGAGGCGCGGACGTTGAAGGGTCTTTTCTTGTGCTAAGTAAGCACTCAACAATGTTTATTGATGCTTGACAAAAGGAGGCGCAAGCGACACAGAGAGGAATTGACATTTGACCGCATGTTCCCATTGCGTGAGGACTCCGAACGAAACATCGACTTCTCTAGCTAGTATAATATCTCCTCTGGCGGAGTACAAACCTGCCTGTTGACAAGTCCTGCTCAAATAGATTCAAAGCGGTAGGCGGCTTGAGAATGCACCGAGATCTCAACTGCAGCTCTGCATGAAAATACTGTTTTGAGAAGATGGATGTCATTTGAACAACCGATTCACAGATACAAAATGAATTCTCTTACAAAACAGAGCCTGTTTTCAGTGCTGGGGGAGATTTCCGTTGAAATCCATTAATCCAGAAAAGTTTAATATCTACAACTAAAATCTTTTCACTTGGCTCGATATCAGGCGCTATGCGAGCGGTTGTTTCGAGCTTCCATGGAATATTTCCGACAGCGACTCTTGTTAGCGATCAAAGATGTCCGGAATCTTCCAAGTGTACACCGTTTTCACGGACGGCCTCCGCTTCGTGCGTTAGATGGGCAGCCCGCCTTCGTTCGGTGGAGCTGTACCGGCTACACGCAAGCACGAAACAAACACCCGAGCTCGGGTGACGTCGACCCGATAGTGGAGATGCTCGTCGAGACATGCAGTCCTCGTCAATCCGCAAATCTCGTCAGCAATCGTTTGCAGCATTGGAAGCTGGTTACTTTCTGAAGGTCCGGCACATTTCCTAGGTTTCAAAAGATTCGCCGACCCAGACAAAAAGCCGAGGGTCCACTGGCTCTTTATAGCAGCCTGGCAGCGATATTGACCCCTAGTGGCACAGCAGCGGACGTTCCTGGCGGGGAAAAAATTGTCTCACAGCTGTGGGTGTCGTTTGAGACACTGAAGGTGTGGAGGAATGTGCTCGATGCATATTAATGTAATCCTCTCACGACAAAAGCTTGCACTCGAACATAGCTGATGAAATGCTAGGAATGAGCGTCCGGTTACATGAGGTCGATGCATAAAATGTGAGCTTAGATTTTGATTGATCACAGGAAGGACTGAGGATCTGAAATGGCACAGGTTCACGATACGAGTGCGAGCAAGACGGTGATCAAGATTCGTATCCCGACGATTTCAATCAGCAAACTCGGTAAACGAGTTCGCTAAGAGAAGACTCCGGAGAGATCTTGAAAAAAGTTGTCATTTGGAAATCGCTCCCTCGAGCATTCTTCGGATTTAAAGTTTCTCGCAGAACAGGGGTCGGGGTACGGAGCAGGCAGTTGAAGTTGAGTCTCAAATTTTACGTCCGAGACACGATATTGGTCCATCGAGACGATGTCGGATGCCATTGCACGACGGCGGCTCCTCGAACGAGTGATCGTATTTATGATTCAGGAGGAAACGGTGGAAATCCTGATCGAATTTCATGAGAGATAAGACTGCCCAGTCGAGTAAAACAGTGTGATATCGGCCTTGTCATGGGAACAACATTAACACTTTTTCACAGATCCCAGATTCACATTCGAGAGTAAATTGAAGAAAAGCGAAACGGGGATCATCTTCCCCTCTATGTAATTCGTTACGTTTTATAAAGTCATGATTCTGACAACCATCCTGACCTCACCACCAAGGAGACCAATAGTGAAAGAGAGACTACAGCAAACTGAAGCCTGAGCCAGAGCCCGTACTCCGTGCAGTGGGTTAAATACCGTTCGAGTACCGTGAGAAGAGAAGATCGTCGAGGGCGAATGCACACTCTAGAGCGACGAGTTTTTACCCTGAAGTTGTGTTCGCGATCTTCTCGCCCAACAGTCTGAGTTAACAGTTTGATAACGAGAATAAAAAGCGACAACAGATGTCCTTGGAGGTAGGAGAGTAAGGCGAACCTCCCGAGAGATAAGATATCTCAACTTCGCGACACAAAAATACGTCGACTGCCGGCGCGGGAGGAACCGGTAAAGCCCAGTCAGCGAGGGAAGGAAGTCTAGCGGATACTCGGTCGAGAAGGGTTGCTTGATTTGGGCGGCTTTTTGTCTATAGAATAGAGGAGCTGGAGCGTTTTCGAGATTCCATAGATCGGAAGATTGTTCCTGAAAGACGGGTTGAGTGAACGGACTCGAAAAGTGGTCTTGGGGGATGAACCCTCTTTTCGGGTTGCTAAGAGTTACGCCACGCGCTGTCGTAGATGGCAAACAGCTCATATATCGATTTTCACGTCTGAAGATGTCACCGGAATTGTTCGTGTCGGCAAGCGACAAAGTTTTTGAGGCCGAGGACCTTGCCGCGAACCTCGGAGGGTTGACCTGCTGGTTCGATTTTAGCTCATTGATGACGAGCAAGATTCATTTATACACAAACCACTCACTCGATCATATAACGAATACATATCTCCGCATAATTGACCCGACTCAAGTCAAACGCGGTCCAACGGGACTATGTTTCAGATAATTTGTCATCAGCTCTGTTTACCATGCAAGGAATTCGAAATTCGGTTTCTCCGTCGTTCACTGTGACATCGATAACGAATGGAGTTGTAGCTTGGAATTGAATGGACGAACACAAACACAGAGAACGCCTTGAAATTGATCGACGCTAGATTTTCAATCCACCCAGCGAGTGCCGTTCCACCTACGCTCACGGTCATAAATCAGTTCAGCGATTCGAATTCTTACTGCGCTGTGTATTCTGATTTGGGGCGCCTCACACGTTAACGCGACAGCCGTCATCACCGTAAAATATTCATCCAACAGGATCGCTTCATATGACTCAAGAGATGATGCGATGCGTTCGAGATGAAATTTCAGAGTTTGATGAAATCGCTGGCTTATTATAAAGGCAGATAGAAATCTCCGCAACCCGAGAAATGTTCCGTTTCGTAATCGAATCGACCGCGATCAAGTGAAGCGTCTCAGAAAGTCGGTATCTATGGCTCAGACGGCTCCATACACATCGAGCAATCACGAAATCTCCGATCAAAGCAATTATTGAAATAGTATCTCGGGGAAACACGAAGGACTTTGATAGCGGAAGAAAGCTCGGGATGTGAGTCAGGAGATCGAAGGTTTCAAGTAGAATTGGGTATGTTCAAACTCCTTCTTTTTCTCGGAAACTCGAGGGCTCGTTTGTTCAGAGAAAACTCCGAGAATCTTGCTGACTGAGATACTAGAGACAGAATAACTCGCTGTTATGACTTTAGAGAAGTTAATTTTGGAAGCAAGCTGTCGAGACGAATTACGTCGGAAAGGCACGCTCTGTTAATCCTCGGGTTTATTTAAGTCCGGTCCATGACCTGAAATGCGTAATGACGGCAAGGTGAGGAAGAGGAGAGGACGGGGCTCAGGAGAACGGAAAGGGAGCGGAAAAGGAGTACGGGCAGCGGGCTGCTTTCTTTTGCAGTGGATGTGAGAGAAAGTCCCCTTGCGCCAATATCATTCGTCTTTATTAAGATTCAGCCTTCGCTTCATTTGAGCTGTCTTCTTAGCCAGTTGCTTACTTCTTTACGTTTTTCTTCTTGAGTTCTTTTCACTTATTTTTTTTTGTCCTGTTCCCGAACACTAATGGACTCGCTGACTGACTCACGAAGTTTTTCTCAACACCGTACCAGCTACGACTTTGTCCGACTCCACTGACGGAATCGTTCCTTCTCTTTTTGAATACACTTGGAATGTTTCTTCCAACAACTTTCCAAGAGCTTTGAAAAGAACAAACGCTTGTAAGTAAGTTCTATCTCGGGATGGGCCTCGCAAACACATCATCGTTCAAAAGAAAGCGGACCTTCATACGTCACTTGATCGTTACACGTTTTCCTCGAGACAAGAGACCCTTCTATGCGTTGTCCCCAGTGAGAGCAATTCCAGAACTCCTGATCGCGTCTGATAACATTCGGATCGAAAACTTCTCTCCTCGAACCTCACCGACGAGATGACCAAAGGTCAGCGCAGTCCTCCCCCAATGTAACGACCCTTGAACGACGACATTACTCGTCACGGCGACCACGTTATGCAGTACCGAAGTAAATCCTGTTCAGACTATGAACGACGAAGATTCGCCCGGAGCGGAATACCAGTGGACACGAAAGCGGTGTGTCGGAATTTTTCCACGGTCAAAAATGCTCAAAATATTTTCATTCGATTCTCGTCGGGCATCAAAAGTTCCTCGGAGCAAGAGAGGGATCTACTGAAAATAAGTCACGATCAATTACATTTTCAACGAAGGATCCCACCGCTCTGATGCGAGATAGTATTTCTTCGATGACTTGGCGGAACGTATGAATAACTAAATTCATCATGGCAATGACTCGCTAATTATGGGAGGATCCGCTGTAGCACTTCTCGTTCCCCATCCGTTTCGCGGACTCAATTCGCTACTTGCTCCGTCGCCGGCCACCCTCGCCGTTCATCACAACCGAATGAATGCATGTGAGGCTCTCAAAGCACGGCGCACAGAGAATCGTCACAAAACGCACGTCCTTCGCTCCAAGCACGGGAGGGAAGGCGGCTTCGTTTTCTGCATGCAGCCCAAGGCAATCAGGGCGAGGATTGCAACACGTTCGTCTCCTACTCCCAATTACCCGCATTATTAATACAACGATTATGTCGCCGCGAGTGAGATTATCTCACTCGCGGCCGCACTGTTCTGGTATTCGTCGCGCGCGGAGCTTGGACTCTGCGGTAATCTCGGGCAACGCCGATGGGCGGCTTGTCGGAAGTCCTTTGACGCACGAAAATTGTGTTGTCGCTCAGCGATCGAGGACTTTCATAAATAACCTTGAATGGGCAAAGCTGTCCGTGAACGGAGTCGGTACCATTTCTTATTGTTGTTGTTGCGGCGTTGAGCGACACTACAGGTCGTAATTCAGCGAGAACTGACTTCTGCCAGCGTTCGCAACATGCTACACGGCACTTACCGCTTGCCGGGCGGCCGAACACAATCCAAATTTTCGGAGAAGGAGCCGGAGCTCCATGATGAACCCTGAGGAAAGTCTTTGGAGTCGCAGGAAAATGGTTCCGATTTGATTCAACTTGATGATTGTCCTCATTTACTCTCCAATAAGAAGAACGAAGAAGAGAAGGACTCGTTCGACCATTGGCTGCCATTACTTCCGCTTCACGACCACCGCGACGATGACGATGGTAATTGCCCAGCCACTTGCCTCTTCCCAAACTCCCTCTTCTTAGCGACGCGCGATCACAGAGCCTTATTCAGTGAGGAGGATGGGGCACTTACCTTGCCACCGCGACTGCTTCCGCCCGTGATGATCATGAACAAGAGAAAGGAGATGGTGATCATCATCATCATCTTGGTGATGGCAAAGTGCGGTGGGGTGGTAGAAAACTCGAGTCGCTCAACGAGCCACTCGACGACCGCCTCTGAAACGCAGTACTCATCACCCTTGCATTACAAGCCGACGAGAGCCCTTGTAAACGGTTCGACCGAACGAGAGCTCTACTCATTCAGTCAGATGTTTAGGGTTAAGGGGGCGGCGACCCGATCAACTGGTTACTCACTCACAGCCTTTTCCCTCTAACCTTTGCTCACCAGAGAACTCGATGGGCGAGAAAATAGGCAGGTGGCCCAAAAGGCTGGGAGACTTCGAACATATGTTGATCGCGACAACAGAAATTTCAAATTTTGCCGCTGGAAGCTCTGATCTGTAGGTATCGTCTCCATAGATCGGTTTTACACGCGAGTGCGAAAGTGAATGAGTTGCCGTCCGATCCGTGTCCTGCACGGTAGAACCGCTGAACCGGAATACGTGTTTCCGTCCAAGCTTTGTAGTGCTGTGAGATTTCAGTTGAGTGGTTCATTCTAAAAAGGGTCGAGAGGTCATAACAATTACTTTTCACCATCAATCCCGATCAATTCAGGATCAATCGAGAGCTCAGATTCGAAGCGGAAGATCTCCATTTTTTTGAAGAAAATTTTGAGAATCTTGCTCGTCTCAATCGCGGCACGTGTCCCTGCAAACGAAAAGGTCAAGAAATTTCTCTTTCACATTCGATTCTGCGGCCGACAGAAATATTTAGAATCAAAGCGGCACATCTCCATCATTTTGTTGGAACCGAATCTTCTCCATTGATCTGGCACAATGAAGGGACACATGCCCACCCACTTGCGTGGATGGAAAATTGTCACATTGAACTGTGCACACATTGAATTGTGTGAACACATTGAACCATTTTACATGCAGAACACGAAGTTTGCGAATCAGCGAGCGTCCTTCTTTTGGTTCTGGTTCTTCCTGGGAAGCATCGGTACCAGTCGGTTGGCTGATTTGGGTGAAAACCATGGAACCGACCTTGGATTATCTTTCTTGCAGCACTCTTCAGTCTGAGAGCGAATACTCATCAGTGCTGGAAGGCATGAGAATCCTCCTCCTACTTCTAGAGAACACGTTCCAGCTTCGGCCGATGACCGTTCAGGCCGCTTGGCCTGAACGAGTGGACTTCTAGCGACTTTTCTTGAGCGTGTTGTGGGAAGCCAATCAGCGTGAAAACAAAGCGAAAAGAGTGTTGTCCCGGTTGCAGTTCGTCGCAATTTATTTATCGAAAGTGTGTTCACATCTGTTGAAGACGTAACCGAATGGTCTTTGCAAGAAGATTAGCTCGAGCTCAGAGAACGATGGGGCTTTAATGTGCGTACGTTTTCGGTCATATTGAATTACCATTTCGAACTAAACCGCAAGAGAGCGCGCATCCGAACGACCGGTGAACTATCGCATTTCCGATCACCCTCAAATACGGGTTTTCAAGCATTCTCCTCTGAAACGTCAATCCAAACCCGTGGTTCAAGGTGCTTCGGAAAACGCCGGGTATTCACTCATTGAACACATTTTATATTTCGTTGAAAGAGGCCAACGTTGTCGATAAGCCGTTCGTGGCGGAAAAAAGGAAAAGCCAACGGTCAAATGGAACCAAATCGCTCTGTCTCTCTGAGTAGTCATTCGTTTCTTCCGATCGAGTATCCTCACACCGAGACAGAAAAGGCCGGGCCGGCTGGCAAATGAAAGACGAAGTTGGCGTAAGAAATAGCCAACGAGGGCTGGCAATGGAGAGAACAAAAGAGTGCAAAACGGTCCCTTCGGCTAAACGAACTACAGGATGTTCAGAGCACTGCCCTTTCCAACTACCACCAAACCCAGCGCGGGAAGAAGTAGTCGTAGATTCACTGATAACCGTGGCGTTTGCATTAACAGTAGAAAATGAGGGAAGCGGTCGTGAAACAGCACATAGCGTTTTTCCATTTAGAATGAGTTGAACTTAATGACGGCGGGAATTAAACAAATCTCCGCTAATTTGAATAATTCATTGAATTCTCCATCAGTATAAATATGTGAGTGCGGAGCCAGAGATTCAAGCAGAAACAACGTGAAACAGAGCGGAAGAAAGAGTGGAAACGACGTACGAGATCAAGATAAGTTGAGAGAATCACCGGCAGCGGCGAGCAGACAGACAGACAGAGAGAGGGAGACGAGACGAGCCGATTTCTAGAACAGACGAGCTCCAGGGCGGCGTCTTCACTACGCAGCACGGAGGATTGAATGAACAAAAGAGTTGAGGGAAAAAGTAAGAACGGAAAGAGAAAGAAAGAAAGAAAGATCCGTGAACGGATTGCGCATCGTAGTCGATAGAGTGCGGAGCGCCGGGTCGGAGACGCAGAGCAGAAAGACTTCAACGAATCCCCACGCTAGGGTTGGCGAAGAAAACTTCTGGATTCCTGTCGACGAATCTTGTTAACTGAAAATCCGTAGAGAAAAGCAGGTAAACATCGCTGGAAGCAACGAAGCCGCTGCCAGAAGGCGGACGCAGAGGTTTATTCCACTCGCGGATTGAGATCGAAGGCTTTCCGGCCAACCGGTCTATCGAAGGAAAATGCCAAGAAACGTTCAAATCATGACAGAACCGAGTAACCTCACACGTCGCGCGTTCAATTAACATTGTTCCCGCGGAACGCAGTATGTCTTGGAGGGGTTTCGCCCGCTTTCTCTTCCCTCGTCCAGATGTCAAGAAGATTTTTATGTCATTTGCATATGGAACTGGCTCGACCGGCGGACCGGCACAGCAGCCGCTAGCCAATCAGTCAGCTCGCCAGTCAGACTGGGCACAGTGACGTACGGCGGAAGACTGGAGCTATGCCGCTCCGAGCTAGCGAGTCGAATGAGTTAGGCTCTTTTTTTGGATGGCGCCATGAGTTTTCCAGGAGCCTTCATTTCTTAATGAATATTCAACATACTTTCCAAACATCCGTTCTCCACGCTCCACGAAACACGCGTTGAGTAGTTTTGCAAATTTAACTTGACCGCCGACACGGACGGACATCTCATCTGGGTGTTTTTTTCTCACGCTGGCGAGAGAGATCGCAGGTGCTGCATTGAGTTGAATGTCGGTATCAAACTCGATTCAAGTTCCTCGTTCACCTGCTGGTCGTTAGTCCCCACGGCGAATTCGTCAGTGGAGTCGAGCGGTTGCGGTCCGAGTTAGAGAGTCATCACAGGTGCCTTAGGAGAACGTCTCGAATCGGATGCAGCGGTCGAAACGATCATACACTTTGAACTCAATGGGCTCCTCGATCCCTCGTTTCGAATTCGAAGTGAGCGTAGTGGATCCCTTGATTGAATTCATTCTGAAAATGCCAAATCCAATCCAATGAATGCGTTCCACTGTGGATATCTGACCTAAAGATCTGGCTAAGGTCCACCGAAATCGATTGAAAGCACGACTCACTACCTCTTAATGAATCAGAATAAGCGAGATCAATGGCGCTCGGATTCACTTTGTCCTCGAGTCGTCGGCTCGGACGTTGTGCACCGTCTGAGTTTCGGCGGCGGACCCGCAAAAACTAAACGAAATTGGTCGTGCGGGTCTGGGCCACGAACGAGACAAGCGACCAGCGTGTCCTGAGGCGATTTAATCTCTTGAAAGATTTCGGAGAAAACGAATGGCGTAACATAATCTCAGTCACTCCCCGCTCGTCGTATTGCCTCAGCTACCGCGGACACAAGTCCTGCTAGATATTTTTTTTGCTGCCCGCTGCTACTGTCGATTTCAAAGTGATGAAGGTGTCTTCGGTGCGCTTGGCTTTCAAAGAGAATACGAGATCACTAGTGGGACAGCAAGGAAAAAATGGAGGGGGAACCCTAACGCTCAAATCAAATCATATTAATGCTGCTCCTGGGGGAAGAAAGTTCTCTCACCCGACGCCCTCAGCTCTGTTCTCCTGGGCCAAGGAGTAGATCGAAGGTTTCTGGACCCCGGCTCTAGGGGAACAAAGGCTTACCCGTTCTTAGGACCATTGCAAAGATGACGTCATGGCTTTGGCCGGTCTCTTTCCGCAGTCTTCCCATATCCAAAAGGCATTCCAAGTAACCGGAACAATTAAACGTAGGAATGTGGCTGGCTCGCTGAGTGTCTCTCCCCGTGTACGGGCGGGCCGCGGTCTGCTCGGCTCTCTGAATGCTGGAGAACACAATCGAGCCATCGTTAGTTCACTCGAGCTCTTGTTTCGACGCGATCCCACTGCGCGAATGAATATCGGTTGTACGAGCTTCCAGAAAAAAGGTGCTCCACGTGGAGGGATTTCTTCTAACTTTATGGATTACCGCAGTGAACAATACGCCGTCACAAAGATTAGATATATGGGAACAACGCCCGCAAAGACCTTATAACTTCTCCAGTTCAAGGTCAAAGGTGAATAGCTATTTGGATGAATACCTGGTTCGATTATTGAGTCGACCGAACTCATCAACTCTACACAGCAAGGACGACCACCCACTTCGGCAATCAGATTTCTTCATCTTTTGCAGAACTTTGATTGGAGTTCTCCCATAATAGAAGAGGAGAGTCTGCGAATGTCTTCGTTTGGAACTTTCTCTCAGAATCGTATTCATCCCTCGAAGTTTCATTCCTGGAGTAGCTAACTGAAAGACGTACTGTCCTCCATGCCCGGAAATTATGCGTCTCGTGAGCTCGAATCGCTTTATCAACTGAAAGAAGTTTTTCTCTACGTTGTCCAGCGCTCTCTCGCAGCTCACCTCGTGATAAGCGCCTTTGTCATCATCGTCCTGGAGCGAAACTGTCGAACGAGGACAGAAATTTTTAGGGCGCTCCGAAGTTTGTAGAAACATCTGCTATTGACCCTGAGTCTGGTCTTCCAACGCTTCGGGCCGAGGTCTCTTTCTTTGTTGGAATAAAATGATGACGCCGCTTCTTGTTCTCCACGCCCGCGATGAACTTCGTCTCCACGAACTGACGGAGATATCTGAGCCCGATACGATTTGATCCAGCTACCATATGTTCTTGTAGCAGGCGTGGCTAGCACACCTCCATGTCCAACGAACTTCCAAATCCAATGGCGTATCCGTTACGGATACGTCGATCATTATACCGGGAAGAACGATTCGACAAAAGCTCGTTCCCGTGTGTCCCGCTTCAGAAACACATCGAAGCGCCGAAGACAATAAAGAAGACACTGGGACCTGCTCATCGGTGAATATACCGCTGTCAAGTCGAGCAGCGCATGAACAACACGTTCGCCGAAGAAGAGTGAGACGCGAAAGTAAACATTCATTTGCATGTGTGCCAAAAGTAAGTGTCCTCGAACTTTTTTTCTCGTGACACCAGTCGCGATTCCGATACCGCCACGCGGGCTGGAGGGTAATTTGTTCTGATTCAAATCGTCACTGAGAAGAATCTCAGAAGAAAGTCCAATGATGTTTCGCTCCGCGACGAAAAATACTCGCTGCCTTTTCTCCGGCCACCTGAGGGAAACATTGTAGTCGCGGCTCAAGAGTTCAGTCAAGGACGGAAGAGCTCCCAACCTTCCAGAACAACTCTAGGGCTCAGAATTAACGGAGCCGTGGAATGATCTGCCAGCAACCTCACACGCGGCGAGAAAACGCAAGAGGGAACGAGTTGCGTCGGAGATGGAGACCTTTCGACGTTAGTGACTGCTTGTGCACAGGCATCGGAACTTTTTACTGTGTGGGCACGGGGTTTAACCACTGTTAAGATAACCTAAATCACGTCGTGTTTTGTTTCCGGTTGAGGATGCAGGTACTGCAGCCAGCTGACTGTCAGATTGTTGTCGCAGCGAACGTCGATCGTTGAAGTTTCGGGCCGACAGCTCTCCTGTAGCCCTTGTCCGCCCCAAGTGGGTCGTCTACCGTTTGCTTACCCGTTCGACCGACTAGCCACCCAAGCAGCCATACATCCCCTTCGTTGTGACAAGGCGGTGCGTGACAAATGACACTTTTACATTAGATGCCAGCTGAGCCCGCCTACTTGGCCTACGTCTCGGTTGCTAGCAAGGGAGCGAGCGACCCTACCCTTCGAGCGAGCTGTCGCACCCCTGTCGGGGCTGACTCAAAACTGAACCCTTCCCGTTCACCAGAAGGATATCTGCTTCGTGCCGGCTCCTCGAGCACCACTGTCGTTCTGTGTACAAAGGTAATCAGCGGTTGCTGATTCAAGCATCTATGTAGATGATTCGATTCTGTCCTGACATTCGATTCTGACACAGCATTGCCAGATTAGATTCCGCGCTACGTTGTCTGAGACATTTTCTGCTCCCGATTCGATTTCTGCTCATGATTGGCTTCTCGCGCAGACACGTTGCGGCTTTGTTTGAGGAACGGATAACCTTGCGGTGAGGATGATCTCTTGACGAAATCTCGATCAGAGCAGAGCCCCTAACTCGAGTACATGAGTTCGGAACGAGATCAAAATCCTCCAAAACCATCGTCCATCGTTCGGGCTAGAAGTCTTCTGGAGTATTTCGAGACGTCGTCGACCGTGGCTCGAAACGTTCTCCAGGCGGGAAACGCTCCATCAGAGGAGAAGAAATTCGAGCTTCTGGCGTTCCCAAAACCCCCTCTCGAGTCACCGTGAGCTGCTCTTTGCCATGGAAATACCAAAGTGTGTTCTCGTATTCGAGCCTAAATCGCATCCACGTATCAAGATACAAAGACGTCTCTTCAACATTGTCCTCTTTTGAGCCCTTTAATATACGATTGAGGGAGACTCCTATTCCGTCGATAGTTTCATGTTTCTGGGACGCCGCAGGTTTTCTCCGAACTTTTGTCATTGAAAGAATCACGACGAAAGTCAAGTAAATGCGAGTTGCTCCGAACTTGCTGCAACTTCACCGAATCGTCAGATATTATGTCCCGTCGGCGACATCCAACAATCGGATACGTTTTCTGCCGTCCAGGAATTCGGAACGGTGATCGAAGACCACGGTCATGTGGAAACTAGAATTCACTCACTTCTCGCGCTGAGAGCTCGAGAAACTGGCAGTACGGCGCAAAGAAGTAGTTCGCGAGTTTCGCCGAGCCAGTGATACGAAAAAACGTTTCCCGATCCGCGATCATGACAGGAGTGATCGTTTAAACGTCGACAGACATATGAACATGTGTCATGTGTTATGTTGGCGGAGCTTTCATCGAGAAAATGGTTCATGTGACATCGAAATCTCTCGTCGGATGTCAGAAACCGCCATGATAGAACTGAAGTTTGACTCGATGGATTTCTCATGTACGAAGGCAGGAAGCCGGCTGGTCCTGGACTGGATTCCATGAAAGCTTTCCTTTCTAGACGAAGACCGAAATATGTAGATGTTCCGAAGAGCCAATCAACAAGGGTCCTGATAGCCAACCTCGGGTGCTTTGACGCCTCTCACAGGGCTGGAGAGGGACGGCACACAGAAACAAATCCTGGAGGTCTTTCAAAGAAATAGTTCCTTAATCAATTTGGAATTTGAATTTTCAGCAGATCCCGGGATATGAAACATGTCCGGCGCGGCGTAGCAAAGAACACGAGGCCGCTCCATAACAACCGGTCTTCGATCTCCGTAGGCAGGAGATGTTGAGCGCTTCTGGTTCCGCGTTAGTTTTCTCATGAAGGTGAGGAATTCCATGAAAGTACTGATGTGTTCATATGGTAAAATCGTGACGTCGACCGGGGAAACCGCGCTTCTGACTCACGTTACGTGATCAGGGGCTTGATTGTCCCCAACGAGACAATTGGGCAGGTGAAATATTTTGCCCTCCATTACCATCTGTCACCGATTGCGCTTTTGCTGTTGCGAAAACTGAGGAGCCGACGCTATCGTTCCTCTAGCGATCCCATGTCCGGACATGAAAGAGAATCAAAATCGTTAAGACTGTGGTCGTCCGGCTCAATCGGGCCCGGCCGGTTCCGTTTGTTACCACACGCAGCGTGGCCCAAATCGGCTCAGCCAATGGAAGCACATACCGTGCACGGGGAGCAGGCGAGCGGATGTTCAGTACGTGCACGGGCAATGCATAATGTACGACGTCTCGTGCGCTTCGCATAGACAGGTGCGGAACAGAACAGAACACACCAAATGCCAGCATGATTCGTCTCCTAGAATTGTAGATTGTATGTCATTGTCGACTTTCAATGACATTGGCCATCGGGCGATATCGCCCACACGAAGCTGTGGTGTCCATCTCAATAAAGCTACGCTTGCCGTCGTTATTCCGCGAGTTCCGTGAGTTCCCGTACAAGGTTAGGTACTATGTTCCGAATGAAACAACCCGCGAGCGTAGCGCGCTAATGCGGCCATCACTCGAGTGTTGCGGTGTAATTTGCAACTTTCGAGAGAACGCGTCTCGAGATAAGAACGACTCAAATTCCAACGAGCCGTTACAGATCATGGACATTTCATCCAATGAAGAACAAACCGAGGTGCAAATCGCGGTCTCTTGAACCCGGAACGGAACCGGAACCGTGGGATCTTCAGAGCAACAAACCCCATTGAGAGTTGTTTCGCTGAAGTCCATAGAACGCAGAAGGTTCTTCGTCCGTTGTCGTTTTCAATGTTGTTCTGTACGCGTGATGATTAGCGTGAGGTAACGAAAAAAGCGGAATGACCGGGGAGATAAAAGCCAGGCTGAATCTGCGGGTGTTTCACGCCACGCTTGAGGGCTCCGCGATAGGAAGACGGTTCTCCTTTTTTCCTTCCTATATCCCTTATGATCTGCCTGACCCCGATGTGGGATCAGGAGGAATGCCTTCAGGCTCCGTGCGATCCTCGCTCCGATTCTACGCTCGCGGTTGTTCACGCTCGATCGATTGATTGGCTTCCCGTAAACGAGTTCGGCAATCGAAGACAGGCGATCGGCTCGGAGGTTACCTAATAGTTTTGAGAACGCGTCCGCAGCTCGTCGCTAGATCTTCGGGAACACACCCGAGGAGCTTGAGCATTTGATTTTGATCCGGATGAGAACCTTTGTAGTCTTAGAAGAGCTGGAAGAGGAACAAAGAGATCAGAGAGGAAACAGAGGTCGGGAGAGTGAAAAAGAGGCTTTATGCAAACAGACTACAAACCTGGCTGCTCGTAACCGAGCAACGTCGGCTGGCCAACCGAAGCAACGTGACCTCTAATTAGATTCCTCTTCACTCACTCACCGACGAGTTCTCTACCAACTTCTTGTAGGATCCTGTTTCAAAAGGAGGGCGAGCTGGATTTCAAACTCCAGACTCGGAGCATGCCAAAGTATGCACATCTCAATGACGACGGTGAAGATCAGATATGCGCGCCGAGTGGCGAATTCATTCCGAAGCGTAGGTCTTGAATTTTTCATAAAAACATTCGAATAATATTCCACAACCTAAGGTTCTCGCAGGCCAACGTTAATGGGCGCTAACTCGCCCGGCCGGAGTTAACGAATGCCAGATTCTTGTCCGAAGGTCTGTCATTTTTCATAATAAACGACAAAAAGTTGCGTGACGTCCTACAGCGAAATGCAGACGAACCTACGTGTCATGACATTATCTCCCGCGCGTACCGAGTAGCGGCATGCAGCACGCAAGCCCTGCAGTGCGACCTTCTAGTCATGTCTTGGAATTCAGAGAAAATGTAAAACCAGAAAAACTTCATGGAGCCGACCTTGAAATTAGGGGATTTTGGTTGGCTCTCAGTTAGCAGTTCGTCGATCGAGGAAGACTCATCCGGTCGGCCCTCTTCAGTTCGCTCTGATAAGACGCAGAAAACTCTTTGAAGCCGAACGAGCGAGGAAAAATGAGCAAGCGATTCCAGATGAACGGTTCGCTCTAACAAGATTGTTCAAGCCTCAAAGTCTCCGGCATTTATCGGTTGACATGGTCTCTAAACTGTGTTCGGCTCCGGTTCTTGATTACTCTGACGAAGCAAAGAAGCTCCTCGTGTTCCTGCGCCCTCGACGAACGCGGCTCGAGGCTCATTTCTCATTCGTCTGAAAACTTCTATAATTTTTCCCTTCTAAACTCAACGTGATCTGCGCCAATAACTGGTATCGGCGCGTGTGCCCGAAGGGGAAAATATAGATCACCGCAAGTTGCTGCACCCACCGCAGCCAACATTCCTGTACCCTCTTCGTTCCCAACCGGAATTAACGGAAAAACTGTGCGTGCGTATCAAAATTGTTTTCTTTCAAAGTCTGTTCACCGTTGAATTTTCAGGACGGATATCGATTCCTCCTGAGGCCGACACGGAATCATCTCTTAGATAGGAAATCGTTCGAGTGTCATTTGAACGCTTCACTTACTTCTGTCACCCCGAACGGTTTCAGAATGCGGGGGCGGGGCGCGAGTTCGCACGGGCGCGGCGCACGTTGAGCTACTAACATGGGTGTTGTCTTTTTGTGAAAGAGGTTTTCCTTCTGTTCGTTGCTCGGCGTTTCGTGTGCTCTGCTTTCTGCTTGGTTGGTCTTTCTTTTTCGTTCTCTTTCGGCAGAGTGAAGAAGCTTTGACCTCCAACACTTTCGGTTTCCGTTGCTTCGCGCATTGGTTTCCTCGCTGGCTCGACAGCTCGCTTGGCTCCCTCGTTTAGCCATTTGCTAGACCTTCATCGGGTCCGCTGGTTCACTCACTTGCGCTCTACCGCAGCTGACGCTCAAAGAGAGCGATTCGCTCGACCCAACTAGGCGGCGCGAAGAGGGGCTTGGGACAAAAGGCCTGACTCCTCCACGCCAACCATCGACAATGGCAGCAAGCAAGCTATCGAACGAACGAACAACCAGCTGAACCCATTCGAGCGGCCGACACACGAAACAAACGGGTCCTTTAAGTTGCACAACTCTTGGAATTAGTCGCCTGCAAAAGTCTCAAGTCCAGAAGCAGAATCATCGACGATCCGGATAGGAGGCCACGAATGAGTGTTGTGTCGCAATAAACATCAAGGCAGTTACATAGACGGTTCGCAACGATTGGATGGCTTGACGAGAATCCGATCAAAATCATATCTCGAGCCGTATTGAATGAGTTGATTCGGTTTGGGTGACTGGAACGATGGTTGAAAACGTACGGCGGCTGGTGGACCCGATTTACCGTAACTGTCGCCTTCAAGGCAATTCGATTCCGAGCGATGGCCGTCAGGAATGGTCCGAGTTTTTGACGAAATCGTCTGACGGAATTTCGATGGAGATCCACATGTTAGATTACGTGCTCTGATTGAAGTCTGGCACGCTTGCTTGCTTGCTTTCAGATATTCTCAGTAGAACTGCTTAGTGAGTGAATGGCGGGTCAGACGAAAAATGCCTCAATGAAACGCAAAGTCCAACCACGCGATGACATAATCAAACGGTCGGTTTCGGACGCATGGCTGGCAATTCCTCCGAGAGAAGAAGCTATCGAAATCCGAAAATCAGAATTATCGCTCACGTTGTTCCTCGGTTGAGGAAGCACGAGCTCTCTTGGATAGTTTCCCCGAGAGAATGAACCATCTTCATTGAGAGATATCGGGAACCAGAATCTAGACCCCGGAGTCCGGATGCGGTATTCCGGGTGATTGCAAGACTTGCAATGCAAGTTTCTCATTCTGGATCCCAATCGATCCGAATCATATACATATGAACTGACTCAAGCAAGAGAGTACGAATTGACGTATGAATGATTTCATCGACCTGTGCTTAGCTTGGGGGAAATTGTTTTGCACAAAGGGAAATTGTTGTCCACCTCGGAACAAAGAATCCGAGGTGGACCCAACGGAACCGGAGCCTGAGGAGATTCCAAATTCCATGGGATTCCGATTATTCTAAGGTACCTGAGCTGAACAGGGGCCTCGGGAGCTCGTCACACCGAAACTAGCTGAAAGATGCGTTTTGCAAAAATGGAGGTTAGCGGAGACGAGTGGAAGTTGTGCTCGTTGACTGGAGTCCGGCGCGGAAAATTGAAAATCCGTTCGAACAATCTGCCGTTCCTAAGCACAACGAATCTGGATTCCAGCCCCAACAAATATTCATCGATTGCGAACGCTACCGCAATGGAAGCGTTCGATAGTTAGTTATAAAATCCTACCACTTTACGGCATTGTACATCGCGGTTAGAGGTCGATTGGCAAGAAGGAAAAATGTGACAACACAAGTACCGGAATAAAGGGCGAACGGGATTGGATGTTCTTGTCTGTGAGTGAATCTGACGTCGGCCGTTGCTTATGAGAAGTTTTCGTGTCGGGGAATGGCAGTTGTAGACGTCATTGCTTTCGTCCTCGCGGCGACGTGCGGTAACAGCAGTGACAAAGCTGCACCATTCGCATAAAATCATCGTAACGTTTAGCAGGAACCAAGTTCCCTGATGCTTTCTGAAGCCGAACGCGAGTATGGACCTCTTTTACGAAAAAGCACGACCAGAAAACTCATTCCATCGAAAGCCATGCGTGGGTTTTTCCGCTAGGAATTTCGCAGTGCGTGAGTTTGTATGTCCGGGCGAGAAACATCAGCGGTGCGAAGGAGACGATGAGAAATTGCTAAACTACCGTCAGTTAAGGCGAAGCAACGCAAGGTGCGAAAATTGCGCGCGGCACGGAACCGCAACGTGGAACCGCCACGGTTCGGAGAGGCCTTGGAAGTTCTGTTCGGTAGGGGACTTTTCCAGGAGGGGCCGATTTGAAAAGTAAGAAAGAAAAAATGAACGCAGACGACGGCGCAGCTTGGGCAGAGTTGGACAGCGAAGGAAGGCCCGAACGAATGAACGAAGGTTAGAGGGAAAAGAACGAACGATGGGGTTTCTGCGCTTTCTCTCTTGCTCGGCCTTATGGAGTTATAGTTACTCGGACAGCGGGCAGCAAGATTAATGTCGCCACACTTTGTGCTCCGTTCGTCCTTTAGCAGTACGGGGACTTCATGGGCTCATGAAGGGGCCATGAGTAGCAGGGGTCCGAGACCAGTGAGAAGTGGAGTTAGAACAAGGAAGGTTCTGGGGGTAGGGGTTTCTGGGACAAGGAGGAGTTCGAATCCGGGGAAGCTTGCTTGCAAGGTTCCCTCGTCCGTCCGTCGGTCTGTCTGCGCGTGCGTGCAGTGGTTGGTCAGTCGGGTGGGTGGTCTGTTGTCGCGCCGCTGCTGCTGCTGCTGTTGTTAATGCTAAGCAATGACAGCATAACGGGACATGTTTCTGATTATGCCGTTTATCAAGTCGTCTACAGGGAAGGGAGCAAACAGCAGCAGTAGTGGCTGCAGCAACCGCTGTTAAGGAAAAGAAACCGGGGATCGAAACAGGGCGAGCGGGGAAGTTGAGGGCAAGCCAACCAAGCGACCGGCAAGTAGCAGCAGCAGCAACGAGGGGGAATCGGAGCGGATTCGGCTGAGAAGCAAAAGGGACGACACACAGTACACTCTCAAGTCTCAGCAGGACTGCTTTGTTAACGAGCGGGTTTTGTCCGCCTGCCAAGGACAAACCCAGTTAGAACGAACGTTATTGCTGCTGCTGATGCCGCCGCAACTGTTTGGCGGAAAGAAATTGTCCCACCAAGAAACAGACAGAGCACAAGTGAATGAGAGAAGTCCCGTTTACACGCTCTGCACGAAGAACCTACAGACGATGACCATGTACCATCTACACTACATATGCTTTGTGCTATGCTTCGAAAGCTCGTCACGGCTTGTTTCGACTGTCAGTCTGCGGACTTGAGTTCTTCATCCTTCATGTTCTTCCTTGTAAGCTCAACAAGCACTCAATCTGGGACTCCATTACGAATCCGTTAGCTTGGTTTCGACCGATTCCTTGAACGCACTCAAAAACTCTGCATTTCTTTTGAACGTTTCTGGTCGTTCCGCAGGAATCGTTCACGTATGAGTTCTGAGTTCTTCTCGGCTGTGCCCCGTCGAGCATCAAAATCTTCTAATGGAACCGGAGGCGGACCTTGCCGACCGCGAATTCGTTTCAGAGGTGAAAGATCCGATCCTCCAAGTACGGTGCGGACGTTGCTCCATTAGATTGGTTAAATTATCTAAGAATTCGTTAGATTCTCCGCTTTCAACCCGAAATGCTTCCAGGATTTCGAGTGGTTCTCGAATCGGTAAGAACGAATCCTTGAGGTGAACGTCCTCGGAAATCACGTTTTGATCTCAAGGCAGGGCCAGATGCATACCACGTCAGGCATAGGGAGGTTTCCACATACATCATCGAAAAAAACTCTTTATTATACGACAAAATGAGCCTGAGAAAATTCATGACTCCGCACTTCCCATATTTAATGTCGTGCGGCCGTCCTTCCCACGATTCTCTGAATATAATAGAAATCCCACTCAAACCAATTTTCCAAGGTCACACCTCTGCTGTCGAGAAATTTGACCATGTTTCATTCTTCGCAGGAGAACGCGATGAAATTCCATAAATATTCACTCTGGTCGTCCGTCGATCTTGTTCCACGTCCGACACTGACCCATCTCCGCCGCATCGTGGACAGTGCCTTTGGTTTTGGAAAACCTTTCCTGTCTCTCATTTGATCACGAAAGGTTCACGTAAGAATGACATTTTTCGAGAATTTCGTGAATAGATTTCGTTTGGCAGAAACAATCTCTTCGGTAAATCATGAAATCGAGGATTTCAACTAGAACTCTGAACAGTTTGATGAGCCCAGATATAGCAAGCCTACTTATTTCATTCGCCACTTCCTAGTCGGCGTCTGCGTAGTTGTCGCGATGAGAAAAAAATTGGAGTGAAAAACATCGTTCTGCCAAAAAGAGCTTATCGGAAAAAGTTTCTTTGCCAATCTCTCTTATTTCGTTGGCATCTCCAACGACTGGATTCGACGCTACCGTGAGAGTCTGTGGTGGTGAGGCAAGGACACTCTCTGTTCATCATTTTCGTTGGTCCACGGCGACGTCCACAGGGAACATCTCAATTAAAATGTTCGAACCATCATTCGCCGCCACCTCCCCTGTCCCGTTCTCGTCCGAAGTCTACAGGCCGGGCCCACGTACTCCAAAACGCTGCCCGACCAGGCAGCTAAACCTCGGCTGCTGGCCGATAGAGCCTTCAACTCTTTGAGGTCCTTCCTCGTCAGAAATCGATATCGTTTAGCTGTCGAAACTGTCTTACGTTCGTGTTCAATTTCTCACAACGACAACAACAAATTCATTCATTCAAGAGATTGTTCCGAATCACGCTCGCCCCTCCCGACCCTTAACTCTGCTTCCGTACCAATGTGTATCGGGCCGTCACGAGCCAACCATTGATCTCAGCATTCTTAATGGGAGGAAAACGAGATTTCAAAAGTGTTCAGAGTCGTTTAGCCGAGGCTTGAAGTTTCCAAACATCGAGCAATGAGCCCGAAGTTAAGAATCTGCGTTTCCCTCGCGAATTCGAACCGTGAGCGCCTGACCCCGATTCTCTTCGTTCGGAAACTCATGACTGCCGATGACAAAGCCACAGCTTTGTGAACGGCTTGAAAAGAGGCTGAACTCACTCAGCGGAGGAGTTCCCAAGTGACCTGCAACTTTCGCAAAGTATTTGGTCTCAGAGGAGACGTTTAGGTGTGAGCGCGTCGATTTGCTCGTTCACTCACGGGAGGAGCATGGCTCTTGCTCTGCCGAGAGACTTTTCGTCGAGAGCACGATCTAGACTCCATGGTTCCAGGAAGCTGGAAAACTTTCCCGAAACCAAGACATCGGCTTCACCTGAAAGGAATAATGATTTCTTGGTGATTTCGAGGAAATATATTTGGCAGCCACAGACTTGTCTGACCAGTGACGCGATCGAATCCGATATCCGAAGCGGCTTTACAACCTCCGAACGTGAATCGCGTACATTAGGCAATAAGTTACTCTGCCTAGACTAGCAGTTGAGCCAAGGGTCTTCAATGTCAGCACCAGGCCTAAGCTTTGAGCTCTGAGGTGGGTCTGCTAGTCGTTGGCAAATCTATTTGTGCAGTATTCCGTGCAATGTAATCCGTCGAAGAAGAGAGGGGAAGAAAACAGCGGAACCAAGCAGTAGCGGCAGCAAAAAAAAGACGGAGACTGAAGGCAGGATATCAATCATGTTTAGGAACAGTTGGTGGAGACGCAGAGGGATTCTAAGCAAACTTTAAGTTTCGTCAGCATCAAATGATGTGTAAAAATTGACAGCGTTTTGTGGGAGCTTACCGAGGTAGGTGGGTGGGTGGTTGCTTGGATGGATGGATATATGGCTACACGGCCAGTGGCTGGGTGGGGAGTTTCGAGCTATGGCATGCAACGACGGCTGCTTCAATGGCGCCCCGCCACGACAAATGGCTATTCCGCTTCATCGATTGGTTCGAGGGTTGCTGTGTTTCTTGCGCTCGCCTTATGGTGCGTGCTATGAACGTGCAAGACGGGTCGCAAGGAAAATCTTAATCGACGTTTGTTTAGGTTGTTCTACCATCGGGGTTTTTGTAGATTTGTTTAGGTGCTCTCCTAATGATTTCAACGAAGGAAACGGAGCGTCAAAGACAGGAGAACTATGCACCGGAGTAGTTGGGCTTTTCAAATGGCGGTGGGGGCAAAGAAGGACCCAACTTCACCTTCGCCTCCGATGCCACGAGCGACCGAATCCCTCGCACAGCGTTGCTAACAGGATGAGGTCTTTTTCGCGGAGTAGCTGATCGGATTTGAGAAGGAACGGAGTTTCGATTGTTGCGTGCGCTTCCCTGGGATCAGGGAAAAAGACCGACAAGAACTCGCGGATATATTTGTGGGCGAGGGATCTGTGGAGTGCGGAATTCAAGGTCCCTTCCGTGCGTGGGAAGATCACTTGCTGAAAGAACAGATGCTCGCCGCAATCTTCAAACGAACCATTTTTTGTTTGTTGCTTGCGCGGTTTCGCAGAGGACGGTCGCCCGATGGCTCCCCAGGGACGATTGTAGAAAACGTTATCAGCGGAAACAAAGTGAAAAATGTCCTCAGTCCTTCCAGCTTGTCCTCTTTCAACAAAGCACCTCGAGCTTACTTCTTTCCTACCTACTCCGTCTGCACTTTGCGTTTCCTGGGCGCATGCTCCTTCGGCAACAAGCGAGTCATCCAACGAAACTAGCGGAGAGCAGTGTTTTCGCTTCTGGTGTTGTGCAAGCGATAGAGAAGCAGCTTTCCGGCGCGGCGTCGCTCTTTGCAGTTAGAGCTTATCTGGACTTTTGGGAAGTGTTTCCCGCTTCCGATGAGGCCTTGCAACGCCAAGCGCCCAATGAATTATCGATCGAGCAGCGATCTTGAAGGGCATGGCAACAAGAAGAGAACTTTTAATTAGCTCATAAATCTTACTTCTGGTCGGACACTGAGTCAACTTAGCCACCAGTTTGTTCGTCTCTGAACTACTGAGGGGAACTGAGTGAGAACGGAAAGGAAAGGGAAAGCCAACGTTCAGAGTTCTGATAAAATGTGACGCTATGCGAGACAATGTGACCAAAGAAAAGTCATTGCGGAACGTTGCACGCTTATCGCACAAAACAGTGCGGTGGCGGCGGCAGACTTGCTCGCGGGTGAGCGGGCAAGTGAACGATCTTCACTTAAGTCGGGCAACTTCCGCCCTGTAGGCCACAAGGGGACTTGTACGAGCTGTGAGTGACTTGCAGTTTGAGCGCCCCGGGCCAAGTCGCTGATGTCGTTTCCGTGGACGACGCCATCTTAATATGATTATAAAGCAATTGGCAAGGAATTGCCAGGCCATGCACAGCAGTCTTGCGGGGCGAACTGAAAGCTGTTCGCCGCAACGTTCATAGCGAGAGACCTGCTTTGTGCTGACATGTGCTAAGTGAATTCTTCAGACTGTGACATTAGCCAAAGAACTAAAGGGAATGCCGAAGGGCAGACCAATTCCTCATGTTGTTCAAAACATGTCGCCGGATCGTTCTAGGAGCCGAAGTCCAGTTTGAGAAGTTTTCATATGAACTATTTCCGAACTTCGATGCAAATACTACGCCTGAGAATGCTTAGCCTGGGCGTGACAAAACTCGACGATTAATTCTATATCGATGGCATGGGCAATGCTGCAGAGTTCGAGTCCCGCGGAGAAAATCGATTAAATGAACAGAATAAGGTTAAACGGCGGCGCGGCGTCGAACGGGACTTTGTTGATTCTGCCTCTCTAGAACCAGTGCTGCCAAAATTAAACTCAAAGATCATCTTTCTGCCCGGTCGGGCTCCACTATCGCGCGGCGCGTTTACCAGGTGCATTGGGAGTGCCTATGTCATGCGATCATCAAGGGAGTATGCGCTGGTGGCATTGAAGAATTGAGAAAACAACATCTAAAAATTCTTGCCGCGGGGTCGCCGGAGTGTGAGTTCGTAGTGGGATTGGAGTAAATGAGGAGTATGCACGCTGAAAACAAGATGAGGCGTGCGGAACAAGCACTCAGGGACGGGAGGAACACGCAAGGGTATCGTGCTTTGTTCTCGCACTATCCTCCCCCGACCAGAGACGATAGCACGGATAACTAAGGGCGAGCGGATGATGGTGTTGTGTAGGTTGGAAAGAGAGGAACGAATAAGAGGAGTAGGTTGAGTAGGAAGAGAAATATAGTTACACGGCGGAGCGAACGAGCCAGCCAGCCAGCCAGAGAGCGTGCGAGCGATGAACAAAGAAACGAGAAATGCAAATTCAATTTTTCTTCTCGTTGTGTTCCTAACGGCTCCCAGAAGGGACATCGCGTTCGGCCTTCGGGCGTCTGTGGAGGAACAAAAACACGGAAAAACCGCGTCGCTCTTCCCCACAACAGCTCAACTCAGAAAACATTCCAACTTGAGTTATCTCCTCTCCTCGGAGAAATTCCGGATTTATACGTAATCACTTTTTCCGATTTACCCTCTATCACCCGGATCGGAATAATTAATTGATTGATTGGAGGATGCGACGTAAGAGCCGGCGTGAGCTTCCGGCTCGAGCTCCGATCCATCTTCCAGGCCGGAACTGAGTTATTCGTGAGCACCATCTTCCAGGCAGGATAGATAATCCAAAACCGAGTTTATCGTGAGCATCAGAGTTCACAAGCATTCACGGAGTAAGGTCAGTGATCAGGAACTCAACGACGGGTATTCGGTGAAAAATCAGACGGAAATAGCACAGAGAGGATCTAAAATGAAGAGGGAAAAACAAAAATGTCACAAACAGAGCGGACTCGGAGCTCGTTTCGGCTCACCTTTCGCACCTTATCTAAAACTGTCTCCCAGTGACGACTCGTGTTCGTCTTGCTTGTGCTCAACAGAACTCTGCAGTCATTCGAGCCAGTCCAACTGGGTAAGCCAGCACAGGGAACCGACTCCGCGTACACATATTATGTAAGCCAGCGACGAAATTCAAGTTTTTATCGTCCACAGTGATGGGAGACCCGTATCGACTGTCTTGCTTATCAGGCCTGTGGATCTCTCCCACCAAACCCACTCGGGAACCACTAGCTTGATGGGCTGGCTGGTTCGCGGTTCATACACTCACATTTTTCCAAACTTTTTTTTCCTCCATTCTCCCTGCTGACGTATATCGCTCACTCTCATATTGTTCCTTGCTAGAGGATCGACGTCTACGCAACTCACACAGCTCCCTTTGTTGTTTGAAATAGCGCGGCAGACTCGGTCTATCTATCTCTCACCCAGTCAGTTCCCGGCATATTCGCTCATGTCAACCATCGTGGCGCGGCGCTTCGAGCTGCGACCGAGAAACAGAGCAAGCTCGCGTGAATCTTGTTTTCCGGGCGCCGCCATGGATTTTTTTTCTGGTAATAAAAACTTGTTGCACGTAATCTACACAGTTCGGGGAGAATTGTTCTGGAGGGGGACTGAGTGAAATAAAAGTGAAACGAGAGAAGCGGAGAAGCTTTCTGAAACTTTGCTGGAAGAAATTTCTATCGAGTCGCGAGGCACGTTTCGGATTTCAACTTGAACCTTCGCTGGAACGAAGTCCTTTCGAATCTTTTGCGCACTAATTCTCATCCAACCATCCCTTCATCCTTCTGAATTCCCTTCAGTTGAGGTTCAAACTCAACGAAAACGTCAGTCGAGGGAAATGGATGCGTTCAATGACTCCATCGATGATCTCTGCTGAATAGTTTTGTTTCCATGAGTTCGAGGGTTCGATGTCCAATAGCGATTCCGCAATGTTCAGACCAACTGCGTACTCCAGCTCCTCCTCGAGATCAGATACGATACCGAGCCATCCTCACTGGCAAGCTACATTCGCGCAGATTCTGGAACATTCCGAGTGATTACAATTTTCGTCATTGAATAATTTATGGTCAGAGTTCGTTCCCTCGCAGCTACATGGAAATACGAATATATTGGCGAATGCAGGGATCCTCCTCATTACGTATAGAAGTGCGGGCGTGACTACTATGTCCGACGACTACAAACCATGTAGAGCCGCGCATGGTGGATGCCCGACTCTCACCAACTCGTCGACTAATGAGCTTATCAAATTACGCATACAAGACGTCGGATGCTCAAGCTCCACGCGAATGCCAGTGAATGTGTGTGTGTGTGCTTGCTTGTTCGAGTTTTATTTAATTCAGTTATTGCTTCGACACATCTGCGGTTCGCATGTGGGTCGAAGAAAACTCTCTCGAGGAAGTTTTCTTCCGGTGTTTCTTTCTCTGCGTCTGCTTCTCACTCCGCTCATCGTCCCGCCGTTCGCTTGTCACTTTTTTTCTTCTCTGATTCTACAAAGCGAGCCCTTGAGTCGTTCGCGTGCTGAAACCGAGTTTATTGAATTTGGAAATGCTCCTCTATACGCCGATAGGTGGTCGGTCGTCGGAATGAACACGCGAGAGGCGGAACAGCGTGGGTGGCTCGGATTGAATCGACTCGAACGCCACGCTCCAAAGCGGCGGATCTAGAGCTCTCCATGCCTTGACTGTTGGCCCGCAATTTTAGGCATGAGCAATATTATGCTGATAAGTACCGCCATGGCCATTTGATCGCTGACAATTCGAGTTAATGATAATTGTGCTCTATGCGAGCGGACACGCCACCAGCAAGATGGAACGGGACAACGACAGAACGTGGTTTGGGAGGCAGATGAGGAGCCAACCAATTCACTAACCGGGCGAGCAGATGGACAGATCGAGTGGAGAAGCGGCGGCGAAATGAGGGATCGCTCGAATTAGCAGTCGTATCAAAGCACAGGTGCATCAAAGCCAAGCTAACTTTTGGCAGTAAGCTGCTGGACGGACAGTGAGGACACAAACTGCTAATGATCGGGAACTAAGCTGCTCACGGAGCAGCATTCGGCGGGAATTAGCTCTGAGAGTTCTGGAACTGGAAGTGACAAGAGGAAACGAATCGCATTGTTTTCCTGCATTCGAAAACAACTCACCTCATCCTCGTGGAACCCACGTTTCTACTTCTGGCCGTTACGATCATCACGAGCGAACTGATGTAGCGTATCGAACGATCATCGGCAGTCCATTATGAAATGATGCGCCTCGAATGGCCAGCCGCTCCGAAAACTGTTGCATTGTTCGCCTCGCACCCGTGTAAAACCGTTACCGCTGATCTTCAACGACTGGGTCAGGCCTATGCGGCTCGCGGGATTCACATTTTCAGCGGGAGGTAGCGAGTTCGTAACGATTCCATTCACACGGAAAAGCATGAGCATGCGCTGGAACCACTCGGGGTCAATTACATCGTGGAAGATCTTCAAATGTTGGAACTCGGCTAGGACGTGATCCCAACCCTAATGATGCGTTTCTCATTCGGGAAGTGTGGCAAATCTCGCTTGCCTCCATGTCCTCTGCCGCACAAAGTGTTACCTCACAGCTTCGGAGACGTCTCCTTCCACCTCGGTTCAGCCCTCGGAGAGGAGAAGCTATTTCCGAGGAGTTTGATTCCGGTCTCGGCGTTCACGAAGAGCAGAAAACTTCAGGAATCCCACTTGATTTCTCAAGTTCGGAATGACAGACCACGAGTGAATATAGCTCCGAGAGCTGAAATGATTTTCCATTGATCGAATGGAGTCCTCAAACATTTTTCTTCGAACCCGACTCCTACCTTTGTTTTGAATCCACTCAATCCTTGGAAAGAGGGCTCTATTTGCCCATGGCGGGTTTCTGCCTTCGGCTCCCAGCGGAAGAATTGCATTAAAACCAAATTTCAACTGTCTACAAACAGCCCTGCGTTTGCGGGTCTGTGAGGAAGGAGTGTGGTTGCATGACGACGCAGCCGGGAGCGTTTGAACGTTCGATGGGGTTTGTTTGTTTGTTTACTCGCTTTCATATCGGCTTTCGAGAGGCAGCGACAGCCATGGAATCGAAGGCGGAGATTTGCTACGGCTCGTCATGAGACTATCGTCGACTGAGTCAGTCGTTGGCCGATCCGACACCGCCTTCCAATGATTGACGCCTTAGACATCTCTCAACTGAGCCAAACGTCCCGTCCTCTGGGATTTCTGTTGTTTTTCTCTTAGCATCTCCTACGTTTCTTCTCATCGGACACTATTCCTTTCTCCATCTTTTACTTTGGCTCTCCATTCCTTCTGCTCACCCTTCGTCCACAGTCCGATCACGTTCGTTGTCGCGGTCATACAGGAGAGGAGAAGGCCAATCAGAGAACAGGCGTTTGTCGTTCTTGGATTTTTGAAGTTTGCGTCACGTAAGCACATTCCACGTCCCCCAGAGGTGGACACATCGCTTATGGAACACGCTCGCTGTTACCTCCTCGATGACTTGAGTATTTTCTTCTACAGCAGGACCTTCAACGAACGAAGGAATGATCTCTGACCGAAAACCCTCTCCCAACTCTACCCTAGGCTTTTTCCACCTCCAGTGTATGGGTTTTGCGAGGAATTTTCACGTCAACGATAATGACTGGTGTCTCCGAGAACTGTGTAGACGGCCTTGCAGAGTCCAATGAGATGTTTCAAAGGTTGAAAATTTCTCGCTCAGATAGAGAGAGAAAGAAACCCTCTCCGGAACTCAAGACGACGAAACACAAACAGGGGAAATTCCTATCGATATCCGATAAACACATCAAGACGATCTCCTTCGACTATTCGTCGTTGCTTTGCGTTGGTCCATCGATCATGGTTCGGCCGAATGCTGTGCGTGCCGACAGTGCTTCAGTAAGGTCTCGCAAACGATGGAATTCGCCCTCGTGGTCTCTTCTAGGAAAATAAGTGCAGGTGCTTTACTTTGTGCACGGAGAGGATGTTTTTTTGTTCGTTTTAAGTACCGAGTTCGTCGTTCAGAGTTTCGGAATGAAGATTACGGAAACTTTTAGGTTGGTCAGCCGACGAGCGCTACCTCCTAATTTAGGGACGGCGTCAGAGTTCGAAAAAGTTGATCAAAAAATCCTTCGCTCCCTTTTCCCCTTCTCGAGCTCATTTAGATGGCTCGCACCGCCTCAATGCGAGCGACCGACCTCTTCTGAACTCGCGTTGGAAGTCCGAAGAAAAGTCATAAATCACCATCATCATCATTACCAACTTATTTCGAACTCGAATTACTAGGGCTTCTCTCGGCAGACTCACTGAGCGTCTTCCAGGTGTCGCCGAAGCCTCTTCTCTCAGTCCAGTTTGTCGGACGAAGGAGATCCCGCAGCGAAGAGGAAGATCGTCCCTTCGTCCTCATGGCGCTTCGCGGGACGAGCTGGGGCGTGAGGAAACGACAGAAAATCAGAGGTTATATCCACTTATCGCGGACGAATGACTATTCGCTCTCTGAGTTCATTTTTCCTCTGATTCAAAACGGAGCTCACATAAGTCTCAATCAAGGCTTCGACCACCGTAGCCTTCGACGCCGACGGTCGGAACCTCGGAACTCTATATGGAGATGGCTGAGACCATGTACGAGTTTTTTGCCGTTCCAGTTGGCAAACATGTTCATTGGATCCTCGGCCATTCCCACGGAGTTCCCGATCGTCAAGTTTAACGATATTCAGCCAATATCTCCCGCGACGTAAACGTCACTTTGATTCGAGTCACCGACCGCGGTTAGGATCAGTTTAACGCTGCCTAACGATCAAGAAATAACATGAATCAGCTGAAATGAATCGAAGCGTCGTCAAAACTGTCATCTCCGGCTCGCTGGAGACTTTGCGAGAATGACTTGGAATCGGTTATGGAAACGAGAGAGAGAAGTGCGGATTCGAATTAGTAATTTTTGTTTTCGTCAGACGGGGAGGTGGTGATTCTCAGCCTCACGATGCACCTGTTTTCAACCGTTCCTCTGATTTCCTGGGTTCGTTTTCGTTGCTTTCCAGTGGAAAGGTTGAAAACTGGAATAGTTACACGGAGAGTCCGGAAACCCTACGGCCTCATTATCGTGAGTGTCATCGATAGAGCACACAACATGATAAGTTTCAGCGCTCCATCATAATTATCTCAAGTCGCGATGTTTGTACCGAACATTTTGACAGAAGTGTCATAAACGCCGCCGTCGTCTGCAGTGATATTTCCTCATTGGGGCCTCCGAGGATTGATGACGAAATTCTGGAACGTCGCAATCATCGCCTCGCCTAGAACACACGTCTCCCTCAGAACCCCGCGTATCAGGTGGCTCCAAATCAGAAATTTCGCAATTCACAATTGTGTACTTGAAGAGACACTTCCCAAAATTCAGGAACGTGAATTTGAGATTCTTCTGCGGAGCGGCATCCCGCGTCTTCGTGGAGTTCCTTCGAAGGCCACGAAGGTTCCTGTTTCTGACACCGAGAGAATCGGAGCGCTTCGGAATGCGTTGGACGCATTCTGGAAGGAGCATCCAGATCGATCGGAGTGCAGTTCTCCTTGGAGGAGAGAGTACCTCTTTAGTGCGTCGTCGCGGATAATTATGAGGCTGTTCAGTACATATTTACTGAAGTTGAGTTATGGTCGCTCTGATTAGTTGTTGATCCAGTTCAGAAAACGACAATCTTGAAGTTGTTTAGAAGTCGCGAATCGATTCGAATATTGGATCGAACGATCCGCCGATCAGGAGTCCATTCCAGCAGACCTTTCCCCGAGAGAGTCGATTGCAGGTCACGGAAGTGTCAAAGGATTCGATTCCTCACTTCAAACGTTCAATGATCCTCAACGGTGAACCGACGGTGTCAAACGGTGTTTTGAACAAGTCGCTTAATCGACAATGAGGGGAAGACGCAACGAAATCTGCCTGACTCAAAATGTGGCTTGATGTTCGCTTGCTTGACTGACTCGACTTGCCGGCAGTCTTCCTTCGAACGCCAAAGCTCCCTTTTTTTCGGTTTTGCTTCTCTCTCTCTCTCGATTTCTCCTTCCTCGCTTGATTCTTGTTCCTATCTCGCTCCTTTCGTCGACCTTCTTATCCAGAACAGGAAGGAAGTCCTGTCAGCTGGCTGGCTGGCCAGTCCGCTTGCCCTCACCCGCCCGCTGGCTAGCCAAGCAACCAAGCAAGCGACCGACTCGACAGGACAACGGGATGTGACAAGCTGCCGCAGCCACAGGCCAACTCTACTTCGGCGTTGGGTTCGTTTCGGGGACGGAGCGGGTGGTTTCGTCGGTTCCGTGGCTGCTGCTCGGAGGAGCCATCGGGCTAACATCCGGGATCGACTTTGCGGGTAGGAGCAGCCGAGCAGTCAGTTTACCAAGCAAGGAGGCAAACGAAAACAGGACGCACAGATTCACATCTCTGACGAAAGATTTCTTCAAAAGAAAGCGGGAATTCGAGAACCGGAAAACGGCCGTCCTGCCTTTTCGTTTTCCCTTCCTTCCTTCGTTCTCACTCAAGCATTCGTGTTCCTGTCTGGAACCCTTAACTGCGTCTCTTCTCCTCTCTCGAAAACATCAAACGGAGCTAAAGGACGGCATTTATTCGTTCGAACAAAGGAGCGAAATCGGCTCAGCTACTTGGGCATACATCCAAGAAGCATTGGCTCGCTATTCGGCTCCCTCTTTGCTTTCTCAGAGTTTGGTGTAACAACAGCAACGGTTCTAGTCTGAAGCTTAACGGCCCATCGTTCGTGGAGGAAAGAAATCAAAAACGCGCGTTTCTTTGAGAAAGAAAATACTTCGATAGCCGAAATCGTCAGCAGAACCTCGAACGGGATTCCTCCTTCGATCCTTTTCGTAGACAGCAATTGTGAGTTCAACGAACGCCTCTACCTCGAAAATATTTCGCTTCGCGTTGTAAACATTTATGTTTTGGCGGACTCACTGCCGTTACCGAGCTGATCCTCCGTCATGAGAGTTCCTGACCGCACGCATCTCAGAATTAAAAGCCTCCAGATTTCACTGGAAACGAGTTCGTTCATTCATCTTTCGAGACGGGCTTTCTGTCATGTACGCAGGAAAGTCGGAGTACGGGCGAATTACTCTCGAAAAACTCCCTCCAGACCGAACACGGATACACCGACCGAGCGACCGAAAGCCAGATAGACATCGCCAATCCTAAGATGTGAGTGGGTGTAGCCGACGTTTTCCTTCAATTTCCTCCGGTGGAATCCGTTCGGAACTGACATCAACGCTCAACAAAGTCCTCCGAGAACTTTCGTCCTCTCCCGTCATTCTCGAGTTTAAATTCCACTTTACCAGGTCCCCTCCCTCTTCCTTCCGATCAATTCTTCACATTCTCTCGAATGCTCAAGACTCGGTTCCGATGCGGAGGGCCCCCATATTCTAGCCACGTCTGAAACATTCTCGCTACAAAGACGGATTCGAGATCAAAAGGGAACAGTATAGCAAATCTCTTCGCGAAAGTTCATGTTCATGCTGTTCTGAGGCATCCTCGAGGGAATCGAGACAAAAGTGTGGCTAGAACCTCTGTTTCGTCCTCCAGTCATGATCTCGCCCTGAATTCATCTCGGAGATCTCCACGCTCAAAGCTCGAAAGTCGTCAAGAGCCGAGTTTCTGCATCGTTCCCGACCTCAGAGACACGCTCATCAGCTCAGAGACACACCGAGAAACGTTTTCTCCACAACTCTAAACTTTTGTTGCGACGAAAGAACTCGATTCGAGGACTTCAAGCAAAGTACCCTCAGAGTCGCCGGACTCCGGATCGACGCGTAAATCATTTTTTGCTCGCGAATCTCAACGCACCATCCGCCGGAGCCATCCTCATATATTCATAAACTCGATCAGTGGAAATTCTTTCGGAAGGAAATTTCCTCTCCGCGAAACGTTGATGCTCTTATTTCCTGATTCAAAGTCGAGCCAGATGCCGCAGCTATAGATGAGGGACCCAAATCGTGAGACTCAAGCACAGGGTTCGCGAGAGAGGATTCGTTTTGATTCTCCGCAGCCAACCTCCCGGTTATCCCCAAATGTGCCCACCCTACTCGGTGTGCGGTGTATCACCCGGCTCGCACTTGGTCCATTTAGAGCAAAAGCAGAAGAGAACGAGATGGTAGAGGGACAACTCGGTCGCGACGTACCAACCGATCTAGTCATTCATCACATAGTTCCGTACAAAAACAGAAAGTCCTACAAAAACAGTGCGTCGTCATCACCGCACGCATGCTTTTACTAACAAAGTGACTTCATACAAAACGTGACAATGAATCAAGCAAGCTCCTCTTTGGTCGAGTTTTTTTTTCTTGGACAAAACGCGGCGGCATCGGATGTTTTCGCTCTTCCTCTTGCTCGCCTTGTTTGCGAAAACCAACAGTAATTACTCTCCGGGCCAGACTGCAAAAATCGCTTTGCAACCTCGTGTGTTGCCAAAGCATAAATATTGTCGAAATGACTGTCAATGATTGTTTTGACTCATTGCAAGGTCGTCTTACTTCGGGCTCCTTCGAGAAGGAGTAAACGCCCGAGAGATTTTCGAAACGTCCAAACGAATCAATGAGAGGCTGATCCACAAGTCCGCTCCGAACTCGGGAACAAGTTTCCTCTTAGCAAGTCCCGGTTCCCTGATCGAATCCTCGATTGTTGCTCTCCGCTCCGGCATTCGAAGGAACGGAGGACTTTCGTTCCGCTTTCGAATCCAAAAGAAACATGATGGTTCGCGTAGAGGCCGGTCGGTCGGATGCTTCGCTTGCCTCGATACAAGTGTTCAATCCGACGAAATGTGAATGCTCCCGCAGCTTCCATTTGAAACATTGCCGAACGACGACAGCAACAACCGGCGGAGCAACATCGCGACAGGGACCGGATGACAAACAGAGCGACACGGACAGCAACAACCAGGAGGAAGGAAGGAATTGAAAGAAGAAAACGGAACAGAGCCGAGCCACGCCACGCGCAGCCCCGCGTTCATTTCTCGCTGTCGTTTGTGAGCTGATTATTCTTCCGAGAGGGTAACGAGGCCGAAACGAAAATAATCCGGAAATCGTGTTGTTGCCCTTGTCGTTGTCGATTGCGGAGAACGAGCAGTAAGGCTTGCGAGCGAGCGAGCGAGCGAACGAGCACGAAATTGGACACAAGCGGAGATTTGAACGAATGACTGGCGAGTGTGGAGAACACCGAGTGTTCTCAAAATTCTTTCGCTTCTCATTGCCTGCACGGGAGCAGATAGAAAAATAAAGGAAAACAACAAGGAAAAATTGACAGAAGACGCTTTGGGAGGAACTTTGCTTCACAGAGAGGAATTGCTGATCGGCGTTCTCTCGTTCTGTGCGTGCGAAACAAAAAATTGTTCATTTCAGATCGAAGCGTCAATTAAGAAGCTCTGTTGCGCTTCTGCAGAGCCTTCTGTTCTCGAGGAAGCCGTCGTCCTTTCAGGGACTTCTTCATTTCGTTCCTCGGCGTCTCCTATGATCCTGTTTCTGCTCCTGGGCCATCTGACGGTGACGACTCGTGAAAATCCCAGCCTCCAGATGTAATGAGCGGCCACGGTGCTCTTTTCCAGATGAAATGGCGAGTGAGTATCAGATGAGTGAAGGTTCCCATCGGATCTGACAATGAACAACGAAAATCGCCGATTCCCAGCGAAGTTTTCTGAATTTCTCAAATTTCTGCTGCTCCTGGAAAACATTCCTCTCGTCGAAGACGAAAACCATGATGAGCAGCACTAGAAAAACGGATATTGATTGAGGGAAACGAACCGATAAGAGCTCACCCCGCGGGTAGGATCGATCGATGAGGCTTCGATGTACAACTCAGGATACCCGTTTTTCCGGACGATTGTCCAACGACGACAACTAGAAGTAAACGGGTTCGCACCCCGCGTGGGGATTGAGATTCCGAATGGCGCCTAGGCCTCTAGAAAACTGCGGTGTCGTTGACCGGAAATATACGTAAAAACACGGTTTTCTAACCGCTGCAAGTTCTAGTAGTTTCATCATCGTCTTCTTGTATGCACGATTCTGATGGTAAACGACAGCCTCCCTCTTGCGGGTATCCTTGACGTAAAAAGAGCGCATCTTTCATGTTTCTCCGATTCATAGGATCGAACCAGGAACAGGTTCACCTGTTACTTCGGAATCTTCGTCACTGGGAGGGGATGACTCGAGGAATCGGAAGCTGAGGAGCCGACGCAACAGCTTCCACCTAGCTGCTGTCTATCAAGAAATCCGCCCGTCTGTTCAGCTCGATTTTATGTTCATGGCTGGCTGTCAGGCTCCGTGCGAACCTTCGTGCTTACTCTGTAGCTAGCCATACAACGCAAAACAGCCGGAAACGTGCGCCGTATTCCGATGTGACGGATGTTGACAACGTGTCGCACTACTAATAAGATCTGCTAAGAGAGTTGGACTAATTCGATTAAATGGCGAGGCCATCTAGATCGTGTCGAGATTCTGATATTTCTCCGCCACAGCTCAGTCCGCTCTCCTGACTTTCTTCCCGTGCCCCGGGAAGATGAAGAAAAAGTCTCCACGACACCTTCGTTTCGAGCTTCCCAACCTTGAATAAATTCTAAACCGCATTTCGGACAACGCTTGATCAAACGGCCTGAATCAGCGATATCATACGAGCCACTCACTCAAGGATGAACAGCTAGAGACGATCGAGTTGCCGGCTAGTTCCAAACCACGTGTGCGGGCTTTCATCGATCCCTCATGTACGCTGCTGTATCGAGCAGGAGGTTGAATCCTAAGCAGTGGGCTCGATCCGCGCCGCTCACGCTCTCATTTCGAGATTGGTGTCACGACTCCCAAAGTCGGCGGTAGACTCTGATATTCAGTTACCAAAGTTTCTGGTCAGGGCCCGGCGAGAGATACTTTAGGGTTAGGGCGTGGGCGACCTCCGCGAAGGTTCTGTGGATCTACAGGAGATGACGAATGAACAACTCTCCCTCAGAATCATCTCGAAGTGTTCTCGACGCAACAAGGAGTTCAACGCTGCGCTCCGTTTGATTATGGATTTTGATTCAGTCAAGTAGCATGACGCTGTTCGAGGCCAGGACGTCCAGTGTAAAATTCGAGTCACCCAGTTACCGACGAGGCGCTCAACGGACTTTGTTATTGATTAGAAAGCCACCAGTCTCTCCGTGATCGGCTGAGTGAGGTTGCTTGTTGGGCCTCTCGATCGGTTTCGTCGAGGGGCGATCGACGGAGCGGTGGACGTCGAGGCATTGATTCAATTTACGTAATGGAGTGAATCTCTAATATTTCCCTGATCAAAGCCCATGATTTATATAGTTCCGACGGCACCGCAATACTTCCGTTACGGAGCCGATAGGTTACAACTCACTCGGCGCTTGTCCTCACAGGTGGATCTCAAAGTCCTCTTACGCGGAACTCGCGAAGACAAATCTCACTTCTGCTCGATTCGGAGCCCTTATAAGTATGAATCCAGTCCACGTGCCTCGAATCTATGGAGTTCGACTTCCTAGCTACAGATTCAAATCTGCGGAATTAGGTTTTCTACTTAAGTCTGATGGAACGATCCGCGAAGTCATTCCGCACAACAAAAGGCGATATTTTTACGTTGTTTCGTAAAGGTTGATGGATCTTCTTCGATCGCTCACCTTTGACGCGAGTTCTGGAAGCCTTGAAATCAATCGAGAGCGTATTGAATAATTCTGGAAGAGAAATAGTGACGCAGCTTCTGGAGACGATTGTTCTTCGATCGAGGATGAATGTTGACCGGGAAACTCAGATGAAGGATCAATCCTTCAGAACAAAAAATCAGTCCCGATGAGGTGCGACTCCTCGACCATTGAAGAATATCTCTCAAGAAACCATTCCTCAACCTGAATCCAATCTCCGGATAGTGGGTCCTGTAAGTGGCATCGCTCGAAGTTGTTTATTGACTGTGCCAACAGACCAGTCAGTCTTCAGCCGCTCATGTGAGTCTGTATGTACTCTATGTGTGTGTGTGTGTGTGTGTTTATCGACGCATGTCTGGCTGGCTTCTCGCAATCGACAGTATAGGGTAATTGGGCCGCAGTGGTAGATTGGAACCGAGGACGACAGGAAACCGTGAGGGTGCCGAGAAGGGGCATTGACAACTGGACACAATTGACGTAATTTGGAAATGAACTTTATTCCTGTTACTCAGCAAACTTTTTTGCATGGTCATTCCTTTCTCTTCCTGCCGAGTGAGGTGTCGATTGGTCGCTGAGTCTGTTCGCCCGAGTGGATAGAACATTGGATGGTCAGCAGTCGGGGCGAATCGACTGTTTCGTACAAACGACCCGACTTCGCTGTTGGTTGGAGAATTTTCGCTCCACGGACTCCGATGAGAGTCATTCCGAGAACTTGCGACATTGCCGTAATCTCCTGCATCTCCGCTGTTTCCTTCACAGCGGAACCAACAGAAGAGATTCCGAAACGAAAACTGAAACTGCTCAGTTCTAATTGAATCGCCGGCTGAGTCAAAGAGAGTTCTTTCTTGAGACTTCGGCCTGTCCGTGTTCGGTACCGGTGATTGAGATGGCGGAGAGAGATCACTTTTGCATGCTCAAAGAAACCTTCTAAATGTGGGCTACGCACGATCGACAACTCCAGCGACCCGATAGTCAGCTTGCTCGAGCGGTCGCTCGAATCACAACCACCGCATCTTGATCCAGAGCAAGCAATACCCCGTTGATCGCAACAGGATTTATGGATTGGTGGGCTTCTCTTTTGTTGAGCTGTTATCGGCATCTTTTGTATTGCTGGGTTGTCTGTGTATTTGTGCTCGCATCAAAAGATTCGGATCATCTGAAAAGGAGGCATTTCGCCATATTCGTCGATCTATGCACTCGTCGCGAAGAATTTCATGCTGAAGCAGGAAGGAAGAAATGAGCAACGATTTGCCCCAAGCTTACACACGTTTTCGATTTCGCGAAGAATCCTCTGAGCCAACAACACGATTTTCTGGTTTGATACCAGTTGCCAATCGATCCTTTGAAACTCCTGTCGTGAGGAAGGAGTTAGGAGGCTCGATAATATCAGAGACTTCATGAGGTATCAAATGTCTGAACTTCGATCGGTGACAGTTCTATGCATCGCTGCGCGTCTCGTCGATGAGAATCTGAGTCCGAATGTTTCGCTTCATTTCGAACTTGCGTTTGTATTTCATTCACGGAGCCAGATTCCGGCGTCTGATGAGTCCAAAGAGTGTACCTACGAAAAGCTTTCCATGATACTCAGAAAAATCAATTCTGTCCTTCGTGAGTAGCGAATAATTTCAAATACATACATATGTAGATGAGGCTTACTCGAGATTGTTGTTCCGTGTCGTATTTGACGAGAAATGAACGAATCGATGTTCTCAAACCGAAAACCCTGAGAGATGGGTTGAAGTCGTGGCAATCATACGATTCCGCAGCTCAGTGTCCTCGATCAATCTAATTCGATCTCTATTGGCTAAATTTCTCCTGAGTAGAAGAGAATGGGGGCGGAGGAAACGACGAACTCATCTCTCCTCGATTCAGCCGCCGCCGTCTGAAGATGAGGATAAGCCTCTTCCTAGTAAGGTGAGTGGGAAAGTGTTTATTTCCCTTTTGGTCCAACGCCCCCTCTTACTGAGCCTCATCTCTCCCTCATTTTTTTCGCCAACACTCGTCGCATCCATTTTGACAAGCTATTTCCCCGCAGTTGCCGCTGGCGTCCCACTTCTTCGAAACAACGAGATGGCTTGCGCAATCGACGGTGGTGAGTGCGTGGACGGGCTGAGCAAGAGCCCCCTGGTGTTCAAGCTTGGCATAGTCACAGGAACTGTGAGACGGGATCCAAGTTGAGTCTCAGCTCGGGCATCTCTAAATCTCCATGGCTCAAGAATGTCCATCGGTTGGTACATATTCACTGAATGTTTATCGTCCTCAGACGATGATGATGTCCATCTTCATCATTAACAGTCTTTCATTACCCCATAGTCGGGAAGTTCACTTGCTCAAGTTCCAAACAGCTGACTCAAGTATCAGATCGCCTTCAAAACAGTCATTCAAAACAGTTCCTGCTTTTTGGAGAGCGCGAATTCCAACCATCGATTGAAGTGAATCGATCCACATGATCATGGTGGTTTATGACCTCTCTCTCAGTACCAAGGATCGGCTCTAGTTTGCTCAGAGTACGAATACAATTTGGGTTCTCACTTCGTCACCGTACACAATACACGGGAAGTGCTATACAGCGTTGATCATGGAACCGATCGCAACTCTGTCTTTCAGAGAGGCCGATTCTCTTCTCTAGCTCCCGGTCAAGCGCTACTCATGAATCCGGAGTGTGATGGATGAGAGTCTCCGCAAAATTCTGTTTCAGTCACGATGAACGACGAAAACACGCCGGTTTCGAGCGTGACAAATGCGCGACACTCTTTTGTGGAGCACCACGACAGCTCACTTATTCGATGCGCGAAGTCCCGAGGACCAGGAGCCGATAACCGAGGGGTGAAGCGTGCGATACATCATTCCCTTGCGCTCGTAGCTAAACGCTGCTGGAAAGGAACGGCTCTGAGTTGGCGGCCACTCGGCAACCATAGCTGTCAGTTTCGTGTCTTTCGTGCGCATTATGCATTCGCCTGTTTGCAGAATGGTCGTGCTCTTGCGTTCTGATCAACGTGAAGTGATTGTTACGTGCTGGATGTGCGGCCTTGAGCGACGCGTCGAAAGGAATCCTCTTCTGCCTCCGCGGATCAACGAACATTGCCTACTGGAACAAACGGATGCCATGGTGGAAAGGAACTTTTCGAATGGAATTGTTCCACCGAATTTCCGGAATCCTTACAAACGTTGATCGGAGTAGTCCGGAAAAGTTTCCGCGCCGATGCCATCGACGTTTCGGATGCGCGGGAGAACAAATCGCCCGCCGAAAAACTGCTCTGAATCCAACAAGGAGCTCTCATCCCCACTGTCGCTACAACGAAGGACGACGACGAGCGAGTGAGACACTTCTGAGGTCACGAAAAAAACATGAGATAGCTATCAACAAGAGTTTATGCAGTGTCAACCGTGGCTGAGAGGGAAAACGACTCGGCGATTTGCATAGACGACTTTCTTCCAGGAGCTTACCAGGCAGAGAGAGAAGCGAGAAAGAACACTCACGGAATGATGCGATAAAGGACACAAAAAAGGATTCTGGTACGGGGATTTGAGGTCGACCGACTCTTCACCCTCCTGGCGTCCTCTGCGCGGAAGAAACTCCTCGCACAGGCTCGCCATTCACTCACACGGACTCGAAAACGAATCGATTAGTCGGTAGGACGGTTTTCAGCAGAAGATCCAGAATGCGTAGGTATGGCAACAAATCCATGGAGACTCGGGCGAGCCCCAAAAGTCAAGAAAGTTGTTCATCCACCGCCTTCTACAACAATGCCCGAGGCGCCGTATCGGTCACTCAGGAAATCTTCACACCGGTTCTGATTTACACCTCGAACGTGATCTCACTGAGTTTCATTTCTGTGGAGAAGTGGGACCGTCGGTCAGCGCACTCCATTTTCTCTCTTGGTGTCGACTCAGCTGGCTTCTCAGAAAACTCGCTCAGCTCAGGAGAAAACGTATCAGCACCAGCGCTACGTCGGATTCCACTTCCATCGAAATCGTTGCCGCTGTTAGGGACGAACGAGCCGCCGTGCGGATTAAGTCGCACCGTCGCGTCGTGTCTCCGATGATCGATGTACCGCCTTGACAGGATCACGAGGGTGAGTCAAGTCGTTCGAGTCGTTGCAAAGAAAGTTCATCTCTCGAATCAAGCGTTTGGAACGATTCGAGTCGGTGGAATATGAACTGATTTCTGATTCAGCCGCCGCGCCGAGAGCACCGATACCGGTTCTTGGAGTTGGAGTAGACTTTGAGGCTGAAGCGGATAGGAAATTGGAAGGTAGACAAAGGCTACGTCAAACGAAAATGAAAGCAGCTCGCAGCCAGGAATTTCATCTCTTCGAATCGAAAGAGAAATAATTGAAAAGAGATCGAATTCTGAACATGTTCTTGCGCAAAACCGACGAGCTCCGAGTCCTTTTGAATGTACGAATGACTGTTTGGCTTTCGTTCGTCGCATTGACGGCCTCGTTCGTTTCCATCGAGCGATGGAAGATGCAGATTTGGGAGAAGCTCAAAGAACACGGACGGGCTCAATTTAAATTCGCCTCGAGCGACAACAAGATAGCTGCTGGGTCCTCTGGATGAATGTTTCTCCATCTCGAATTCGTTGCGGCGCACGCGTAGTACGCACGCGTCGGCGGCAGCAGCAGCAGCAGTACGGGGGCGCAATACGGCACGTTCTCATCTGTCGCCATTCGGGTCACTGACTCTCGTTTCAATACATACTTATTTTTGACCTTGCTGTAACACTCTCCTGCTGCTTAGTTCACAGATCTTCCGATTTCCTCTGATTTGTTCGGGATCGAGCCGACGTCGAAGGGAGTAGAAGTGTTTTTCCTTTTCTCATTTTGACCCGGTTCAGACTGCGGATCGAGATTGAGTTACACTTTTGACGATTTCTTTCTTGACACACCGCTCTCTGTTTCGGGAAAGCTGCGACTCTGTCGGATCTGGTTTAAAGTGAACCAAAGATTCGGTTGGACCGCGAAGGAAAATCGCCTCCCTCGACGAGAAGGCTGGCTGGCTGGCTGACTGACTGACTGACTGGGTGCCCGCCTCCCCGCTTGGTCGGTGGACCAGTTCGCTGGTTGGTTTGTACGTCAGTGGAATTCTTCTTCGGTGATTGAGACGACGCGCATCCCATCGTTGTTTGGCCGGGAATCAGTCAAGCACATAATCGACTTCCACCTTGCCTCGACTTTCTTCCGCCGCTTCCTCAGCTCGTTCGTTCGTTCATCCTTGAGTCAGTAGTAGTCGACGTCGTCGTCAGTCGGTGAGTCTTGCTCGCCGCATCGTTCTCCTTTTGCTTGCCAGCCAGCCAGGCAAGCAAGCAAGCAGCCGGTTTCCTTCCTCCGTCCCTTACTTCCTTTCTCCGTCCGTTACTTCACGTTGCAGTGGCGGCGGCGTCTCGTTGCGTCTGAAACCATCTGGCGCCGCCCAGACTGGCGGCTTGTTTCACAACGAAATCTGTCGCTGCAGCAAACTCTGAACCGAACGACGGCGTCGCACCACGACGACGAGAACAGCAGAACTGGCAGCAGAGATGACGAGAATGTCGACGACGATTCGAAGACGAGGACCTCCATCAACCATCAGGACCATCGTGATCGCCTTACTCCTCTTGACATCTTCCCTGTTTTTGCCATTCGTACTTCCCCGTTCGCGTCATCATAGAAGTCACTGACTTTGTTTCCTTGTGCTCGCACGGAATTCCTCGAGAAATCACGGAATGAGCAGAGCTCAAGCAATTCCAGAATAACTCGCGTTCAGAAGAATTCGATCGAGATTCTTTCAAAATCACTTTTGCTGGGCTCTGGATTCCAATGGAGTTATTCCCTTCGAGGTCTTGTTATGAGACAGAGAAGCGACCAAAGCTGTACCGGCACTCTTCCCCAGCCTTTACCTAAGATCCACAAAATATGATTCCTCCGAGCAGAGGTTTCGGGACCGCGTCTGAGAGGAAATATTGTACTTTTCCAAACGTGAAACCACCTGACACGGGAAGCGAAGCGGAGCGGGTTCCGAGAAGCATCCTAAGACTGTGAGAAAGGCTTAGTCAAATTTGGTCTCACATCGCTTACTTCCGTGGAAAATCCCTACACACAAACCTGCGGCTTGTTCCTAATTGCTATCGGAAGTTCTCAGAACAGGCCGGAGATAAAATTGGTCTAACCCATCGCTGCGTTCGCTGTGCGCCCATGTCGTCGTGGCTCCTTCTAGGTTGGATCACTGGTGGACTCTTCACATCACCACCTTCCACTTGCTTGTGCTTCCATACTTGCGCAGCTCGCTCGCGCTTGAGCGCAAACAGCCCGCGGCCAGACGGAACTCGTTAAAGGTCCTCTTCGTTCCACCGTGGAAACTCTTTCTCCCCCTTCCCTTCCTCTGATAGGTAGTGCGTTGTTGATAAACTGAAGCCGTAAATGCAGCCAAATCCGACGCAATCAATAACTCGCCAGCACTTGCTTGCTCTTTATCGTTTTCTGAGCAAAGTCATCCAACTTGTTTTCTAGGTTCGCCGGAAGGGAGCTCCGGAAGCCAATATTCCTCTCAGGAAACACCGCAGAAGTTGAAGCCGTGCCTCCGTTGACATGGGCGGCTGTGACAAACAGCAGAACACAAATTAGCGTTCGAGCAGAAACTCTGTGCTCGATGCCCTTCTTTGGATGAATTGGATGGATCTATTACGAGGAAAACTGTTAAAACTCGGGTCGTTGTGCAAGGAACACAGAAACCACGAGTTATACACGCGGCCGTTTTCAAATACGATAGGATCGTTTTTTGAGACGATCAGTTTCGCAATGGCGATTTGCGAAATCTTGACGAGAGAGCCCCTGAGAGAAGTTGGAATGAGACACCGAATATGTGGAATCGATTTCACCGAAGCCGGTATGGCTTGATTACGCAACCCTGGAGATTTCAGTTTGCAAGCTACCTAAATGTTGAAGTAGGAGTTCTAAATCATGAGATGGAAACACGTGGACGATGTGGCCACAAACGATACTCGATGCGATCTGAGTTCCTGGAAGGTACAACACATCCATGAACAACTCTCGGAACCCCACATCCAAGTGTAGCATCTTCGACAATCATAACTTCCGATTCGGCAATCCTCCCTAGAGAAACGCAGAGTTTCTCACGGATCGCCAACAGAGTGTATGCAATGGCGATGGCCATCATGAAGTAAACTTGGTCAAAGCGCTCACAGGAGTTGGTCAAGCCACAAACGATCATAACAAACAGACCCGCGGAGGTTTGGTCTTTTGAACAGATAACAGTCATCATCCCTTGGAACCATTAATGCCCACGTGCTGAGGGAACTTCAAATCGTTACAGGCATCGCCATCGATCGTTTGAACGGATCCGAGTGCTCGACGGTCTGAGATCATTTTCGATGGACTCGGGGTGATTTACTTCATCTGTGACAGGGGTATGTTTGAGGGATTCAAATCCTCAGGTCTTGTTGATGTCCAAATCCTCGCTGGCAACGCTCTAAACTTAGAACTTCCAGTGGCGGCACGAAGCTCCGCACATCGAGCAGGCTTCCGCGGACAGTACGCAAGTCGCGATCAGCAGCTCAGGCGGTTCCAAAAGTTCTGCCGATGACTCGGAGCCCGACTAAATGGACAGCTGGCGGTCTATCCAATGGGCATACGGTCGCGCTTTTAATATCTTTGTATGTATTTTAATGCTTTATATTATTTAAAGCAAAAAAAAAAGCGGATTGGGACCCTGAGGAAGAAGTGCAGGTTCGAAAGTTGAATAGCAACATTGTCTTATTGACCTCGCCAACTGCTTCTTCACCTGATTCTGTTGGGATCCCTCATCATTATTCATTCGCGGGCCAAAGGTACATGGCGTCTCGAAATTGTTTTTTTCCTCCACAACCTGCAATGCTTGCGGTCTCAGCTGGATTGGATGTGCGGAAAGCATGGGAAGCTGCGTGAACTAGCGATAATAATCGATATTGCGTGTTCCTTATGGATATGTTTGAAGTAGCATCCAACTATATCTGAGTGGAAGTCCGGATCAATCGAAGTGTGTTTGATAATTTCCTCGGCCATGGTTTTGCGGCGCGGCGTCGGCAGTCTGCTTCCGTCCGTGAGAGATAACGCAGGAAGAGGATCTATCAACTATAGTTTGTGCTCGTGCGAGCTTTTCCAATATTGAAGCTCCGCGGAAAAAGCATCGACTCTGACACGACTCCACCTGCTTTCGGTTGCGCCTCAGGCTGAATGAGGAGCCGGAATTTTACATCAAGCAAACATATTCGTGGGCGAGGAAAGCGAGGGCAAAATATGAAGTCAATGCGATAAATCTCGGAAACTCAAAATGCTGCATGAATACGGTGACGAAACGACAGAGTTGGCTCGAAAACATTTCTTGAGTAAAGGTCTGCTGATGTTTTCTGATGGCGTCCTCGGACTGATCTAGACTCGATGAGCACGTTCGATGTCGTAGAGAAATCGTTCTCGAAGTGGAAACGCAGCCCAAGTTGTAGTCATTGAGCCAGAAAGCGATAAGTTGGCCTGTTGCGAACAGAGTTCCCTGCAACTGCTTTCGGGGTCTTCGACGTCGGACCACCGCGAAGTCGCGATTTCTTGCTTTCCAGCGACTTCTCGCGGTTCTCGCGAACTTTCCGGATCATTTGATGCAGGCCAGCTACCAAACAGGCAGTCAGGGCAGCTGGCAGGCGAGCGAAAAGAGTGGCATCGTTGTCACGAGAGTATCTTTGTACTTTCATGCCAAGCCGTGACTTTGATCGGCTGAATCTTGCTTCGGTTCCTCTTAGTGTAACGTTCACTTCTGCGTTCATTATAACAGCACTCCAGTGTCAACCTTCAACGGCACCTGCAAGTTCGTAGTTTCACAGACACCGAGAAGCATTCCCGCACGTTTCCGGCGCCGCCATCAGCATTATTTCTTCTCATTATTTTTTCTCCTCTCGACCGGGCAGACGAGCGGCCTTGCCGACACTTTGAGAAGCTCCTCGGAGCACTCAGCGGTCGATTCCAGAACTCGAAACTTCATCAACACGCTCGCACGTAATCATCATACTTGATCATACACGCTTCCAAACAGTCCTTGGAATCATCCTACTAGTACGGTCGATAAAATGTTCGCCGAAACTTTCGAGACTTTCCCATCTCATAGAGGAGCAGGTTTCGATTCCGGAATGGTCCCTCGAATCCGAGACGGTGCTCCTCTAAGAAGAACTTTCTATCTTCGAATTGGAATATCTCGAGATTTCGCGAATGCGAAACTCCTTGCAAGGAGCATCGCTCTCTCTGACGCAGTCCAAAGCTCTGAACCAGCACCAATTTTAATGAACCAGCACCAGGTCATTCGGTGTTCGGGTTCAGGGACAGTTAGCCGGGTCATTCAGGGACAGTTAGCCGTGAAGTACCCACGAACTTCCTCTAAAATATTCCAATGAGCTAGCTTGAAAATTTTCTGAAATGTAGCGAGATCGGACCTCCTCAGCAACATTCTCGGAGCGGTCACAAAGGTATGGTCAAACTTTTCCAAAATGTTCCCTGAATTGAACTCAATGGTACGGACATACTTTTCGAGCAGAGTAACAAACCGACCTCAAGAAGATGGGCAAGCCTTCTCATACGAGTCGCTTAACAAGCGCAGCATCACAAGATGCCGATTCGACTACGACAAGATGGTGCGGCGCATTTTATGAAACTAACCCACCAATAGTCCATCCTCTGCCACAAGATAACGAGTTTCCTTGGTTAACGACCTCACCGAATAACGAGGTTTGCGATTTCATCCGTCAGTGGCTACTTGTGGGAGCGTACGTTATGCGGGGAAGGTTTTCGCCGTGTGGAAACTTCGATGTCTGAGACATGCGTTCAGCATCTCCATCGTGTCGGGGTGCATTGTGAGTAGAGTTTGGAAGATTTGGCATTGTAAGCAAGATGCTCACACTCACCACTCATTTGAGTTCTTGTTTTGCCTATAAATGGTAATTTTGCATACAGATGATCATTTTTTCGCACATTCCACTCCCTATTTTGCTTATTTGAGGGCTTATACCGCTTCTTCGATTGCCTATTTTGTTCTTTGTACTTGCTTATTTTTCATGCTCAAACTTCCAAAGTCTGAACATGACATCAAATGTCAGGCTAAGCATCCTGTTGAGCGGAGATGCGGAACCTATAGCAACTCGGAACTCGACTTCGTGTCTGGAAAATGCCCGAACAGGAACCTCAAATGAGGAGAATGTTCACTGTTTATGACGTTCATGAAATCGAGATCTGGTGCAGGGAAAGCAGGAAATAGCTGGATCCCGAGTTCCGACATGAAACTCAGGCAAGGGAGCGCCGAGTAAAATTGGTACCCAAGTCATTACCTAAGTACAGAGAGTGTGGGAGATCGATGGAACGTCGCAAGGTGTTTGATACGAGCGAAGCGACAGCAGGGAGATATGAGATTTCGCGCTCCACTGTTACCTAAATGAATCGACTCAAACGCGCCCAGATTGTTCATCTTCTCAATCACACTCTGCGGTGGGCGTCTTCGAGGTTGTTGAGCTCTTAAAGGAAGTCACGAAGGACATCAGAGTCGCACTCATACCTGACCCCTCTCCGACGATTCGAAGGGATTGTGTTCCAGGCCATTGGTCCTATCTAGAGTCTAGAATCTAGAAGATAGACAAACCCCGTAGGTCGAAAACAGAGTTTCGAAACCACCATTGCGTCGTATCGGATGCGATATTCGTACACGGTGAAGGTGATTGATTTGGCTTGCACAGGCTTCCGTTTCTCAAGGAAGTCAGCTGATAGCTTCGAACCCCTGTGATTGGAGATTTTTTCGAGCCGATGAGGAATAGTTTTTTGCCTCCCGAAGCAAACACGGCGAAGAGTTCCCTGACCGTCTCGGCAAGAAAGAGCTCGTCGAGCGGCCGAACAGGTGGAACAAGTTTGGGAGAATTAGCCACGTCGTTGGGTGGGGAGTGGTGGTACCTCCTGCTTGGACAGCCATGAGAGCCTTGTTAACGTGACACGAGTAAGTATTTGTCGACCATTAACGGAAGCTTGATGAGCACACGAGGGCAACGACACAGGAACAAGTTCGGGTCAGGATCAGAGCGGAGAACGCTCACCTCGGCTTTGAAGCTCCAGTACACTCGGTCGGATTGAACATTTGAGTTCTCTTCGATGATGGTAGCAACATGAGCGAAGTATATGTATGTGTTCTGAGCAAGAGAAGTCACCCCGAAGCTGAGCCCGATGAGCCCGGCTAATTATGTCCCACCGATCGCGCGGATAAAAGCAGTGCGCCCCTGACAGACGGTTCCCGGCCCAACTCGACGAATAGCCGAGTTGGCAGCACGTTCTACCAACCTAGAGGAAGCCGACTTGTGTTGAGTTCGCTCGACATCGCTTCTTGACCACACATCGAAACCGGTGATTTCTTAAGTCCGAATGTAATTTGAAAGCCGAAACACGACCACGCTCGAAGTGCGTTCATTTTTCTTCGCGGTCATATCTCATACGAGATAAAAGCGAGCTGAAAGGATGAGTCGGTCGGGAGCACGGGAAGAGAGAAAAGAAAAATGCATGTCTGTATGGATGAAGCAAGGTCGGATTTCGCATTGCACTCTGCGAGCTGATTGATGGAAAGGCGTTTTTCAACGTGGGAACGAGAACACGATGAACTCGAAAGGAAATAAGTGATTGTTGTGATTGATGTTGTTTCCTGGAGAGGTTTGATGGAAAACTGGGAGGAGGGAAGTTCTCGAAACTCTGCTGAGAGTTCCGCAATAATTACAGTGGTATAATGTATGTTTAGGCGATGCTGAAGGTGAACCGGAGACTGATACTCGCTCTTCTGTCTTCTCATTCGATTGAGGTGCGGGAAGATCGATTCGGTCCTCGTATACATCAAATCAGGCGCTGGATCCGAGTTCTCCGGTATTCTTGAAACCATATTACCCCGAGCCTGTTCGTGATCCTCGAGCGTCCCGCAGGCGATCCCGGACCCTGGCCGGGGATGAATGTACCCATAGCACGCCCGCAAATCATAACGACGTTCCATTGTGGTAAATTAGAGCGCCGCGCTTTTCGAATTTGAGTCGTCGGCTGATGGATTCTTGTCATTCTACAGATTTCGGATCGAAATGTGTTCAGTTCAGCTCAGCCTCAGAGACTACTCCACCTGGAATTCATCAGATGGCTCTGGACGATTCATGATCAATATCGATGACGCCTGGAAGCTGAGAGCTGCAAGTTAGCGTAATCGCAGAGAATTCAGATAATCATCTCGAAAGAGAGATGAGCTGCTCTGTATCCGTGGAAATTCAGCTCAGACTGCATATAATGGTCGATAATCGATTCTACATTTTAGTCGCTTACATTCCCGGTCGCGTTTAGCTTTGTTGCACTCGATTCAGGAGTTCATTGGAAAAATCCTCAGTTCAAGCTTCTTGCTGAGGGGGAGTTGTCGACCCTCAGTTCGCAACTCCTTGCCCTGCATCATGAAGAGATTGACGAAGCAAGTCAAGCTATGTGCTCGAAGGGTTGCCAGGGAAAGAACTTGACTCCATATCCAGACTCCACTCAAACAAATGAACGATTCCTCCAAGGGAAACGATGATTTGTATCAAGCCAAAGCCTCCTGTGCGCCTTCGGGCAAACTAGCCTTGCTTAGCGAGTTAGCGGGCGTGTCGGTTTGTGAGATGGCTATATCAAGCGTCTGAGAGTTTAGTAGAGATCAAGACGCAGAAGGAGAAGAGAAACATAGTCCGACAGTTAGTCAGAGGTTTGGATGCTTCTTGCTGGGCTTTGATGCTATTCCATCAATTCATTTATCGTTGCAAGAGAGAATCCTTGCGAACGAAAGAAGCCACCGAGTCCAATAATTGAATTTGCCGCACGCTCACGCTTTCCTCAATCGAGTGTAAACACAAACGATGATCTCTCTTCGGTTTCGGTCCCCTCCATCCTCTTTATCTTTCGTGGCTCGATAGCTTGGTTCTTCATCGTCCAACATCTGTCTGTGTATTTTGTTTAACTCTTTGTCGACTGAAACGTTCAAGGACGAGTCCGAGTCCGCTGACTGACTGCTATTTTTCCTTTTCAGTTCCGTCAAGGTGCATGGCGACGAACACTTTTGCGGCGGAAAACGAGCGTCGTCGCATTTAGCAGCAGCAGCAGCAGCTAGCGAGGCATCAAAGGAGAAACCATGAGAGAGTCTTGACGGCTTGTCATTTGTCATCGATAATTGAGTTTGGACGGGTACTGCGGGGCGTTGCGTGCAGTTGCAACTTGCAACTATTTGCTTCTCTGGCAGGGATTCCAATCGCGCTAACCGAGCCACGCTCAAAAAGTCAGAAACGCTTCTCGTCACTCACTGCGTTCATTCTAACAAAGATCGCCGCATTTCATTACCACTACTCTGACTTTCGATGTGACCTCAAGCGATTGAATGTCACCCTGGAGCTGGAATAATCATCTCGCGGAATACTTCGATGGAGCTAGCGTTCCTTTTCCGGTCTCGGGATGGCGTTTCTCGGAAAAACGAGACGGAGGTGAACCCGGCGAGTCTTTGAAATACACTCGCCTCTCCTTACTCGGAAAAACTGGTCGTTCCGAGTACGAACCGACGTCCAACAGCTTTTTTGTTGCTGGCTTCCCACTAAACTATCGGAACAGCTGCATACTCGTGATTGGTCCCTCATTCTGGGATGGGAAACTGTTTCCGATTTGCGTCAGACGACTTGTACTTCTAGTCGCTCAGAATACGAATCGGGCTTTCTATTTTCTCAGAGTTCTGCCGCGAGGACTCTCTCCGCTGATCATCCACAATTGATCCTTTCTTCCGTTCTAATCGCTTACCAATCCATCATTTCGAAGCACCGGAAGGACGCCGCAACCGGCCAGCCGACCATCCAACCAGTCAGTCATTCAGTCAGCCAACGAACCAGCTCACCGAGCCGGGAAAGCAGCCAGAGGCTGAAGGAGTGACTGAGCAGGGAGCCGGGGAAGTAGGCGGTCGTCCAAGCAGGCAAGCGAGCAGGAGTTGAAAGCCCAGAGATAGTCTCGCCACAGAAAAGCGGCCACTCATGGATAGGGATCACAGAGGAGAGGGAAGAGGAAAAGACGAACGTCGAAACGAACCGAGCGGAGGAGCGATAGATGGTTTGGAGGGAGCAGGAAGGCAAAGGTATGAGCTCAAGGGGGAGCCGCCTGTTGCTTTTGTTACGCTTTCTTGGTGGTTGGTGGCTTCTTTGGTTAGTTCTTCCTTTTGGAACGAGAAATAGGAGAGCTAGAGGGAGAGGTGGCGCTTCTTTACTCTTCGTTTCGTCGAGATCATCCATTTTGTGGTTCAAGGACGCAACGTTGCCAGTCGAGCAATCTACGAGAAGCCTGTTCACCCGCCTGTCTGCCTCCTTGCTTGTCTGCCCTGAAGTAACGAATGAAAACACTCTCCACCTCATACGACAGTCCGAGATCAAAGTGTTTGAAACTCGCCGACAGGAGAAGTACCTGATATTCAAGTGAAGAAGAACATTGTTGTGAATCTTTGGGTCGTTTGTTTGTATCACAGATTCGTCTCGATTCAATTCCTTTCAATGGACACAGCGTCGCTCAGAAGGATATTCCATACACACGAAGTTGAAAAACGCACCAGCATAAATTAAGCTGGAGTTTCCAGAGCTCGGACTCCTCGCTTGAATGGTCTCAGAATTGCGTGGGACTCAGTTTGATTCTAAAGTTTGCCGTTCGTTCTTGCTCTGCTCGAGCTCCGGGTTTCCACTCCAGCTGATCGGTGAAACTGTCAGAAGAGAAGGACAAGTTTTCACGTTGATGCGGAACACCAAGTCTTTCGGTCGGGGAGTTCGACATTTCGCATCCGTTCGCGCTGATACATCGGAGGAAACTGCTTTTCAATCCGTTTCTCCGAACTTCCAGCGACACGTTTCATGATTGAATCCTCATTTCTGAAAATTCACGGATTTTTAGTTTCTTCAGAAGCTTTTTCTCGGAGGAGTCCCCTACATCCGGGTGCGGTTGCCGACGAATGAAAATCATCGATATGTCCATGATGCCCGTCCTCGATCGGACAAAACCATCGAAGAAACCCTCGAGTGGAAACACGAAACTCGGCTCTAGCGAATGAAGCTCTCTCAGTCGGAAAGCGAATTACTGAGGTGCTGATGGCGATCATAATGACGGTGATGTCAGTTATCATAACCGTGGCTTGAAATAGAGGCCGTCGCAACTCTCGCCATCATAGACTCTCTATGCGCAGTCACGTAAGCGAACTTCCCATGTTTGCGTTGGAAACACGGGGAATAGTTGGAGAACGCAAGCGAGGAATTGAGATGGACGGCATTCCACTGATTCAGTCTTCTTCGCCTCAGCCTAATTTGGGATATTTTGGTGTACTCGATCCGAGTTTCGCTTCCATTTTTCACATGATGAAGTGTGGTTTGCGTGTCGACCGCGTGATGCGTCCCCGGCTTTGATAAAGGGACGAGTCTGGAAAAGCGAGCTGAACGGTCGTTTGCTGCTGCTGTTGTTTGATGACTCTCTCAAGCTTCTCTCGTCTGGTTTTGACTATAATTTGTCTCTCCGAGCAGGGAGCACCCTAGTTACTAGCAATCGTTGTCAAGAGACTTGCATGCGCTCTAATAAAGCGGAATTATGCAAAGGCAATTGAATAGTTCACACAGCCGCCTTGATAACAGATGCCTGGATGGGGAAATAATGAATATAATCTTTGAGCTCTTCGACTTGTTTCTCGTTCGTGTTGCCACATCGACGCTTTATCGCAGCCGCTTATTTTCTAACTGAGGGTACAGTTCGAGGATGCGGTGCGAAGTTAAAGTCTGTATCGAACGCCCGCCGCCTCCATTGATAGATTCGGTTTCATAAAACGTCGCCTCGAAACCCGAGATCCAATGCATTTTCAAGGAAGTTTGAGGACTGAATTCGAGGCCAAAAAGATCGAGAGTGAAATCGAGTTTTGAGCTCCGCGTTACACGTCTTGCAGTGCTGCACAGTCAGAGACGGAGATTGAATGTTTTGAAACAACATCTCACGCCAAATGGGACGAATAGGAATCCTTCCCGAGCGTCCCACCGCTTTCGATTAGATCTTCAGAGGAGGCATCAATGATTCCGGAGTCTCACCTGCTCCGGCTCGGCTTTTACTTGGACTTCTTCAGTTACTTCGAAAATGGACGTGTCGCTGATTGTGCTATCGCCCCAGATCTCGACCAAATTTGTCAGAGGTTGGTCCGGATATGAGTGATAACTTGACGTGAGATCGTTCGGGTGATTTGTCCATTTTGCCTCACAGGCTTCCCTCCAGCCACCAACCATTCCAACCGGACGGCTAGAGGCACAGACGGACGGACGGACATACGGACCGATGGACGGAGAGTGTTTCCATAAAAGGAGCTTAATGGAACAAGCTCACGTAGTCTCCGATGATGAACCATGGCCCGCGGTTACGTCGGCTCCCTTCTCCTTTTCTTTCTGCTAAAGGAGCCGAACGGGGCGAACATGCCAAGCCTGGTTCGCTTGGCCCGCTGGGTCACTCTGCTTGTTCGGCTGAGTAGCAACCGCAGCGATGGATGGGTGGCAATGGCATCGAAGGCAATTTCAAGCAGCGAAAGCAGAAAGGCTAAGAGGAAGACCATGTATGATTCTATGCGGCCATCGCGACAGCTCTTAACACGACTAGCTTATCTGGTCGCAATTCGTTATGTTTTTCGTGCTTTTGCCGTCGCCACACCGGGAAGCGGGAAACTCGGTTCCGTTGAGCTTCTCGTTCAGCGGCCGCATGCGGGGAAAAGGGGGAGGGGAAAGGGGCGTTTGGAGGGTTTCAAGGCGGTTTCCTCGCTCGTTGAGTGCGGGTGGGTGCGTAGCCGCTGCTGGTGCCTATCGATTAGGAAATCGGCGCTCTTTCCTCTCCATCCGTTTCTCTGCTTCGTCTTTCGCCGTCGTTGTCGTTGTTGTCGTTTTCGTTGTCGACCGATATCTCGATATACAACAACAGCGAGCAGCCAGCCACCCATATCGGAAGATAAGCCAGTTCCCCACCCCCCTCCGCCCTCCCCAGTTTCTTTCTCTCTTCAGCCACCTTACTACCACCAGGACGATCATGCGCATCGTTTTGTTGTCGGTTCTCGCACGCAAGCCGCTCGGCAGACCGGGAGGGAGACGGACGAGATCTCGCAAGCCAGCCACGGCACCAATCGACTCAGCAATTTCAGCCTCGTCTCCTTTTTTTCCTTCGCGCTCCCCAGCTTCTATCTCTGTATGCATGTGTGTTTTCTCGTTCCAATGTAATTTTGGCCAGCCAGCAAAAGTTTTGCCACCGTCCTGACAGTGATCAGACCTAACGCTGATTGAGCTGCAGTTCGAAAGAGCGGGTCGGAGCGCCTGCTACACCGAACAGGAATATGCGCAACGTTCTTCCGCTATCGTCGCGCTCGCACGAGAGTAGCGATGGCGCTCGAGTTGTTCTATTACGCCATGTTAATATCACCGTCCTAATTATATTGTCTCTTGCCGTCGCGCTGGACTCTTGCCGGAATTCTTCATTGTGAGGTGACGTGCCAAAGCGCGACGAGAACGCGTCCAGAAAGGGCCTGACATTAACATCGACATCAGTGAAAGGAAAAGCTTCCCTCCGACCTTCTGGGTTGTCTTCATTGCCGCTTTAGCGTCGAGCGAAGGTTCAGAATGATATAAAAATGATAGAAACAGAAGAAGAAGATGGAAATGTCCGCTCAGAGGTTCGTCTCGCGTTTCGTCTGTGACGGGCAGGCCTCTGACGGTCAGAGATGACCCATTCATTAGGAAAACGTTTCGGTTTTTACTGTGTTCCTCGCGTATTCGAATCGCTCGTCCCTTGTTGGCTCGTCTCTGTGACCATCTCGTTGCAGCCAGGTTTTTCTGCGTAGTGATGAGTCAGCATAACTTCGCCCGACAAACGGCATCTGAACTGCCTGTGCCGTGCCGCCTACCATGCAGCTATAACCATGGAGGTCCGCTCGTTCTCTTGCTCGCGATCGGTGCTTTCTTCTCTCTTTGTGTTTTCGAGTAATAATCCTTCGAGGAATCGATGTCGTGAAGTGAAAGAATTGATTCCAACTTTGTTTTGATTGATATACAGGAATACCTCGACTAGTACGGCATCAACTAGTGCGGATCCACAATAGTGCGGTTTTGCCGAAAATCGATCTACCTGCATCCCTCTAGCTCGGAATGGCCTCACAAGAAACCGTCTCGTTCCCAAGTTGAACCTAGAACACCTTGTTCCTCGTTCATCCGCCATTTTTGGCATTCGTCTCACTCTGACTCGACTATTGAGGCACTTCGACTCATCTACTATGGAATTTTCTTTTTTTCAAAAATCAATTCGTTCCCATCCCTTTAGCTCGAGAATGCCTCAGAAAAACTTATTGATATCTGATTTGATTTCAGATCATCTCGTTCCTCGTTCATCCGCCATTTTTAACATTTTTCGCACTTCGACTCGACTAGTGCGGATTTGACTAGTGCGGTCCCGATCACCCGCACTAGTCGAGGTATTCCTGTACTCGCGAATGGCTAGACTCTTATCAGGAAAACGCGGACCAATAGCGACAGATGAGTACATGGATCTTTGATACGTGGATTTCTGAACTTGTTCATTCACTCAACGATGAATTCATCCATGATTCGATTGATGGCAATTTATTCCTGATGACTAGAGCCTGGAAGTTCAGGCATTATCAATTTTTGACCCTCCACACGACCCTATCCTGCTTTTGAGGATAATCCGTCAATTCCAGCCCCGCCACTCACCGCTCACAGTTTTCCGATCTGACTCTGCTTGACAATGAAGGTCGTTTGAGCATTTCTCTAGAATTTAGAACAACAAATGTCGTCGGGAATCGAAGGAGGAAATCAATTCATTCTCGCTCGAACTCTTCGATGTCTCAGCTCAGAGCTACGAGTATCCGATCCTCTGCCATCTCCGACAAGCTTGAGGCAGTAAGCCCACCGTTGAGCAGGAGAACGTTCTGGAAATACTCGAAGATACATCTTCAGTTTGGAAGACTGTATCCCTGTCTCGGTATTCGACGGAAGCTTCGATTTATCTTCATATGATAGATATCAAGCATGCCTGGATTGCGCACATCTGTTCGTCGATCGTTGGCGAGAATACCTCGTCAACTGAACTCAGACTTCTGTGAAGTGAACTCAAGACCCCGGAAATTCGGATCTCCACTCTGGGCAAGCGAGCTGATTACTTTTTGGGCGGAAAAACTCGATTCCTGAAGACTCAAAATCCGAATGCCCCTCCGTCGACGATGGAGACAGCTGCGGCAGTCGTACCAACGTCGCCGTCTGATGTCAAAACGACGCGTTCGTGGATGTTTGCAGTTCGGAACCTTGCTTGCCGGCTCGTGCGATGTGGATCAAGCAAGCCAGCCAAGCAAGAGCATGAATAGATTGGTCGCTGGATGAGATTCTTTGCTCGACTCTCGTGTTCCCCACTCTAGCGTTCACCGACGGTACCGGCTGCAGAATGCACGATGTAGAGAAGTCCCATTCACCCCGCGCACCCCTTTGCTTCCATTCCTTTCGTCAGGATTCAGTCGACCCGCGAACCGACCGGCTTGCGAGCCAGCCAGCCAGCCAGCCGGCCAGCCAGCCAGTCAGTCAGAACCACTTCGTCGCATTCATGAAAGCCTGCGTTCGGATGCATTTCACCCTGAGCGGATCCAAACAAAGTCGGATCCGTCCTCGGGTTCTCGCGATGTGGGCATCCGACGGTGGTGGCCCGAAGTGTGGAGGGCTGAAGCTGCTAATTTTGCCGACGAGCTCTGTCATTGGAAAAACATTAAGCGTCATTGTACTTGACGGAACACGTCAGCGTCATTGTCGTCATAAGCAGCGCTGTTGGAAGCGCTAACAAGTCTTGAGCGAAAAGCGATTCACTCAGCCGTAGAGACAACTTGTTCTTCAATCGAGTACGATCGTGCATTGAAAGTTGATGCCGAAAGGTCTGTGATGCACTCGATGGGGAACGGTGAATGATTATCTTAATTGGTTCGTTATCTCCTCGAGAAGAATGAATCTTCCGCCGAACTTCGGTGTTCTCTGTCTCCAATCGGGAAGTAAGTTGTCGGTTGTCGAGTAAACGGGCTCCCTCAAATCCGGGGAAGTTGAAAAACTTGATGAGCTGCCTTCATGTGAGAGGAAATGCCCGGAGTTTCCCGAGATTTAAGTCGAACGAGCACTTCGCGAACTCAACGCGTCGATCCAAGAAAGCGACAGATGAAATAAAATCCCCCCGAATCCGGTTCTGTTTTTACAGAGTCGGAAGCTCCACAGGATCGAACGGGACGCATTCGACGTCGCTCGGAACGCTAAATTGTCCTCAGCTATTAGGTCTCCAAGTAATGAGGTCGGAGAAGCCAATGCATTGTTCCATCGGTGGACGAGCTTCAGGAAGAGCTTCTACTCTGCATGCTGGGTAAATTACGATCCGTTTTGACTGAGTCGCTCCCGAATTTCGGTCATCCCACCATGGTTCACCTCCTGATGTTCGAGATCACTCCCAGATTGCCTGAACACAAACGGAGGCATCCCGAGACAACAACGTCCAAGAGTCTCTCAGGTCTCAATCTGAACGCGTCGTGGATGAAACTGAAGATTCCTCAAGATCGGCCGACGGGACCTTTGGCAGCCTCAACCTGACAGTAAGCCAGCCTGATCGGAAACCCATTCAGAGTCGGAGCCTCAGACACAGATAGGTGTTGCGCAAGCACCTAGAGGTTTGTGCCAGACCGGCTAAACCGAGACGCTCATCAGAGGACGACGTAGAGCGGTGAAGGTTGATGCAGGCATCAAAATCCCATCCGAATCCGTCATGAGTTTGTCACCGTTGCGAAGGCACCGGCGCCGTTCCAGAAATACCTGTCATCATCATTGAGCTCCGATGATCATTGGGCTGAGCTGGAAACATTGCGACGCATCGACATCGACCACCTCCACTGAGTGAGTGAGACAGCCATGGAGGAGCTGGAGCCGTAATGATGATCATTGCGAGTGGAACGTTGATGTACGGACGCAACAATCGTTTCCGTTCTGGGCTGGATGGTTCACCTGTTCTCGGGAGCGAATGACCGAGCTAGCTCAGTATAATCAATTTGATCGACTCTGGGGTTACGAGTTCGTTTTAACTCATGCAGACGCTTGGGTTTCGTCGACGACCGGTATGGTTCATGGAGTTCGTATTTTCGTGAGTCCCTGGAGCCGATCACACACAGATTAACATTTCGTGCAGTTCGCAATCCGTTTCTTGCTCTCTCGTTGTTTCCGGAATGAAAGAAGGCTACACGACCTGACGTCCGAAGATTAATTGCTCCTTGGACGATTGAATCTCGATGACAGAAACGTCAGAAAAGGTCAACATGACAAGTGGATATAGGCTTGGCCTTGGAGTTGTCGAAGAGGCGTTTTTGTCACAAACGGAGCAGCTGACTGCTTTTTTGGGCCCTGGCAACATAAGGAGCTACCATTAAGAAGCAAATGGCTGAACGAGAGATGATATAACATGAAGTGAGACGTTTGAAGCCGACCGCTGCATCTGCAGAAAGAGGGACGTGAACTCAAGTTGAACACGGAAGCTTGTGTCACAAACTCGCTCGGAATGTTTTCGACCGGAGTGCCGTTGAATTCTTTGCCTCAGATCTGTTCCGGAGAAGAATCCACTCATCTCGAGTTCGCTCTTCAACTGTCGTCGCGGAAGTTTCGACCGAGAAAAAAAAAACTTATTCAAGGTACAAAGCTCGGCGAGGAGGCATTGAGAAACGTGAGATTTCTAGGACAAGATGCGATGCACCCGCGGAGCACGAAGAGAAGAGACTGCGTGCAAACTTCAGAACAACATCGTCACCGACTGGTCCGGAATAGCGCCGCGCCGCTCCTGCTGTGCTTGAGGGTCAACAATTCCATCCGCATCAGGGGCGATCAGTCCATATTAAAAGCAAGGAAGTCTCTGCCGGGATCTCTTTTCGCACGGAAGTAGGTCAGTCTACATGAAACCTCATTCATCCAGAAGAGATTCGCGGGATAAAGGCGCGAGATTACGTTCAACGCAAGGGCCCAGCCAAGTGAGTTAGCCAGCGGTCAAGGAGAGCCACCTCGACTGGCTACTCTTCATTAAAAGCAACTATTTTCCGGCGGTTCCCGCGGTTATTGCCGCGTGACTCTATTCTCCACAAACAGTGAGTCGGCAGTGAGATTAGAGTTGTGTTTTTCGTCTGCATTTCTGTCGAGAATGCTGCAGAGGCAGCAATTGTGGGTGCGCGACCGGAATTCGGATCCTCCCCGGGGCGTATGCTCTGACTCCCTTCTTCCGAAACTCCTGGGAGGTTTCCAGAGACTTCACTCAATCTAACGATCAAAGCCCTCATCCATCGACATCATGAGGTGGCGGATGTTGGTTTTCGATCGCGGAAAGCCCTGAAGAGGTATGATCTGTGCTCTGAAAGCCGCTCGCGCCCTTCGTGATGGGTTGGAGTTTTTCTCTGTCTAAGTCGGCATACAATACTTACGTCAAGTCGGATAAAGGAGTCTTCGGTGTCGGACGGGGTTCTCCTGTCTCTATTTGTATCAATATCCAACAAGAATTCCTATAGCGGCATTAATACGGCAAACAATGATTGGTTTCGGTCATTAGAAGATGCCTGTTGTGGCGGCTGATCATCTTTGGGATATGGTGTTGCTTCTGGCATACCAATCGTCCTCTGTGCCCTGAATCTCAAATGGACCCACACAAAACCCACGCATTCCCTTAGGTTTGCCCAATGGCTACATCACAACGCCAGATGAGAGGCGCGGATCGAGAGTACAAACGGTTGATCCGTCTCCCTTGATGAAGTACGCGATTCATCAGCGCATTCGCAACCAAAAGAACTCCTATCTCGAGCAGGAGCACACCCTTAGCTGACCACTTGTTTCAACGGACGCGCGAGTTGGTCAATTCTCGGCACTGTCAACGTCAATATTTATTCTCTTGCTTCGCTCGTTTGTCCGCTCGGTTCGCCATTGTGATGCAACCTTGTCTCTGATTGGACCGTCGGGGTTCGAACTCCGAATACGGACATCACATACGACGAGATCAACCCAACAAAGGCGCTGCGGTTTATTTACCGCGCGAGAAGATATCGCTCGAGCTTTCTTTTGATTTTGCCCCACGTTGACTTTAGGAGAAACGTCACGTGGAAGTCGGAATCGTTCAGAAGATTGAAGTTTACTCAAAGCCGCCAAGAAGAGGCGGTGCTCAACTTCAAGGGAAACAATCATGCTCTGGGTTGACTTGCGGACACCCGGTCACGTGTCGCATGTTTTAACATCGTCTTGTTCCCGGCTCTCACCGTATGAAAGGAAGAAGGAACAAATGAATGGTACAGACAGAATTAGGGAGAGAGGAAGGGAGGGGAAGGAACTTCGAGCGTTTGGGCTCGTCGGACAAAGGGGCGGTAGCAGTAGAAGTCGTAGTTGCAGTGACGGCAGCACTCGATTGGTGACAAATGTGGCAACTAAACAAGAATTCTCATTTCCACCAACGAACGAATCGACCAGCAAACAAAGAAAGGGAAGAACTCGAACGTAGAAGCGACCGAGGTCTACATCAAGGCCATTCGACGAATCATCTCCCCGTTCGCTCGACGGCTGTGTCCGCCCGGTGCCTGCTCCCGTCGCGTCGTCGGTCGCCCGCCCGCCGTCGACATCGCTGTCGCCGTCGTTGCCGTCTGCGTCAACCCTTCTCGGAGAGTTTCTATCTCTATAGCCTAGCCACGTCAGAAAGTTAGTTGACCGGGCAAGCAGTTGTTGCCTTCGGAAATGCCGATGACGGATTGTGAGGCTCGACAAGACAACACACAGTATGTGTACTACTACTACTACTCTGTCATTGCCGCTCGGTCGACGGAAGCTCGGAGAAAATATTGAGGGCTCTTCCATTCTCTTATGAACGGCGTGACATCAATTTACAGAATGTCGAGAGTTCTCTGTCATCGATTCGGTTCAAACAATGATGTTCTGGTGAATCAGAAAATCTCGACCAATTGTCACCGCAGCGAATGGAAGTCACGGAAAAGTTTTCCCAAATTATGACACATCGCCGGCAAAACATGAGGGAGGCGCTCCGGGCAATCACTTCATCGCAGCACTTCGCTCAGATGTTCTTGCCACAAACTTGGCAAATTCGGCAGAAACTCTATTATGACGTCATTGGAGCCAACTCTCCTTTGTGCACTACTCACATCTACAGCGGGGGTTCATTGCCCATCGGAACTTGTGGGTTTTCGATTTGGAATTTTGGCGGAAGTACGCTCGGCTAACGACGATTTGCGACAGTCTCATCCCTGATATCGCTCCAGAGGAGCCGTCCAGTACTTTTTTACGTCGCTCACCGATCAAGTTTGGCCGGATCAGGCGAAGCTGCGGACGTTTTCTATGAAGGCACGCTCAGCGATGGATTCCGCAGAAGCCAAACATTGAGTGCGACGCAGCAGAATTATTGCTCTAGTTGTTACGATGCGCCAGCCAACAGGAATCCGCACCAATTTGGCCTTCTCCCGTTCCTAGACTGAGTTTTTATTATGGAGGCTGTGGCCGCTCCAGGAGTCTGGCGGCCTCGGCCGCGCGATGGTGACCCCGAGGGCATCGAGTGAAGAGTTTTGTGCCAGACTCTGTTGAATTCGCTCAAGCATGATGACGATGATATTGGAAACCTATGTAAATTCAATAGAACGGACTCGAAGGACTTCATATAGGTCCCCATTTGCTCTCCTCTGGCAGATGACGAGTGCACGCTGACGAGAGGACCGCGGTTGCCTTATGAACATCAGGAGGACGTCGAGGGCACAGACTATTCCGTTTTCTCCCAAGTCATGCAATCTGATGAAGGTTCAACGAACCAATCGATAACAGAGGAAGTAAGCAAGACAGCGAGCGATGACAGGGAGGCTACTGTGTTGCTCAGAATTCGGCACAAGTTTGTCCACAAGTTCGTGGGCGGGGTCGAATAGATTCACTCGCCTGATGGAGGTCTGATCGTGGCATGCACGTTGAGCAGCCCCAACACCGACGATGGAGTGCCAGCCAAGCATTAACGTCTCTAGCTTCGTCAGTCTCAATCCCTGTCATCATAATACCTCGCAGGACGAAGCCTCCCTCATTCGGATCCAGCGACAACGCTGCCGAAGCCGAGCTCTATTGTCTTTGCTGTTGCGCAAACAACACTCCACGATCTTTTGCACGGTCGGCGAAGACGCCGGAAGCACATTCTCATCGGTCAGCGATCTGAATGTGGGCGTGAACAGGGTGAGACGGTGATGCGTCCACCTGTTTTGCGTTCTTCGTTCTTCGGTTCGCTCGACGGATGGAAAATCTCGCGACATTGGGCATCCAGTGGTGGCAAGTTGAACCCAGAGTTTCCTCTCCCAGTGCGCCTATGGTCTGTGCAGAAGTGTTTTATCGCGTTTCGCAGCAAAGCAGTTATGAATAGAGTAAGCTAGCCGCGCCGAGCAAAACTACCAGAAGCTCGACGGCATCAGATGTTTGAAGTGGGTGTTCAACAGAGCAACTTCCACGGAGTTGCATTGACCTTTTATATTCATTAGGCTTATCGAGTGGCAATTAGTTAACATGGTTGACATGTTCCTTTAGTGCGGAAGAGAGAAAAAACTCGCCATCCAAAAAGGGGAGGACGAAAAAAACCAAAAGAACCGAATTGGCTCGCGTGCGAGCGTTCAATAAGCTTAGGTTCCGTCGGATACTGCGGTAAGCTTAGGTCGCCGCCGGTGCGCTCGCTTGCCCGCTACGAGCCCCATCCCGGGAAAAACAGCTATTGATACAGGCTTGCCTGAATGTACATACCACAAACACTTTCCTTAATAGTCGCTCTTTTGTCGTACCTATCGCGACGTGAACAGGCTGCAAAGCCCTGCATACAAACGAACACAACTACGAGACCAACACTATGACGAACGCTGAGATAGATTGACAGTATGCGCGTTTCTCCCATTTGCTCTCTTCCCCTTGAGCGTAGGAGTTCCTGCACGTCCCGGGGCTCCTTCCCGACTTCGAGTCGATGCCGGCAGTCCGACGAATCTCTCAGCTCGTTCGCTCCGGCGACGTTGGAGTTCTGACGAAGCAAACTCCAGGGGAAATGACTGCGGCACGATCCGCATCGTGGGCTTCATTTTTCCGCCCGAATCTCTTGAGGGAGACGAAATTCCCAAGTTTGTGTCTGACCAAAAGTTCGTCAAACAACTCACCGGAAGAGGAGTGCGTACGCGGAGGGTCAGACATGGCATAGCGAGGAGTGTTGTGGGTGGACGAGGCAAAACGAGCCAAAGCAGCCAACCCCATTCTGTTTGTAGTCTCGGGGTGGGTCTGAGCTGCCTCGTAAACTGAGCAAACATTCGGCCTCATGACCGGAGAAAGTTGCCATCGTGCTTGTAACGGTTGCGGGGGGACAGTAAAACATTTTTTCCGATTTGAGGAATCGCATCAGCCTGGTTTTTGAGATTGCAAGATTTCGTAGAGCGAGTCAGCGAATGTCATTACGTCCTGACCGCACTCTCCGGATGCCTTTAGAGCGTTTGGCACGCGTGCTTTGAACTTTCGAACATGCCCTGCCTGTTGGGGTCGCCGCTTGTCTCATTTCCCGACGGCCAAACCAAAGTGGGGCTCCGGCAGATTCGGATTCCCGACCTCAGAACGAATCGGTAAGTCCGATAACTTTGACTGAGCCCGATTCAAGAGAGATGAGATCTGAAAAAAGAATCAGCGGTCAGCTATTTGAGGCTCTACCGCGCCAGCGATAAGATAAGGAGTGTAATAGGGTAAGCAGCACGAGAGAAGGAACAGGCGAAAGCACGAGCAAACGGGATGGCAAGTGAGCACTAGCGATAATTGGAACGATGGTGCTGGAAGCTGCAGCGGCAGAAGCGGCCGCGGTTGCAGAAGAGGCAAGTGTCTGCTTGATGGATAAGTCCGATAATGAAGGAGGTTCCTATTCTGATAGACGACCTTGCCCATCTGAATGCTGACCGAAGGAAATGTTGAGAAACAACTGTCATCTCCGCCATCTCTTGCGTCAGAGAGGCGAGATCTTGGGCTAGCGAGTTCATGACATCGAAATACATAATATTCTGATAGACAGGCGCAACGAAGACGGAATGAGCGAAAAAAGCTCAGGAAAGCCGCTCAGTAGTCATTCAGTTTGTCCACGGTTCACCTAGCTCCGTTTTCCGTCGCCTTCAACGCTGCTCTTTTTGTAACGACACCTCGGGGAAAGATACTTTGCCGTCATCGCCACAATCATCCTGGTAAGAAGAACCCACGGAGCAAACCGCCAGCCACCACTTACGAGACCATCAGAAAGGAACCTACCGCAACGTACAAACTTAATACCTTCAATTCCCCTCGAAATACGTTTCTGCACTCGAGGAGAGTTCTTAAGAACTCACACCAAAAGGATTACTTAGCGACATTGAATCGAGTGAGGGAAGTTTCGTGAACGGGAACGCGGGAAGTCACTGAACGATGGCTGGGAGTTGGAGATCATACATCGAGGAGGAATGGAGCGAGCGAGCAGCGAAGAAAGAGATTCACGGAGAGAATCTCGGAAGAGAGGGTGGCGGCGCGGCGTGTCCCGAAACGGTGAGCAACTTCAGAAAAAAAAAAACCGACTCGACGTCGGAAAGGCGACGCTCTCCGGAGAACCAATACATCTGCGATATCCATCGAACTGAGTAGCTCAGGTTTTTCTTTCTCATAGCAGTAGGTGCAGATGGAGAATATTCGACGGATTTTGACAGCGGAGGGTCCCGAAAGCGGACGAGGGCGCACCACGCGCTTCGTTGCGTCAGAAATTGACGTTTGGAGTTTTTTTTCTCGCTCACAGGGAACTGCTTCCCTTCTCGCTCGTATTTACCTTGCTGGAGTCTCTCAGCCGTTGGCTGTATCGCGCAACTAGGATTTCGCCAAATCGGAGCGCCGCCGGCGCCGTTAGAACGATGCCGAAGTGCGAGTCAATAACTTTTGATTTTTTTTTCGTCTGTGTCGATGGTTCCCGAATTCAGATTCCTCGACAGCGAAACCCCGCTCCTCGAGTACCCACTCGTTCCAGTTCCTCGTTCTCGTGTGAGAGTCGGAAGATTCCAGAAAAATGCATACGATCTCCTTAGAGACGGACATTCGAAACTCCGGGCGTTCTCTTGTTTTCTTTCCAAGTTCCGATATTCGCACAGATAGATTGATTGATCTCGACGCGAAAGGAAACGTGGGATCACGGTCGCAGCCGACTTCCGCGGCAAGCTGAACGACTCCGGCCAGAGAGTTTCTATGAGGTATCGGAAGAAGCTATAGGTTTTTTTTGTCAGATGAGATAATGGTTGTGCGGCCGCGCACTCGCTCCATTTGCGTCGATCGTGCAGATGGCTGATCGAAACTGCACCTACGACATCGCTCCGAACGACAACGTGCGTTTGAAGCATTAGCGAACCATCTGCAGACAGCTGCGAAATTCACCATACCTGATGTTACTCCATCCTGGCGCACCATTACTCGATATCGGACGCAGAGGAGGCGCTTGTATTTTCTATTTCAAAGGCATAATTGACCGCCGTGCCCCGTTCCGACCGGATTCAACCGTACAGAAAAGCTCAAAACTTCCTCGCGAACTCCAAGAACGGCGGCGGCGCGACGGATGCCGATCCTGAAACCGATCCGGGAAGTCGATCGAGTCGAACGAGAAGAGAGATGCTGATGAAACAGAGGATGTCACACGGTGTCCCGTACTCTCATCGTATTCAGCGCGGCGAAATATGATATGTATCGTCGAACTTCTCGGTCTCCTCTCTCGTCGACGTTTGATTCAGTGAGAAGAAGGCGATAGAGCACAAATACTGAGCGAAAGCTCGATGAAAAGGAAGAACCGACTGTCTCAGGTGTGGATGCTTGGGCGTTGGCGAGCGATTATGATAAAGACCCACCTAGTGACTATGGGCGGTGTCTATTGAGTTACGCGTGCCTATTCTTCTCAAGCCAAGCAATTCACACTATTGAGAGCAATACTTCCTCAGCTGTGGAGAACATTCAGAATTCGACATCGAGACCGAGTTTGCCTCGAGCGCCTCCTCGAGCCCTGGCTACCCCTTCAATGTATGCTGTCTGCAAACGAATGATGAAATCTCTATGAAAACGCCTTTCGCAGACTGAAGCTCTGCTTTCTGAGGATATATATACCTATGTACAAGTTTTGTGGAGCTCACTGAGGAGCGACGGATATGTTTTCTCGGAATCGAAGAGCAGGACATGAGCGCCCTTAAATTCAAGGCCTAGCCGGAAAGTCGAAATGATGATCTCAGTGTGCTCTACCGGTACACGTTGTATCGACGGATGACGTTGTTTGCTCAGGATTTCCCGTGGCGCGAAACCGTCTTCTAAGATCCGGTTCCGATGCAGCCGACGGGACGGAGGCCGCGAAGCCAAGAACTAACAGAACTTCGTACGTCTGTCCGTCACTACTGTCTCTATGTACGCACCTGGACAGTGTGTACGGCCGTTTGAACGTACATGTAAACAAACTCGCTCGACGATGTGCAAATTCACGAACAAACAAAGAACTGTGCTCAGCACCTCAACTTCTTTGCAATGTATATTAGCGTGGAACAAACATTCACTTGGAGCAGCCGCTACTTTCCTCAAAACTGTGCCTGCGCATAGCTTGCTGTAGCACAGTTTGCAAGCAACTTTACAGAGGTTGACGAAGCCGAATCCAATGGCGGCCTTGTTATTCCCCCTTTCTCCTCCCCCCCCCCCGTCCTAGATCGTCCTTCAGTATGTCTTGCCGAGAAGGGCAAAGAAGATAATGAATTTCCAAGTGTAGGGTATAGACCCACTTCTCCTCTGTCTTTCGCTGGAATATCGCGGGACGGATTGGATTCGTCGACCTCTTGGCTCTCACTGATCAGCGTCTGATGATGGACCGCACGCGCGTTCCGCGTACGAACATCACGGTCGTACGTCAACATACCGTACGTACCGTTTTCGTGTCGCACAGCGAAGAAAATGCATCGGATCGGTCGAAAGAGTCTCCGACTCAAGAGAGGTGGAGGGGCGACGATGGGACGGGAGTCACATATGGCGCATGTAGAGAAAAATGGAACATCGAATTCGCTGCAAATATTCTACCGATGTGAATGATGTAGGTCTCTTGGGTATCGATCAAGTTCCACCGGCATTACAGCCAGGAGTCAAGTCATGTCAAAACGAGCAAGCGGAGAAAAACTCCTCGACCGGCATATTTTGCTAGAGACGCTCCTTAGCTTATGTCAGCATCAACGCGACCAGATTATGTACGGATAGTGTCGTGGATGTCTGGCTGGCTGGCAGGCACCGTTGAACTCGCGCCGAGATACGAACAGGAGGAGGGCGAAAGCACTACACCTCGTAAAATAGAAGAGACCGCTCGCTGTGGTCCAAAAACACCAAAGAAAAACGGTCGCTAATTTGGCGGCCTGGCTGGCCTCTCGGGCTTAGACGCTGCTATTCGTTTTGCCAAGATCCTCCCTTGCCATGGGGTGCAGGACCCTCCCGCACGTTAAAAATTTATGAAATACGGAGGGAGCTTTGAGAACTCCCGCCCGCCGGGAGGATCGGTGGAAACTTGTGTACGGTGGCAGCCGGGAGCACAACTCCACTCGCCTTCGTTTTCGTCTCGTACCTTGCATGCTCGAACGCGTTCTTTCTTTTCCTCGCCTGCTCGACGGACGAGCTGAGATTAAGTTCTTGTTGGTGTCAGTGCCGCTGTTTCTGATGCCAACGTTCAGCGATCCTCATACCTCTCTGGTCCACTCGTTGTCGGACGGTCCGGTGTTTCGCGGCCCCAGGAGCGTCGACTGTTAGCGCCAAAACGATTTTTTGTAAATAGTCGTCAACAACGATCGTTGTACGCTCAGCTTCCCCCGCCTCTGAGCAACGGAACGAACGCACAAAGTAGAGACGACGACAACAACGTTTGAGAGACACAACAACGTCGACAACGGAAACAACGACAACAAGGGATCAAAATCACATTTGTTCGTTTGTATCTCTCCTTCCTCCCCTCGCTCCTTCTCGTGTCTTTTTCCTATTCTCAGGATTTAAGCGGCAAGGTGGCCACGCAGAGGGATCCTGAGCGGCGCTGTTCTCCTTCGGCTTCCGCCATCGCAGGAGCGAAACAATTTGCTGCTCTTATCCGTTCGTTCCGGTTCTCCGCTCCGTCCTCTGTTCGTCCATGTCTCCATCCTCTTCAGCGACATGCTCGCTCAATGCGTCCTACAAGGTTTCTGGAAAATTATGAAGAAAGAGAAAACGACCCAGCTCCCACGCGAACAATCGATACCTGCCTGACTCGCTCGGAATGCCTCGAGCATGGATTCAAAAAAAAATGATGACCTCCGGAATGCTCGACGAGAGATAGATGACGCATGTAATTTGGATTGATGTTGCGTTGTCAGCTGCCTACGTTGCAGTTAAGTGTTTGCTTGTGGGACCGTTGGACGTTCCGTTCTTGGACTGGTAGATGACAAACCGGCGGCGGATCGGCACGCAAGCTGGCAGACAGAGAGGCGGAACGACGAAGCCATCGCCTTCCCGACTACCACAGGGGCACCATCACCAAGCTCAGCCAAGCCAGAGAAGTGACTCTAAGGCCAACGGAACAAGTACTCTTCTCCTCCTAATTAAGAAAGCACACAGTGCTCCAAGAAACCACAAGACCCGGCTCTCTGCTTATTCCTCCATGTTCGTCTATTTCGCTCCGTCTTCTCATTCGGTTCCTTCTCTTTTCGTCTGCTGCACTGACTCGTACACAACTGGGTGTACATACAACTACCTCCAGTGGAACGAGCCGAGCAACTATCCAACGAGCCGAACGATCTCGAAGTGAAGCCGACCGAGTTCCTCTGACGTGAGCAAAGACGGCTACCAGTTGCGAAGTCAACAGTTTCTCCGGGTATTTGGTCTATTCATCAGCTCGTGTGCGACCGATGCAAGCGGCCAATAGTCAAGAATGTTGTCTCCATGACTTCGAGCACCGTTCTCGAGACTTCCGCTCTAATCCGAGAAAATCCGTCGAACGGAAAAACGTTGAAACGCTCATTCCTGTAACTTACTCTGCGACAAAGGCATCGGACAACAACAAAACCGTCGAAATCCGTAACATTCTAAACGTTCCGAGTCCGACGTTCTCTAGAATCACTCGCATCGAATCTACGATCCGAGTTATCCAGGGAAGGCGCGTATAAACCGGAACAAGCGTGCTAAATGTGCGTGCCACAAAGTCAATCGAGCGAATCAGAGCGATCAAACAAACGGCACACAATCGAACGAGCTGAAAGCGAAAGACGAGTCCATTGTTTGTTAACGAATCATTGTCGAAGTCCAGCATTCATACGGTACAGTGGCACGTTGCTTTGCTCTCTGCTACGGACACTCTCGACGTCGCAATCGATCGCGATCATGCAGCTCTCGTAGCGCGAACTTCTCGGTACGTTTTCGGGGCATCCTTACTCGCGAATACAGGAAACGGTCACGGTCCGAAGCTCGCTCTGTTGGGAGCAGCTGCGGAACGGCTGCAAATTCTCCCTTCAACGAACATAAGCGGATGTCAAACCTGTTGTAGACCATACTAATGACCGACCGGGTGACGATGATATATCAAACGGCGGCGACCGGACAGTTGAGTGGGCAGACAAGGAACTACGACGGAAGGCCGAGCAAGCAGGCAGACGAGCACGCAGATAGACAAGGAAGCAAACCAACAGGGCGCCTGCACGCAAGCTGGCGCAGAGCACGCGTGTTCAACCAGTGCTGCCGTGGCCAGCAATTTTCCTCCCTTATTCTATGCTGATTGTCTCTGCTTATCTGTCGAAATACTGAGAGAGAGAGGGGAGAGTGGAACTCTCACGGAATGCGAAGAGAAATCGCCGCCACAGTCCTCGTGCAAGGCAGCGAGCCGCCGGGCAAGCTTGATCCGCAGGCAGTTCGCGGTGTCGATGTTCGGGTTGGCTTTCTCTCGACAACAGCTACCATTGAGATTCACGCCATCATTAGGTGTGAGCTTTCGGCAATCTCGGTTCCTTCCTCCGCTCGCACACTTCCGGACAAGACCTCACATCCCCTCTAGACTCGTGGGATCACACTCAGAAGTAGTGCTACGGAACTAATTACTACAAAAGCATCGGAGTCTGCCAGTATTAGCTAGCGCGAAGTTGTTGTTGGTATGGTCTCACGAGTTTTCAGGGGCAGCGGTGACGTTGGCGGAGTCGGGAGTGGCAGCGGCAGCATTGCCGGAGCAACGACTGAAAAACAAAAACGAGTTGTCGTTGACACACCGGCGGAGAGAACGATGACAGAATGATATCAACAACAAGACCTAGACTTGTCCCCGGTCGCGTGTTTGCTCCGCTTATCTCTTCGGAGAGAGGTGGGGCAGCCTGATGCTACTCGAATGGAGACGAACTGTCACAAGTCTGTCGTCTGTGTGCTGTACTTAATCAGCAACTGGGATTACAGCAGCGAGGTAGCCCATCATACGATCTAGCCTTTAAGAACAGTCATTAGTATGCAGTGCTTATCATCTTCGAATCGAGACCCTCGACTGGGGAGTAGGCTGCTGGTGTTCGATTGCTAGTATTTCAATCTCCTGTCCGCCACGCTGACTGGACTTCGCTTCCTGTCTGCCTGGCCTCTTTCAACGCTCGGCCAACAGCGATGAAGTAGTCGGTTCCTGGTCACAAACAGCAGGATAGTTGTTACTGCATGACTTCGACGAGCTCCTCGCTTTCGATCGCTCTGTCAACAGTTGTCAGACATGTCTCATCCGGAAGAACGCAAAATATCCACAAGTGAAGCTCCGAATACGTCGCCTTTCAATTCATCGATCTTTCAGCTTTGAGAGACAGGCCGGCTCTGATTCGGAAATATTGCCATCGCGGTTATCAGGTTGTTGAGACGAGTTGTTCAGTCCTCGAGAACACGAGGTCGAATACTCTGCTTGAAAACGACGCAGTTGTCCGAGCTGTGCTTCTGGAGCATCACCGGTATTAGCAAACATTTTTATCTTTCTGGCTTTCAAGATTGTGCAAGCACAAGCGAAATGGAAGCGAGCGTTGCGTTTTCAGAGCGAGTCAACGGAACGTCGCACACGAAGTCTGTTGTGTTTTCCGGCAAACTCTGATTGAGCTCATTCCTCGTGAATCGTGAAGTACGAAGAGAGGATGACGTGAATGAAGTTCGGAAGATCTCCCTCACTTTCTGCAATCCGTCGCAGAAGCGAGCCGACTGATTGTGTCGAATTCAGAAATCGTTGATTCTCGATTCGACTTGAGGACTCCATGTTTGAACTTGCCGTCCTCGATCCAAAGCTTCTTTGCCAACAGCTCTCTGGGATCACAAAAACTTTTGATATCTCGGGCTCCGAGAACTCGAAACATCCGAAGAGTGAGTGTTCAAGCATATTGACAGGGAAAAAGAGACGATCGAACAGCTCTCGAATTCCGAAGTGACGGAGTCGTGATAAATCGTCGGGTCTGCCAATTCAAGGCAGTGCTGGAATCCAGAAAGGACTGAGGAACGTCTCGATTAGTTCTCGGAATCAAACCTACTACAGGTGATCAGCAACATCGAGAAATCGTCCCGATTGGATATAAGCATCTACCTGTGGTCTCTTTTCACATTCATGAGAACAGAGGCGGGAAATCCATCGGTTGTGTGAAATTACAATTCAAGCAACGCGATGGCAAAAGAAATAAAGTTTCCAATTTCATCGGATATCGTCGGAAATCGCGGTGGAGAGGCTGAATATGGTAGATGCGAGTCGAAGAATCAATGGAAAAGAAATAATCATCCTTGGACCAGACTGCAAATGCGTGAGAAGGCAGCCTGAGTGCTCTCTCCGATATTGGGAGAGAAGCCCCTGTGAACACTTGGGAGAAATTACGATTTTGGAAACTGATCGAAGCCCAACTGGACGCATTGAGAAAGGTGCCTCCGAAAATTTGTAACGATCATGCGGAAATCATGCGGGCTATCATTGACTAGAAATCAGATGATGTACTTCCACTAACCTGCAAAGGGTTTCCTCTACGAGCTACCATCCAATGCAGGATTCGTATTCACAGACGGAACCTGGTGATTCTAGTCGTGGTTCAACAGAGTACAAATGAGAGCTCGTGGCGTCGGTAAATCTTCGCGACATCTCAGGGTTGCGGACAATGTGACGATCCAACCTTTGGCAAATGCTCCAGTTTCAACTTAACTTCGAATGGACCCCTATTGAGCTCGGTTGATGGCCAGCGGACCCCTATCCTGGCCACCCAGAGAGCCACCACTCCAACAGGAATTCGCATCGCAAGAAACAGGTCTACCGGCCAGCCCGACTAGACATCCTCCGACGAACGTGGCGATGGACGCGTGAGAAAAGTGGAGTATAATACCATGAGTGTCCGAGCCGGTACTGCATGTATGAGTCGCTCTAGAACGACTTGAGTCCCCTGCAAATATCTCTCGAGTGTGCTTTCATGATTTTTTGAGTGGTACAGAGTTGAGTGCTGTCAGAAATACAGAAGACCCGCGATTCTAACGGAAGACAATGGTCCAATATTCATCCGTCCTACGTTCCGTTTCGATATAGACCTGATTAAGCGAGAGTAATGCTTGAAGTCGCACTTGAGCTCGAACCTCAGCATTCACTGTCACGAAGGATTTCGATCGCCTCTCATGAAAATAAAACTGAATTAGTTCAGATGATAGATTCGATCTGATGCGATGTCGGCCGGCTGTTCTTGAAACAAGAAAAACGATCACATTATTATATCAAACAAAGATTGTCGGTCTGCCGTATTCTCTTTGACAGAAGTGCCCTTTAGACCTCTATTTGAACGATCTCTAAAATCTGTTGATTTTGCGCTGGGGAGCTCATTTTTATGTCATTTTATGGCCCTTTCTTCTGCTACACAACGACACCAGAATGGGCTCACTGTTACAAGACCTCGGTATTTCGGGGATCATTGAAGCGGGGTTTTGAGGGACCCTTCTATTGAACAGACTACAGTGATCGAATCACGACTCAACGAATCCAGGCATCATCTCAAGAAAGATGTTTTATTTGACGATTTCAATCGACTCAAGGCAAATGAAACGAAACATGTGATGAGCGAAATTCACTGATTATCCGGCGGAAATGATCTCCTTAATCGAATGAGGATAGGACATTCATCCATATGATGAAGGCAACTCCTGTGTGCATCATCAGGGTCTGAAATGAGGAGCTAGCAGGTGACACAGATCGATAGACGACCACGCGCTCGTGCTACAGGGGTTCATGGCCTCCCTTCACTCAAGGCACGATGGTTGATCGCTACGTAAATCGTTTAGCACCGCCGCGATGCAGCGCGCTGGTGTGATTTGATTATCTGATCCACACTATTTCTCCATGCTATCGAACAAGGAGTTACTTGATGACTTGCGAAAAACGGAGTGCGTCACCCATGCTTCATTTTGAGAGGGAGTTGGGAGGAGGGTGATGGGAGTTCTGACAAAACTCGAAAACAGGCATCTAACATTGTATCTCCTGTGGAGCAAGGGACGAAACCAGAGATGACGAAAGGACGACGGGAAAACTCCACCGAAATCACTCAATCGTAGTAGCCTGCACAAACCTCACCACGCTCGTCACAGGATGATCCGCATCATTCCAAATCAACGTCCGGGAGGGAAAATCAGCTTCACGGAAAATCGAATTCTCCAGCTCCGGAGCTCACGATAGCACATGACGGCGTCTGTTAGATTGTTCCTCGGAGGAACATGATCGAATATAATTATGTAACGATGGCGATCTTTTACCTTGAAACAACAAAGCACTGTAATGGCATCTCCTCCGAACAGTCAAGCCGGCAGACGTTCAGTAAGATTTCCGCAAGTATTTCCAGGTGTCACTGTTGATCAAGGAGTTCGAGATTTACTCCAGCAACACACCGATACTGCGCCTCGACGTGAACGAGAACACGATCACCTCACAGAGACAACGTTTCGTAGAGCTGCCACCTGCTGTGGTAAGAGAGTTCTTGAAACACCGCGTAAGACACCGTAAATGACACCGGGTACAGCGAACACATTTCTTCAGATTGTCAAAGAGTTCGTCAAGGATTTCGATGCTGCTTGGGCGACATAAACGGTCCGGACGATTCCTGCGTGGGAGCCATAACCACGTCTTCAAACGTATCTGCAGGCGAACCAGGGGACTCTCTTGGCCTCTCGAGTAGTGCTAAATACCAACGGCAAATCGAAGACGACGACTCCCTTCCCGGCGATTTCGGCAGACACCATTTTTTGGACGACGTTTCTCGTCAGCAATGGAATCTCCAGGTTGGGATCAGGGTTTATCGGTTTGCTTCAGACGCTTTGATAAGATCGCTCAGCGTATGAACCATGAACATATCTACAGCACGGAGTCAGCGGACCGGTTCGGTATTGTTGGTTCGAAGGGGCCGAGAATCCATCGGTCGGACCAGTGAGCACATCCAGTTCCGATTTGGCTGCGTACTTGACCACAGTCGATCGCCTGCACGACGATTACATTCGTTCATTCCGGAGAGAAAGCTGTGCGATCGATAAGAGTGTGTCTCCACAGGAGAAAGAGCACACTAAAAGACTCCGGGACGCATATAACTGGTACCGAAGGTTTCCGCGACGAGGAATTGACATGAAAGGTAAATAGATTGACATTCAGGAAAAGCGGACGTCGAGTTCAAGAAATGCAACTTTCGTTCAGGTTCGTGTCCCGATCTTGTCCCCGAGAGAAACAAAAGTTCGACGATAAACATGATGACACTATACCGGACTCCGGGAAATCGAGCGACAAAGACGAGAGATCGAGGTAATTTTGCACTTTGCCGGAACTTCGCGCTCAGGCTTCCATCGCAGTGATCGCAGCAATTAATGACGCTTTCATTTTTTCAAGTAGTACGCTCCATGGCAGCCGGAATAACAGCACTGAAGAGCAGCCCTAGTTGTTGCGGATATGACTCATGGTGGTAGTTGGGAAGGGGGGAAAAAGAGGCTTCACATGACTTACTGACAAGGAAAGAAACTTAGTACTTAATAAATGAAAGAACGAGTATGATAATTATATAACAAAGCAATGTATTTTTTTCTCCGTTTTGACTTCGCTTCAATGGAGATATAGTGGGGAGCAGCAACAGGGAACGAAAGAGTAATCATTGTTTAATCTTTCATGTTTCCTGTATACCAAGAAGAAGGTCTTCGGGTCTCATGTGGCTTCTAGGTGACATCTTTGCCATTCGTTATGTTTACTATTCTTAGTTAGCATCGACGTATCAGCCCCTTGTCTGTTGTTTATCAATACGCAACACAGAAGCGCAATCTATCACACCTGGAAGCGGCATCAAACATCCATTCTGACCACTAAAGAGCTTAGATGTCCTTCGCTAACGAGTGTTTTTCCGAAGCGCGGGGCGGGGGAATGTCGGGGGATGGAAAGCATTGTCCACAGAACTTAGAACGACAGCAGGAGAGAGAGGGGGAATTGAAGTGCATTTGGTTGTCTATGATTGAATTTAATGCTTTTGTCGCGGATCTCAACATTCACAACCTGAAGGTCAAGCTTTAGAAATCATCTCGATCGCTTATCGATTCCTAGAGAGTCGTCCCCCGCGGCCGGACGAATAAGACTGATGGTGAGTCGCGCTAGCTTTTAATCTGAGTGAGTTCATTTTCCACGCGTAGATTGGATGCCGTCTCCAGCGTTTTCTCGCTCAGTGGTCCACAATGTATCTATTGCGAAGAATCCGGCGTTTCTTGATGGATTCAATTCGGCCATTAGAGTTTTTTTCCGGATTTTCGCGAACTTATATGGTTTGCACTTCGGAAAATCCGGAGGAAATCCCGGACCCTCCTCGCGATTCTGTCAGGTGTTGTGGACAGTCGCCTTCGTCACTTTCCAGTACAGTCGAGCAAATCAATATTTTCTTGTGTTATCAGAGAGCAAGAAGGCCCTCAGCTGTATGGATCTCGCGAACGTCCTGAATATGCTAATAGACAGCATTTATCTCCTCCGGATCATGCAGCTGTTCGTCGTGAAACAGAGACTTCTCGCTGAACTCTTCATTGCAGACTGTTTACGGTCAGCAGATGTCCTTGCCTTACTGTTTCTCGGATTGCCATTTTGCCTTGGGAATATCCACCAAAGCTACACCGACAACACCAAAACATTCTTCGCTCTACTGCATGCTGCTACTTGTGGATACGTTGTGCAAACACAGACTGTGTTTTTCATCATATATAGTGGAGTGATATCAGAACATATTTCCAAGACACAGCGACTAGCCTTCCAACTCTCGAAGCAATGGACTCGAACTGATTACCTCATCGAAGTGAAATGCAAGCTTCGCGCCGAAATGAGTTTGATCAACGCGTTGTTTGCGTCCACATTCGCCTTGTTCTATCTGAAGATCCTCTCGAACAGTATCTACACGATCGGTGCCTCAATCATATCTCAGACCGAAATTCCGAATCAGTGTCTCTTGATCCTGGGTCATGTTGGATGCATACTGCAGCTGGTATTCTTCGCGAATCGAGGCTCAAGAGTGAGGGACATTCAAATGAAATCTGAACTATGTCTCCGTGAAATAATTTGGTCGCATCTGCCAGTATCTCGGGACCTCATGGACGCATTCAAGTTCCGCCCCAAATGGGACGAGCTCAAGGTGGGAGGCGGCTTCACTCTGGATTTTCCCTCTTTTGTCCAATATTTTGGAACCTGTGTGACTCTCGTCTCGGTGACTCTACAGTTTGATTATCAGGTTATAAGGCTCCTCAACCACCTTGCCTTGAAAACTTGAAACATTTCGAGCAAAATTATTGGATCATGTTTCGGACTCATGTATTCGTCGGCATCTCGAGCGGACTGCTGGGCCGAGCACGTCGAAAGCTCTCGTCAGGATCCCTAGATGGGTCTCGATTGCTCCGAAACACCGATGTTGTTGCGACTCTATCCTCAATAAAATATCGAGACAGATCCTAGAGACAGCGTCAAGTCGGCGAGGCCAAGCTGTGGGATGTTGTGGTTCGCGTCGACTCCATCGTTTCGGCCTTCTGTCGAGTCAAGCGAGAACTCTAGAATTTCCAGCCATCTCGGCTTGTAGTTAACATCTAGAGACCGAGCGATCGAGATTAAGGACCACCGAGATCGAGCATTTGTTCCAGCGGCAACATGTAATTGGTCGCAAGAACGAAATCGGTGCGAGGGAAGTCAGACAATGAAGTTTATTTCTTTATCATCAACTTCAGATATTTCAATCAAAATAAATAAATCTTCTTGAGAGATGCAAGATATGAACATGTACATTGTGCATGCCTACACGCAAGCGAAGAGTGAAAAGCTACGGAAATCAGACAGAAACCTCTGTACACGCTATCAAACTTATGATGGATGACCGCGTATTACAACTCGTTCAATCCAAACTTAATTTTTTCATCGATGCATCTGCGTAGAGATTCATCAGTCCAAAGTCAGAAGTCGCGACGCCACATCGTCAAGCATCCAATCGATGGCGTTGAGTATGGAATCATCCGACGTGAAAGCAGAGCAGGGAAATACCCGCCAATGTTGCGTGGTGATCCTCTTGAGTCGCAATTGATCTCGGATTTCGTCTGGGCTGAGCGCACCTTCGAGATCCTGTGAAATAATCCCATTTAGGTTACGTGGATTTTTTTTGTTTTTTTTCTGTTTTTTTTTTCTTTTTTTTATTTTTTTTTTTTCTTTTATTATTTTTTTTTTTTTTTTTTTTAATTAAAAGCGTATACACAGATTATCATTGAATTAGTACCTGTTTGTTGCAAAGCACCAGTAGAGTGGCCCCAAGAAGTCGCTCGTCTTGAAGCAAGTTATGAAGTTCGAGAGAGCAATCATCGAGCCTCCTTCGATCTGCTGAATCGACCACCCATATGATGGCGTCTGTAGATTCGAAGTAATTTCTCCAGTATGATCTGAGGGATGTTTGTCCACCGACGTCCCACAGATTGATCTGGAATTTCAAGAATTTCGAGCTAAAATCAGAATGTCTCATTTCGTGTCTTTCCGAGGACACTATGTTTTGAAGATGTTCCAATGAGTTCAATCTGGCAGCCAAGTCAGCGGAGTGATTTCGTGAGCACACAGGATACGTTCCACCCACCTTGAAATCTCTATATTCCAACGTCGTTATGTTGAATCCAAGAGTGGCTGCGATCTCATCCAGAGGCTCCCCAAGTAAACGTTTCGAAAGCGTTGTTTTGCCTAAAAAGTTCATCGAATGTTCGACGTATTTTTTTTGACTGCTTTCATTTCAGACAGAATATGTAGTCTCTCGATTCGATGTAATCTACTGACCAGCATTGTCGAGTCCAAGAACGAGAACACGGAGTTCGTGTTCTTCTCGACGAAGTTTCCGCAGGATGTGTAGAAGAACCATGTCTATTCCTGGGAGTATCGGATCACTCAGGTATTAAACGACACGAGCTGTGGTTGGCCCGCTTTACACTTTGATTCGATATCACTTCGACATGAATAGACGAAACGAAATCGCAACCGTTCTCCTGCTTCCGTGAATGGTTATTTGATAGATGGAACAGCAGTTTCTGAGGCCTCGGCGGCACCAAGACCTGAGCTTCCGACGCTTAGCCTAAAGCACGGAACTCTATCGTCGGTGTGTCACGGAACAACCGGGCAGTTTGGTATACTTGTTAACGCCCGCCAACTTCCCGAGACTCTCCAACAAGCTCCGCGACGGCTATTTGCCGCTCGTTGACGGGGAAAGAACACACGAGTGGTTCAGTTACAAAGAAGGGGCCAGCGAGCAAGCTGGGTAATCGCTCGACTTTCACTCTGTTTAAGATGCAACATGATGAAGAACCGGATAAAACACCAAAAGCGATAAACTAATATTTTGTTCCGATGCTCATCAAGAAAGATCACCGAATCGAACGCAAATCATGTGTCTGTTCCCTGCGATCAGAGTGGACGGCCCTTACGTCCGCAAACGACAAGGCATCTCATCTCGCTCGAAACTTTGCCTCCGTGTGGAACAGTCTTTCCCGACCGAAGGGGGGGAGGGGGTTGAAGTGATGATGATGACCAAGAGAGTGTATTCCTGCGAATAGAGCTTCATTCCAGATCTGTGTTAACTCATGGGAAAGGCATAGGAGGGAACAAGCACAAAATTCAATATTTTATTTTAAAACAAGATGTGCTTCGAAGCTTCATACCAGCACCATCGACCAGGAATTTTGGAAGGGGGGCATGGCCCCTTTGCCCCCTCCCCCCCTCTGGCTATGCTACTGTTGGGAACCATTGGTGTAGAGTACTCTCACGGCTCTCAAACCCGATTCACATCTCGCTCCAGCATCAAAATTGCTCAACCCGATTGCATGATTCCTTTTGGCAGAACTGATCTGCCGGAACTCCTGCTAGGCCTCAAATCATTCCTCTTTCCAAGAAATCTGATACTCGAAGCCCTTCTCAGAAGGAGGGGTTTAGAGAGAGCCCCATCCACAGATATAACGGAACCCTATCTTTGGATGTTATATCTGAGTACGGGCGCTGACTGGCCGGAATAAACTCATTGTCAGAGAAACTCGCTTGCGGCTCATTCTATGAACGCGAATACTTGACCGTTCGGAAAAGACTGGAAACGAGTTATGGTCGTAATGAAAGTTTCGGTAGCCCTCGGTTTCCTCGATGATACTGAGTTTCGTTTCAATATCAAGGGGAAGACGCTTTGCTTTCGCGGACATTTTCCGCAAGCACCGGAACTTTTTGACTGCACTTGACTTCCTCGAATCCAGTCCATAAACCATTCCAGATCGAACCAACGACATAAACTTGGTGTATATACAAGGCGAATATCTGGTACCAGAGGTAGAAGTCCTGATACCTGACCTCCAGGCCTTCTCGTACCAACCAGAGGCCATCTACAACAGTAATAGGGAGGCCCCGGTACGAAACCTCTGCAACACAAGCCCTGAGCGCCTCTTCTGAAGGCGGAAGGAAGAAAATCGGCAGTGAGCTTTATGTAGAGTCACGATGAAAATCAAGAATCTGAGGAAAATTTTCTGCCGATTTTCTCTTGAGAAAAAGAATCCGAGTCTCGATCGAAGGCAATGGGAAAGAACGGCTCCGAGAGGTGGGTTGATTTTCGGAGCCCGGAGAATGTCCGATCTTTCCACAATCAACCTCGGATTCCCGATTCTTCATTCTACGACAATGTTGACACCTACAGATGTATTTTCGTCGATGGATTCCGAAGCCGCCTCGTCCGTCCTCAACTGGATAATTGAACGTTGAGCTTTTTCATCGCTGGTAGGAGATATTTCATCAAAATACGTGATTCGTGAATATTTGACTGGAATGGACCGTTCAATCCAGCAGAACACCCACTTCTCTGAAAATGAATTGATGCCCTCGTCAACGAAACCAGTTCGTCATATACAACCCCAAACTTGAGTACGACACGGGACCGTTTCTGATGAACCAATTCATGACGTCCGACTCTTGGAGCGGCAACGACAGCTCATGATGCGCTCACGTTTGGTCACATACATCGAAACATCACTATGGGAAATCCAACACGACCTTACAGCTCGCTGTTACGTCTGAGTGGAGCCAGCTCTGTCAGATTCAAAGCTATGACAACCCATGCCACGAAATGATTTTCTCATCGTTCACTCCCGAAGCGTTCGATCTCTTGATTTTCTACGTTCTGCTGATTCCCAAGTGTGTGGAAGCGCTACCGGACTCGGATAATTTGCTCGGTGTAAGCGGTAGGAATCATAAACATAGAATGTGAGACAAGTTGAACTAAACCTGTGGAAGATTGGAAGATATGTCAACAGCGCTGTGTCACGTAGGATGCGGTTTTCCTCAAATCACCGGCCGCATCCGAGATGGTGTCGAAGCTCAGATTCACCAGTTCCCGTGGGTGGTCTCCGTTCAGAGGAAAGGACGTCACGACTGTACAGGAACCCTAATCACTTCGCGTCACGTGCTCACGGCTGCCCACTGCCTTGACGAGTATAAGAGTTTGCATTTTTTTCATAAGACTCCCGAAATTTTTTCCTTGATCATGTCCTCGAGAGTTAAGATACTTGTTTTCCCAGCTTGAGGGCCATGACTGTTTCCTTTGGGAGCAATGATGTAAGGCGTGGAGGAATCGTAAAAATCAACAAAGCGTTCCTGTAAGTCTTCTTCCTGAGTTTAATGTTCTAAGTTTTAGCAAGAATTTTCAAGCAACCTCTCCGCGTGCCTTTTTCCCATTCGTAAACGTAACTGCGCAGCTCTCCGAAGCGTATCCCGGCTGAAGTGAGTCCCAACGGACTTCCTTACATGGACGTGATGGTGCTTCTTCTCCAAGATCCATTACCCATCGGGTCGCTGGTTCGGCCAATCTGTATTTCGCGGTCAGCAGTTGTCAAGCCTCACACCAGGGTAGTTATCGCAGGATATGGATTTACGGGTGAGGATGCCATCCGTAATTCTGATCCGATTTCACCTTAGGCAATAGTGTCCCTGATCTTATTTTTCCTCCTAACTTCCTTCTCAGATGATGGACCCGTTCTCTCCAATAATTTGCACTTCGCGCTCACCACAGTCCTCTCACCGGATGATCACAAATGCAAAATGGCTAGTTACTGGGGCCCAGACACTGAAATCTGCGTATATTACGGACAAACCAGCATCTGCGCGGTGAGTGAGGAATGGATCGCAGAGTGAATTTCCCAATCTTCCACTCATCGCATCTAGGCTATTCGACACTCATTCAGTTTCTCCTCTCTTTGCAGGGAGATTCGGGCGGACCTCTGATGGCCGTAAACAGGGGCGTATACTATTTGGTAAGTACAGTATTCAAGGTCCGCTTTACGAATTCGCTGACACTTATTCGGGAGGCGCCATGACGCCGCCTCATCTGTTGCTCGAAAGAATTTATATACCTAGTTCCAATACCGAAGAGGGTGCGATTGAAGCTATTGTTTCCAGGTCGGTGTTGCTGCCTACGCTACGCCAAAGCGGATAGGTTATGGATTCGTTTGCGCAGATCGTAATGAATCCCAGATCTTCACGCGGGTTTCAGTTTTCAAAGACTTCATTTTGATGGCGGTCAGCCGGTCGATGTCCTGAAAACCGGAACTCGACTGCTTGGAGGAACTAAGACGACTTTCCCACGGAATCGGAGGGAAAGAGACAAATAAAAATGAGGAAACTGAGATCGCTGGTAAGAGAATCGATCACTCGGCGAGATATCCAACCAACTTTTGAGCAGCCATCAAAGGAACATGAAGCAGGCAACCATGGACGCTTTAGAACTGCCGCTTTATGTGACATCAATTGACATCTTCTCACGGTTAATTTGCTCTCGAGCTCACATGACACTTTAATACAGTACATTCCTAAAAACAAAATGACAAGTTCAACTGAAAATCGGAAATCACAGGGTCGTGGATCCCAAAATCATTTTTTCAAGATCTGTATCAGCGGCATCGGCTTCGACGTCAACACCAGCTTCGTGAAGATCTTTTCGACGTAGAACAGATGTTTCATGGAAGACCACGCTAATCCTTCGCTTACTTTCGAAAAGTCTCTCGACTTCGTTTGGTTCGACGTGTGACACATCGTGCCCATTTAGCTGCATGAGAACATCTCCGAAAAAAATCATTGTGTTACCATCGAATAGTGACACGTTGGGATGAACAAAATTCACGACATGGAAGCCCTCAAAGTCTTTTTCTTCCGGATTCCAAAGCTTCAGAAGCTGAGTTTTGAAATATTTGCATTTCGGTGACGCCAATATCACGTCGGCTAGAGAACTCTGTCTCACGTATCTGTGTACTTCAGGTCGCTCCGCATACACCGAGCGGAAAATATTGTTCTTCAGAACTTGGCATCTCACTTTGCCCTCGTGTTTTTTCATGCTCTGCTTTAGAATCGCCGATACTTTTTCCGTGCTGATGCCGACCACGCGAGACTTGTCAATTGTCACAAGGATATCCCCTGTGGAATACTCCATCATTGAGCTCGGCGCGAGGGGGCCCGTAAATCATTCGAAGATCTTTAGAGCGGGAATCTACTCACCATAATTGGCCTCATCGATGTTCTGCTCAGTGCCTGCGTCGGTCTTGGCGTAAACTACAGGGTACGACAAGTTACCCTCGCCTTGCACGAGGCGCAGCTTTATGTTCGGCATCTTTATACAACAAAAAATTGTTTTGTACTTGAAACTTGCGTTAACGAGCTGAATCTGAGCTTCCCTCTGTGCCGCGGTTTCTTGCATGGTAAATCCGATCAGGGTTTCAGCGTCATATCGTTGCTAGAGGGAATCAACGTTTGGAATCCGATTGCCAGAGAAAGAAAATCTCGAGCCAGGTCTCCATGGTAAATGCTGTAAGCTGCATTCTTACCAAATAGTCGAGTTCTTTTTCTGGCGGCGGTGTTATGGGTATCAAGAATTTATCGCTCTGAGGGAGATTTCCAGTCAGACGATCCATGAAGCGACGATATTTCGGATGGGAGAAACTCATCAGAGGAACATGATCTTCTTCTCTATCTTTAAGATCTGAGAGACTGTACATTCCTTTGGTGGGTCGCTCTGCGACTAACTCAGCGACTGGACCCTTCAAATCTCTCGTGATGTTCCGATCAATCTCACTGAAGGCAATGACGCAGAGCTGAAAGAGACCCAGAAATTGGAAACTATTCTTTCAGGAATAGACGGATTGACTTAACAGTAAGGATCATAGCATCCACACCTTCCCTCGGAGAGTCAATTTGGTGCCTTTAATGGTCTGTACCCTTCTCAGAAGACCTCTTGCAGCAACCATTGCGGTCGGCTCATGGAGATCGCTGTAGATTTTACTGCCTAGCCTTCCTCTCGGATTCTTCTTCAAAAGATCATACACAAATTCTTTGACTTCTGGCGTCGCAGAATGTGGTGATTCCTCTGCCTTCGGCCATTTCAGGTCTTCCTTACAAACGCTTTCAATCACGGCTGCTGGACTAGCTCCTCTAAAAGGTAACCGCCCCGTCGTGAGTTTGTAGATCGAAACTCCTAATGACCACCAATCTGATGCTCTGCCCCATCCCTTCCTCTGCAGAACTTCGGGAGCTGTGTAAGCGACGGCGCCTACTATCTCTTTGTCCTTGAATTCTTGCGCAGTACGTTTGAATTAGTCGGTTAGAACGTTGTCGGAACCGAAATGACCCCGGCAAACCTTTGCGTTGTCGAAGTCGACTAGCCTGAATTTGCCGAATCCGTCAACGACGAAGTTGGACGGTTTAATGTCTCGATGTATGAAGCCTTTCAAATGAACATGTTCGATCGCGAGAACAGCCTGGAGAGCGACTAGAAGAGCGTCCGCTGTGCTCAGGTATCCCACGTGTTCGATCAGACTCAAGAGGTCAACTTCCTGATCTCCGACTTCCATCAACGTGACGTCCATATCGGGCTCGGCTTGGAATGTACAGAATATGCGACATACAAGGTGATCATGTGTGAGAGCTCCGAACATCCTGTCCACAAACCTCAGATTCTGAGACATTTCAGACCTGAATGTTGTCACCCGAGTTCCGTCGGTGTCAGAGCTTGGTTCAACACTCGTCGTCACCTCCGGTTGACCGAATTTGGACCTTGGGGATATTTTCATGGCGAAATGATGTCCACTGCATTTTTGGACAACGAGATAGACCTCGCTGAAATTCCCTGCGCCTATTCGACCCAACTGCTGGAAGTCTGTCAGTTTCGGAATGTAGGCCGAGAACGATGTTGTGCCTTTAGAATCTGCGTCTTTAGCTTGCTTCACGAAGTTTCTTCCGACGAGTGGCCAGTTCACGTATTTCCCTTGGCATTTTTTCTCCAATAGATTACAAACCTCGCAAACGGCCATGCATAATTGCAGCAGCGAATTTGCGAATTTTACGCAAATGTAACTTCGATCGACCAAGAAGAGCGTGAAGAGCTGACACAAATTTTCGCAGTTTTCGCGTATTTCTATGTGTGAAATGTTCTGAAAAGAAATGTTTAGTGAGTGAGATGAAAGTTATCGTCATTTTTCCTTCGAAAATCTTTGTCCTCTTGATACCTGTCTGTCAAATTTGCTGATTATTTCCACGGTTGAGAGATGGATCTGAAAGTAGGCGAACTGAAGAGCCGGGTCGTTTTGCAGTGATGGCGTGCCTGTCCGCTTACTTATGATCTCGAGGAGATTTCGGCAAGCGTCGACTTTTTCTGGATATTCTGAATGAACACATAATTTGGGATAGTTTTGGTTCCGGAAGAAATCAGAACTTCACTGGATAGGAGAGAACTTCGGAACTTTGGACTCACCGCCGACGATTATGGCGAAAGCGGTCTTCTTTGCAACTCTCTCTTCCCTACCCATCCCGATCGTGAGGGGATTTCCACACTAGGGAAACCTTCATGCACTGAATAAATGATTCGAATCTCAGAATACTTTTTATGAGCAAAAGCTTCCAGAACGATGAAAGAATGTCGACGCTCGCAGTGGATTTCAACTGCTTCCCTTATAGATTCGAAAAAACTTGCCTGTGAAATGTAGAAACGATTTCTCTCGCCAGAGAAGGAACGAGTCCGTCAGATAACGAAATGCCATCGCGAATAAACTTGAGTGGCAAAAAGCATCGCAACGGGAAGGCGACGGCGGTTGTGGAATATTTATAACTTCTTCGCATGAGTGAACAACAAATAGAGAGATCTCAATTTCCAGACCGCAAAATTCGGTTCCTGAAATTCGCAGAATTCATATTCATGCAGAGAGTAGATTTGTTTATTTATATCAGAATCTAGTATTAGAATCTATTCATGCAGAGATATTTGCCTGAATATTCTCCTGTCGAGCATGTCCTTCTATTTGACACTCATCTCTAATTTATTTATGGTGAGGGGATGGAACTAATAAGAGGCACAGTTCAAAAGGCGAAGCGATTTCTTGGGTTGCGTCAAAAAGATCCAGACGGGACATTGATATGAAACAATCATGGCACACAGCGCAGCTCGTCAAAGCGAAATCTCGTTCAAGGCACAAATCTGACTGAGAGTTGTAGAGAATTCAAACACTGCTAGGGACAGGATTCCATGCTTGATCTGGAAAGTCCCGGGCTCATACTCAGAACGCAAAAATCCCGCAAAGCCAACACTCGATGGCGTTCAGGCTCGGAATGGGGATCGGCGGTCGAGTTCTTCGAAGATGGAATTTGGATGGCGTGGAGAATGAACTGAGATCAACCTGTGACTTCCGTCGAGAGGATAGGTTCAAAGTTATCAGGGACACAGTCACCATCACACTTTTGAGGGAGCCCTTCGACCCTCTCAGAGGGATGCATGAGGAGATTATTCTCCTCCCATCTCTCAATCGTCCATACATTCGAGTCGAGATCTTTGAAACCCTGTTTAGCGTCGTTCAGAACCAATGAATCAAAATAGCGTCACGATTCCCGAATTGAGCCGTCTGTTAAAATTAGTTTTTATCCAATCATTTCCTTTTTTCTTCAAGCGAATCATCTCAAGTTCGTCGAGAATTTATCAACGGTTCCAACAAGAATGGCAGTGCTCCCTCGTGTGTACTTGATCATACCCATAATCCTGTCAAGTTTGAACGGAAGTTTACAATCTAAGAGACAGCCTGGAAAAATGTTAAATGTCGATGGTAGCTATCCGAAGTCCAGGAAAATGAAGACCATACTTACTGTCATTATGACCCATGATGAGGGGGAAAACATTGTTTCAGGCTGTGGAGTCACACCTTTGAGCGGTCGGGTGCGCGGTGGTGAAAACGCTGGTAGCACTCAGTTCCCGTGGGTGGTCGCCATCCTGTACCGTGGTGATGTGTTTTGCACAGGAACTCTCATTACGTCACGTCATGTTCTTACCGCCGGTCACTGCAAGAAGCCGTGAGTAATAGGTGGCATTCGAATCCATAGTTTGACAGCGAGAAGTTAATAATCGATCGCGTGTAGGAATCTTCGAGTAGTCATTCGACACTCGATAGAATCGTCGCCAACTTTCCAGAATACGCAAGATCTCCGTCCGGTACGGAAACATCGGGGCCGATGGCAGGGGTGACATAGTGAGAGTCAAAAAAGGTCATCGGTAAGTGAATCTATGTCCGAAGCTTTCATTGCACGTCGTGGAGATTGAGCCGAGAGAGTGTCGATAGATATGAGCTATCGTTTCTCAGCCATCCTCTATATGATGACGGGGAACAAAATTATGGAAGAACGACTAGAGACGCCTGGATACTGACTCTGGTCAAAGAACTTGTAACAGGCCCGAAGGTTCGACCAATTTGCCTATCGGAGGATGTGGAAGCTACGGCCGGGATGCCCGTCATCATAGCTGGTTTTGGAGCTATAGGTGAGTGGGTTCTCTCTCGTCCAACGGGAGAATTTGAGCAAGATCCCATTCAGGATAGATTCTCCAGCGCACGGTCAGCAGTTTTGGGTATCGCATGATTTCGGAGCGTGATCGGATGCTGAGGATCACGTCTTCCCCGCAGACAATCCATCCGTCGAAAGCCCTCGATTGAAATACACTCTGAGCAAAATCCTCTCACCTTTGGATAAAGACTGCCGGGATTTTATGGGAAACGCCGCGGATTCTGACCTTTGCATAGCCAAGGGCGTCAGCAGTGTTTGCAAGGTAAGTTTCGTCACCAGCTGATTGTATTGAAACTGACAACAAATATTTTTAATACGACATTGGGTCAATTAAAGAAGTGTTGTCACTTTATCCATAGGGTGACTCCGGGGGGCCGGCGATGCGAGTCATCAATGGGATCTTCTATCAGGTTTGCGGCTACCATTTGTATTCAGTGGTTATATTGTCATCAGTCGATGGTAGTCCTGACTGTATTCAGTAGAGCTTTCGGCCTACACGAATCAATATGCGCGCCTATAGCTTATCATTTCGACTTTTTTTCATTCGTTCTCAAGGTTGGTATCACTTCTTACGGCGAGACGAGTTCCACCTGTCCGGACTGTGCCTGCCCGGAGCCATACACACCTCAAGTGTTCGCGCGGGTCTCGCTGCTGGAAAACTTCATAAAATCCGTTTGTATTTGATATACCATCATAAAAGGATTTCTGGACTCGAATTTCGTAGAATTTCATCAACAGCTTCGTTGGGGAGGCGAGGACGGAGCAACATGAAAGCAAGAGTAGTCGCTGCCAGTCTTCGGAGAGTTCTCAAGACATCTCGACGACTCATGTCATGACTCTCGATAACTTATCTTCCGCTTGGGTCTAATATCGCTGGTTCGCGATACGGTCTCAAATCGAGGCTTCTCTAGGCAAAGGTTCGCCCGATAAAATCCGGATCGGGGCTGCCCCGAGATCGCCGTTCGGGGCAGAGCCAGTTACGCCAATGGTCATTTTTCAGAGACTTCTGCGATTTTCTAGTTCAGCGGCGTCACAAGGAAGGAGTTACAGCTTGCGCCATGGATTTCCAGTATACTTTCTGGAGGTGTTGGAAAACTGTCGAAAATCTTATCCTACAAAACAATAGCTTACGCCAAGCTTTCCCCCATCAAGGCGTCGATATACAGTGAAATCACATTACAGCGAATACCGCTACAAGGAATTTTCGATGGAAGGAACTGAAAATAAATTTTAGTCTGGCCAACCTTTCATAGGGTAGTACCTATATTACAATCCATATATACTATATTACTCTCGTTAAAACGAAATTCCGTTACAGCGAACACAATTTCCGATGCCCAATGTGTTCGTTGTAACGAGATTTTACTGTGGTATTTGTCATCACGAGTACACATCAAAAGCGAGCAATCCCTCAACGGCCAGACTTCTGAGGAGTTTCGAGTCAAATTGTTGTTTAAGAATGGAAGAAACTCGACTCTAAATATGTAACTAGATCTGAGTATTCGAAAGGTTCCACTTCTCTAAATTTCCCAAAGGAAGACGATCTATTCACGACACAAAACTTAGTTTTATTGATGAAAAAACCATGTGAGGATTTCCATTCATTCTCTTGAAGTTTGGCATGTTCATGAAAAATGACAGCGAATTATTCACGTGGACAGTTATGTTACCATCCGCCCGCTTGAACTATCGACATTATTTTGAGACCAAAACAATAGGCGTTTGCCAAATTCACCGAACAGTGGTATTTAAATTGTATTCAGAATATTATTTACATCACAAGCTATCGCTTGAACTTGAACTCAATAGCTCAGTCACTGAAGCGTTTTTGTCGTGTTCACTGTAGTCAAGCGGGCCAGCCTGTCGCTGGCCGACCGCTTGGCCTGTCGATCTTCGCTGGTTCGCATCATGATTCATCCCTTGATTTTCTTGCTCTTCTTCGCTTTTTTGTGCTTGTTCTTCTTGTGTTTCCGATGTTTCTTCCGCTTACTGCGATCTTCACCCTCGGAATCGTCATCTGATGAAGACGAGCTCGAGTCCGAGCTGTCATCTCGATCATTCTTCTTCGATGCCACGACCTCCGGTTTTTCCGCGACAGCTGGAGAGGACTTTCTTTCCGGCTCCAGATCAAGGTCGTAGTCCGGTTCAAACGAAAGGTCAAGATCGTGACCAGCGAGTGACGAACTCGCTTGGACGGGTAACGCGTCTTGTCTGTGCTCTTCGACGTTTTTCTTGGTCTGCGTGCCGTCACCTGATGGAGCGAGGGGAACCTTTAGCTAATTGACTACAAATTTTATCCTGAATGACGAAGAATCGCTGAAGTTATTTCTGTCGGTGAAAATGAGGAGCATGTACAAACCCTGCGAGTTGTTCACTGGTCTCCGCTCATCAGTTTCCTTTCGAGGAGTTCGGGATCTTTTGGATGAGCGGTCTCTGTCACTATTCGTCGGTGAGGTACTGCGATACCTTTTCTTCTTGTCTCTGTTATCAACGACCCTGGGGCCTTCGCGAGAATCCCTCGCTTTCTCCCGACGGCTCTGTTCCAGTTCTTTCTCGAGCTGTTCCCTCTTACGTCGCTCTCTTTCGATCTCTTCCTCGAGCCTGATTTAGAAAGGAAGTTTCAGACCTTTGTGATCATAGAGGCCTGATTTAAGATCAATGGCAGTAGATTTTGATTAGAGTTGAATGTTATCATGATTTGAGTAAAATATGTTCCTTACAACGAGGAAATGTCATGCCGACTTACTTTCTCTTCCGTTCGAGCTCTTTTTCGAGCTGTTCTCGCCGTCTGCGCTCCTTCCGTAACTGTTCCTCGCGCTCTCTGAGTCGATCCCGCTCTCGGCGTTCGAAAGATCGGCTCCGGTCACGTCGATCTCTTTCGCGCGATCGACTCCTGGTCCTTGTCGAAGAAGAGTGCATCGCTCCGCCGCGTTCCTTGTCCCTAGCGGGGGATTTCCTCCGATCGTTTCGGCTAGACTCATCCCGCCTTCTCACGTCGTCTCGTCCACCTTGATCCTTTCTCAGACGAGTGCCTCCTCTATCAGCAGTTGTGTGTTGCGGTTTCTCTCGGTCAACGTTTCGCCGATCGTCTTTTTCCTCGGTTTTCTTTCGTTCGGCCTTTTTGCTGTCCCTTGTGGGTGAGGGTGACGGGGGTCGAATGGGTTTTCGCTTGGGTTTGTCGTTGTGGATTGTTATTTGTATACTGTTGTCTGTTTCAGGCGTACTGCGCGATTCTCTTTCTTTCTCATGATGAGATTTCTGATGATGGTGATGATGCTGTGGTTGAGGCGGAGTCGTCTGATGATGTGCGTCTTGCTGATTTTGTGCCTGATGAGTTTGATGGTGATGTTTGAAAACATCTTTCTCCTTCAACTGTTCCCCAAGACGACTCTTGATTGGTTTCAAAGAGATGATTTTACTCGACACTCCACTGCTCGATGGGGGCGGCTGGATTCTGGGCGGTTTCGATGCGATGGCCGTCTCTGCTTTCAGAATGACTTCCGACGTGATGCGGGATTTGAGCTCAGTCTTGGGCGCCACAAGCGGAGCGACGGGACTAGACTCTCTTTCGCTTGAGCTTGAGCGTTCCCACTTTGATTTCTCGACAGGAGGTCCTTCGGGTGAACATGTCTTCTGAGATGTTTTCTGCGCTTCTGGTGAGACTTTGGAATGCGATGCCGAATCGTGATCCACAAACGGACTCCGATCAGTTGATTTCCCTCGGAGGCTCATCGTGCCCTCGTCTGGGCTGTTAGGAAGCGTGCTTTCTTCGGTTTCGTCTTGAAGTTTTCCCTCTTCGATTGAGTCTTCGATCTTGGCCACAACAGGAACACTTCCTTCTCGGTCTTCTTTCTCGGGTTGGGTTGTATCCGCCTCCTGGACATCCTTGCTCTTCTTGCGTTTCTCCTTCTTTTTCTTCTTCTTTCCGCCCTCGCGTTCCTTGTCGGTGTCTTCTTCGCCACTCTTGTTCTTGCGCTTTTTCTTCTTCTTATCGGCTGGCAGTGATTCGATAGGAGACGATTTTCCTGAAACGGAATCAAGTTGAAATCAAAACTCGTCAACGAGTCATCTGTCTCGCTTCGCCAGTCTCCATAAGTCGCGAGTCATGATCGCTCTCGCAGAATGAGGAACGTGTATTCAATTACTTTTCGAAGATGACGAGGATCGTTTCACTTCTTGCGGAACTGGTGTTCCAGACTTCTGCCGCTGGCGTCCAATGGACTTGGACCGGCGTCTGAGTCCGCGAGGGCTCACAGATCGATCACGAGATCTTTCCCTGTATCTGAAAGAAGCGAGAAGAGACATTATCGACTTGTTATCATGAAGTTCGAACGTATGCAAGGTGCGAGCGAGGCTGTTTGTGCTGACCTCTTCGAGGGGGAATCAAAATTTCTTTCTGTGGATCTTCTTCTTGGAGGGGATCTGCCAGGGGAGAACCTGCAATGCGAATTGGCCACTTTCAGCAAACTCGAGCAAAGCCTGAGGTTCGAAAGAGCATGAAGCAACCGGGGTCTGAAGCTGCAGTGTCGCTTGAGTGTCGGCCGAGTAGTGGTCACAAATCAAGAAACACACTTACAACCGGAGATAACTTCCGAACGTGTTTGGTTCAAAACTTAGATCTTTGTAACGCAATCCGCTCTTGCAAATCGTCCTCTTCGATGTGATAGACACAGCTTTCCTGATGGCGGCAAATATATTATCGATTGTTCGGCCATCGAATTCGCTCGAAACTCGGTGAACTTTGAGCACAAAATTGGAGTTCAAGTTTGAAAGAGGAAGTCCATGCAAAGAGTTCTTGCAAAACATTTTGCTCATGAAAGTAAGAACTACAACAACGGACACGACGACAAGAGCGACAACAGCGAGGCTGACAAGACGATTGCCAAAAAAAGTTAAAAGGAGGGGCCTAGAAGTGAAATATTAGGTAACATTCATCTAGCACCGGATTCGCGGCTATGTTACCTTCGCGAGTTCAGTTGTAGTGGTCTGGTGTACTCGGGCGAAGCAGCACCACGGAACCTGTCTCCGCGTTCCCTTTCTCTGGAAGGAGTCCTCGCGTATCTTCCGTACGGCGAACGACTCTTAGACCGACGTCGTGTGGGAGATCCTCGCATTCTGCCACGAGAGTTCGATCGACTTCTTCGTCTCGGCGGGGCACCGCGAGGCGAAAACGATCGACTCCGGCTCCTTGAATATCTCCTACGACGCATCGGAGAAGGAGATCTTCTTCTTCGGCCATGTCGCATCTCACTCAATTTCTTCTCGAATTCTTCAAGTGCTTCACGTTGAGCCTGTTTCGATGCAATCGGCATGGGCATTGCATGCATCATGCCCATACCGGGGAAACCAACCGGGAACGCCGGCATCATCGGAGCTCCCAAACCTAGAAACGTGATTTTTATTTTTGGAAAGTTTCAAGATGGTGATAAATGAATTTCCATGAAAAATCAGAGTTCGACATACCTGGGGGTGGGGGTTGCTGACTGGGTGGTTGAGCCGGGTAGCCTGATGGAGGCATAGCGAATTGAGGAAAAGGCATCGGTGGCGGATTCAACGGTTGGTAAGGTCCGTTATCGCCGCCCGGGTGATCGGGAGGTCTCGGCATACCTCTTCGTGGAGGAGAGAATTCTCTATAGGCGCGACGATATCGAGGCGGCGAACGATCTTGAGGAGGGTAATCCGGATTCTGCAAATACTCTTTCATGTGAATCTGTTTGACGCCTATTTGCTGTGCGCGATCGAATCGGAGTCTCACAAGTATACTCACATATCGCCTCCTATCCCTGTCAAATGGTCGTGGTTCCCTGGTGTCCCTAGAGTCACCAGGCCTCCAACGTTGAGGCCATCTGTCATCCCTCTCACGGAAATCTCTCTCTCCAGCCAGAACTTCGACTTTCTCCCTGTCACGGAATTTGTCAGCGTTCTCCTTGTCATGTTGTTCAGGCGAAACTTCTTTCCGAGACCTTGTGGGACGAAGATGGCAGTTAGAGAAGAGTCAGGATTTGCGTTCCGAGAATAGCTTTGGTGCGTCTCCTCCACTTCTTCGCGTGTAGAAACGAGCGCAGCCCATCTGTCTCGCCAGAACACTTACTTGTCGTCGGGACTGAGTGAGGATGCCAAGTCGTCGGTGTGTTCACCAGAACCACGTGGCTCTTTGAGTAGCGATTCGGATTTCACAGCGGGTTTCGCTTCGGTATCGGCTTCACTCGATTGTGATGTCTCCTCTTTGGCGGTCTGCCTCGTATCCTCGGCGCTGGCGGCACTAGCCGCTGCTGCTGCCGCCGCCGCGTTGGCACCGAATGGATCCTCTTTCTTCTTCTGTACGTTCCCCCTCAACCGACTCACCTTAGTTCTCAGGAAACGGTTGGGAATCAGCTTATCTGGGGTTTGATCGGGCTCCTGACAAACAGGACACTCGTGATGATCTGACTCAAGCAGCGCCATCCGAATGCATTCATCGCAGAAGCAAGTTCCGCAACAAGGTATCAGGACCGCATCCGTCAGCAGATCTTTGCAAATCATACACTGCAAATCCTCCGGAATGGGAGTTTTCTCCTCCACAACCGGTTTCGCGTCTAGATCGGGTACAAACGGCGGCTTCTCAATTTTCCTCTCTTGATAGGCTTGACTGTAATCGAAATGAGGTCACGTTGAACTCTGTGCTCTTCAATCCCTCCATCATGACGGCATGTACGTGCTGTAAAAGGCTACTCACGCATCAAGGACTGGAACCACCAACTCTCCGTTCGTAGAGAACATGACACCCTTGTGGGTGGGATCGTCCACAGTTTTCATGAAGCTTCTCGGGATCCCCGTGCTCCGTTTGACCTCAATGCGCATCGTGGACTTGTCGGCAGGCTGAAAGAACACGAATGTAGAAATTTAAATACGAGACCGGCCTTCCTGTTGGGTGAGCAAAGTGATTCCGCCTTATATTTCTGATGAATAGATAGATATAGATGTACAACATGTATAGCGATAGACTGCTTACCGGATGTGGACACTTCTGGATCCAGTGGCCCGGTTTGAGGCATTTGAATCAAACGTATGAGGCAGGCGGTGGACCCACGTAGGGTTTCTTGACAAACTTGGACGAATCGAACTCAGTTGACGATTGGGAGATCATAGCCTTGATCTTGTCTTCCTCCGACGCGGAAGATGCAGCTATATCCGCGACCTGATGACGAAGAAGCATACAGACCGAGCGTTATGAATTTTCAGGCACAACAACTTCTGACCTGTACGGCAAGCTGCTCGGAACTGTCACGTATTCGGCAAGTTTCGTCCAAAAGAGGAGAATCAACAAAGGCAGAAAGGAACTGAGTCCAACGATGATCAACAAAATCAAACAAACCTTGAAATTGTCCGCTGCGCCATGAGCATCGGCCTACAATGTATAAAAAAATGAAATATGTAGTCGCCCCGCAGCCCCGAAAGCACGAAACTGTGCCCACCGTCCCTTTCTACGCGACAATTGAAAACTGCGAGAAATTTAATCGTAACGATGAGAAACATAGAATACAGAAACAATTTGAACCGGAAAGGACATAGTCAGAAATCAGGAGTTCGGTGGGCGGAACACCCCGGAGTAAAGCCCTGGAAGAAAATAGCGTTACAGGGCGCTGGATGACGTCACCCGATTTTCTCGCCTGCTTCAGCCTAGAATCAATTTGAGGTCAATAGATCGATAGTCAAGGAAAAGAAACATTGCGATTTGGTAAGTCCTCCGGTGAGAAACGGTGAGCTGATGGACACCGATCTAAAACACACACTGTCTGTTCGCGACGACACAAAACTCGTCAGAAATAGTTGCCTCCAGTTTATTGTTTTCAATATTCAGAAAGAAGAAGCTATCATCGAATTATCGTTCGTTCGTTTGTTTGGTCGCTCGCTCGCTCGCTCTCTATTCTCGTTCGAGCTTCACGCAGACCGGAGATGGACAAATTTGGACGATGAATGGTTTCATTTCTGTTCTTTGAGCAGATGATCGATTCTTTAGCAGATCAGTTGATCAAAAAATAGTTTTCGAATGGTTCTCATTGATGGATTGATATATTCAGCTCACTGAAATCGACGAGACTCATCAAGCGGGTACAGAAACAGCCTTGAAGCGAGCTTTCAAAACTGCATATCCGTGTGTGGCAGATTCGGACAGAATAGATTTTCGACTCGTCTGAGTACAATCGGTCTCGATTTCATGAGCAGGCAAAGTCTTCCACTGCTTCGTTGCCATCCACGACAGAGCATTCACCTGTCAGCAAGCAGCTGCTCACTTTGGCCTGGTGTTGGAACAAGCTACGGTAGGTAGTCACCGGTTGCAACTAAACCCGATGTTTGCCTCGTGCTCGACCGTCAAGATCTCGCCCCCGTGCCCACGAACTCTTTTCTAGCGGGGAGAACATGTGCACGCAACCATTGGTGTCATATCTATCGAGTCGTCATAATCTGAGAGATAATCACAGGAGCTCGAAAGCGTTTCGAGCTTCAACCCAGTGAGTTCCAGGTTATCGGCGGCCTCAGGGGCAGAAGCATCGAGTGACAAAATATACTACGTGTTGTGACATATCGAACGAGACGAAGAAGTACAGAAAGTGCTTCTCCATCATCATCCGGACCGTTTCCACTCTCATCAACGAAGTTCGTCCATTTCCAAGTTTCCTTCAGAATACGTACGCTACTAGCAGCAACCTCAGCGTCCAAAAGTGCGTCGGCGTCCGATGTTTCGCGATGCCTGCAAGGGTGAGAGATTTCAGTCAAGACGCGAAGTCGAGGTGCAAAGCCAAAGTTGCGTTGGGCTTGGGAGAACAATTGAACCGTGTATTTTCGGATAGGGCATGAGTCTACTGGACCCAGTTCCGAGGAAAACGAGAAAAACGTGCCACTTCGCGAATTATGTTGCGATCCCCAAGACTCCGAAAGCATGTTGTAGGGCTACCTGAGGACGAAAGCGATCCCGCGAACCCAACCAAGTATGGGATAGTAATTGGTTGAAGGCCGTGGACTTGGGCCCTTTTGGAAAAACATGAGTTTTCAGAGTTACTTTCCCGTCGCAGAGCCGATGTTGGGAGTCGAATCGGTTAGAAAGCTGTTCCACGATATCGGATTTCCGCTCTGCGAACTCGACTAGACTAGATTCGGCTCATTATTATTCTCTGCGGAAACACTCTGGGTAGCTTCCTTGGTGTCTTATGACGTAAAAGGAAGTTGCGAGCATTCTGTCGCGCGATTCGGGACTCAGAACGGGTTCGGACAAACGTTTTTGGTGGACATGGGGTGGACCCTTGGGCCCTTTTAAAACTACATCGACCGATCCCGGACTTCGTATGCGATTTTTGTCGGCATCCAACGCGACCTGAGATTTCATTTCGCGCTAGGAATGTGAAGGACGATTTCCTCTTCCAGTTTCTTCAATAATCCGAAAATCGAAAAAAATGGACTCATGCCTTTTCGAAACTACACGGTTCAGTTGGAGAAGTCTCACACTCACCAGTTTTTCTTGTTTGCGCCGACTATGGGGATTCTGGAGACAAGAACCGATGTGTTCTTGGGCACGAGGATGTCGTCACTGCTGTATACTTCTTTCGTTTGCGCGTTGGTGATTTGGAGTTCGTAGTCGGCTCCTTTTCCTATCTTCTTCTGCTGTATGATGTTTTTCTTCAGCTCTCCGATTGAAATGTGCAGTCCATCAAACGTGACCGTATCGAAGTCCTTTGAGGACTTGAATTTGTAATGCACAGACATCGTGGCACAGGCACCAGCGTCCGGTCAATGAGATGATCAGTTCTGCAAATAAATTACGGGCTATTCTTCAGGTTGAATATCAGCGGCAAACTGAGAAACACAGCCGAAGTCATCGGCTGGCGGGATCTAATTCTTCAGGTACGCATGTGTATCTTGTATGCACAGCTCCTGTTTCATGACGGCGAAAATCGATCGAACCAACCAGCTTAGTCGCGCGATCACACTTATGTCAGCAAGTAAAAAGTCTGAGGCATTGATCGTTCCTGCTCAGAGCGAACGAAGAGCCTTTCAAAGGATCCGAGATGAAACAAGACGTTCAAATTTGGGAAAATAAAACGGGCTTGAACACTTGAATATCGCTGCAGTCGATGGAATTAGCGAGACGTTCAGAGTGAAATGTAATTCGAGACGACGAACGATCACTAATTCGTTAAAACTATGTCACAGTAATATTTGTCACATCTTGCCGCATCTTAAAATTGCTCCTTCGCTGCTTGATGGAGGACCGAGAACGGTTTCAGAGGGAATTGGTTCTCTCAGGCCCTCGATGAAAACGGAAGGAACGGGAAGTAGAACGGGAATGTCAACCAGTACACACATTCCGCATCGTGGGGGTTTTCAGATCAGATAGCACTACGATGCCCAATAAGCTTCGGTAATCGACACAAGTCTATGAAAATTTGTGCAACTTTGAGGAACTTTCAACTTACCAAAATCATCAGCGGCAACTGATTTCTTCGGCGAAGTCAGTGACGACGATGGCGACGTCGTCGTCAGTGAAACGGCGGCGATGGAAACGAAACAACAGCAGCAACAGAGATGAGAGACTCAAGTGTCTGTGATGATATTCGATGCTGCTGCTGCCGTGGGCACAGCGACGAGCATCCGTTGTGCTCTATACTCTAAGTTCGGAAAGTTTGAGCAATTTCGAAATCGTTCGCTCGGCTGTCCGCAATCGAACGAAACCGTATTTTCACGGAAAACGATGGAAACAGGAGAAGTTTCGTTCTTGCGAGTGAACAAATCACAAAGTTGAGGCAGCACCCAACGGGCGCTTGTTGTTCTCCGTCCTTTAACAGACGACGCTTCACTTCGCTCGAGCTTTGTTCGGCCGCGGCAGCGCCACCACCACCACCAGATTGCCTGAGAGTGGCACCGACAATGGAGAGTTCTTGTGACTCTGTGACTGGCGTGTGTGTGGTGTGGAATCTACGTCATTTGGTACAATGTAAACAATCTGGCAGACGGCGTGTCAGTGAGTGAGCGAGAGAGAGAGCGCCTCCTTGCTGCGGCCGGAGAGAAAGGTGAGCGACCGCCAAGTTCAAAACTATCGGTCCTCCTAAACATCAAGCGACCATCCTCCAATCAGTCAGGGACTTGACGTGGCTTCAGGGTCGTCATTCAGATCTTAGAAGACTGATTCCGGTTTCCTCTTATGGCTCGAAATCAGTTCTATAACCCCGAAGACCGGATATTCGCTCTCCCGTTACTTGACAGACCAATTCTAATGTCAGTCATTGTTCTTTTGATTTCCACAATCCGTCCCCCTCATTATTTTTGAGAACTTGGTCAAGATGTCCCTCCTCTTGGCAGTGACGTATCCAGGAATCGTCGGTGGGGGCGATTCCATGTATCGAGGGGGGGGGGGGGGTGATTTGATACTCCGGAAGCCCTGGAATAGGGAGTCAACATGGAAAGGAAAAATTTTGGGGGGCGAACGCCCGATCGTCCCTCCCCCACCGTACACGCCCCTGCCTCCAGTTGAAGCAGCTCTGGGGTGGCAGGTGGCAGCTGGGTCTCGGAGCTGGGCTGATCTGGTAGTGCAGACAACGTTTCGCTGTGTCGTTCTTATTTTTGGCGCGACCGTTTGAAAATAGCTCCGTATTGCGCGAAGCATGTTGGTGGAATTCATGTGCGAGTGCATGGAATAGCGAAACCGGGGTTTCGGGTTGACGTCGCTCAGTTCTCGTCACTGAAATCGAATGTCGCCGCTACGCCGGATTCGAGTACTTTGAGCCGATTTACCCGAAGGGAAGGACTCTCCCTCCGTCGAATGGCGGAGCAGCTCGACAAACTTGCTGTCTTCCGCGCAACAGTCCGGTCACCCTTCGGATGTAAGTTGGAAATTTTCGGAAAAGTTGAGCTTAAGAGCTACTAATGACAAGGATGCGCTCGCCATAGGAAATTTTCGGTTTATGCGCTCTCTTCCATGAAATATGTGTGTTATAGCTCTGAAAGATCGGAAACCGCGTGCGATTTTGCGAAAGAGTTCCTCATAGGAACTATTCGGACCATGTCATTCGGCCGATGTACTGTTCTAGCAACCGAGATCGCGGGATTCAAGACTGGAAATGCGGGTCGAAGATCTAGAGAGATCCTTGGTGTTGTTGTCGATGACGCCTTCTTAAGGATCCTCTCGCGATGGTTCCTCCTCGATTGCGCGAAAATCATTTGGGTTTCTGACACACCGCTCTGTTTCTTGTTGTTCTCTTTCGAACGCTTTTCCCGGTTCGATATAATTTCGCCATGAAATCAGTGCTTGCGCGCTCATCGTATTCCCAACGCGTTGAAGTTGCATGGAATCACTTCGAGGAACTTTTCAACGATGCCATTCGAAGTTGTTGGTATCCATTTTGCGGCTTGTTATTGTTCCGGTATCTGAAACTCCAGACAAAACCTGCTCTGTTAACTGTGGGAGCCATCGATTCTCGAGCAAAGATTACTGCTTTCCGGGTTCTAGACGCATCTTCCGTAACTCCTCTGATTTACGAGGGGCCAGATGACAACTGTGTTCGTGACCTCCAATCCTAATTTCTTACGGATACTTTGACTCCTCAGTGGAGAACTTCCAGGAGCAGAATGTCGAAATCAGAGAACATCGTGGGGGAGAAATGGGACCGTTGCATGACGGATACGGGCATCAAAACCGCATCTGGCCTCGGCTTGGGTATCGTAGCCTCTGTTCTCCTGTTCAAAAGAAAATCGTGGCCGATCATCTTCGGTACCGGCGCCGGTTTCGGTAAGATTCTCATTCTCATCGGAATCGAAGAATGTTCAGAAGCTGATATGTGTAAACGATACTCTAAGCATCCATCCGTTCCAGGTATGGGTTACAACAACTGCCAACACGACTTCAAGTCACCAGTAGTGCTGCGCGCGTTCCAAATCAGAGAGAAGCAAAAATGAGCCAATGTTCTCTGTTCCCAAAAGTTTCGAATGGAAACTCCACGGCTTGTATGTACAGTGTTGCGATCAACCGATCCAGATCCACAAAGGTCCGAAGCTAATAAAGTTTAGATAATTTCAAATTTTTGCCCTCAGTTGTAAAAAAATATCTTCCATATATTCCTATGAGTCAGTCTTCCCCGTGACGTTCATTGACACGCAAATGTATTGTCGATGGAGAGAAACTCGACGCCCTCTACTTCATTTATGTGTACGCTGCGATAGAATGGAAAGGCCGAAGATTCTTAAAAATCACGCGCTGAAGAGATCAGATGAGTCGAAAATGAGAGCTCACACTGATCGATTGTCGTAGCACAGCGACATAAGAGGCGTAAATCTCGCCGGGTACAATTGTCATCGCCGAAACTACGGTTTGTCGTGGATTTTCTAGCAGCACTCTTTCCTTTCCGTGGGAAGAGCGCTTGGCTTCACTGCGTTCGGTGAAGCGAGGGAAGACGAGACGTGGAGGAAGCTCCAGGCGGTCTCGGGCAGTGTTTGAGCGATGGAATTTCGCACTGATAATGATCTGAAGATTCAGTGAAGCACTCAAGTCAATACATTTATTGCTCTTGTCATATGGTTCAATATACATTCGTCAGGGCTCATCATCGTCCTTCATGTCTTCCATCTTCATTTACCAGGGTACTAAATTCCCCAGCCCCAGATGAGCCTTGAGCAAGAATCGGTCGAGTCTTCCAAAGACTTTCTGATCATTCCGCTCGAAAAACTCTGGTCAGCGGTTTGCGTTGAGATAATTCGGATTCCAATTACATAAATACAGCTCAAAAGAGATTCCTGAGATTCAGAATCAAGTTGGAGGAAGCACCTAGATCTCTCGCAGCTCTTTGTAAGCGTTTTCGAGTTGTTTCCGGGCGAACACTACTTGCTCCTCTTGTCGGCGTATATCTTCATCCGTCACGATGAGAGTCTGAAAGATCCAAAGAGAAGTTTCAGCATCGAGGTTTACCGGGGCGGGATATTCAACACTGATACCAATTCATGCTCGAGATGCCAAAATTTCCGAGTTTCTGATCTCGTCTCACCTGCACTAGCGGTTGGTCTGGGTTCATATATACTGCTGGATGCTTATCTTGTTGACCTTTGACATTGAGTTGACCGACAATGGGTCCCTGTGTGATATGCAGGTATGTCGCTACGCTACGCAACAAAGTATCCTGAGTCAAATCCTGGGAGACTCCTCGAATATTCCGAGGCAGATCAAAGGGCTGTACCGAGTTCCCTTGGGGATCACAAGCGCTCAAGCCTTGTAGGCGCCGCTCCCAGAACAGCTAAAAGGGTAATGCGCATTCAGATTTAGAATCCACGAAATAAAGCTCGGCACGAGGCACAATGATGCATATCGGAATGGAAGGATTTCCACACAAAAGAAGATTGTTGCACCGAAAACCCAAATGACTTACCTGCTTCGATTTTTTTTCTTGTACTCCGTGCTTCGGGTCATGTTTTGTAGTCGAGTCATTTCTGTTGCTGATCAAGGTGACGGGTTGCTTGAAAATGGATGCCGTCTGTCTGATTGGAGGGACGAGACAAGCTTCCGGTTTCAAACCTCGTAGGTACTCGTAGATTGGGTAGCCTTTCTGCTTGTTCAACTTGGATTTACGAACAAGCGCCGGATTTATCTTGCCGGTACGGAAATCAAACGCTGTCAGATCTACAAATTTTCCAAGCGCTTTTGCAAGCTGTTGTTTGTTGCGATAGCGTTGACCATCGGGTCTGTTGGAACGGAATTGGAGTGAGCTTCCGAATATGATCGAATTCAGGAAAATACGGATCTACCTACTTCTCTCAATTGATAGATCGTTGCGAAAACATCTATCTGTCTATGTTCCTCAGGAATTTGATAGCACTCGGGTACACCCGACGATGTAAATCAGAGAAGATCCGGAAACGTCAGAGCGTTCTTTGATTCCTCTGTTCTGAACTCACCCATAGTAGAACACATCAACTTTGCCGGCCGACAGTCCGAGTTTCCTGGCTTGCTCTTCCCGCCTCCAACCTTTGGGTAAGAGTAGTTCTGCCATTCTGTCAAGATGCAGCGAAGACACAGACTGGAGATAATCCCTACTCCCAACTCCTGACTCCGAAAGTTCGAGCGCTTCGCTAGCGTTTTTTGACAGCGTCAAGATTCCTTCACACCATCACAATGCTCGACCGCAAATACACAAACCCCGTTGGGTGTTGTGTTGGTTTTGGGAGCTATACTGACCAAGCGGAATTTCGACACTGTTTCTCTAGCGCTTTGACGCTAGCCCTCTGAGATTTCACGGACTCAATTCGTTCGCACTGGAAACGGAAGATTAATTCAGTTTCTAGATGACACCCAGTGTGTCGAGTTTTTTGCAGCCCTTAAGCCCTCTCAACAATTTTTCCAGTTCCGTATTTTCGAAATAATTCCGCGGCGCTTGCGTTCAATCAGTGTGCGGGAGAGTTGAAACGTCAGCTGGTTAATATCTCAGACTTCGGCTACAGTTCTCTCTGATTTCGGTTGATTTACGCAATGGTGAGTGGTTCGTTTTCTGTCTCTCCCGTGTGTCTTCGGACAATATGAAAATTCTCACGTCTCGCGGTGCTTCTCGCGTGAAATGTATTAGGCATCTTGCCATCCCTCCTGAAGCTTTTTCGAACGAGAGTAAGATATCCGACGAGCATTCGAGATTTGCCTAATTATCCCGAGAAATATGCTCCGCTTCGGCATGTAGTGGCTCTTCTAGCAGTGTCTCGAAAAATTGTTTCAACATTACTGTTGGTCGTCACCGCTGCACTAGGATGGTGTGTCATGGCCGCGCCGTACTCTCCGAAGCAGGGTTTCCAAGATGGCGTTGTTCGGAAGCTGACTTAGCATCGTTGTGTAGAGTGAGGTTTGCAAAAAGATCCTCCGTGAGTCGCGGAACGAAATTTGAAAGAGCGAACGTGTGAAATGTACCGCTGTGCGATGCTCTGGAATCCACCCATCCCACTGTGACCCGGACTCGTTCAATGGCCATTGTCGCTAAGTGCCGAACTGTTTACGTGCTAAATTCCGACTTCATTGATATTTGAAAGAGCTCCCAGAGCGCAATGCGCCCCTCTCTATGAACCGGAAAAGATTCTGATTTCGTGGTGGAGGAGAACAGGAACGAATCTGACAATATGGAATACGAAACCGTCCAATTAGAAGGTCTCGAACTCGCCGAGGGTAACGATCACCACCTTCTCGTCTGTGCACCGGACGCGGTATTAGAAGATGTCGACGTTTATCACTGCACCGAATGCGGCAGAGAATATAAGTCTCGAGATGGCTTACGGACTCACATCCGCAAAGTCCATACCGGAATCAAACAAAAAGCATCGCAGGACCAGAGCTGTCTGGAGCCAAACTGCGATGCTGCTTTTCACACCAAAGCAGAACTATGCAGTCATTTGGAGAATCAACACGGACTTCAATTCGAACATATCTCAATCGTCTTACCTACAGCCCCTAGATTCTATGCTTGGATGGAGGAGTTTCAAGAGTCATCTGGGATTCGATTCGTCCGCACTTGCGGCACGAAACAGTTCGTAAAGACCGGTACGCGGATGCACTTTGTCTGCCATCGCAGCGGCAAATGTCGAGGAAAAACAACAACGGTCCGTATGCGAAAGGAGCGTGCCCACGGTCCCGTGAAGCTGGGAATTCAATGCGTCGTGCATTTGAGAGCCGTCGAGAAGCCCAACGGCTCAGTTGAGGTCGATGGTTGCGTATCGCATTACGGCCACTCGACTGACGAGCAGCTGATGTCTCTATTGGCCATGCACCGATGTCGGATAGCACGCTTCATAAACTTGGGACAGCCTGCTCACAGGGTCGCAGAAATGCTGAAGCAACTAGCTGATCCTACAACGCCGCTCGCCCGAATCGCTTCTTCCGACGTGCGGAACATCGAGCAGTGCTTCGGGAAACAGTTTAGCGATGTGGTCGCGAGCTTTCTCTTCGAAGCGGTTGGACTCTTGCTCCACAGTAATCCCAATGTGGTCCTCGTACATAAACCGGCGGACTTGGAGGCTGATGGAATGGATACGTCGGAGTTCTACGGAGTTATCATCACGCCCAATCAACTGGAAACTTTTCAGGAGTATTCGGACAGCATAGTGGCCGTCTGCATGGACACCGTCTGCCATTTCAGTTTCAGCATCGTCACCATGAACTGCTACGTGCGCAAAAATGAACTAAACTTTGTGTTTCCTCTAGCTTGGTTCATCACGAGCGCTAAACAGCCGCAAATTCACATCCAGACATTCTATTACGCCGTCGCCGGACAAACAGGGAAATTCCACTGCAATTATTTCTACTCAGACGATCACGACGAGTATTTTGTACAGTTTATCCACACTTTTGGCGACGGCAAGGTTCCTAAAAAACAAGTTAATTTATGGCACATGAAAAACATGATGGAACTAGCTCTCTTCCAACATTTAGTGGAGCCAAGCAGAGTCTATGATATTGGGAGTTTGCTCGATGGGATCTTTCGTTGTCCAATTTCTGTCGAGGATTTCTCCAAGAACTTGGCGCTGATTCAAGGAGTGATCGCGACCAATAATATTCCGCAGATATTTATTGATTACTTCGACACAGTAGTGGTGAACAGAACGATGCTTTGGGCGCCTTGCTATATGGGCGAAGAGAGCGCCGAGATCCACGAAGAGTTCGAAAGAGAACATAACACGATGCTCCATTTCTTGGATCACATGGTCATGAATCGTTGGGGTCAGAAGATTCTCACCAGTTTGATTTCGTACACATCGCCGTGCAAAATCGAGAACCTCGACAACAAGTCTGAGGTGACCCCCGAGGACACCGACAGCCAACAAAGTGTTGAAACTGCTGCCAAGGAATATGTTTTGAAATGTAACGAAGAGCTATTCACTGTCACCAACACCGGGAAAACTTGTGAACCCGATTGCGGCGCACGATGTCAATGCTGCATGCTCTGCATCCATGAGTTCACATGCACATGCTGCTGGCACGATCAACCCCAAATCTGTGATCACATACACACCATAAATGATTTCCGGAAACAGAACGATTCAGAAACTATCGAGGTTGTACCGGAAAAATGTCCACCAAAGCCTCTCAAGGAACGGCTAACTCAGCATGTAGAGAAGCTTGAGCTCATTGGAGCAGAGGTTCGCCACATGCAAATGCTGCTGGAGGAGCCTGAAACCGAAGAGATCAGCAAACTGTACAGCCAACAGTTGCAGACAGTGCAAAACATGCTCAGCAGTCTCAACAGAGCTGCTCTTTCGGGGGTGGCGACAAAACCCGGCTCAAACGACGAAACTGTCCACTGGATGACGCACAACCCGCAAATCTTCTCTATAGAACCCAAGGGTAAACTGCCAATCATGGTGCCCCGAGCAGTATCTATCGATATGGTACCTGCTGGAAGCTACGTCAAGTGGCTCGTGAATGTCAGCAAACACCAAACCCCAATCGAAGATACGAGCGATTTGATTCGGATCATCTTGAGCAACCCCGGAAAGCAAACGGCTGCCCTACTGTTATCGAACGGAGAGAAGTCTAAACTCGCTGTGCTGGGCAAAAGGTCTCTAGAACCGACTGAGGAAGGCGGATCTAGCGGAATCAAAGTCATAAGGATCACCAAGGAAACCGAATGAGATATGGACTAGTTGTGACTGTAGTTGCTGATAGGTAGTTTGGATTAGGTACTGTTGTCATAGTCCGTTCCCTCAGTGGGTAATCATCGGGGAATCTCTTTTAACGGAATCTTTGTTGCCGCAGTCTGCCATTTTCAACTTCCAATCGCTCCTAACCGTGATCTTGCTGGTCATCTGCACCTGCGCCTACGTGCGATCGTTATACCCATCACTGCTGGACAAGAACAAGCAAGGGTAAGTCTTCTCCATTATATGTATATGTGTACTCTAAGCTCAATATTTTATCCGAATTAGGCAGACTGGAATGGTCAGATGTCCTTGATAAACTTGTCGAATCGCTCTTCAATGACTGCTTCCTCTCCCTCAACAGGTTGCGCGGTACGTTTTGGAAGTTTGCGCGGATAGGAGAACGGTTGAGTCCGTGGGTCTCTCTTTCGTGTCTAGCGATGGCTTTCACCAATCTCTTCCTCTCATGAATAATCCCACGCGAGATTGCTTCGTTTTGGTTGTAAATAAATCTATTGTAAGGAATAAATAACTTCCATGGCTGACGGTTTTGAAGAAATGAATTTCCATCATTGCTGCGTTCGGAACAGAGGCAGAATTAGGTTCACAATAAGATTACACCGAGGGAATTACTAAACCGCAAAACCACGTGTTCCGTGCGCCCACAAATTTTGAAGCTCCGTTTCCAAAGTTTTTTGACAACTGAAAATCACTCACTCTTCAGCACTAGGATCTTGAACCCGCTGTTTTCATCGGCCTCCTCTGAGCTCCGGCCTCTTGAGTCAACGACGCCGGCCCTCCAGATTTCCAGTCGCCGTTTCCATGATGTCGATATAAACATGCATCGGTCAGCGGGGATTCGCGGCATCGTTTCGTCTTTTACAGCTCTCGAGCACCCGAAAACCTCTCTTCTAGCCAGCTCAGACCGCATCTTTTCCAGAGGCACAACATTTCGTCCAAGATGGTAGGGTCATGCTGACAAGGAGTTGAAAAGCGCGACAGTCCAGAGCACCCTCATTGGAACGTTGACATCGGTCAGAATCGGGCGATTCGCCTCTAATGAACCTAAAAATGGTGCTACGAAAGAATGCACCACGGCAATAATTTGATTCCACCTCTTGATGTCGTCGAATGAGCCGATTCGAGTCTGTCTACGACAATTGTACTGATCCTTCCGCCTCTTTCTCCGTCTAGATTTCACCTCTCTTCGGAACGAAAACAAGTTCTAATAGAGGTTACCTCACAGTTTATCAAAAGCTCTTGCATCGTTCACGAACCATAAATCTAAAGTGACGAGAATCATAGGAGATCATAGAAGTAATCCATTCCTTGACCAACTTCCCAGATGGAGATGCCACAGCCCAATTCGGATGCCAATGCCAACCTCAGGGAGATGGCTTTCAATGTCGGGAAGAACATGACGTGGTGTCCTTCATCCCTGGAAAACACGAGTATCTGTCAAACCGAAATGAAGCTCAAACTGTAACAGGAGCTTCTTCAGAAAACAGTCAGGGACTTTGTTCCGAGTCCTTCAGGGGATGGAAACAGCTGGCGCGAAATATGAACCCAAAGTGTCGAGGACACGTTGAGAACTTCCACATCCGCAGTTACTGTAATCCTTGACACAAGGGGCGCATTTGCTCTCAGAAGATCGACGGCGATTCGAAAACCATGAAGACGATAAGAAGTCAATCCTCACACCTCCGGGTGAACTCACCCACGAATCTGAACGTAGTGTTCTGCGAATTCCTCGTTCCAGACGATCTTCGGTTTGTGTTTTTGCAGCATTTCCACAAACTGATTCGCAACGATGGGTCCTCCACCGGTCGCGGTGTAGTCGTATCCATAGAAATTGAGCCCAATGAGAATTTTGGCTCTGTAGTCGCTCGCCGTAGGCTCCAGATGTTCCACGCATTTGCGAATCCACTCAATTGGCGAATTCGGTCCCGGCCTTCAATGAAAATGGATCGTTCAGAAAGAAGAAAATCTCGAATTCCCGAGTTAATGCGGGTCCAATGGACGTGTCGGAGAACTGAGGACGCAAACTGACCTCTGGGGGCTGGAGTAGTCATAGGTCATCAACGAGAACGCAGTCACATGATCTCGCAGTTGCTCGAAATGATCTCTGGTGAACATGCCTTGAATGTTGTCATCGTACAAAGGTGGAGGAATCACCAGAATCAGAACTAGTTCCGATGAACTTAATGACTGAAACAGACCGCGGATGATTTTCACCAAAAGTCTGAAAGGTAGCATTCGAATTTAGAATTTCTGAAATGGGCTAAAACTTCTCTTGGTCGGGAATCGCAATCATGGGCGATGATTTATCGATAGCGATGTTCTTATTGTCACAGTTCCTTCGTAGTTGCGGAAATATTACTTCGGCATACTGCCGCGACTGTACTGAGACCACAGCTCGAACACGTAGCCATCTAACTCGTTCTCTTGCGCCAGCTTGCAGAGAACTTTCCCCAGTGATGCTATCTTTCCAGACGATGCAGACAAGTCAAAAATCTGTTCTGCTGTCCAGCCCTCGAAGAGGATACGCGGTACTGGAATGAACAAGATATCAGATCTGCGAAAAAACATATTTTCGATTTGATCAGATTGATTGATTCTTGCATTCAATTACAGAATGGTCGACAATTATTGACTCTTACACATTTTTGCACCAGTATCTCGAACTTCTGTGATCCAACCCCGATCGACATCGTGCTGTCCCGAAATCACGAAATATGACTTTTCGAGCTTCACTTGCAGCCAGACGGGTGAAACATGCGTGAATTTCGAGCCGAACATTTTCGCGATGTCGTAACCATGGTTGTTCCACTGCAAGCGTTTTAAAAGAGCAGTCTTGGTGAGCGGCGAGCTGCCGAATTTTCACGACAAAGTATGACGGCTATTGTATTTGAGTGAAAACGAGTTATATGAGTCTTGTGAACCAACTGGATGCTAATATGGCTGAGGAAATGTGAGGAATTTGACATGGCTCCACTCACGGGGGTGACGTAGGCCAGGACGCTTCCGGAGAAGTTCCTATTGTGCTGCAGCAAGGTGCTGAAAGATTTCTGGTTGACGGCAATATCCTTCCAGCTCACATCTTCAGAGACCAGAGCACGCTCGAAGACGCTCTTCTTTCCAGGCTGTAGTTCCTGAAGACGTAAAATGACGCCTAGTTTGTTGGGTCTAGGTTCTCAATTGTCTCAATGACATCATCAGAGTCACATGAAGATGGATGATTTTCTTGATCCTCCTCACCTGGACCTTTGACGAAGTTGAGTCTGAGCGCCCGACTCCGGTCAGACAGACGGCGGCCACGATCCATAGTTTCTTCATGACGATCTGCGGAGCAACGAGTTCGAAGATTCAGATTCATGAGAGTCAATATAGAGAACTACGTCAGTCTAAGGCTCGGACATCCCTCTCATAGACGGAATGGTAGCTCAATTCCGGTTCCATCACTTGCAACTCCCTGTTTGTTTCATCTTTGCGTTAGCAACCTACCTTCGTAGGTGAATGACCACAGTCACTATTATTATCAGTCCCGAACGAAGATCACCATCTAAGTTGGAGTCCCCTATCTCGTGGAATTGATCTCCAGAGAGGTCTTTTCAACATTTATGGGATTTCGGCGAGCGCTGATCAGCTGTGAACAGCGTCAGTTGAACAAATTTTCGAATTTGGCGCCGGCGCAGTCGTCTGCTCATTGGCACCTGAATATAAACATCCGCCTGGCCAGCTGTTAGAAGAGAAGAGGAGAGAAGGGAGCCTGCTGCTTTCTGTCTCCGAGCTGTGCGATTGCCTACGGTTCTGTTCGCCAACCTTTGTCGTCGTTATCGAATTCCGCCTGGTCAGGTTCGATCCATAGGATTTGGATTCCACTGAGATAACCTCTTGAAAGTGATTCTCGCGTCCCATCGAGTCGTTCTGTGTTGAAATGTAAGTGCGCATTTCATCATTCTGGAGATTTAGTCAAACTTATGCTGCTTCCCCAAACGTTGGTCGAGGAGTTACAGGCGATACGCGAGCTGAGCTCGAGCGAATCCCCGATCTCCTAGTTGAGGGCATCCAGTCCATTCGATGATTGTGCCGACATCTGAGAAGAATAGGCTTCACCGAATGTGTGCTTCAGGGAGTCCGAGCTGACATTCGATGAGGTGCCGTGAATCAGGACATTTCGATCTGAATCACGGAAACGATCACGACACGCATAAACAACAGTTTGCTAGTTGGGAACTTCTGCGCACTTGATCGGCTTCGTCTTCATCATTAGTCTTGCAGTAACTTTGTTATTTGAGTATCGGATTTCTAAGTTTGGATTTCTCAGCTGGGACAGGGTAAACAAGCGGAATCGCGGGAGCTAAATAGACTCGCGCGATTTAAAAATAACGTGACCTTAGTCGGGAACCAGAAAGGGACTCAGAAACACTGTTTCGTGCAGCGAGTGTCTCACCAGAATCCGAAAAAAAGAAAAAACTTGAACAGCGTGTAATCCCGCGATTTCTGGAGCTGTGATCCGTTTTATTCTACTTTTTATCTCAACGAAATGAACATCAATAAGAGCTGAAACATATAGATTTGAGGAAAATATTTTCCGTGGGTTGCCTCTTTGGACGAGTCAGTTTGCAGTTCCGTGCGTTTTTTTCAAGTGTTGATATAATGTTGGACTTCTTCTGTGCTTCTCAAGTTTCCTCAAAGCTAGAATCACGTCACCCATGGTCAGTGTGAAGCTTTGGAAGCACTTGATGCAACTTTGTAAAGAACTACTGACTGATATTTCGGCATCGTTCTCGCGTTTCTTAGTTTTGACTTCGGTTTTTTGTTCCCTCGATATCAGCTCGGCATTTTCACCTGAGTTGCTGTTCCCAGTGTCATTCTTTACAAAAGTCGATGACGATCGGCTGTCGTCCTGCGTAGGTTCCGGAGCAGGTCTGTGATTCTTATCCATGAGGATTTCAGATGTCACCTCATTCCCTGAATCACTTTCACAATTTGAGTCTTTTGACATTCCTCTGATCTCACGATCCTCCGACAAGCTGTTTCCGATGGCTTGGGTAGTCACAGATTGAGTTTCCACAAAGTATACAGGTTCTGTTATGCCTTCACAATCTTTGATCTCTTCCACAAAAAGTTGAATCTCGTGATCGTATTGACAAACGATTACAGTCTGTTCAATGACCAGGGCGAAAATGTTTGGTAACGGTATCCGTTGACGCTCTTGTACACGAAAGCGGCTCACCGGACTCATATTTTTTCGGATTCGCTCGACTATGGCATCAAGCGAGTATCCGTGCGAAATAAGTTTCACTTTTCACGAATCAACGCCGCGATGGAAGAAGGAACATCGCAACCTCATCACTTGCCGCACATAAATTCGCTCTTTGTGACTTTTAGTGAAATAGATTGTCGGAACCGTGTTCCTAGCGTTTGCCCCCGTGAAATTCGAGCATATTCGGATGTCCAATAAAATCTGACCTTACGACTCATGTCGTTGATTGTTTTGTGGGGACAGGTCGAAAAACGCCGGATTCCGGAGAACTGATTTTCCCTCGTCCAGAGGTTCCGAGAATGCAGTTCGTATAGGTTTTCGTGGCATTAATTCGGAGATTATGGTCAATACTACAATTTGACCTCCGGAACTCTTGAAAAAAGGGAAAAAAAGTTCACCCTGAACGGAACAGCCGTCATGGTGGCTTGTTTATTGGAACTGCCTTGTGTCGTCTTCGTTCGATCGGTTTCCCCAACTTCATGTATCATCTGACTCGATATGCACTCACTGATACAGAAGAGCACGCTGATCTTAGACGAATTCGGGGAAAATCTCGGTCTGACGTAAGTCCGAGGACGACATAACATGAGTCCGACTGTGAGTTGTCATCGTTTCTTGGTTGATTTGTTGCATAAAGTGAAAACGAAATTTGTTGCAGATGTCTGAAACAGACGAAGGATCTACCGGATTCGAACTTCTGGACGAAGAAAATCCGTTTGATCAGGCAGCGACACCTCCGAAGCCAAAGTCTCTTCCATTGCCAAGACAACAGCGGAATGTGTCGAAAAAAGGAGAACAGAAAACCATTGCCGTGCCGAAGAAAGCTGCGGAGGAATCAGCTCCCTTTGCTCCAAATGAAGGTGAGCCACATTGGTAACAGTTATGCTTTGGAAGAGGTCAGTGATCTCCCTTGGAACCATTCGCAGAGAACTGTGATCTCTCCTTCGATCAAATCATCGATACTGCTGATCTCGAATCGATTGTCCATTTTTCGAAAATCTGTTGCGGGCTCACCAGGCTTCGGCTATACAGTCTGAACGCATGATTCCAACTTTCCACCGGAACCTCTGCTCTTTAGCCTGGATGGATCGTCAGTTTCGATTTGGCTTGAGATCTTAGTGAATCTTTCGCATCGCGGATTACATAATCACCGCTCATAATTATCTTGGAGTCCATAGACTGGTGGGGATCTCGTTCATTCCGTGCTTGGCGTTCTCCACATGTCAATTACCGGCTGGTAAAGAATCTTGAGAAGTTCGGTGATTGAAGGCCCACGATGCTTTCAAACAGTTTCTGAACGTTCGTGTAACTTCGTGGTTTCTTACAAATATTCTATGGAACTTCATCCGCGCACGGATTTTTCCATGTTCTCTCAGCGAAGCTCTCTCCATGTCCGAGCATTCATTTTCATGCAATCCATGGAAAAACCGATTTGAATAATTCAATCAACTTTTCTGGACCTTCGAATTGCGTTGGACTGTATGTGATGTCATGTGATCTCGTTCCGTAATGTCTTTCTTGTTGTATGGAAAGACAGGATTCTCCTCCATGCGGCCGTAGAAGACCCTCTCCCCTCGCCTCAATGGGATCAACGAACTTTGGGTCTTCTGAGGGCGCCGTTTGTTTTGTGTGAGAGGCTTCTGTCGACTGTATCGTCAGCAACATTGGCGGCGGAATCTGACTTCTCGAGATGCTTCTAGTGTACGATGCGGTCCGAAGTTTCCAAACGAACTCACGTGCGTGTACCTAGTTGAATGATGTCAACTAGAGTTACCGAGCTTGCTGTGACAGCGCCAGTTGTCAGTTCAAGCTCGACTTGTTAGGTGGCTGTCCACAGAGATTTCGTAACAGGTGATCAGTGGCTTCAGTTTTATGAGCGAAGATTTTTGTCTTACAGATTCCATGCCTTCTGGAAATCCTTTATCTCCCGAACCCACTGTACCTGATGCTGCAAAACAGGGAGCTGTGAACGATGACCAAGGGTGAGTTGAGATACGTACTGAGTGAGAGATGGTCTCCATCTCATCCACTGAATCACTGCGTTGCTCATTTACCATGAGGCCTAGAAGAAGATACATCGTTGTTGAAGCTGTGGATGAACTTCCAATACGTAGTCGGCTCCGCGGCGAGGCGTTCCATAGTTTCATTGACGTGTCGCGCCGCATCTGTTAGCCATTCATGGTTTAGTCGAACTGGTCGAACTGATCGAACTGCAAGAGTGAGCTCACTTATGTATCGATTTTCTCGACGGGACTTTCCACATGCTCTTGTCGGAAAGCCTCTAATTTAATGATGACATGTAGAGAATGTAGGATACTTTTCTAGATTCTATCATCCTCACAACGGTAGAGGCAAATTACTGACAATCAATTGCGTTTCCGATTTCAGCGATTCGGTTGCAACTCCACTCAATGCTGAGATGGTTTGGTCCGGCTTACAGTGGGGAGCGTCTTTTCTGTCGAAAGTCACAGAGAAGGCGAAAGAGTCGGTTGATAAAGTCATCACAACTTTGGATCCTCAAATGAAACCAATCCTGTTCTCCGGGGGAGATCTCAGTATTACGGTGGCGTCCGACAAAAAGAGCAAAGTTATGCCGATCCAAGACGCTTTCTGGGATGTTTTCGGAAGAGCCACTGTCGAAGGTGGGTTCGGTCTGAGTTTTGGAATACATTCACGAATACTGGATGTCGAAGAACTGAAATATTCTACTGAAAAGATGAGTAAGATTTGTATTTTCGAATTTGTCGACAGGCATGAAAGCTCAACCGTCTTCAATGGCCGCTCAGCCTGTTGGATTCACTGCGGGCTTGAAGGCGGCTGAAGACCGGGTCGCCTGCTTGCAAAACGCGGGCGAGGTCGACCTACAAAGTCCTGTCGTTGCTGTTGAAGGATTTCTCGCGGAGCTGAGCACCGACCGCTGGTTCGAAATGTCCTGCGTGTTGCTAGTCGATAAACCAAACGATATCAGCATCTCGATTTACACTCAGGCTACACCTCTAGAAGAGCAGTGGATCAACAAGATCAAAGACGGTACTCCTCCCGACTATCCTCTGAGGTGAGTTGCTGAGAATCCTCGAATAGCTGAGTTTGCTCAGTTTGCCTCGGGAGGACGCTCTCTCACTAACCGAAAATCTCTCCGATTATTTCAGTTGGTGCGGTTTCGCAAAAACCATCGGAGAGGTAGCTGCCGACGCGTTGACATGCGAGCGTGAGGACTGGCACGAGAAACACACAGGAATGCCACGATGTGCCACCATTTACCAAGCTGCCAAAAGTCTCGCATTTTTGTACCAGCAGAAGCTCCAAGAGAAAGTCCCGCCAACGTCCGTCGTACAAAGTCAACCTGAGGTGGCCCGTGTCGTTTCTCAGTAATTTTTGTGATGTTGTATATAAGCATATGTAATTCACCTATCGTCTGGTTATTATCCACCTCTTTTCGAAAGACACTGTTGTTCGAATATTCTTAAATAAGCTTACGTATACAGATACCCCTGCATGAGTATGTGAGACGGAAATTCCAAGAGCTCATCGCACTACTTGAATAAAACGGTTGTAGAAAACTGCGAAAGAACGAATCACCGAGTGTTTGATGCCGCGACGATCCGTTGCCGAATTTATTTGGAAATCGAATTTGGAGTCAACTGCGCCGGGATCGAGTGGGAGCCGATACTGGTGGTTCGAATAAAACGAGAGATGTTGAAAATTGCCTCTAACTTGTTGGTCATAGCTTGCGAATCTCATGAATGCTTAGCTCAACGATGTCAAGGTTGTTCAGGAATGTTCATGGGACCGTATGCATTGATCGGGCCGATGAGCACGTTCCCGTGTTCGTCCCTCCTGTTGTCCGGACGATTGTTCCCAAATCGTCCGGAGTTGGGATCGAAGCGATTCGGATCGATAGTACCTGTGTTGGGGTCGAATCTGGGGTCGAAGCGATGGACTCCTGGTGCCTCCCCGTGACGGTTGCCATCGTGTCTGCCTGGCTTGTCGTTCCATCCGTTGTAGGGTCTCAGAGGATCGAGGTGGGAGCCCCGTCCAAGATTGAATTGATTTCCGAACTGGCTGCTGAACTTGTCAAGGACCGAGTGGAGGCTGACCGGAAGAGGCTTGCTGTCATCGTGCGGAGGGAGATAATTGCTTTTTTTTAGATGCGCCCTCACGAAAATTGTGTAGTTCATGTTCTCGATGAGAGGTGCGTTACAAATCTGAACGTACATCAGTTTGTCACACTTCTCATCAACCCCGATCGAACATACGACTTTCCGCCTGTCTCCACCCTGGAAGCATGGGAATCGGTTGTATTCGGGCCGTCGTTTGTCCATGGCATTTTGCAGATTCCATCCATGTGGCGAAACTCGGTAGACTGCCCTGATTTGCTTGCGTTTCATTCTGTCTTCAACGACCGCTTTCGAGAAGTCTGTTGCTCTCCAGCTTAGGTGGTCATGCATCTCCACTGGACTGACGAACACCGATATGTTCGTGACCAGACCAGCATCGATTACATCTTTGAAGATGTCGTGATCGATCTCGATATCAACGCTTTGACCTCCGACCGAATTCACGGTCAGCTCTCTGGCAAATTGCGATCGGAGGTAGACATCGGCTACCGCTTCCTGACCGTAGACGAAAGAACCGTTTTGCAGCAGGTTATACGGTATAACTCTGACGAAGAGTTTTTTCTCGTAGAAGTTTATTGGTTCGATTATATGCCAGGTGAAGTTCGTTTCGATTTCGGCGATAGTCAGGTTCTTGCTGTTCGTAGATCGAAAACTGAACTCGGGTTTCTTGTAGAGTCCCACGACGTAGCCCGCGAGACCTTTGGCTCCGATGTCCTGTGGTGCATGCCAACTAAGGTTGAGCTTACGCGCTCGAGGCAAGTACATTACGTTGCGTTGCAGAACTTCGACCGTGAGTTGCTGCACTGGCGAAGGGGCTGCGATGATTGTCTCGAACGTGAAGTTCCTCAGCAGGGTCACGTGTTCGTCGAAAATTGAATACACCCGCGCGGTGTAGTTCTTGAACGGTCTCAGACGAGCTGATGGGTTCATGCTCGTGGCCTTCCTCATTTCAAACCTCAGAGTTTCTCGGTCACTTTCCACATCGAGGAAATACCAGCGGGCTGTTCGCGGCACTTTCGCGAGTCTGTTCAGGGGACTTTGCGTCAGCTCTGTCGATTCGTAGCACGACCACGAGAACTCAATGCACACTTCCGAGTGGCTGTCGTAACAGATATCTTGGTGCATTACGTCGAACGCGACTCGAGCCGCTCCGTGAAGAGAGAAGTTCGGTCGAGCTGCGAAGCCCCCTTGCATCCATTTTGCCTGGCTCGAAGCGATGCCGAAGGCAGCCAAGAGAATCAGTGGTACTGTCTCTAATGAGGGAAAGCTCATCGCGCTCTCTGAGCTGAAGCGACCAACTGATCGGAAAACACGTTCTATTGTCGACGTTAATTGCCCCATTTATCACAACCATCACCAGTTAGAAAGGATAGCCTTCAATCGAGACTAGAGAGCTCTGCTCGCGGGTACCATACATAAATAAGCTTTATTGTCTTTTCTCTCCGATCCATTCGGAAACTGAAACCATCACAAACATTCATATAAAACCACTCTGACCGGATAACGAGGATCACCTCCATTCTGGTGTTTGAGAAAATCATAAACATCGCTGTTATTCTGACATTTGGTAAGTTGAATCCAGACCCCATCACCATCTATGCTAGAATGGTTCTGTGGATCTTCTGGATAACCGGGTAGTCTACATAAAGAGACTGAGTCTTCGATTCCGAGAAGGGTACGCTAACTCGGCCTACAAGGCTAGCATCGCCTTCGAGTTTTGCCTGAAATACGAATTCGAGTTCAGATTGTCTTCAGGTTCCACTCCCCCAACCTCCTGGGTTTACGGAGGTGAAATCCATGTTTGTGTTTCAACTCATGAGAGTAGCTGAGCTCCGGGTGGTCACCGTCAACTCACCTTGGTGAATAGAGGATGAGGGAATTCTCTTAGGTGCGTCTTAATGTGTTGCTCAGGGCGAACTTTGGCCACCAGATTACGGATAGCGTCCTGCAGTTTAAAGCTTTGCTCTCTGAGTTGTCCCAGACGAGCTTCGCGTTCAGCGTGTTGTGCAAGGGTTGTCACAGGATTCTTTCCGGATTGTAAAGGCGTGATTCCGCCTTCGGCAAGTGCAATAAGATACTGGGCTTTGGTGGAGTGGATCTTCTTCGAGAGCTCTCGCAGCTCAGCGCGTTGCTCCGCTTGATCTTGAGGAAGATCTTCATCTTTCGTGTTGGTAGCTTTCAGAAGCCAGCCGGGATTTTTCGGTACGTCGAACGGTTTCAACCGATGCGCTTGCTGGGATATGGCGTCTACTTGTTGCGCAGATCGACGTGAGCGTTCCACTTCCAGAGCTTTCGTCAGAGTGAAAACTCTGTCTCTCAATGCCTCGACGTAGCCATCTGGAAATGCGCGGAAATCTGAATCAAAATCCACGGAATGCATAGAGAAGTTGGACAAATCTTTAGAATCCGGAAGGAGTTATCGGCAGAATACAAGGAAACGGAAGCGAGATTTTTACCTGCAACAGGAATGAAACCACTAGAAGCTGCGTTCGAGACCGACGACAGCTGCGGTGAATGGACCGGACTGCTGCGGATCTCAGGGCGTCCGCTGCTATTTCTGCGAGAAAGGTCTTTGAGTTGATTCCTCAGCTCGCGTCTCTCCTTCTCAAGATGAGCGAGATCGGCGTTCATGACTTCGGTGGTTTCGTCGAACTCTTTCTCTTTCTTTTTCAACTGAATTTGAAGCTCATCGAGCTGTCTCTGCAGTCTATCTCGCTGGTCCTCGATGTCTCTGTATGCGGAATCGATCTTCTTTTCAGCCATATCCTTCCGCAAGGCCATCTCTCTCACTTCCTCGGTTTTGACCTTGATGGTTTTCCTCAACTCCTGAATGTCGCTCATCTGTTGCTCGATTCGGACACGCATCTGGTCCATATCCTTAGCCTTCTCCTTCGCTGTTTGAGCACAGATCTGAACTGGAGGAGTGATTTTGATTATGGTAGACGCATCTCTCTCCAGAGAACCGTCCTGGATCTTGTCGTTCAAGGAGTTCAAGGTATCAAGCACTCCTTTCAGAGACATGCGCAAGCATTCGGGTCCATTGTCGTCCTTTCCATAAATGGAATCCGTAGCTTCGTGAGTGAGCTCCTTCAATTTCTCCAGCGGAATCTCTTCGCTCTGCTCCCCTTGTGAAATCGTGGTCTGGATCGCTGATCGTTGCAAGCCTAAAAATACCTTGAAAACCCGGCCTAACTTGTGGCAGCATTCCAAAACCTCTTCTTGTAGATCGCTGTTCGTTTCCAGAACAGTCGGACCACTTTGATCGAGCGGCGCACGTCTTTTCACCTGTGGACAGGGGTCACGAGAGGATCACTTTGGGGATTCACACAAAATCGCACACGAAAAGCTCTCAGAAATCGTCTTAGACTCCATTGGTAACGAAATTCGGCGGAGTATTCTGTACGACCAAGGCTGCGAGACTCACTTTCTTGAGCACCTGTTGAATCTCCTCAGTAAGCGCGACTGCATCATCAAGAAGCGCCAAAAGTTCGTCTCGGTTGTCCTTCGTCAAGCTCTTGATCGCTTTCAAGCAGGCTAGGATTGCGTAACAGCACACGCTCATAACCTTGAGCCGATCAGCCATAAATTGGGATCCGGCCACCCTTTCAGATGACAAGTGAACACTGCAGAATCGAAACACACGCGCCATTAAACCACTGACACAGTGTTCATCTGTCTCATTCGTGGTCGACCCAGGGCTCGGAAAGATTTCGTGCGAAAAAATATTCTCTCTGTCCTCTGGCAGCGACTCACCTGTAGAGGCTTTCAAAGTAGCTGACCGCTTTCTCAAGTTTGTCGAGCGGTACATTTTCATCGAGCTGATCTTTTCGAAGGAGATCGATGTAGAAATCGATGAGTTTTTCTTGCACCAGCATCTCGGTGAAAAGTGTGGCACATTTCTGATACAAGTCGACACTGCATGAATTGAAAGCCCTGCAAAAGCAAATTCAAATAGTTTCCTCTCGGGAATCTCCAAGGTTATCTTGATTCTCCAATTCGAGGGCTCATTGATCACGGTAGCGGTGTGGTCTTACATTGTGAACTGTTGCAGGAGTGCGTGTAGAGTGTATAGGTAGAAGAGCATCATGCATCCGTAGGTGTATTGCTCAACGGAATGCGTCTTCAGTACCATGGCTCTCGTAATGTACTCGGGAGCTGCAAACTTTTCCTTCAGCTGGCTCGTGAGGATATCGCATTTCGCAATAATACGAGGTACCAAGAGAAGCATTTTGATCGCTTCGTGATCCCCGCCCCGCTGTAGGAATGCGTCGGGGAGGAACGCACAGACGTAGGTGACGTGTTGATTCGCCTGCATCACCTCGAGTTTTCGGAGCTCCATCTCAATCGCTCGGGCGTGCGCTTTCGTTTCAGCAAATCTGACTTTGTAGTCGATGGATTCGGTAGCTGTCTGTAGCGATCTGTCCTGAGTTTCCTCGACAAGACGCTTTTGTAATTCCTGAGGGACCGATGACGAGATTTATTTGCGTTCCTTGTTAAAGAATCTCGAAACTTCGATTCATTGCACTAAGCCGTGAAGTTGAGAGTAAAGTTGTCTCACCTCAATTTTATCCTTCAAATTCTCGGTGTGGTCCCGGAACTTCTGGATAGTTTGCTCGTAGTCTGCGATAGCATAGTTCATCGCTTCAATTTTCTTGTGAGAGTCCAATAGCTGCGAAATTTGAGGAGATACAGAGAATGTGAGAGTGATGATGATATTTCGGGGATCATCATCGATACAGTGCGGAGCCATGTTCACCTTCGCATTCGCAGTTTCTGCTTCTTCCCGTAGATCTTGCTCCGTCTCTCTCGCTGTATCTTGCAACTCATCGTTGAGCTCCTGGAGTTTTTCCAAATCATCGACCGCCTCTTGAAGCTCACGGACTTTCTCCTCAAGTGTGAGATTTTTCTCTGTGAGCTTTTCCACCATTTCTTCGGCCCCGAGAGCAGCGTCAATCTAGACATTGAAGATGGACGTGAGTACTTCACTCAAGAGCAACAATATTCTTCCATGCCAGATGAGAAAAAACAACACCGAATTCTTCTATACCTGCTCATGAAGTTCTCCGATTTGAGCCTCATACTGATCGACCTGCTGATTCAACTTGGAATTGAGCCGTCGAATCTCCGTCAGATCTTGCTTGACTTGCTCCAGCTCTTTCACGGTTTCGGTCAACTTTATCCTGGAATTCGGATCTTGTATGGGTGGATATGTACAGTAAGACGGAGGACAGGACCGCATGCAAAGTTTTCTCAATTATGTCATCGGCACTCCGAGGGGAGACTGCTCACCGATCTGTAGCGTTGATGTCACGCAGCTTAACGACAGCGTCTTTGAGTTTCTGAATTGTCTGCTCATAGTTCATCTTCTCATAATCAGCGCCCACGGATTCCGGGCCTTTCAACTCGATTTCCTTTTTCAAAAGGTTCAGCTCTGATTCCGTAAGCTCATAGCGAGCTTTCAGATCCTCAAGCTCCGACAGGAGTTGCTCTGCCTGGGAGAGAAAGTTCACTTAGACATACATCGACCGATTGAGATATTTTGTGGTTTTTCTTTTGAGGCTCGTAGCCGGTCTCGAATTCGAATTTTGGTCGCTCCACCTCGCATGACTCTTGGTTACAACTATTACGCCAGTTTTGTCACCATTAGGTGGTAATATGTCAGCTTATCGTCAAAGTCAGAGCTCATGAAGGCGACCCGAAGCCAGCGCCTAATCGCATCAGAGCCTTGGGGCAAGCCTGTTGACGGCTTCACGCTTCACTGACCACGGTGGCACGAATTTTCGGGAAAACCAATCGAAATCATGAGCAAGCTGCGGCTCTAATATGTACAGCTCATACAGGACTGTGGTCGGAAACTCGAGATTCTTCCATAATGCCTCAGACTCCAAACTCTGCGCGTCCATCAATTCGATAATTTCTCGGTTGTCACAGATAAACTCGGGAATCAATGGGGGTTTCGTAACCGATCGACCTTTGCCTGTTCGTGGTTCCATCTCCGCCAGGATCAGCCTTGCTCTACTTGTTCGTTACATATAAACTAGGCGCGCCGGCCGAGCCTCAGATCAGAATCCAGACCACACGCCGACGCCGGGATGCTGTCGCGGAGCGCCCTATTCCTGTGTTTAACAGTTTTTGTGTTCGTGAGTGTTATTAGTTTTCGGAAGTTCAAGAGTCAGAAGTCAGCTCGAGGATTAGAATCCAGCATCGCGATCTTCGTGAAATTCATTCCTGTTCGTGTCTTTGTTTCAGACCAGTCTGTTCATCGAAGCAGAAGGCTTCTTCTTGCTAAAGAAATTGCTGAAAAAAATGGGATACCAAGGTGGCGGCGGTACGTTTCCCGGTTATCTGTACAACCCCTTCTTCTATCGGAAATACCAGGTCTTTCCGCCGAGTTCATGGAAGAAGTAATTCTGCTGCTACACTCCTGTTCATTTCGGCGCCGAGCGTCTGTGCACATATGACATTATTTTTGCTACTTCACAACATGGTAAATAAACATTGAGTCTGATCATCTTGCTACAACGAGCTATCTCGATGACTTGGTCACGTGCGTGGAGACGTTCATTATCTGTTCTTGACAAGGGGAATCGATTCCAATGTTACAATACTATACCTTTTCTTCCGCCATTTCCTTGTCAAGCGTCGCCATTTCGATGGCTTCGTTGACATCGCTCATCTCTTCTGCGTGGCGATTCTTCTCGTCGATAGCATCCTGAGCCTCCTTCTTCGCCTAAGGGAGAATAATTCCTCATCAGTTGAGCTCACTCTTCACTTTTGCGGTTCGTCGAAACACGTTCGGAGTGGATTGGAGTCGTACCTGAGCAAGTTGCTTCTGGAGATCGGCTTGACTCTCTGTGATTCTAGCCTTGTATTCCAATAGCTGCTCGAGCTGGAGCTTCGTCTTCTCGAATTCCCGGATTTTGTCTCGGTCCTCGCTTCTCTTCGCCATTATCGTTTCGAGCTTCTCTTGGAGGTCTTCGATGAGTTTTTCTTTCTTCATAATGTCTGCTTTTGCCGAAGTGAGTTCCGCTTCAAGCTGGATCGTGGCAATCGTCGAAGTGCTAACTGACGTCACCGAAGCAGACATGTCTTCAATGGACTTCTCCGACTGAAAGTCAACGAATATGTTTTCTGTGATCCTCTGAACGGCTCCCACGAATTTGAAACCGCAGTCAACCCCTGAAATAACGATTGGATTTTCTTACCGCAGCAACAGAAAGAGTGCTCGCTGTTCGACTCGGTGCCTTCGGTATTCCTATGCTGGTTTTTCGTTCAGTCCCTGTCGAAATTTTCCTCGGAGCTCCGGTAGTTGGCGGCTTAAGTTTGCTGCCTCCTATAGACGGCCTACCCGTAGAGGACGCCGAAGATCCGATCGAGGTTCTCGATGACGACATGTCTTCCAGAGATTTCACTTGGGACTGGCGGAGGAAAATTCCGAAGTTTTCCGGACAACTAAAATACGCTTTCCCCTGCACGGTCCCGTTGTTCTTGCCTTTTGCCTCATCGAGGATCACACCGATCCACAACCCCGATGAGAACTCCGTCGTCCCTACGTAGGCCACTTTCCCCAGCACATCTTTGCCTAACAACTCCACGCGATCTCCGACTTTGAAAGCTTTCTCGGCCATGCTGGAACAGAAAAGAAGCTCCTTAAGAATCTATTATAGAAGAAGTATTGCAGGATGCCCTCTCTGTTTGTTAGCAAATGGAGGGACATGATTACTGAGAACTCGAATATGTCGAACTAATTCTCAGCCACTTTGGCACTGAATCAGATTGATGCAAACATATGAGAGAACTATTTTGGGACACGGTCATTGAACACCAAACTTTCAACCATTCTCAAGTCGGGATGTCGAGAGTATGGCTTGATCGCTTTATTGGTGTCTGGAGCGCGCCGCGTACGATTTAAATGCAGCACATTCAACAGGACGGAGATACATAGTTCTTTTGAAGAAGACAGCTGATTAGATTTCTAGACTGCATCGGATCGAGGAAACCGAAAAGAGCGAACTCGAGTTTCAGCTCAGACCAAGTACGCCATATTTTTCCCAGTGTATTCGTCAGACAGACGACTTATTCCGGAACACTGTCGACTCCAGAGAACCTCCAAGAGATCATTCTCCTTGTTCGAGTGTACGTCGAATCTGGTATCATCTTAGAAGCACCAGCAGCGTGAGGGCGGCAATTGTGTGAGCACCTCAATATCTAAGTCACTCACTTCCAAATTTATGTGGAGGTAACGGCTTCGTCGTGAAACAGAGCACACCTGTACACTGTCAGGTGTGACTTCGGTAGATTGCTCAGAAATTTCCAGCCACCCTCTTTTCACGACGACGGAAGGAGCGGCTCTTTGACATAAACAAAAAGTCGTCTGCTAGACTGTTTCCATTCAATTGGATCCGAGTATAGCTCAAAACTCCGAATATTGGTCATAAGTTCCCTCTTCGTACTGCTGCGGTCTCTCATTAGATGTGGGGAACGTGTCTATATCTCGTATGCTCGTTTCGATCTTCGTGTACACGACAAGACCGTGCATACGTCCGAGATTTCCGAGATTTTCGAAAATTCGCGCGCTGCTTCAGGATCGTTGTCAACTTCCGGTGCCTCGATCGACTCGATTTCTCATGCTGAAGGGACACAACTACGAGTTGCAAACGCCGTTCTAGCAGTCCCGTCGAGAACAGAACGGTGGCAGGCGAGGTTGAGAATCGACCTAAACCCGTTTTCAAAGTCAAGCTTCACGCGACGGGAGTTTGCCTGGTCACTTCTCGAAGTTTCTAAGGTGAGAACAAGCTTTGTTCTTGTGTGCCTTGTTGCAGTCGGTCAGCCTACAACCACAACAGCAGCAGCAGCAGCGGCGGCCGCAACGGCCAGCGGACAAGCAAAAACAGCCAGCCAATCAATCAGGTAGCGGGCCGGATTTCGAGTTATTGGAGCTAGTGATCTGAGGAAGCTTAAAGCAGGAGGGCACCTGCGTTTAGACGCGCACGGGATAGACAGAGCCGCGGTAGTGATACGTCCGGCACTGGAACGAGACAGCTGTGTACTTTCGACACTAAATTAAGAATCCACGACTGGCGACACGCGAGCATTAACTTCACCACGTAAGGCTTCCTGTTTCAAATCTTATATTCAATTGCGTATCGATACAGTCTTCCACTCGTGAGGTGGTTGACGTAGCTGCCTTTTGATTCTTTGTACTGATACATTTATACATAAATATATATCCAGACTATGGCAATCGACTTTCCACGATGAGCTATCGGTATCAGCATGCTATAGTAGTGTCGAGCCAGGCGGCCGCTCTTTCTCTCTCAAGCTCCACGATGGTAGACATTTCTTCGTGGAGGTAACTTTCGAACATTTCTTAGCAGAGTATTATTCTGAACGCTTCTTCAAAAACACATGATGACGCATTCATCCAAAAGCTCAAGCAACCGGAGAAAGCAATCGTCGTCGACGACTGCCAGCCTGACGACAAACTCGACGACATCCACGTCGCAAACTCGAAGGAAAAGAAGGGCTCGGGAACAATCGAGATCTCGCGCAAACGAAAAAACAGCCAAGGAGGGCCGGTCACGTTCGCCGAAAGGTGGCAGCAGTGCAGCGCGCGGTGGCAGCAAGAAGACTCCCATACAGGACGATTCTGACGGACACCTGGTTTACAAGATTGGCGATGTAATTAAGGGTCGTTACAAAATCATTGCGACGCTCGGCGAGGGCACATTCGGTAAGGTTGTTCAGGTAGTCGACGAGCATACGAAAGAGAAGCTCGCGTTGAAAGTCATCAAGAATGTGGACAAGTACAGGGAGTCGGCAAAGTTGGAAATAAATGTTCTGGAGACTCTCAACAGACAGGAAGATGCGACAGGTCACAAGCTTTGCGTCCGAATGTTGAACTGGTTTAACTATCACGGTCATATGTGCATAGTGTTCGAGATGCTCGGCTTATCGGTATTCGATTTTCTCAAGGACAACGAATACCAGCCGTATCCTATCGACCAAGTGCGCCATATTGGCTATCAGTTGATCTGTTCGGTGTATTATCTGCACAAGAACAACCTCACGCACACCGACCTCAAACCGGAGAATATCCTCTTCGTTCGATCCGATTTTGACCTCCAATTTAACGAACGGAAGAAACGAGAGGTTCGCAAGGTGAGGGATACGACGATAAAGTTGATTGATTTCGGATCTGCGACTTTCGACCACGAATACCACTCGACCATCGTTTCGACGAGACACTACCGCGCACCTGAAGTAATCCTCGAACTCGGTTGGAACCAGTCCTGCGATATATGGAGTATCGGCTGCATTCTTTTCGAGCTATATTTGGGCATCACGTTGTTTCAAACGCACGATAATCGAGAGCATCTCGCCATGATGGAGCGAATCCTTGGCCCTATCCCGTCCAAGATGTCCAAGCGAACGAAAACACGATACTTCTACAACGGTCGCCTCGACTGGGACGAACGGTCGTCGGCGGGTCGCTACGTCCGTGACCATTGTAAACCACTCCATCGCTATATTTCGAACGGCGACGACAACGTCCGTGATCTGTTCGACCTCATCCGGAAAATGTTGGCCTACGATCCGAAGGAACGATTATCGCTGCGCAAGGCTCTCGACCATCCGTTCTTCGACAAATTAGACAATAGACAAAAAATCACTCTCAAGCGAACCCCACTTGATGCCGATCTCGAGGCAGACGACAGCAGAAGTTCGTCGACAGGAGCCAAACGAGCCAAGCGGAGTATTTCGAGATAGCTGATTATATCATCCGTGGAGTCACTGTGGCCTTTCTCCTGTTTTGCTCCTTTAGTAGGCAGAACTAATCACTGCACTGAATTTCTCGCGAGCGTGAAACTCCCTTAATCGATCTGGAGAAACATTCCCCTATCCTCGGATGTCGAATTTTTGTTCGATGCGCAGTCGAATACGCTCTGTATCCAGTCAAAACACGCGTGAGCACATGAAGCTTGACGCTCCGCTAGAATCCTTCAACAAACGAAATGACTTCGATGACTTTCCCTACATAAGTATTGTTAATTGTAATACTCATGGCGTCTGTCGGAACAGCCTTAGAGCAAGCAGACACGTGGATTGTTATTTTTCATCGCACCTATCAAAAGTTGAGGAAATTGAGTCGACTCGCAGAGTTTCTTTATGGAATGTTTCTCGAGAGCAAACGTTGTTGAGTGTACTACAGATTTTTTTGGAAAACCTGCACGAATGATGAGCTATATTGATGGCGAATGAGTCATTTAATATCACGACAAGTGTTGAGACGGCTTGCTACAGGATTAATTCCGTTTTCAGAGAAGACGAGCGCCGGCGGGTCCAACGTCGTCCAAACCGAAGACCCGTCACTCGAAAGCAAGCAGCTCAAACTCTAAATGCTGATAGTCTCCTACATCAAATCCCACTTGTAGAAACAATGATTTAGATAGAATTAGAGAGTCAGAAGTTTTGGACCTATTTAGAAATCGGGCAGCCGATGAACGGATGGACGAGTTCGTTCGACCCTCCATCCATCCATCGGTTAGTCAATTTGTATATAGAACCCTTGAATATTGAAGCCGGATAATTGTCGACGAGTTTATTGCTAAGTCTGCAGATGTCAACGAGTGTTCATTGCTCAGAAAAACAAATCTAAGCCTCAATGAAGGGGTGAGAATAATGCGGGGCGCCGCCGAACCTTACCTTTAATGCTTTTGTGCAGGAGTCGAGAAGAGCGAGCGCGTCAGCACATTGTAGATAAGAATTGAGCCATATTGAGCGTGAAAATTGTCACTATTAAATGAAGAGCTCATCTCTGAACCGAAGAATGGGGCTCGGAGGAGTCTTATTGTAGGTAAACCCAGAAACAAAAAAGAATATGTTTGCACTCTTTGAAAGACAGAATAAACTAACGAACATTGTTGTTGAAGTATTAATCCGCTTCTTGATTTGGCATCCTCAATTGTATCTTTTCATATCCTTCGTCCCTAGATGAGCGTCCAAATGCAAAACCGAGTCTGGCTCTTGACTTAGGGGAATTGGGCATTGATGCCCGGGATCAGCGTCATGTGGTGTCTCACACGTTTTTCATCACCGCCGTCAGCTTTCAGAGTGGGGCTTTACAGCGTCTTGGATTATCTGTTGCTTAGGCTCTGGAGTCATGATACATTGGCCGCAGCCCGAGTCATAATCTGCGAATTCAGTGGCCGGCTGACTCTTCTTTGAGGAAAGCGTGGTTGCCGTCACTCAAAGCCGCACGTGTCGCATGAGCCGCGCTGACAGCTCAGCAATGCCTCCGGTGGGGTTATTCAGATCCGACAGAACACCAGAAAACCCGATACTCTATTCGTCATCATTCCCAAGTATAGGCATAATAGAGATAGATGAGGTATCTTCGTTTGTCTATTTCTCGGTGATCACTCTATTTCCAGGTAAACTTCGTAAGTCGCTCCGTTCGGTTGTTCCTCGGGGAAATCCTGGTTCTCCTCGGCACGGATTACTAACTTCCTGCCCCTGGGGAACTGATGAGGAATGGCTCCCGTCGAACAAAGTGTCTCGCGGAAATAGTTGGGTGTGAGGTCCATTCATTAGATCTCTGTTGTTTTCCTGGGATAGAAGCGCTTCGCAGGCTCTGATGAGATATTAAACTGGAAAAATTCGAGTCTTCACAGCCATTTTGAATTTTAGCACTCGTTCACAAGAATCATTCGAGTCCGTCCTATTCTCGACGAACCGTCTTGAAGTTACTGCTCGATAGCTTCAAGCGCGATTTGTTTCGACAAGCGTCGAGTTGTAGCAAGCCAGCTCTACACGGAGGGCATTGTGGGTGATTCAACCCATGAGTCTGGGCTTGAGAATAAACGTTTCAAGAAGGCGGAGCAAACCGAGATTTTTCCACTCCTTCATCGACACGTTCGCAGATTTTCTACTTCGAATATTGTCTCTAGCGGGCTCGGAGCGACATCTAGAAAACTTTCAACAGGGAATCCGATAGATAGGGTCTTGGCTCGAGGCGGATGGAACACGAGAGAAGATGCTCGCGCGTGAGTCCGCCGATTTTTAGCTTACTATTGTGTTTCATTTGAGCTTCCTTTGGATATATGGTTTTCGCCGAAGAACCTTGGAGTCAATGATCTCTTTTCTGAATCGGGAGGGATGTTGTGTCCTTACGGATGGAACAACGCACTTCCGAAATATGCAGGCCATACTCATTTCACCGATTCATTCGGGTAATCCTTCCCGCGTGACAATATCAGCTTGCCAATTACTACTACTTCCAAAAGTATTGGTAACATTTCTTTCTAGGTCTCAAAATTAACAGAAAGTCAGTACCCATACATCGGAATTTTGAGACACAATCGCAAATATCTTTCTCTGGAGAGCCTACAGTCAAAATTTGGAGTCGATTCGGCAGCGAGAACATTTCATATCAGCAAGAGTTTCGGAACACATTTTCGCATTCGAAAAATGCATCTCTTATTTGTCCCGAATTAGTAGTCACATTTGGAACATCCACCTCTGAAATCATCAAACAAAGATCCATTTGCCGTTCATCGCCCTGAGGAGCGAGATGTCAACTGTCGCAGGACTTCCGAGCCGAAAACGCCAACTCAGTGATCGAAACCTGGAGAGAATTCTGCAGCTGCTCTTGAAGCGTTTTGACAATGTCAAAGATAAACAAGAGCACGGTACGCTAAATGAGACAACGATACCGGTGAAGTTGAATCGTGCAACCATGAGCCGCATTTGGAAAAGAGCTCAAAATACTTTTGAGACCTGTTGCAGAGGAAAACGATCAAAACATGCAAGTTGGCAAATGTAACCACTAATTCGGGACAAACTTTTGAGCCCAAATCTTACCAGCATTATGGTACGGAGGCAGTATTCGAGAGCCTTTAATAGCGTGATCGCATGAGGCGCGTCTTTTCACTCATTGCTTCAGCAACGACCGAGAAGTGAAAAACGACCGAAGCGACGTCTGACATGTTATTTGAGAGAACTCGAATATTGTGAGACCATTCGAGAGAACTGACTCACATATTTGATGTGTGTCAGCTCTATCGAATGATAGATTCTTCGAAGCGGATCATTTATCGGGAATCAACGATTCTATCAGTTCACCAGCAGAAGAATTGGTCCTTCGCTGCAGAATTCGACGATGGAAAGCCCGGAATAGCTGAAATTGATGAAATCTCGGTATGTAAATTAGCCGATTTTGGACTCTTCCCAAGTTTGATCAAGAAATTTCGAGTGGAGGCTGTGCCTTGTGAGTCGCATGTTTCCGATTCGGAGAAAAAGTAATTTCTGAGTTTGTTTTGCGTCTCACCTCTCTATTCTAACTGATGCATTCGGTCGTTCGATTGGCTTCCGGCGGTTTTCGGGCATGAGGTTTTCTGGCGAGCGGTGTGTAGCCTAAATCCTTCCTATGGCATGCGCATTCATCCCATTCATCTTAGGATCAATATCACCGCAGAGCTCTGAGATCAAAGTTTTCACCGACGAGATAACCGAGTAACCGAGTAGTGTCCTGAACGCCTTCTCCTAGCGTATGGCGAGTAGGTACAGGGAAGTTGGCATTCCACGTTACCTCCTGTACTCTTCCCTCCCCCATTTTCCCCTTTGAATAAAGCGACTATTAAATTGAATTTGAATTGAGTAGTCTGAGCGGTCTTGAAGCCTTGGCGCATTCGATGTACCAGAGGCTTCCCGGTCCCCGGTACCTAAACTCCGCAACCCAAACCGTCAGCGCCTCTAGGGGGGGGGGGCGGACCGTTGACGGAGCAAAAGATCAAAGCGTTGGAGGAGAACACACGGTGAAGCTTTGCATTAGAAAATGAATTTATTCGGTCAATTTTGTGCTGAATGACTTTTCCACACAAATCCACAGAACATTTCGATGATCTTTGTATTCCTGTTTTTGGAAGCTTCCGCAAACGTAACAAATTCACTTCGGTTCGGATCGTGGCCTACCGTTATGTAAATGTAGCCGCGTATGTATTTATGAAGCAACTGTGATGATTCTCGCTGATTCCTTGTTTCAGATCAACCCTTCCAGAATCAGTCCCGGTTCCCTCCGTACAGCGCCAACTCTTCGTTCTCATTGATGTCGTCGCCGTAGTTGAGCACTTTGCGCCTGAGCTGGCGCAGAAATTGTTTTCGCCGCAGATAGATCTTGAAGAAACCTTTGACCATGATAAACGAGAAGCCTCCCTGGAAGAGAAGATAGATCACAGCGTTAAGACTCTAGAGCAGTTATCGGAACTCCAAACATAGCAAGCTATCTGTTGCTCGAAAATCTGTCAGAAGAATTTTGCGACATGGCGACAGAAGAGTAGTTTTATTCGTGTCACCAGTGGAGCCAACCGCAGTGTTATCATGTTTCCTCGAGCTGTTGTGCCGCTCAGATACGGCTGAGCCACATGGATGATAACAACTGATTCTCTTCGATAAAGGACAAAGTAACGTGGAGCTAACTGGTTGTGCAGGCAGCGATTTTGAGAAATGAAACAAATGCTCAAGTTTTGAAACCCTCCCTGTGCAGCGGAGTTCCCGTCTTCTATAATTATCCCAGTGGGAATTTTCTGAAACATCAACCACTTCGCGCCCGTTGGTCAAGGTCTTCAAAAGTGGGACCAAACTTCGTGACCTATTTTGCTGATTTGTATCAAGTTTTTCGCTGTAGCTACCCTCGAATCGTTGTAATGAAATGATCCATGAGGTTTCAGGGATGATAACTACCCATCTGACAACTAGTTATCTGGCGAGTGTTCCCACGAGCTAATACGCGATTCGGTTTCTCGCAATACGTCAAAAAAACTAGATCTCATTTATTGCATCAAACATTTGAATTTACAGGTTTCCAAAACTGGACTGAACTTCATTTCTTTGGCTTCTCGTGCAACTTGTGAAGATCTTTCAATGACATCGTAGCACTGCCCCGTGGGGCAGGTTTTGGTTGGCTTTCATGTGGCTTCCAACCGATGAAAGATAGAATGTGAAATGTGGCCCGAATATTTCCTTTTTCGTCGCCGTACATTTCATGATATTTCTTTACTGCTAATTCCTGAGTTTTGCGATGGAAGTGCGTTTTCCGGTTCAGCACACAGTTGTTCTCTGCCATTGATTTCAGATCGCCCATGAGTTCCCTCATGCTGGGATAACCCACACAAATTGTGTCCGAATCCAATGTGAGCATGTTGAATCCGGCAGCTCTTAACAGTCCCCCCAGGTCGGAAGCTTCAACGAATGGAGATATATGGATACCGAAGCCTCCTTCGAGCTCACTTTCGGCCGTTTGGATAGCTCCTCTCAGCTCGTAGAGCGTGTCGTTTCCCAGCAAGCTCCCGGTAAAAACTCCGTCAGGTTTGAGCACGTCGTGCACGCTACAGAACAGTCCTGGCAAATTGTTGACCCAGTGTAAACTCATGCTGGAAACTACCGCGTCGATTGAGTTTCTCTCGAAAGGCAACGGCTGTTCTTCGTCTACCACTTGTCTGCGGATGTTGATTTTTTCGTTGCCTTTTGCGACCTCTAGGACTTTGGCAGAGAAGTCGCACATTATCAGATTCTCGACAATTTCCTGGTCAAGATGCTGCGCGATGTAACCTCTTCCACACCCCAGCTCCACGACAGTGTTGAACTTCCTCTTTATATCGTAAAGCCTATCTGCGAGCCGGTAGCCAACTTCTTCTTTCAGATAGTCACTCTTTTCCGCTTCAGGATCCGTTGCCCAACGATCTCGGTGTCTTCTCTTAGCTTCTCTGTCGAAAACGTTCATTGCACCGAACGAAGATTGTCGGCGCATCGGAACGCGGAGCACCGACGCCAACATCTTCTCTTTGATTCTGAGTCTTCTCAGCAACCTCAGTGAATACTCGTGAACTTCTGAGTTGCCTTATCGCGCGAAAACAGAAGGCTTTCCAAACGCGCGAATTGACCTCTCCGACACCCTGCGTCGGCCACTGCCTGTTCAGCCTTCTCTAATTTCGAACAGTTCTCCGTTCCTCTAGAGACTCTGATGCATATAACGAAGAGGCTTCCGAAACAAAGTCTGGATGACTCATGTCAAATCCATCCGAGGCGGAATCAAGATGAATTTCCGGCAAAATCCTTCATCCGAATGAACAAGGGTGCCATTGCCGAACAGCTGAGTGCCAGAGCGTCGTGGGCGCTAAATCTCGAGCTGTGTTCCATTCCCACGGCCGACTAGATCTGAACGTTTTCTGGTCAGCGGGATACGGATCTCAACTCCGAACCGAGAAACGGACAGCGTCGTGAGATCTCCGAGAGTTTGTGTGGTTTTCCACCAGAACCAGGATCCCTTCAGGAGTCTCGGCGGGCCTCCTGACCGGTGCTCGACCGCATCACGGACCGAAATCGCTCCGCCGCCGCTGCCCCGCTCTTGTTCCGTAGACGAGCCGTTAGAAACTGAGCGGACTGCCTGCTTTGGTTGAGAGGCATACACAGCGGCGGCGGCAGTAGCAGCCGCACTTAGCAGTCAGCCAGCTAGCTTGCCTGCCAGACTACCACCAGCCAGGCATTCAGAAGCAAACAAGTATGGCTGTGCGTTCGAAGCAAGCGATTGCCAGAATGCTGGGTCCAGATTTGTTGCTTTTACTGGTTTTGCCTTTGTGTTGGGCAGCTGATGACCCCTTCAGAGACGTCACCGCATCAGTGTTCAAGAACAACAGCGGATACTTGGCAGCGTTCGCAGACTTCAATAGTGATAAATCAATCGACGTATTTGTGCTGTTAGCTCCGGACCCGAGCAAAGGTTTCACACAACTCGATCTAAACCAGGCTCTCATCACAAGATTCACCGAAGAGCCGTTCTTGGTAGGTCCCACATTGTTGACAGGATTGGAAATGGGAACAGTTCTGCGGCTAACACCGAACAGAGACGAAATTCGCCATCTTGACGCGGACGTGTGATCCGGTTACGTGGGTGAATCAAGGACACTCACGAACACAATCGACCGGGGGTCTCATGAAACTGTTTGAACATCCAGTTATCTCGTTGTCCACGGGGGAAACTAGCCGATCAGTTCCGAAGCTTGAGCGTGCTCAGGTCAATTTTTGACAGGAAGTTTTCGAACGGTGTTCCGAACTTCCGCAGGTGATTCAGCCGTGTTCTCCTCCGGGAGGATGAATCAATTAGCTTCGGCATAAATGTATGATTGCGTAATCCGATCCCATAATCAAGAAGGTTCCATTGTGGATCAAACATACGAAATGTCACGCTCCATTCCGCTGTTGTTTGCTCAAGTTGCGTTGTTTCTGGAATTTCAGTGTGTCGAACATGACTCATCTATCAACTGTCGCACTTGGTCCACCAGTCAAAATGGCCGTCAAAACGGATAGTGAGAACCAAACCGAAAAGCCAGAAACCAAGACAATGACATATCGTGACGGAGCCGAAAGTTTCCTCCCCGGCTGTTTGTTTTGGAGTTTGAATGAATCGAACTCTCAGAAATTCAATTCCGTTTCTTTCTATCGACGTCCGAGACGAAGACGAGAGAATGCCGCAAATAGAACACAGTTTACGAATTGAATCCTATTAGAAGCTTGAAATGTGTTTGATGAAGCTTCTGGCGCAATACCGGGGGAATTATTCCGATGTGAGAACCGTCGATGGCCTTGAAAGTTTGGAAAGCTCCTATTTCCAAACTTATCGGTCACTTCGCCCAACGCGTTCGTGATTCGCTCTGCTCATTCTGACTTGCGTCCGCTGTTTCGCGGAAAGTAACGAATATTTCCAGCAAACAAGTTAAAGGAGCAGAGGTCCGTGAAAAACTAATCCGACTCCAATTCCACAGAGAACAACACTCCTGAAAGACTTGCCACATCGAGTCGACTCGGTCATACCGGCTGATTTCAATGGAGATCAGATACAGGACGTGCTCTTGTATTCAAAAGAGTCAGCGAGCATCACTATCTATTGGGGTACCGGAGACTACGCGAACTCGTCCAACCTGCTTAATTCGGTGAGACGTTATCCTTGTTTCACGACTAATAGTAATGCATCCGTTCATTCAGAATTCACGATTGTTGCGGCCCTAACACTGATCTTGATCGGAAATTTTCAGTCAGTCACCGTGAACGAAGTCTATGCCGAGCCTACTCTGTTCGATTTCAACGGGGATCGCATTATCGACATTCTGACGTCCGAAGACAGTGCGCGAAAGACCCGAACAGTGATTTCTTGTGAAAAACGCACGTGTCAGAAAAAGCATCTAAATGAGAACGTGACAAGCTTAGAGCCTATGGCTGTCTTCCATTCGAATTCGTTTGTTGATCTGAATGGAGATCTGGACCCAGACCTGCTGGTTTCCACTGACAAATACTTTGAGATTTGGCTCTGGAAATCTCCTGGAGTCTGGGAGCTCTGTGAACATCATCGAAAGTACCCAGATGGTTTGACGGTAGCCAAATTGGGCCAATCTGTGTTCGTGGATATCGATTCGACGGGGAAGCTGTCGCATTTGGTTCCAGTGTCATCGAGAGACAGTGACCAGATCCTAATTTGGATCCCCTCGGCAAACAGCTCAAGCGCAGGAAGCTGGCGCCGAGCTTTGACACTGAATAAAAGTACCAAGTTCTGGCTGGACAGCAAGTACCAGAACGGCGTGAATGCAATGATGTCTTTAAAATCAGCCGACGTCGACCAAGACGGTTTCCCAGACTTCATGGCCATCTACGTGGACTCCAAAGATCCGACACGGAGAGGCGTCGTGAACATCCTGAATAAACGTTGTGAAGACGCGTCCTGCGTTCTAGGCCGCAAATTGGAGCCGAAATTCGATCAGATAGACATCAAAGCATTCCCGAACGTCACCAATCTGGGCTTCTTCGATATCAGAGAGAATGGCAAGATGGATGTTTTAATCTCAAGCGGGAACCTCAAAGACGCCAACTGGACCATCGCCGCTTTGGAGAACCCGTACGCCGAAGACGCTTGTTTCATCAAAGTGATCACAGTCAGTGGACTCTGCGCCAAGGACCGTTGTAACGAGAAGAAGAATATCATCGAATACGGGTGAGTTACAAATCGAAATTCTCATTATTCGGTCGTCTCATGGGGTTCGGGTCTCATGTGTCAACATTCTGGTTTCCGTTTCAGATACAACCAACCCGGACCAGTTGTAACCTACAGGATTATCGACTCCGAAGGCAAAATGAGGACTTCCATGGCTGCCCAACTCTATCAAACGAGTCACGGCGCCTTACAACTGCCTTACATCTTGTTTGGAATCGGGCTGTCGCCAAACTTCGTCGAGAGTCTGGACGTTCGAATGCCTGGTTTGAATGTCAGTCATCAGTGGACGCAAATCATTCCCAACTCCCAAATGCTCGTCATTCCAAACCCGGTGAAGGATCCGTCTCAGTGGCAAAACAAACTGTTCATCACACCGTCACGAAAAATGTTGGTTACCGGGATCACGCTCTTCGGTGTGGTGTTAGTCAATATCATTATAATTCTTGCTTTGCACATGATGGAAAAGAAAGCAGATAAGATCGAACGCCAGCAGCAGGCCCATCGCTTCAACTTCGATGCCATGTAAAGCATGCAGAACCACAAGAGATTAGGAACTTGAAGAGGATTGTGTTGACGACGCCGTCTCCAGAGTTCTTCTCCGTTCTGTGACCTCACTTTGAGTCACATCCTCCCGTCGTTAACTTCTTTGTCTAGTCAACTACTATAAAGAAATACCATTTGTTCGAGGACGAACGGCAACTAGCGACGGCGCCATCGTGACAACTAACATCAAGCTTTCCAGCCTCACCAAATTGGCTACTCTCACTTCTTCCAAGTGGGCTAACCAGATGTACACAGGGAACCTAGGTAGACTGATTCAGTAGGTACACCACGAATGGACCGGAGTCGATGCGAGACTCACAGTGAACAGATTGGTTCTGTATTGTAACGTGTGCCTCTGTTGTTTTTGACTGTCACGCCTGAATCAAACAGAAACAGAGGAAATATATATATTCTTCGAATACAGTTGTTTACGTCGGAAAGCGGTTGCCCCATCATGGAACATTTCAAGAAGGAAGAATCCATCAAGTCACTTCGTACTGTAAATAGCGCGACTGCACCAAGACGAATACAACGTCTTATGTGATAGATCCAGATTGTCTGCGAGCCTGCCTGCATGCCTGCCTGCCTACCCAGTGTTCCGACTGGCTGAGTGATCGAATGATTGAAGAGCTGGTGGATCGCCGAGATCGATCAGGAGAAGCTGATGTTGATGTCATAGAGGACGAGGTAGAGATAGAGGAGGGAGAACCAATCTCTGAAGCCGGAGATCATTGTTGAACTTTTAAAAAAATTCTAGAGCGGAAGATTATCGTGTTGACGTCGAAGAAGAAAGAAAGGAGAAACGAAGAGTCCCTTCTTCTAGATCACGAAAGGGATGCGAAACCAAGTATAGATAGGCAACCTACATCCTGAGTGAGCTATGGAAGTTAATAAAGAGTATTCTCTACTTTTGCCAAGTACTCTTTCGGCCTTGTCTATCCTTCTACGATCGAACCCTGCTCTTCTACAAGGATCCTCGTGTTCGCGAGGGAATCTCTCGCTTTTATCACCTGTCGTATTAAACCCATTCCGCAAATAGGAGGACTCCCGACAAGATGCTGAGGGAAACGTCGGGCACGAATGGAATTTTATCCTTTAAAGTTCACTGTGTGGCCTCGCCGCTCCGAGGGAGTGTTTCGCTCTCCGCACCGTGAGTCTCTCAAAGTTGTAGCATCAGTGGAGTGGAGATTAGCGGAAAGTGCACGGAAGCGCTACGTAGGGTTTCCCACGGGATAAAACTTACCAGCAGCGTTCTCTGAAGGGGGCTTCGCACCCCTGAAAAGCATAGTCGTCCCACGAGGACAGCTACGGGCGGCAGCAACAGAGCGGAAACGAAAACACGCGTAGCTGTGTAACTGTTGTCTAACAATGGTTGATCCAGCAGCCGATCGATTATCTCTGGTGGTTCGACGAACGTATTACCGTAAAGTTCTCCTCTTGATGAACCGTACAAATTCCTCATGTCGGGTAGTCTGGAAGGTGGTCGAATTCCCTCTAAGCAACATTCTCAAACGCTGTTCAATATCCCTATCCACATCTTGTAGGATTTTGGCGTTGAATCCATGAATCAGTAGGTGCTTACCTCGATGCGTGTTTCCACCACAGCTTGAGAAGGTAACTGTCCCAGTGAACCATTTTGCCCACGATGAGCAAGACGGGGATGGTGGGAAGGATAACCAAGAGGAGAATGGGGTCAGATTGCTCAATTATGCGAGCCCCTTCTGTTTCCCCCGAGGTCTGAGGAAACAATCGGTTCATGAATTGGAATTTTGATTCGAAAAGAAATTAGCTTGTTTTATATCGCTACCAAGGCGGTAGAGACTCACCAGCAAAATAGTCATTCCGCCGTATGTCAAAGCGGACCAATAAACGGACCCGAGAACAACTGCAGCGGTCAACGAAGGCGAAATTCTATACAGAAGGTGATCCACAAGATCCAACACATAAACAAACGGTCCTGAAGGGTCGAAAACTATATTGAGTGTCCACTCTGAGGATGACGCTAGCAGATGGTTAGGGTAGAACGCGAGAACTCACCAAACTTTGGGAAGAAGATCAAATACTCCGTGTTACATTGGGGACAATTGACTCTCTGGGTGCGATTCACCCGCTGTTTTTCGTCGATCCATCGCTGTAAGCACTGCTGATGAACCCATTTTGTTGTTCCTTTGCATTTGCATGGCTCGACCCACGAAGCTTCGAGATCGTCTTCATCAGTTGCGAAGCAAACCCAGCAACTGCGTCTGCAACCGAACGATAACCATTTAGACTTCTCGTCAAGACTCAAATCTAGGACCCGAATGTTACATCGACGAAGTATCTAACACTGAATGTTGACGCGATTTTCGGACCCCTGAGCATGAAGTTTTGAAACTGTCCCAAAAAGAAAACTTCTCTCCAAAGTATTTTGTCAACAATGAAATCCAACGCCGGGCTGTCGCCGTCATTGCACCGGTCGACGCTTCACGTTCGTCGAGCCGAACTTTAATCTCCGTGAAATGACCGGGTATTCCACTCGACCGTGGCTCTGAGCCACTCCGCGGAAAATGAGTTCGTTCTCGTCCACTCGTCGCGCCAAACTAAATCCAAGTTTAGAGAAGCTTTCCTCGACACAGTCGACCGCTAGCGTAAAGGGGCGTTCAATCTGCAATCCGAGTTTTCTCTGTGTGAGGGGTACACCTTCACTGAGTTTGCAGCAGCAGCAGTGGCTCAATATCCGCTCATCACTCGGGAAGCGTTCAATCAATTAGAAACGCTTTATCTGCTCTTGTGAGCGAACAAATGAAAAGCTGAGCAAACAGAAAGTTCGAAACAATGCAAGCCGGATCTTCAGGAACCAAGTACAACGAAGGAACTTCTTGAAATCCAGCGGTGCGTGATAGACGCAGTTCAACGCCGAAGAACGGAGAGACAGACACAGCGACCGGCAGACAGCGAGGCAGAGCCCGGCTCATGTTTAATTCAGTTTGGAGAATGATAGAAGGTGGAGGACACCTTCGTCTTTTCTTGAAGTCGACGCCTTACTATTTCTCTACCTTACTTCCTTTCACAGGGAAACAGAAAAACGCTGACCAAGCGGCTCATTTACATCTCAACTCTTTGGAAGGTGGCTGTGCACCAACAAAAAATCCTTAAAAGCCCATCAATATAACGAAAAGCTCCGCTACGAACGAAAAGAAAGAGTTTAGCGGGAATTGTATTCTCCGAGATAAATGAGGGCGGAAATCCAATCAGAAATGATTTCTCAATCTTGGGCGAGGAACGTTATAACACGAAGGCAGAGCGGAGGATCTCATCCGACATTTCCCTCGATCTCTGAGTGGGCAGAGTTTCGTTACAACATACATTCCTTAAGGCGATCCGGAATCCGGATCCGAGTCGTAACCGTCAACGACTGGATGACCCTCAAATGAAAGGTCGTTGATCAGGGATGCTCGCAAATGAGTTTATTCATTTTCAGGAGTGAGAACCAATGTACAAGTTCATAGCGTTCCTACCAAACAAAATCATTCACCGATAATGACATCAGAAACTGGCGCAGGTCTCCTTTTTTTCGCATCATCGTAAGATTTTCGCAAATACTTTAAGAAAGCTGAGACATTACTTCCAAACTTCGCACTGATTGGTACCACCGGTAGTTCCCACATCGTCGCTAACCGGTTTACACGTTCGTGTAGAATGTGTTCTTCCACAATATCGATTTTGTTCGCTACGATTATCGAGATTCTATCAGAGAATCCTTTTCTATAACACTCAAGCTCGTGTTGAAGAACTTTAAGCTGCAGCTCGTAGTTTTCCACGCTGACATCGATTACGTACAGGAGACATTCGCACCGTTCTGCGTGTTTCAAGAAGTCGATACCCAGACCGCGGTCCTCATGAGCTCCCTCGATTATACCGGGTAGATCGGCGACACTGACTTGCTCATAGTCGTCATACTCAACGACGCCAACATGAGGTCTTAGAGTAGTGAACGGATACGCGGCAACCTTCGGCTTAGCCCTTGAGATTGCTTGTAGGAGAGTGCTCTTTCCGGCGTTGGGGAAGCCTACCATACCTCCGTGTGCCATTGTTCTCATCTCTAATATGTAGGACTTCACTTCTCCAAGGGCACCCACTTGACATACTTGAGGATGTCTATTTTCATTACTCAAGTAGAAGTTGTTGCCTCGGCCACCGGCGCCTCCTCTTGCGGCTAAGAACTTCATACCCGGCGTATCCAAATCTGCGAGCACAGTTCCATCTTCCTTCCTGACGAGCGTTCCTAAAGGGACCTGGACGATCACGGGTTCACCTTTAGCTCCGTGACAGTGTGAACCTAGTCCCGGCTGGCCGTCCCAGGCTTGTATTCTCGAACCGGGCACATGCCCTAGCGAATTTACTGTGCCATCGGCTTCAAGCAAGACGTGTCCTCCGTTACCTCCATCACCTCCGTCTGGTCCCGCGTTCGGATTGCAAAACAGTTTCATGAATGAAATGCAGCCTCTACCACCGTTGCCTCCGACAACCTTGATTCTCTTCCAGTCGGAGAATGTGTTTTTTCGATCGTGCGCGGATTTCGCTTTCAGAGAGTCTAAGGCCACGGGCGTGTAGAGCGATCTCACGAAATGCGCGGTGGACCGGAAAACTGTCATGCGCCGAGTGAGCATGATTGCTCGACGGCAGATGCCGACACTGGGATGAAGAAAGATTCAGTCCCTCCAATTGTACATAGGAGGTTCCAGTTCAACTGAAACACATGAGTTCCTCTGTTTACGCTCTGGCTTTGTTTGTAAACAACCCACGGTATCGTCTGCTACGTGGGAGGAAAAGCGGCACAATCAAAAAGCCGACACTACTCGAGACCCGAACGAAAAAGTAATATACTGTGGGGAATCGGTCCACAGAGCAGAAGGACCTCAAAGCCGCGGACCGGAGCTTGCGGACGGAGAAATCCAACCACAGATCATACGATATTTTCACGCCCAGCGCGAAGGCTGAACTGTCAGGTTGGGACTCTACTCGTATGGAGGCGAACGTCAGAATCTGTTCCGATTTAAGGTTCAAAATCTTAGAATGAAGCCGTGATTGGAAATGGATCTCCGCTCGAGGCGCGCACATTGATTGGTGATCGAAGACGACAGGAAACAAACGTGCGATACGAATCAACGGTTGTCGTTGTTGCGTCGAGGATATGAATCCCGGGAGCTGATGTGGAGTTTCGGTATGCATTGTGGGATGTACGATTCTATCGCTTGCGAATTTCGTTGCCAACAATACCCAGAGAGTCGTGCGCAAAGGTGATTTGACGCGTATTCCACGAAATGAACTGCGTCCGCGATGGGCAGAGATTCATCCCAGAGTCGTTGTTTCGTTCCGACTCGCTCCCTGGTGAGCAGTTGATCAAAAAGTTATTTTTCTACAGGGGAGCCAAGGAGCTGAGTCGGCGAATCCCTTGGTGACAGCGGCAGGAGAGGAAATGGGAGGAAGAACAAATGAACGGGAATCCAAGGAAGAGCAGGACTCAGGGGAAAGAACGCCAGCCGCGCCGAAAAAGCCAGCGATTCGCGCAGGAACGGCAACCGACCGCAGGATAAAAGGGAAATAATAAATGCGGCCGACCATTGATTGATACAGTGAAACGCTGACGTGGCGCCTCCGAGACTTGTGCCTCTTCGCGGTGTAATTGAAGCAGCGTTAGCGTGGATATCAGTGGTACAGGACCGCCGACACCGATCCAGGCCACCCTGGCCTCCACGCCGTCCTGTCGACACCGTCTTCGCTTCTGCTCACCGCATCGACGACGAGGACAACGGCGACGAGAGCTGCCTCAACCACGACCGGGAGCAGCACTAACAATGATGAACTTTCTGAACGCGGACCTTTCTAATTGAATTTTCAGCTGACCTCGCTCTGTTGACTTGAGATCAACACGACGGTTGCGACGAAGAAAAGAGGAGGCTATGGGACCAATATACATACATAGTTGAACCGCCAACTACCCCCGTCCGTGTACACAGAAGAGGATGATGTTCGCTTCTCCATATTGCCGTCAAGGCACGATTCGCTGACTCGGAATCCAACGGCCGTCAGCAGAAGCGTGGAAAATTTCATGAGCCGTTGTTGTTCCATGTGTCGTTCACAGATGCAGGGCTTTGTTCTTCAAGATTTGAATCCATCAGACGCAGAGATACTTTCATAACAGACGGCCACTGCTGCATATCCTGTCCCTTTCTGGGAGAAAATTTCTGGTCTTATTTTTTCCAGAAGTAAAATCGGAACGGTTTCTGAGCATCGATTTCTCTCGTCCACAACTCACACGGGGCGCGCATGGACTCCTGTCTTTTACCGGACCGCGCACGAGGCCATGCTGCAAGGACCAGGTGTTTCCCATGCTAGCGGCCGCTAGCACTCGCTCTTCGAGAAAATTTGTGAAACATATTTTGTTTTGCGGGAAGCCACCGGGACTACAGCGATTCCCCTTTTTTTCGTTGACGTCACCCCTTAGCCCTGAGAGTTGACCGACATTATCCGCATTCATTCTGTTCAGTTCAAGGAAACACAGAATTGATGCGATCGGGTATCTTCTGAATTCAGCCGTTCGCTATTTCAAGCCATCCTTCGGTGGGTCAAGGTGTCTGGTTGCCTCATGTTCAATATTCTCAGCGGGATCGCTTCTTATAAACTTAGGTGTGAATGATATTCCGCCTTAGATTTCAGGTCTCCACCGCGGAACTTGAAAAAGTTCTGTTAGCTTTCCTCAAATCCAAACCAGTGGACTATTTTAGAGAGACACTTCTTAGAAATACGTAACCGAATCAGCGCGGGAGAAGAATCTCTCTCTTCGGAAAGAATTTCCATGTTCGAAATGAGCCATTCCGCAATTGGCATCGAGTGGCAGGGATTAGAACGCAGCAAACTTTCATCTCAGAATTAGGAATTCCATCGAAACGTTCGTCACCGAAACGAAATTCAGGCATTTAGAGGCGATTTGAGGGAAAAATTGTCCCCCGTTCTCGAGCTTGTAGCGTTTTCGGCCTTCAGCCTTCGTGCCTGTTTTTGAAAGCGAAACTACAGACCAGTGATCTTTCACGTGAGTTTCAAAGGAACGCGATAGGGAGCAGAAGCGACGTTGCTCAAAATCCGTCGCGGAAGAGAACGACACTCTGGCGATATTGACAGTCGGCGATGAGGGGTTGATTTCAAAGGGAGTCTCGAATTTCCAATGTTTGTGCGCGGACGATGCGCTTCGAACATTCGTTGGAACGAATGTGACGCAAACCAAAGAAATCAGTATGAGGAGATTTTGACGGCCTTGCGGTGATCGAGTTTACTGCGTCTCCTTAAATCGCGAGTTCGGAGAAGTGAAATCCGGCAATAGAGAGCGGGCAAGGTAAACAACGACGACCTTGCGTGAATACCTGGGCAAACAATTACGTCTCACCTGTCATCGTCGGCGAAGTTATCCAGAGCAGGTTCCATTTTGCACAAAACCACTTATATTGTCCTTTGAAGCTTTCAAAAGGAAGAAATCGGTGTTGCTGCGGCTTGAAACACGGCGACTAACTATGTGTCTGCTTTCGTTCGTTGTACGATGTGGGCGCCGCCATTTTGGAATCCTCTCCGCTTTCGAAGCAGCTCCCACTGCGGCCTATGAGACTGTCAGCTTGCTAGTGTGCTCGCTCTTTCTCCACATGAAAGTTTATCGGACGGATTACGTCGGGAATTCCGAAGGTTGCGGTAACAGCTATCGCCACATCCGACAGCTGAGAAGCGGTATTCCTATTTTCGGATATTCGAAAATCGTGCAAGAAGAACTGAATGCATATAGATTTGCATACATTGAACCCATCGCAGAAGTTTCCTCCGATTATCCCGGAGTTCTCGAGCCTAAATATGAGCCACACAAAATTAAGAGAAATCAACTGCACATGAGCTATCTGTCATTTTGCGCTCCAAATATTTAAACGCTTGAAAGCATCGACGGCAAGCTCCGCGCCGGCCGCTTTGTTCTTTGGATCCGTCCAAAACAAATGGATCGGATGACTACGAATCAATTGACACTGACAGCGAGCTTTCGCTGCGGAAAACCCAAATTCCAAGGTCAACGGCTGTGATTTAGGTCCGCAATTCATGGGGTCCAGGACCACTGACAACGATGACATCGAAGGATTTTCGCCTTGGAACTCTTACCATCCCTACATCTTCTCCCGATGAAATCAGCTGGATTACCGGAAACCTTCTCTACAAAGCCGATGGAATCACGCGAATGATTCACTGAATTAGACGATAAACTATTTTTTTTCGACATCGACTAAAATCGCAGTTTCCTCTTATGGCTCTCCAATCGACACTAATAATTGAAGGCCTGTTCGAGGACAGAAGCTTTCTTCGGGCACATTGAACCTCGGCTATTTTTTCCACCTGCTCCTAGTTTCAGACCAAGCCGAATATCAACAAACCCGGATTGAATCATCCGAGATCAAATTCTTTGTTCGAGATTGCCGAAGCTTTTGCTAATTAAAATTTGCCGAGACTTGCTTTTATCCGTGTGGAGAGAATCCGCGAGAGTGGAAAAAGAAGCCGCGCGTGCGATAGTTTCTGCGAATTGTAATCTAACGCCGCTTGGAAGATTCCCCGCGCTCTCGAAAGACGGCAACACTTGAATTGTGTTGATGATAAAGCCAGATGGATACTGTACGAAGAAAGTTTCAGAAATTACAGCGCTGCAATTATAAATTCATCGAGCAGAAGCGTATGGAGTCGTGGCGCGGCTTAGGCCCTCGCAGGGTCCGCAGCAGCAGCCGCCTCTTGTTAAGCCACATTGAAAACTGTTGCCTCGTTGCTCGCTGGCCTCGTTCTTTCGGTCTCTGCTCTTGTGAGCCTCACTTGATCCTTTTTCACGCGCTTTCCCCTAAGCCGCCCCGTTGCTCCATGGTCTCGTGCGTGCTGCGTGCGCTGCTTCCCCCTTCCCCGCCCCTCGAGCTTGCTTTCTCGCTAGCTTCGTTGCTTGCGCCTGCAGGCGAGCAGCTAGGCCGACGACCGGACGGACGGGCGGTTGGTCGGTGGGTTCGACTGACCGTCGTACTGGCTTGCTGGCTCTCTAATTAATTCCTCCCAGCTTCCTCCACCTTCAGCTTAGTTTCCTATACGCAAATCGCAGCTCATTAGGTTACATTATGGCGCACGGCGCACATAGTGCCTCACGTGGCTCTAGGAAAAATCAGAACACGAATCATCAGCGCGAATAGACGCTCGATCGAAGCAAAACGTTTAATGAAGCCCCATAACCAAAGCGCCGACTTTGTGAGTGGTTATGCATCCGATTTGCAAGAGAAGTCCTACCGAGTCCTCGGAGAACAGGTCCAGGAGAACCACTTCCAATGAGAAGGTTCCTGGTCCTTGACGTTTCACGTCTGACGGAGATGATGTGACGATTTTCTTCGTCCTCCATCTTCCAGGATGAATGATCAGGTCAGATTATCGAACGCAACGATTCGAGTTTCGGTCCGCGAGTTTTGTGCACCAGTGGCCGCGCCGACAGAAATTCCAAACGAATCCCAGAGTGTCGAAGCAACTTTGATTGTGCGGGAGAACTAGAGACCTAGTATAGCTAAGGTCACTCTGAGCTAATATTTGATCAGGCCTAGTGAACTACTTTTCCGGAACGAGAGTCGAATCAACTTGCGGACAAGTCGAGCTGCTGTGAAGTAGCGCAACATGCGAATACACCGCTTCAACGGAACGCTGCCTTCGAGTTTGTTGCCACATGGGTTTGCATGTTCCTTCTTCGACCACGTCAACATCGACTATTTTCGTTTCGTCCTCCTGTCGGAGAACTGGTCTTACCTTTTCTTCAAGGATCGAATCGGCGTTCGTTCAACGAATTTTGGACCGAATAATCCAGGTGGAGAACGATTGAGTTCTAAATTCCCAATATAAATGCAATAAAAATCTATATCATGGTGTTCATACGTCATTTCATACTTTACTTGAGGGAGAGAGATCGTTCGTGGCCGACATCGAACTCATCGAAAGTCAGTGTAGTTCATCGGGTTGTTATTTCGCTACTCATTAAGGGCTGGATTGGAAGAGGAGATGTCTGACCGAAATGCAGAAGAAGAGCGGCAATAAGAGGAAACTAACAAGACGGGCATCGGGTTGACATCATCGTCAATGATGATGCCAAGCTCACAGTCAGTGAAGAGCGAGCGCTGTAGCGCTATGCCATCTCGTTGCCTCCTCCACTGATTGGCATGCCCTTTTCCCTGTTCGCTCTGATTGAGTTAATTGCCGATTGGTGGGCTTTCAGACAGTGGCTGACTGGCTGACCATTGTCTTTAGTAGTATTGCACGTAGTTCAGCCTGATCGCACTCCTTCCCTGCACAGTGTTCCTTGGAGTCGTTGTGATGTAGCGTATTTTTCGTTGAGCGCTTCGCAGGACGCCTTCGTTCGGGGAGGGTTCGGTGCTGTTGACGCATGATCGATAAAGCTGCGGTCTGCGGCGATCCGAGGAGTTCGCAAGTGTTCAAATAAATCCGCGTGGCCAAATCCCCCGCCGTTCTGTCGGAGCGTAGTTTGCTTGCAGACAGTCTTAGAACATCGGCTCCCGCGGTTGCCCCATGGTCCCTCCCGGGTCCCACAGACGGCGCCACCGTGGTCGATTGGGGGCAGCGTTGCTAACAGAGATCCGATGTGTAAGGAGCACGAGCGGCGGGGAGAAATCAAGGCAACGATGGCTCTGGAGGGGAGAGCTGCCATTTGGGGGCGACTGAAAAGGACGCAGGAGAGCGCAGCCCCCAAGGAGAGAGGTCTGAGGACACGAAGGGAGTCATAGGAAGGAAGGCTTGTTTTGGAGCGGGTCTGTTGTTGTGCTCAGGATCCGCTGTGGAGTGCGTGGAGTGGAAGCAGCGAGAAGAACAGAGCAGCTGGAGCGGAGGGAGCGCAGACGGACCGACCGACCGACCCACCGACCGACCTACCGACCAGCCAGCCAGCCAGCCGACCTACGATCCGGCCAAGTCTAAAAATCTACCAACCAGTCAACTAACAAACAAACAAACTGACTGACTGAGCGAGCAAGTTCGCGATTGATTGAATGGTCGACTCGCCGACAAAGCAAACCAGCGAGTAGAGCGAGTGACGAGCAAAGCGAGGAAAGCTAGGCTTCCATCAATCTGCAGGTGAAAGACGCCGGTCGTGAGAGGAAAAATCCAAGGAGCGAGTTGAGTGAGTGTTTGACTCGAATCGAGCGACAGTGAACAGTGACTGTGCGAGTGACAGAGCCCCAAATCGGAAAAAGGGGCGAAGGCTAATGCCTATGGGAGACTACGGAGGCCTGACGGCAGGCGAGGTGCGAAGCTTAAGCCCCAGCTTCCCGCAGCCGGTTACCTCGCCCACGAGCCAGAGTTCCTCCCAAAACTCAAACGGAACTCCTGCAGGCACACCTGGCGACGGCAGAGCGTCTGGAGGTGAATCCCAAGGAGGTGGAGTTTTTTACGGCGATGGCGCCGATTCCGACACACCGCCGCCTGCATCTGTCGTTATTCAGAACGGCTGTCTAGAAAGCAACGATTTAACGATCACGACGACTACGACAACAGGAGCGTTGACGTCTGTCGATAGGGTTTCGAGCAAGTTGAATAATCAAGATGGCAACGACGAGCTCTGTTCGCCAGCCGCCGGGGGAAACTATTGGTGTAGTCTAGACTGTGGAGGTGGTGGTGTTAACAGTGGTGTTGGCAGTGGTGTTGGAGTTAGTGCCAGTGGTGGTAGTGGTGGTGGTGGTGTTGGTGGTGGGAATGGTGTCGTCGTCGGCGGCGGCGGCGGTGGCGGCGGCAGTGGCGTCGGCAACGGTAATGGCAATCAATCCGATCAGGTTAACGGGATGAGTCCGCAAGTGATGTTCCAGCGACGAGCCATCACGGGTGCCCATTCGAACGCCTCCTCCACCGTGACTACCTCGCTGGGAGCCCTCGCAAACGGAGCCAACAACTCAGCAGCCATGGCTGGGAACGTCGGCTCTCAGTCGCGACTTGTGAACTCATCTTCGTCAAACCTTTTCGGCGCCTACTCAGACTGGTCTGCAAGCCACGTTCATCCACAACAAGCGACCGCTTGGTCCTCGAACAGTGCGCTCGCGTGGCCTCCACAGAAGCGTCTGCTGAATTCCATGAGTACTTCAGTGACTGTCGGCTCGTTAATCAAAGCAGCTCCCACTCAACAGGCGATCGGACATCCTATTGTCGGTTGTCAAACAAAGACCAACATGATCTCGCCGTCGAAATTTCGTCGGAGCACCACTTTGCCTCTCACCAAGTCCGGATTTCACTCATTCGCCGACTTCCAAGATCAAGGACAGCACGAAATCATCAGTTATCAGGTGTGTTCTCGTGAACATTGACCTCTTCCACCATGTCCATGAACCCTGCACTATTTCTCAAAACGTGGATCTTGAACCTGAACCGACTTAGGAGTACTAAATGACATAACACGTCGTACGTGTCCTCCCTCACAGCTAGATTCTGTCATGGGAACTCAGTTCCTCTTCTTGAAAGGGACCTCAATATGGTACGCTGTTGATGACGAGTTCGAATGAACTCGGGTACTATCGTGGCTGACTTGGGAGCGTTCTCGAGGAGAACAAAGAATGCATCAGAAGCCCCACGCTATCTTACGCAATTTCCTTCTCGTCGACCTCATCTTGAATCGATCTAATGGAATTCAGGGTCGTTCGGATCGGTCGCTCAATCCCTTGAAAGTAGTCCCACTAGATAGACAGACCAGCACCAGCAGCGTTGGATAACATTCAGAGGAAGTTCGTTGCACAATCGATGTCGTTGGAGGGTTGTTTTCTCCTTTGTTTCGAGTTTAATATCTATGATAATCAGATGTTGTTCACGGGCTAATGGATAAAATAATGTGATCCGAAGGAGTAGGAGAAAGGCGGAAACAGGAAAGAGACAAGCTAGCGAATGGTGAACCTTGGCTCACTGAGTGAGATTCGTGTCGGAATTCGTCTTGCTTGACGAACCCTGGATATCTGTTTTTCTTCTTCTCCTTTTTTCTTTGTTGTGACTCTGGAATGCAGCAGCGACCTCCGCTCGTTTTTTTTTCGTCCTCCCTCGTCGTTGTTCTCTCTCTCTTCGTTCGCGATCCTCTTCCGCTGCGCGTCTTCATCGAGCTGGAGTTTCCTTATCCGTGACATGCCTGCACGCTCGGCGTTCTCCAGGGACGTGCACCAGCTCGGAAGCTGATTTAATTTCACTGTCGATGTTCGACTTTGAGAAAAACTTCTATCGGTTGCCGGCACTTTTGTCCGGAAACGAGAGATCCTTGCCAGCCCACTCTCCGACGAATGGATGAAGAGAGCAAGGAGTGAAGATTGACGATGGGACCGAGGGAGCGGGCGGGCTCAAAATGAACCGGAAAAATCTTTCAAGTGCTTCCAGGTTCCCTCGTCGACGAAGACGAGCGAAGTCAGCGTTTCGAGGCTCAAACTCGCTTCGCGGCTTACCCTTAGCCATGCAGCTCAAGACTTTGATTTGGCGTTGTCGTCGACGAAGTTCTTCTGAGATTCGAGCACTCGAAGGGGTCGACCGTGGACGAGCGCAGTCGCCCGCCGCGGAACCACCACCGCCCCCGCTAACGGCAAGACTAGCGAGCTGACTGAATTGCCAGTCGAGTGGCGGACTGACTGCACGATTGCCGGCCGGCCGGCTGGCTGGCTGCGGAGCGAGCGGACGCCGGGCGGGCAGGCAGGCAGACAGGCTGTCGTAGTTTAATCAGAAAAATCCAATAAGCTCTTTTTCGTCCCCGGGACATTTCACGTCGCGCACCAACGCTTGATCGCGCCCAAGCGGATTTTAACGAGGTGGAAGTCCCTCGTGCTTATGTTCACTGTTCGACCAGGCCGCGCTGACGCAGGCTTTCGCGCCACCGGAACATCTTGCCACGAAGCTCCGCCGATTTCTCGAAGAGGAATCCGAACCTCATTCCTTGGTCAGGCGTACTTCGGGTTACCAACGTTGGTATCGGCACCGTGACCGAAAACGAAACCGAAAACCGAAATTACATGTTAAGCTGGAACAGCTGAATAGGCATCTAACGGTGTCTCTTTGTAAGCCTGCTTCTCTGTCTGTTTGTCCGTCGGTCGGGAGTTCGGTTCGTCGTTCGTTCGTTCGTCGGCGCGTCCATCCATTCAGGCCGAGGCTTAACTGTAATGCGCCTGTGTGCAGGATTGGCCTGATGGTTTTTTGAGATTGCTATTATTTCTCGATTAGATCAGATTCCCAGCTGCTTTCGCCGAGACTCCTCGCGAAAGTCGTTGGTCATTCGGCCTTATTCGGTCGTTCCCCTAACTCCCTCCCTTCCTCCCTCCCGCTTTCGTCCCGCCGCCGCCGCCGCCGCCGCCGCCGCCGCAGTCTGACGTCTCCCGGTCGACCCTATGCACGCCTTGCGCGCCGTAGTCCTTATGGGCCTCTTCTCAGTAGGTGTTCTGTGAGCGTGCATCTCATTTCAATGCGACATCAACGCTACGTGATAGTCGAACGTGTTAACGCAGGTTAGCTAGCTACCTACATAGCTCCGGCCAAACAGTCATGCAGAGTGAGCGAACAGGCGGGTGGGCGGGCGGGCGGTCAAACAGACGAACAGACAAGAATGTACAGGTTCTGAATCGAAACAGGCCAATGAAAACGAAATGCCCTCATCCGTTGTGCTCTGCGTTCGGGAGTTCCGGAGGGACTTTCCTCCGGAAAGTTATCCCTCAGGGAAGCTCCCAACCTTAGGGAACACTGATTGTCTTCAACCTCACCAATGTGTTCGACGTGGCCTGGTGTTAAATTTACAGCCGAACGAAGAGTATCTAGAAAACCTTCGAAAAAAAAAGGAGAAAGGTGGCCAGGCGGGCTGCTCGCTAGCCCGACGGCGGACGCATGTCTAGACTACCAATATGAGAAGGAGGCCGAACAGGGATAGTTCTCAACCCCCCCTCCCCCACTCTCTCGAGTCTGAGGTCGGTGTGTTTCTCTATTCCTATATCTCACTCTGTTTCTTCTCGTTTTTCTTCGCTTCTTTTCCCCTCTTGCAGTCGGTAGTTCTGTCATCCCACACCGCCTCCGCTGACAGAGACGCACAGAAATCGCAAAGCGTCGGGGAAAGCATGTGAATCATTTACTGCTATGAATCGGCAAGCGAAAAATAGAAAAACGATGAGAGAAGAAGCCGCTTCGAGGATCTTGGAGGAGGTGATATTTCCTCATCTTGAGAAACTCACATAGAGCCAGCCGTGCGGAGTCGAATAAATATGGAGACGCAGAGGTTTTTCCTGTCGACGGCCGCGAGCGGCGACAGCAACCACGACTGGCTTCTCGTTGATGATCACGACGATGGCGGGAACGACGCGACGTTGAGAGCGAGACGGGATCGCGCGGTACGTGATGACTCGTTACGTACGAACTGGGTTGGCAGCCAATCATTCCGAACAGGCGGGCGAAAAAGTTCGTGGTAGAAATTTTAATTGGGAATCAAATTTATGCCCTACGACCATCTCAGTTTATACGCTGCATATCAGAGTGCTCACAGGAGCTGAACAGAGCCGAATGAGAAGCACCGTCCGTGTTGTTTCCCTGAACGAACAGAGAAGCCGAGGGCCACATTCCGAAACTCCATGAATCTCAGAGGAGAAATTTCGATGTCTTTGAAGTCTCTCAAGCCTTGCGTCCACGATGCTCGCTTGCCAGTGGATCGTTCAGAAGCCCTGTTTCGAGACTCGGCTCTCGGTGAAGTCGGCGAACGGGGAGTCCGTTAGTTTGAAAGATGAGAGAGGCTCGGTGGAGGGGACGCGAGAGGATTTTTTTCCTGTTTGAAATGAGAAGCGCCAACTTTGAAATTTAATCTTGGATATATTGCCATCGAAACGCAGTAGCGGTTCCACTGGTGGCGACGGGCGCGGTGGTGCCTTCGCGATCCCAGTAAACTGACCAGCTGAACGGATGGTCGGCCAGAAAGTAACCAATAAGTTTTGCGTATGAGTTTTTCTTTGGAGGGAAGATCCTCCCTCCGACGGCAGCTCTTTTCCTCTCGAACAAAAGATTCCAGCGCGGATTTTCGAGAGATTCGATTTTTGGTCTTCGATCGATTCGCATTCGAGAAAGGGAGGTCGCGTCCTGCTTTCAACGCTGTCTGAGCTTGGAATTAGCCCCGCGAGAGGAAAAGGTCATTCTCGGATATTCAAATTCAGTATCAGCTTCTGTACGAGATCTCTGTCTCATATATGTACTAATTCAAAATCCCTGAAGCGAATGTGTGAAATGTCGAAGGTCGAGCTCAGTGCCAGAGTTCGGGTTACCTCAGATGGACCGTCGGTCGGTCGGTCGGTCGGTCGCACAACGACTTCGAGCGAAGTCCCCGTCGAAGAGGGAGTCAGTCGTTTGGACGTGATGCCACAGCAGTCGAGTCGGGCGTCGAAACACTATCGCCGTGAAATTAGAGAAAGTGGTACGTCAATCGCCGTCACGGATTTACTGATGAGTACACGACTTATTGCACAACGGCTCATTGATGCGTGGCGTCACGTGCCGCCGCCGCCGCTGCTGCTGTTGTGTTGATAACTTGAGGTCCCGGTCGGCGGAGCAAAAAAAAAATCTTCTGATTCAGCGATCGTTTGATTTCGTTTTTCCCCCGCAAGGTGTTCGTTCACGGATTGTCGTCGTCTTCGTATCTTTCGTCATTCTGCCGGAGTCGATCTCATCTGAGCGAGGGCGATGAATTATCTTGCAACTTTAGCCTGCTGGATCAATGGTTTCAGTTGGCTGGCAATCTAGCTAGCGAGCCAGGTGGCTGTTTTGCCTACATTCACGTTACCGTTATCGACCCGCTTGGCTCAGTTACTCACTACAAACGATTCAAGCTGAGTCCTGACGGTATGCTGGTGGCTTCGGAGGACCAGGGATATCATTCCTCGAGGAAGCGGGCTCCGTCCAACAAAGAAATCCAACAAATAACCGAGGTAGATCTCACCCTCGAGTCGTTCCCTTCCTCGAAACTCTCCTACTGGCCTCCTACGATACGATGGCGTACCTGAACGACCAAACAGGACTGTTCGAGTCGCGGAAAACGGACCTCTGCCGCCTCTCTGTGATTTCGAGAAAACCGACAACAGCTAGTGGGAGTCTGGAAGCCGGGATTTTTTTCGCCGCTGTGGGTCCAGTTCAAAATAAATTAAACTTTGCTCCGTTGTGGAGGTCGGTCAGTCACTCGGCTGCCGGGTAGCGTAGTCGTTGACAGAAGCGGACAACTCGCCCTGTTTCTGAGTTGCTGCAGGCTAGCATATAATACTCAAACTCGAGTTGTGGCAGATTTTTAATTAGATGCGCGCCTACTCGCTACGCTTCATCCCAGCGTACGTTCAGAACGCTTCAAGCTAACTCACTCGTGGAAGTGGGTGGCGTCACGGGCGCGCGTGACGGCTCCGGGACTATTGGGCTCACGCGGTCCGTCGACCAGTCCTCAGGGACCGCCACGCTCCTCATGCTCACGAGTTCGTCGGTTGATTCGTGCGACCCTATGCCGTAATCCATCGCTGATGTGGGGCCCTCGGCTTGTTGACCCATACTTCCTCCTGGTACGTACACTCGTCCACTCTGAGGTATTGACCACAGCCCGTACTGATTTCACCCAAAACTGTTTCGGGTCCTGCCGCTGCTCCCGGACCCGGTCGCCTTGTTGTTATTATTATTATTATTATTATATGTGATGATAACAGTAAAAGCCATAACGGGAAAAGTTATTGCGGCGCTTGCAATCAATTCAGGTTGGACAGGAGGGCCTTCGTCGACGCAAAATCAATCAAATCCTCCAAGCCTCTGTATCTAGTGATAATGTATCACGAAACACTTCACATTTATTTGTTGCTGACGACTTGGCTCCCGAAGGGGCTCCAAACTGAAATATCTGAATGAGCATAATATCGTCCGTGTTCTCCTTCGTCGACCAAGATGGACACATCTGAATCCGTGACGGTGGACGTGACTCGCTCATTGAATGAACTCATTTTCATTCACTCGGACGGAAAATTAACGAATTTCTCATTGTGGCTGAGAGATTGTGTGTGTGTGTGTATGTTATTCGGACGAGATGAATGCAAATCGATGAAGCGCTCGTCTGTCCTGACTACGCATAAACAAAGCCGCACAAATGATCTTATGCTTAGCCGATTTGAAGCGTCTGCTATTGTGGTGTACGAGAGCTACCGCATGCCCGGGCCGCAGGATCAGGATTTTCGAATCCGTCGGGTCTATCCGACCGACGGCTACCCTACGCCGAACTCTCCTTCGTTCCGTAAACCCCAGTAGCGTTGTTCCTGAGCTTCGATCGATCGATTGCAGTCTGACCGACTCTGATGTATTGTGTGCTCGTCGAGTTGTTTGTGGCTGACCTGAAGGAGCCTCTGCCCGATTGATGAATATGGAAGAGCGTCCAGGTCACGAAAATAAGAGACAAAAGGAAGGGCTCGGTCGGAACCGGCTCGTTCGCTCGAAGACTACTCAAATTGTATCCTCATTCATACGGCACCGAGTCCGGCATTCATCCTTGGCGAAGCGTGAAAGGGTAAGGGCCTTACGGTCCATGAGATTCTTGTTCATAATACAAAAATCGGCGATCGATCGATCGAGCTCCACAAAAGAGGCATCGCTCTTCCTCCTCGAGAGAAAACTGTAAATAAACTGCGTTTCCGAGGGTCCTTCTCGGCTCGGAAAAAGTATCTCCAGGGGCAGAGGAGCGGAGGAAGTTTCCGAGGAAAACCACGAGGTGAATGTCGAGGTCCCTTTTGTATTTTATTGTAATAAATATAACCCCGAGCGTCGGTGGAAGAACAACTCCGTCGCAGCGATCGGCAACCAACGACGACAAGCAAGATTGGAGACGGAAAGAAAAAGACCAAAAGCTAGCGGAAATCAATGCCTTGTAATTAGCGGCTCTGGCTGCTGCTGCCGCCGCCGCCACGGCCTCTATGAGGAGTTTCGACTTGCTCAGAAAGAAGAATGGCGCTGTGCTCTTCGGCTGGCTTCTTCAAAGATCTTTCTCGTTTTCTTCCCCGAGAGTTCCTTCTTCCGATGCTTGTCTCGAGAGAAACGCGAACTACCACTCCGAAACGCCCAGCGAGGGACTTCGCTCAATGATGTGGACTCGGAAAACAGTACAGAGGAAGAGAGAGTGGGTGCGTCGTGGAAGGTCTGCCTCGAAATGAAGATAATTGCAGTGAAGAAGACACAGGCGCACGGAGGGCCGCTGGATTTGTTTTGCAGATCCTTGGAGTCGGATTCCGTTTGAATTTATTTCTCAAAAAAGCGAAGATGGCTGAAGCCGGCAAGTTCGGAACTCCGATCCGGTTTCCTGGGCTGCGTCTCGACGAAGTCTTGCCTCAGCTTCAATTGTTTTGACGCTGGCCGTCAAAGGCGTTTATGATTAGAACACGAAAATGAATTACGAGACGAAAAAACAGAGTTGATGCGATTTCGTCCAGTTGTCCCTTTTCACTTTGGTTCTGAAACTTTTGACGAGACGTCCGTCAGTATTCGGTTCGCTTGCACCTACAATGGGAAAAGATCGGATTCCAATCCGACGGTCGGAGGAGGCCGTCTAGCTCGAAACGGAATGATTTGATTGACATGTTTGCTGTTCGTTCTTCTTCTGCTGTGGGATTGGTGAAAGCCGTAGAGATTGTTGGTTGTTTCGTCTCCGGCTTGTTTGGCCGGTCGTTCCTTCAGTATTAGCTTGGCAGCCAAGTCCGGTCGTTGACGAACCCTCGAAGAAGGAAATAACGTTTGCTCTGTGGCTGACATTTCGGGATGAACGCGTGCATCTCCCGCGGGGCAATGCAGATTGTTAGAATTGGCGATGGCTGCGATTGATGAGAACCGATGGCGACATTTTCGGCTCGGATTCGCACAAATCCCGAGTCCCTGGAACGAACGACAAATTATCGAAACAACGGGACGGAAGGGTTTTTTCGTCGCAGTGGTTTCGATATTCTCCTCCGAGATCATCATGTTCACGAACGGATCTCCTCGAGGAAATCATGGAGATGACCGAATCTGCCTTTCGTCTGATTCCTCGGCGTAAAAACCTGTTCGCCGACTTTTTCGCTATCGTTATGAAGTCTCTAGCTGGATGGCAAGGACGGCAATGCATTTGCAAGCTGCCCGCATGCTACAGGAGGTTTAGGCGCTTTCTCAGTCGACCGCTCGACGAAGATTAGGAATATTCAAAGCTGAGCTGTTCGGAGAGGATTCCGTGGACTCTCAGTCGCGCTGAGTTGTAGTCTGAGAAGCTTAGCCAAACTTATGATTATGTGTGGGCGCTAATTCCAATGCGCGGCTCCCGCCACTCGACGCGCTACCTTCGCGGTCGTTCCCCGCTCGCTTCAGCCCAATTATGCATCTTCCGCAAATTGCCAAGTGCGCAGCGAAACTTTCTTCTCAAAATTCAGCTCTTTCGGAGTAAAGCCCTCTGAAAATTTTATTTTGAGTAAATTCCTCGTTACCGTAGGTCTCGGGACTGAAATTTGAACGTTCGTCTCCGTCTTCATGTCCCAACTTGTTCGGGGAAGCTTCCAGAATTGTGTGTTTTTTTTCTTCATTCCTTCTCCAAGATGTGTGTATCGATTCGCAATTGGATTCTGCGTCGTAGGGCGTGCGCTGGCGAGAGTGCACGACTCGCAAAGGGTGCGTCACCTGGGACCGGCAGTAGCAACGTACTGCAGAAGGCACGTAGCAGGACGATCTGAAACGAGACCAGCAGCAGCAGCCAACTCAGGAACGAAGCTGTGCCCCATGGCAAAAATCGGTCTCCTGCTCCTCAAATAGAAAGGAGATCGCAGAAACGTCTCTGTGGCAACGTCACGGCTGGACTACGAGAGCCAACTTTTGATCTCATCAAACGCGGAGGCAAGAACGGGTTGTCAAGCTTTTTGAACTACGAGCGACGTCGTTTTTTCTCCCGATTTCCTCACGACAACGGAGATAAGAGTCGCTCCCCCGACGCTGTGTTCCTTGATCTCTTGTCAGAAAAGGCTCTGGCGTGAATTCCTTGATTGCAACGCTTGCCGAAGCACTCTCGGCGAAAAACTGATTCATCGCCTCGATTAGTCGTCCCATTGGCTTTTTTCTCGAAACTCTTCGAAAACCAAAGATAAAAGAGAAAACAGTTGTCCATCGGCTCGAGTTGAGATGTTTCGGAACCGCTGGACCGCCTGCATTGGTGGTTCCCTCTCAGCGAAGACGATGGAGAAGTGAGGGCTTAAAAATACAATTTCTAAATATATCGTCTGTTCTCTATTAGGCGCGGACCGGAGCTCCCTGAGTGCACACGGCCGACAATCCGAGATCGTACCGACACAATATATGGTAGAATCAACGGCACGGTTGCTCATTCGCCTCGCTCCACCATTAGTGTTCGGGGTACAATGTGTGGCAGGAGAGGAATAGAATCGTTGGGAGGGAAGGTCTGAGAGAAAAGAAGATCGCTGGCAGCGAAGTGAAAAAATAAGAGAAGGAGTCGCACCGTTCCTTGACGCCCATCGATTCGTCCTTCGTTCGATCAATTCACCTATCTCAAGATGTGCAGATAAGGAATCGGACAAACAGAAATGCTATGGGAACTTTCATCAGAGAAGTCCTTCATCCTGATAAATACTCTTCTTGCTCCTGTCCTCCAACAATGGAACAGTTTCGTTCCAATCAGTGAAGAACTCCGGGCGGACCGATGGACGGACGGACGAGCGGTCGTACGACCGGCCGATTTCAATATGTCATCATCATCATCACTATTGTTGTCGCCGTCTTCTCGAGGGAGAGAGGGGAAGTGAGTGAGTGGGTGCCACCGCACGAGTGCTCGGTCTGCGAACGAATCTCTATGTGAGTGTCCAGATCCCGGAGGAATTTTTCTTCTTTTATCGTCTAGGATTTGCGGGGGCAAATATTCTCTCTTGGTCTCTCATGGATCTGTGCTCACAGTCGCCGCGGCGGCGGCCCTCATCTTTGAACGCTTGAGCTCTCTTGCTTTTTTTCCGTCAGTTATCCAGCAGCTAGTCTGTCGGTTACCCGAGAAAGCAGCTCCAGGCTGACGGACGGACGGACGGACGAGCGCTTGTCGAGCCAGAGGGCTGCGATTCCCTCTCTCGTTCTGCGGCTGTGCTCCCTTTTCCCCAGGGCCCTCGGGCCATATTCCAGGGAATCTGAGCGTGAGCTGAGTGCATATTTTAGCCGAACGCTCGCCTCGACGACCGGAGTTCGTCTTCTCCTCTTTCTCGTAGTTTCCCGGCGCTCGTTGCTGCCTGCGGGGTTTTCTTATTGCATTTCACGAGCCGATACCCAAATAAGGTGTGGCTAGAAACCTTCGCTCTGAGGCGCTTCTTGAGCTCTTCTGCCCATCGGTCTATTCTTTGTTCAACCATCGGACGAAGCTCGGTCGGTTCTCCACTGATTCCAACTGACTGTTGTGAGCGGTAGACCAGCTTGCACAGTGTTCGATTCCGTTTTCTCTTCTCTCGGATCGGCGATTCTTTGAGTTATAGAGAGGGTGCTTCTTCCCCAACCGGTATTCTACCTATTCCGCCAGTCGCCGCCCTAATGTCTTCTTGATCCATCTTGCGCTCGCTGTACTCGAGGGTTCTCGTCTCTGCTACCGCTTTCGTGCCTTTCACGTATTTGCGCGTTCTCCTTGGACGTTTTCCGCAATCCGCGAATGCAAACGAGAACTGCGCCGCGGAGTGTTGCCTTCGCTGGCTCATTAAAGAAGGGAAGACAATCTAATCGGCTGGATTCGCGGAACCAATCGATCAACCCATCGTCGGCGTATTCATCAATCAATCAATCAATCAATCTTTCCGATTCGAACCACCATCGTTCATTAGGCAAACAAGACGCCACCAATGCGCCATGTTCCGCTATCGCGAACGAATACCTGCAAAAAAAAATGCTAATGGTCGACCATAATCCTTCCTCAACACGGACCACGTCCGTTCGAGATACGGGGAAGCAACGACGACGGTCATATAACCCCGTATCCGTTCCCTGTTTTCCCTCAACACACAGCAGATAACCACCAACACAGGGGTTAACCAAGCTATCGGTCGTGTTGTTGGCTTCGAGACAGAGCCCAAACTCTGTCCCGATTGATTAAAAACCCAGGGGTGAAGTTGGCCTCATTATTATTATTTGTTGCTCCAATGGTCGTCGTCAACACTAATCTATCAGCCTGCTCAATCAGACTCATGGTTAATTGATGTCAATTCCGACATCGATGCTGTCGCTCCCTGTGAGCTCAGATTCGTTCCGGAACACGGCAAACTCTGAACGCAGATTCGCATCCATCATCTCGGCGACAATACACATCGAGCGCGTACGCTTCTCGATCTTGTGACGATCTTTTTCGGAAGGTTCACATCCGTAATGAATCGTCATCGAGGACGAACAACAATTTTGGTCCACTGTCGAGTTTCTTTCCGAAGGGGTTTTGATGTCTATCTCGATTTGAATCTTCGAAACTCCCGATTCAGATCCAAAGTCTCTCAACGTCCTTTGCGGAAGCTTTGAAGATCCAGAAGAAGTTTATCGAGGCCGAGAACTGAAATATTTCGAAAAGTTGTTTGATCGGTCGGTGGAAGCGGACCGGCCGGGATAACGAGGATACGGCATGAGCTGTCACGAAAGTTTCAGACGACGCGACGTGCCTGAGGAGCTGCAAGCTCAGGAAGTTCAGATGGTCACAGGTCACAAGCCGAGAACACCATCAGCGTTCGAGAAAATAATGCTGTTATCGCGGCGAGACTTTCATTCGAGGGAACCCTGTCATTTCAGTTTAACGCTTTTGCGTGTTCGCATACCTGAGCGTGCGGAAGAGTGCTCGAAGGTGTGCTCCGGCGACCGAGGAAAGGAGTGGGAGGAAGGGGGTCGGCCGGTCAGTCCTGCAGGGGACTCTATCTATCGGGACGTGGCACGTCGTTAAATGAAGGCAAAGAAGGTTTTTCGCCCGGGTCTCTCGAGGCTCAATAGGTGCTTAAAGCTTCAAATATGGTGATACGCGGATGTGAGCGGAGAGCAGATATTTTACTAACTGTTCGAGGTCACGCTGCTAGAGATCAGCGTTGTTAGGAACAGTTTCCATGCGGAGTTCGCGGCTTTCAACGAACGAACGGTCTCATCCGATCTCCCGAAAATCGCTCGTTCATAAGCTGATTACGTTAGGCGAATACGACTCGTTCGCAGTGCTTATCAGTTCCTGGCAGTTGTTTTGGTCCGATTTCCTTTTTTTGACCCCTCCCCCCCCTCCTTTTCCCTGAGAATACCCACGCGCGCACTTCTGATCCGAGCCATCTGATGCATAACAGTGCAGTAACACAAACGTTCGGGGTGGGCTCTAGCAACGCGAGACGAATTTTTTTTTCTCTTTGCCGCGAAAAGGAAGCATGCGATTCCGGAGTCAGAGTCACCGTATCTGCGGGGAACCACGCGACGCAAATTCCGAGAATTCCCGTTTCGCCCGAAGCGATCGTCGCCCCACGAATTCATTTGAGCTTAATAGTGGCAAAACGACTTCCTCGACGAAGGCGCGACGTCGCAGCTCGGTCTTGCGGAATCGACTTCGGCAACAGCGAACGAGAGAACTTGTTGTCTGCGCCGCCGGAACTGTTCTGGTGGCGGCAGCGGTGGCGGCCGTGTTGGTGATTTCGGTAACGGTTGTCGTGATGCAGGGTTGACGTGAAGAATAAAGTAGCCGAGAGCGAACAAGATGAGCAAGCAAACAGCTTCCCCAGTGAAAAGCTCATTTGCCTGCAATCTCCCTCGAGAGCTAGGTAAGACGTCAGCAGTGGGAGAAGACGAAAACACAGCCAGGGTCAGGTTGTTCGCAAACAGCTGCATCCCCCAACGCTGTTTTCGCGCGGCAACGACGATGGAGTCCCCTGTTGCTCCAAAGACGATCCCACTTCGCCTACGGGACGAACTGAGTCGACGCTTCTAGATAGGACACCTAGTTCCCGCCTTTCGATTCGATTGTTGTCGTTCAACGGTTTTATTGTCGAGATTCAGCGTGAGCGAGTCGACAGCGTAACGTTGACGTCGAAATCGATCGAACCCTAAACCCGGATCAGGTGGAGCCGGGTCGGACATCCTCCTCTCGTGTTCCCGAAGGGTTTTCAAACAGAGACAGCAGATGATTCCATTAGGAACGGGGAACTCGGCGCGAGTGCTGTAACTGGAGAAAGGATCCAGAACAGAGCAGTGACACAGATAGTAGTCGTATAATGCGCTGCAACGGCTGACGAGAACCAGAACCTGATTGGGATGCAGAAGATAAGGACAAAAAGTAGGCTTTGTAAAACAAGCACTCGCCTGGTTGGCCGGCCGACTGAGTTAGCGGAGGAAGAGTAGGCGGTCGCTCCGGGGCAGGGGAGGGAAGAGAGGAGAGGGGGGCAGGCGTTTTGTCAAGTCCTCTAATGCAACACAGGTCAGTAAGCATTGTCGAAGACCTTGGTTACGAGCGGGGTTGAAGGAAGCGAATGGGCGGGGGGTGGGGGAGGGGTCAAATGGGGGCTGTTCCAATCAACGATTCACCACCTCATTGTGCGCGCGTGCAGCATACAAACCAGGCTCACCGAACTCACCAACATGCGAATCAGGCCCGTCACAAACCGACAACGTCGATCCATCCGCCCGCCCGCTGAGATTAATTCGAACTCTCTGATTCGATGTTCGGACGCAAAAGCGAGTTTCTTGTATCCTTGTTTTTTCTGCTTCCCGAAACATGATCGACGATGCATAAGAAGTCACGTTCCGCGAGAGAGGAAGAAAACGAGGGGAAAGAAGCAGACGAAAAAAAAACAAACGAACACTGCTCCATTTCCTTGAACACGCGTTGTGTAGCGCACGCAGTCGTGCCGCTATTACCACAGAATGCAGAGCAACAATCGAGCGCCGGGGGCCTAGGAGACCCGGGAGAATCCGCGAGCCGGCAGGGTGGAAGCAAACTCGGATAGAGGGAGCAATCAGGGGAGCGTACACTGAACGACAGACATGGAACGCCGCCGCCGCCGCCGCCGTTAAAGTTGAGCCCCCAGACACCTTCTGCAAGTGTGATGATTAACGTAATGGTAACAACGCACAGGGAAGAAAACGGCAGAATTTCACCCTTCTCCTCCAGCTCCCCCGCCGTGTTCTCTGGGAAAGGAGGGGGACCTGGGGGGGGGGGGGGAGCGAAGCAAAGGCATGCAGACGCAGACCCAACCCTAGAGAGCAAAACAGACAGCGCGCGAATGTGACTGCTGGAGCTTCACTTTTTACATTCTCTTTCCCACAGTCTTCATGTTTTGCGGCAGCAAACGTTGCCATTGTGCGCCTTCTTCTGGGTGTTCACTTCTCCTCTGGGGGCGTATGTGCGATGCGTTTGAAACTTCTTCTCAGTCTCTGCCGCCGACCACCAGCACCGTCTTCTTCTCCCTTCAACAGAACGAAGTAACTTTAAAAATTACCTCTTCTCTGCTTGCCAGTCTGATGCGCGAGACTGCGAGCTCGGCGGATGCCGGACGGCCGTCGAACAGCAGTACAACGTCGGCTAGGAGGACGCCAGAACGAAGCGGGCTATTGCAAGAAAGAGAAAAGAAGAACACGCAAAGCGGGACGGTAAAGCAAACGGACGGCAGTTCGAAAGGCCCCTCTCTCTCAGTCGTTTCTCAAAGGAGTCTGCAAGCGAGCGAGTAAAGAAAAAGCCGGCAGTCATGTTGCGGGGGAGTTCTTAAGTTTGGTCACGCAAATCATAATGGCTCGTGCCGGATGCAGTCCGTGTCCCGGTCGTCCGACTGAACGAACCAACCGGCATAGTAAGAACGTACCCGCTTCTTTTTCTCGCCTCCATTCATCCTTCCGTCCGCCCGTCCGTCCGTTCTCCTTTCAGAAGCCTGTCCCTCTCTCTCTGTTCTCCATGAGGGCGATAATGAGGGCTGACGAAAGCCAGTGGATAAGCTCCGAGCGTGTGGCTGTATGTACGTACCGCCATCTGCTCGGACGTGCTTGTCTGAACGGCTCGCCCGAGCAGTTCGTCCGAGGCTTTTAAGCTCGCAAGGCTGTGTCAGTTGTGTTTCTGTCGCGCAATAATAATCATGTCCTCTGGTGCCGAGTGTTCCTCCTGCTTGAACGTACATACAACTCGAATAACGAAACGATGACGTGAGCAGGAATCCATGTATGCGATGCGAGCGGAGCTCACCTGAACCTCACCTTCGGAGGGAGGTCCTCACTCAATCATCACCCGAACGGTCAATGATATGCAAATCAGGGAAAAGAGATTCCCTGCTCTTCCCGATTGGACGATCCACTCATTAGCGGACTCCGTCCAAGTTGATCCCGTAAACCCAGAATAGCGGTGCTAATCAATTTTGTTTCTCTTTTTTGTCGGAAGGAGTCGATATTTGTTGGACGCAATCGCTCACATGAGAGGGTTTCGATCGACAAATGAAGAGCACTCCGAGATAACGAACCGGCAAGCTTCATCCTTGAGCGGCGGATTGCGACAAACAGAATTTTTCCTCGGATGACTCGAAACACGAGTTTCCGCGCTCGCGTTTTGAACAGAGGATCTGTGGGTTCCTCAAAAACTTTCGACGTTTACCGCAGCGTCGTTTCTTGAGCTCCTTGCCGAAGTATCGAGGTCTTCGATAGAGGGAGCTCGACTAATTTATCCTACTCCTTGAGGAAAATACCATTTTCTCGGCTCGGTCGTTGAGGATTTGTCGCAAGGTTCGTCGGAATCGACGTAACGAGGAGTGATCTGATCCACTCAGGCGAAAGACGAGTATATTTTCCGGCTCGCAATGACAGCCTGTCAAAATAGAACAAAGAAAGATAGACGAGTGAAAAAATAAGCTACTGGATAGTGCCGCTTGGTTGCTGCTTAGTCCTCCGGTTGCTTGGCCGGTGGGTCGTGAGGACGGTTGGTTGGGTGGGTGTTCGGCCGCTCGGTTAGTGGGACGTCTACCGAAACTGGATATTTGTCTCTATTATGAGTGGCTCTAAGAGTGGTTACGGTGTCGGCGGCGGGCGGCTACGGCTGCGACGACGGTCTCCGCGGAGTGATCACTTCCCGTCGACTAGGAAGACCACCACCACCGCCAGTGCTACTACTACCGCCATCGCCGCCGCGGCTGCCATCAACATTACATCCACTGCTTCAGGAACGGCGGCGGCGGCGAGCGATGGAGGGAAGTACAAAAGATAGTGCTCGATATGCCTAATGCCCGCTCGATCCTAGCGGGACGGACGCTTATCCCAAAGCATCCCATCTAGCTGCCTGGACAACTCACTGACCGACAGAGTGGGCAGCTACGCGAGCAAGCGGATCACCATGAAGTGGTGCGAAGATGGAAGCCCGGAGAGCGGAGGCGAGGCTCAAGCTCCGACACATTGTGGACGATCTCCTAATCCTCCCTTCGTTCAGATCCGATTCGGTCCCGTTTTTTTATTTCATTCTTTACATAATTCGAGTGCTGGTCGATGTAGCTTCTGGTCGATCAGAGACTCCGAGCTATTTTGAGTGAATTCGTGTGTGAGCTTTGAAGCAAAGCACGGAATTTCGGATTCGGGAGGAAGCCGGGAATTCAAAAACATTCAAAAACTTTTGCTGTTGCAAAACATCAAAGAGGATATTCGCGAACGTTGAAACGTTTTTCGGGGACGGAAAACCCAGAATTATTTCCGAATTATCCGCCGCGTTTGAATTGAGATATTCGTTCCAAAGTGATCCCGTTTATGAAATTGGCTTGTATCCGCATAATTAACCAATGTTGAATATTCCCAAGAGCCAAGTGACCCCCTTGCCGCGTTTCAGCTAGTTGAAGTTGTGGATGCGAATGAGTTAGTAGGTAACTAAGTAACTAACGAACATCACCAACGACCGAACGATTCGCCAACCCATCAACCAACTAACTAACCAACTAACAAACGACCGAGCGGCGCATCCGACCAAATTGGAAACCTTCGTTCCTGGTTATCTTCGGGCGCAGCGGGACTCGACAAAAAAAAAGCCGAAACTGTGAACAGAGTAACTTTGAAAACGACTACTGGCTCGCCGTTCAGGATATTGTTGAGCAGCGTCCATGGAGCGAAGTATAACAGTTTCTGCAAGGGGGAAGGCGAGAAATTTCTTCCAACGGCAAGCAGACAGCACGACCCGCCATGCGGGCGGGCGGGCGGGCAGGCAGGCGGCAGGACCGACCACGCAGTCAGGCAGTCAGCCAGCCACCCAGCCAGTCGAGCAGCCAACCCACGCCTGTTGCGGGTTACGTGCTCTAATGCTCTCCGTTTTCCCGCTGCGTGGCGCCCCTACCGGTATCCCCTGGGCCCCTGCCCAGATCCCCGCAAGGGGACCCTGCCGGAGACCCCTTGAGGGGATCCCGCGAGGAGATCCGCAAGGGGGTCCCGCAAGGGGATCCCGCAAGGGGATCCCATTTTCGACCGTTTCCCTGGGCTCCCCGCTCTCAGTCCTTTTACGTTCCTCCGCGCCCGGGTACCGCCTGCGACTGGCTGATAATGCGTGCCTGTCTGCCAGCCACCCGGCCAGCCCGTGCGAGGCTGCTTGGATGGCTGCGGGCTGCCGACTGCGTAAGAGGATGGCGTACTCTCGGTTTCCTTTGAGTCTCAGGAGGAGGTGATGCCGACGCTCCTTCCTGGTAGAACCTGACCGGCTGGCTGGCTGGACGGTCATGGACTGCGAGCACGGAAGAACAGGAGAAGTCTTTCGTTTCTCCAATAGCTGCGCACTCAGCCAAGCGTCCATTCAACGAACCAACCGACGAACCGGTGGGAAGACTGGCGAACGGGCCGACGGGCTGTCGGCTGGTCTGCTCGCAACATGAAGACGAGCTCAACTCCATTGAAAGAGTTGTCCTATTCTCGGAGATGTACTCAATTTGGTCGCTGAACGATTCGAAGTACTCTGACCCGACGATTCGCGCGTCTGAGTCGCCAGAAACATCGCGACCTTGATCTCTGACGTCAACGCCATCTCCTGCATCTCATGAACAGCGATGGCTCCTGCCTTTGGTTGAAATTTTACGGAAACGGAATCTTCTGAGATCGTCAACCGAGGTGAACCGGGAAAACTTGTCAGAACTGTCAAAGCTCACGATTAGAATGCGAGCTGGTACCTTTAGTTCGGTCGTGTAATCTCTCAGTAATTGGAAGAGAGCGCGTTCCTGGAGCCATCCAAAGCTTTGGCGTTCCGAATGGTCAGAGAATTTAGCATCGCTGTCATTGCATGTCGTGCAATATCGTCCGGGAAGGATAATTGCCATGTGGAGTTAACATCGCTATATAGCTGCATAGCGATCGCTTCGAGGGAAAAAAGGAAACGGTCATTTACGACGTCGACGGCGAAGGAGGACCCCGATACAGCAGCGCTGGAGCGCACTGTGTTTCATTTAGGTAGGCTGATCCCATCTTAGTTATTGGTGGGTCGGTCGGTCGTCTTCCTGAGCAAAGGGGTGGCGACTCGGTTGGCTGATCGGCGTAGGCTTCCACCAGGGACATGCCATTTGCAACTCTTTTGCCAATACCCTCAACAACGCCTCGGTTGCAGCGTTAAACCGAAGCCAGCCACGAGGCGTTGTAGCTCGTGGAACGATGAGAACCATGATTCTTGTCGCGGGGAAAGATCTTTGGCACTTTCAGTTTTATCAACGAAGCGTTGGAAAGATGTCCACTAATTATTTATTTTTCCTTTTCCAGGTGAGTACACGGGGAAAACGCGTTTGGTCGTTCCTGGAAAGGAATTCGAAAGTCCTCAACCGGCTCCCCACTTCGTCCTCCGTCTTGACGACAGATGAATCCGTCTTTTGATTTCTACTCATCCTCCGGGAGTCGTCCTCTTCAAAATCGCTCCCAGGAGCTGAATCCATCCCAACTCCTACATATGACCGCTCGGGAGCCTATGATATTGTGGAACAGGAGTCAGGAGGAAAAAGGAGACCCGATGGGAAAGAGCTCTCAGTCGTCCCACGATTCCTTGCTCATCCGTGCATTCCAGGGAAAAAGGAATTCAGTTCGGGCCGTCCAAGCTCCGTGGAGAGGAATTAGGACCCGTCGACGACCTGGATTGTCTAGAGACGGCGCGTCGAGAGAGGGTGACTGGGGAAGAGAGTTTCCAGTCAATAAACTCGGTACTTGGAACTGTTGAAGGCAGACGTGCAGCAAGACCGCCTAAGCGGGTGTCCGGCCGCTCGTTCGTCTGCATACGCTGCATGTGCGTGCACGAAGGCGAATCTGCGCGGGCCGGTGAACACACGGGCTGCAAAACGGGAGATTAGTTCAGAATTAAGAATTCCTTCCCCATCATATGGAGCTTTTTGGTTGAACCGCCCTCACTGCCAAAAGAGCGTCGACGTCGAGCGACGATTTCATTTTATCATAATTGTTGGAAGCCGTCGGTCTCAAGACGTCTTATTGTCAGATTCAAGATGATTTTCTCTTTCTCGGTTTCTGAGTGGAGAAGCTCGAAAGGAAACTGCACAGACCTCTGTAAAAGCTGCACTCGGAATGGAAAGTCCAAAAACATTCCGAGTGAGAGCTATGTAGGCTTGTACGGGTCTGGCTGCGATATTTGCATAGATGTTCGCTACAGCGTGCGACGGAAGTTGTGTACGGATCTGAAACACCGACTGCGTTGATGGTAGAGGCCGGGACGGGAAACAGCCTCATCACGACATCGTCACCAGTGCCTCTCTGTTTGCATAGATGTTCCGCAATGTGTTGGACGCAGTTCTCCCCGTTTATATAGTAGTCGTCCTCGTCCTCCCGTCATGCCTCTCGTATTCCCGTCGCCGTCATCGACGCCGCGCCGCCGCCGCCGTCGTCGTCCGGATCTCTGGTATTTCGCCTAATGCACCGAGCGCCGGTTTCATTTCGACGATGGAAGCAGGAGCAGTTCTCGCAGAGGGGGCGGGCAACAATGTCAAGCTTATTACGTTCGCAGCATTCGCTAGCAGCCACGGTAACTTTGGAACATAATCATCATCATCCTGACGAGTATTGTTGCCTGTATTGCGTGTGAATCGGCAGTCGAAAGGGTGTGCTGTGGAAGCTTGACTTGTTGGGTACCAACTGGATCGTCGCTGTCCTTGCGGTGGAGCAGCAGCGGAATTCTCCGATGAAGCGCGAACAGCGCACCCAGCATTCAAGGTGCGCGTCTCAAACAGAACCGCGGCGAGCATTCTGTAGGTCGAAGTAGTGTTCACGCAGCCGTTCACGGCCTTGGTATCGAGACACGCAGCCTGAACACGACCGGCGCAAAACCAATGATTCGCGCTGCACTTGAACCTTCATTCTGTTTCTGTTTCGATCATCAGAAGCTAAGTTAGGTGGTATCGATGAGATCGGACATCGATGCTTGAGGATTTGTCGAGCACGGTTTCGTCCCATCACAGTTCTTCTGAGCATGCAGGGGTCCTTCTCTTTGATTCTCAAGCGACCTGTTTGCTTCCATTTCTCACGAGCATTAGTTTCAATATGGCTTTCGCTTGAGAACTCGGCTCACCGATCGACCGTCGAGATGTTGCAGAGTCATGTTTCTATCAGGGACGAGGAGTAACGGTAGGAATCGCGGGTGGGAAATAGTATATAGAGTTCCCTTCAGGAACGGTCGCTGTGCAAGATACGACTCGACCGAGACCACGAAAGTGAAAGCAAGACAGATTCTCCATCTCGAGAACTCAGGATGGCGAGGAGGAAGCCGGGGAAAGAATCCTGCGCAGAAACAGGTCGACCCTCTGGGCTTGGACGGATGCTGAAAAAACGCTGTGTAAAAACTCTGGAAGTTCTCTCTTCCCTCTCAGACGGCGAAACTCTGGAACGCGTGTCTTCCGGAAAACAGGAATTCCGACGTTTTCTTCTCGGCTCCTGGAACATCAAAAAGGCCCGCCACTGGTCGGGTAATAAAGTGCGCCGGCGGGCGTTCTGACGGACGGACGGACGGACGGGCTCGGGCTCATGCCATCCAGCCGCTGGCTCTGCGGGCAAGCGGACGGCGGCGCGGCGTTTCGGTTCGATGTCTTCAGTCTATCGGAAGGAGCGAGAAATCGAGTCGTTCGTCCCGCAGGGCTTCTTAGGGTCCCCGTCACGTGCAGCGGGACTCGGGTTCCCGCTTCTCTTCCATCGTCGCCGTCGTACTTCCTGCTAAACTGTTGCAGTGTTTAGTGAAAAATTCATGCCAGCCATGATTTATGATTCTCGTTCTCTCCCAGCGCCCCCCGGCGAGCGGAAAAGACGCCGAGAGCCGGCTCGTCCGCTCTCATTCGAATGCTATCGTTAATAATATTTCTTGAGTTTGCGCGGCTCAAATTAGACGACGGCTGCCACCGCGCGCCATCGTCGCCGCTTCCTCGACAAGGACACAACCTAAGATGGAGAAATTAATCCACCCGAACGAGCATTATCATTAACTCTTGTGCCTTGAGGTTGATCGTTGTTGTTTTATCGCGGAAGAATCTAGCCCTGGTCCTGACCGGATTCTATAAATAAAGTACGATCCTCTGTCAGGGGTCCAGCAAGTCATGCACACTAGTCAACATTTGCGTCGTCTCAGCTCTCTTGTTGCGTCCTGGAGGTGTAGGTTAACCTGTAGTGCATATAACAGTAATAAGGGAGCATGAATTGGAGCGCCGGATAGAAGTCATCCAACAGACGATCTAAAAAGTCGGCGGACGGCTTGTCGATGTTCTCGATCTCATCGAGTTTTTCTCTTCATCGAATCAAGCCTTGCGTGCATAATGAATCCGTATAATGATAACAATAATAGTAATCATCATCATCATGACCTCCGCCACCAACGACTTCTGAACAAAAAGCGGAAACAACTCTTGCAGCAGCTGCACTCCTAGGGCCTGCAGGCGTCGTTCGGTTGGAAAATAGAGGAAACCAAAAAACGCAAGAACGAAAGTCGAACAGGAGGACCGGATGAGGAAAGGAGAACGGAGCGTCAGGGTCTCCGTTAGGGTCTCCGTCAGGGTCTCCGTGAGGTTCTCCGTAAGGGTCTCCGTAAGGGTCTCCGTAAGGAGAGACCGTCTGCGCGGCGGGTGTCCTGCTGACAAAAGGAAACCGCTCAGGAGAACGGGGGCGGGGGCTCACGGGAGCGGCTGAAAGGAGGGAAAGCGAAGAAGGGAGAAGACGGTTCCCCTGATCAATAAAACACGATCTGCAGCAGACGACGACGACGAGCATCATCCATTTTTAACTGGTTGGAAGCAGGGATCCACTGTGAGGGTTGCTGTGGGTCAGTGTTTCGAGTGTGCGCTGCAAGGTTTGCTACCGCCTGCTACTACTGCCGCTGTCTGGGCGAATCGTTGTTTGGTTCGTCACTCTCTCAGCTGACTGAGCGAGTTGTGCCAAACAAGCGAACTGAGCCTGGAAGCTCGAGACTGGACGACCTACAGACCGACGACGGCCTGGCTGCCCGACAGGCAGGCAGGCAAGCAAGCAAACACTCTCTACCGAGAGCTTTGCCGCCCGTCCGCCCGCCCGCCCGCTCGCCGGTTTGTCTGTCGCTCTACAGAGTTTGAACCCTAGCGGTTCCGGGCAGAGTGAGTCTCTCAGTCAGTCAGTACTGTGTCAGCCAGTGGCCTACGGACAACGCTTCCTTTTCGTGTTTCCTTCAGTCTCGAGCTGCGTTTGTGTTCGTTTGCTCTCGCTGATCCCTCAGCGATCGCGTATGTGTGATCTTGTGCGCAAAGTGAGATCTCATAAGAGAGGAAAATCCACAGCTCAGGATACTTTCTCGGTCTAGATCTGAAGCTCCGCAGCAAACCGTGAGTCGGAGTGGATTTGCAAACGCGTTTGAGATTGTTGGTAGAGTACTTCGTTGAGAGCGAGTTCGGACTCGAGAAGAGAGATTCCAGATAGAATCGTCTCGGAGATCGATCTGACGAGCGTCCAGATTGTGTCGCGGATCGAGCTTATAGATGCCTTTGATTGCTTTGAATCACTACGTGAGCAGCCATGAACAGATAGCGCTTCCAAGCGATCAATCACGACTCGCTAAAACTGGAAGACGCTCGAAAGACGTCTGCCCCTATGACCAAACCGACTCAGTGGTGGCCTGCTTGCAGGATGGATGACCATATCCCACAAATCGCGCAAGTATGGCGCCTTAGGAAGGAAAAGGAATGAGTGAATGAGTCGCGTAAGGCACTCAAATGTCTGAATTCACTGTTCGCTTTCCTTTAGAATGAACACCCCGAGAAACCGCGGGAAAATCTCGACAAGTGCCAGCAGTCTAGTACAAAGTGGTTTTCCATCTTTTCCACTGTTCCATGTCGAGCGAAATTTCCCGTACGCGGGGAAGCACGTACGAACGACTTCAGATCGTTCATGGATATCGATCAAGTTGCCGGTTCTTGGCGAATCTCCCGTATTCCGAGTCCTAATCTCTGATTTCAGTGCACTCTGAACGAGAGAAGCGAACGCAACCCTTTTCAACGGGGTTTCTCATTCATGACTGGCCGGTGGTCGTCGTTGGCCAACCGATCGTTCGCTGAGCAGAAAGGAAAGAGATCTTCAGCAAGTGATGAATATTCAACCAAATTAAGCTTCTCCATTGGAGAGCCAAGCAGCCTCCGGCCAACGAGCCGCCCGGACGACTGGCCTACCTCCGAAGCGAGCAGGCAGACGAACAAGGCATGCGGCGAGCCTTCCATACAGTCAGTCAGCCAACCAACACCACCCTTTCAATTCAGAGAGCATTCGAGATTGCATTCATCACGTCAGACGGCGGTCAGCACCACGGAAACCACTCGCAGCCCAATTAATTGCTTTCGTTGCCTACGCGACTTGCTCACCTTCCTTTGGGCAACCGCCTCGACGTTGGATTGCCGCTTGCGTACATCACAAGAAGGAATTAGGCCGAATGCTGAGATCCCATGAATATGTATTCGCTTCGCCGGGGTTCGGGTGTGCGAAAGCAAACTCGAAAAAGTACCTAACTCGAATAGACCGCGCAGTCCGGTGAATGCGGTGTCCCTCGAGAAAACGGGCCGTGCAAGTAGGGTATTTCATGGAGAACTCGATGCCGATCGGATTCAATGTTCGCTTGAGTGAATCCAACATTCCGACTTCAAGTCAAGCAGCTCTGTGTCGCTGACAGTCAGCGGTTACCCGTTCGCCCGCCGGCATCCCACCGTGCGCTCGACGGCAATAGCGTTGCCTGGGCCATCGACTGAAAGGGAGCGAACAACAACCCGCATCTCCCTAGCCACGAACCTAGAGCGCCGTCACGGCATGAAACAGACGGTTTCGTTGATCTTCCGTAGCAATGAGTGGATTTCTCAATAAGAGTTCGATTGATCCCGAAACGTCGGGCCAAGAAGCAACCTCCCGACTTGACCAGCTTACCTCAGTTGAACGATTTCGCAAGCGAGCCAACGGGTGATTGAAAAGAGTAGCGAGCTGAGCTGGTAGGCAGCCCGGTAGCACTAGGGCATGCATGCCGGCCGGCCGGCCGGCCGGCATCATCACTAGGCCAGTCAGTCAGTAAGTCAGACAGTCGGTCGGCAGGCTGGTAGGCAGGCGAGCGAATCTGAGAACGGCAAACGAGCGAGCGAGCGAGCGAACAGGCGGGCGGGTGGACGGAACAGAGTTTTTAGTCGTCAGTGTTCTCCGCAGCAGGAGAATCTCCTGTTTGCCTTTCCGTCTTGAGCGAGTGGCGGGCGCCCTCCCGCCGATGATGTCGTCGTCGTCAACGTCGCCATCATTGCCGGCACCCTGAGTCAATGCTATCGTTGCCGCTACGGCCGTCACAGCGAAAGCGAGCAGTTTGGAGTATTAGCAAGTTAGCGTAAGACTGGCTGATCCGGCAGCCAGTTGGGAAGGCCAACCGTCAGGCAGTCAGACGCTCTGGCAGACCGTCATCCAGGCTGGCAGGGAAGGCGACAGTCAGCTGCTCGATCAGCTGACACAGAGTTCCTAATGCCTTTTGAGCTGCGCGGTGCTAGCGCTGCATAGTGTTTGAAAACGCTAAACGCATGACGACTGTTGGTTACTGGTGTTCGGAGTTGAATCGTCGTCTCGGAAATCACTTCGATCGACTTTGGATCCCGGAATTCGACAAACTGTTCGACGGCCATATCGAACGCGCCTCCATTTTCCCGCTCTATTGTTTACGTTGAGCGAGCTGCGCGCAACAGTGACAGTTCGTCGGATTGTGCTTGTTGTGTTTCTAAGTGAGGAATGTCAGAACGTGCCGATCAAACCGTGTAAAACGAACCGTGTACTTCATAGCATGGAATTCAGTGCAATGTCGAGGAATTCCAACGGAGCTGCGTCTCAGCATAGCTTCGTTTCGTATCCGGTGATGACGAAGCCGACACAGCATCGAACCAGTTGGAATCAGCTGGAGTATCAAAACCATCATCATCATCATCATCATGTGTATTTGGCGCAATGCAAAGCTCGGGTAAGCTAAAACACGCACCACTCTTCCGGCATGATTCAATCGCGGCATCCGCTGGTCTGTTCGATCGTCTCGGCTGCTCCTCGACGTCACTATATGTTTCTTACGAGCGACGTGGACGTGGAGTCGAGATCTCAACTTTTGATCGCTGCTCTCTGTCGAATTTCGCTCCCGAAAACGTGTTTCCAGCGAGCTATTCTGAAATATTTCGTGAGGGAGAAAGGTCCTCTTCAAGAAGATCATCGTTTCCGAATTCTGAATTGAGACGAAACACTTCAAATTCAACTTCGTTCTTGACAAAACCGAAGACGGCTCAGTTTCAATCGGTTTTTACCTCCACTTCTCGGCCGCCGAGAACAGCAGTCTCGCATCTGGTCGATCTGGGCAGACCGTTTCAAATCCATATTCTCCGGAACGATCGAGACCTTGGTTCACGGTCATAGTTTTCAAGGTAATAATTCTCGATATGGCGAACTGTTTGAACAAATCCGACAGCGGCGAAGGTCGACCAATCACCCGATCGGCGATTTCAACAAACACCGGCTTCGAGTTTGATAATTTCGATTGTGGTTGTTGTCTTGGTGGCAGCGGTTACGACGAGCTGCCGAGTTTCTTGAAAATTCTTCATTCCCCAAAAACTGTGTCAACACTGAGCTAAAACGAGTCGATCTCTCGGCGGCGCGGCGCAGCGGCGGCGGCGGCGGCAACGACGTTGAAGCAACAACGCGGTTTGAGACTTTATCGAGGTTTGAGAGAAGCAACCTGCCATTGACGCAGGATATTTGCACAGCCTCTGATTGAGTTTGCGAGCTTGGACTGACGCAAGAATGAATGAATGGATGAGTGAAAGATTCGGCAATGAGCTCAACAAAGGTTTCGGAACGAATCCGATTGATCGTGCAGACGACCGACCGACCGAGCGAACGAGAGATCGCTCGAGCCGGCCGGCCAGCCAGCCAGCCAATGGACGGCTTCCACCAATCCGTCTTTCCGAGCGTGCTTTCGATAGTTCATTGAACAATCAAGTCGATCTTGAAATAGCCGATGTGCGCGATCGCCTCCACACTTTATGGGAAAGGCGAGAGCAACGAGCGAAATGTGCCAAAGCTGTTTCATCTCGATGAACGAACGACGATCGAGGAGAGTGACGTTGATGCGATTATCGGTGGATACCGATGCCAAACTTTAGCCAGATGCGAACTGTTCGAGAACAAGAGATTCCTTAAGTTGACTTCGATTCGAGCGGCGACAGCGATTTCGATTGTTGCCATCGATCTCGCTCGCTTCAAATCTCGAATCGACCTCGAATTCCGCACATTCTCTTCCCATCCCTCCGTTTCAAACTCTTCCTTTTCGAAGAATCGAGGTGTCGACGGTTTGTGCGCCACTTGCTCGAATTGAACGCCACCGTTTGAATCGATCCCGTGTGCACCCTCGCGACCTTTTGTCTTTCGGCGCAGGAACACCGAAAAATCATCCACAATTCTAATTAGTCGTTCTTTGAATGCGGGGAGGGCGTAGATGGAGGACGGGACGATCAGAATTTCCTCCAAACTTTTTGAAAAAGCGGGAATCTATCAAATCAACGGGTTGTTAGCAACCTTACAACGGAAAGAGTTCGCGCGCTAGGGGACAGACGAGCTCCAAGCTCCAGGGCTGGGTTCAACGGCGCGCGCGCGGATGGAGAAACGAGCGCTCGAACCAACCAACGAACGCACGGGACTGGATGCCGCTCTCTCTTACGCAGATGCGGATGCGTATCCGGACGCACGAGTTAGCTCGATGCCGTAAAGTCGAGGCGAAAGGAATTTTTTTTCTGCCGTTTTGCCGTCGGCGAAGTTGTTCGTCATGAACGGCTTTCGACGACGACGACAGCGAAGACGATGATGACAAGGACAACGACGGAGCCTGCAGCCCCGCGCAGGCCGATGCCTGTCGGCTTGCCCGGCCGCCAATCCGCCCCCGGAGTTTCGACTCCCTTTCTCCTTCGCCCGCCCGGTTGCTCCTTCTCCTTGTTCGACCCCTTGATGCATCGCATCACCCTAACTTTGCTATCTGCCGCGTTGCTTCAGAGGAAATACGTTCATCCTCCTTCTTCACCCGTTGCTTCACCCTGGTTGTCGTCGTCGATGCGATCGAGCGTCTTCGTTCCCAACATTCAACCACCTTATCTGTTTCTTTCATAATGCACTGAATGATAATAAGCCAAACCTCGAGGCCGATCGATTATTTGCTGAAGTTTTCGATCTTTCCCTTCGGAGCGAGAATGGAGAACCACCCCCGCCGTTCGGAAAACACCAAAATCAAATCTGTTCCGGCCTGCGGTTCCGAAGTCGGTCTCTTTGGGAAGAGGTTTCTCTCTTGACCTTTCTCCGAAATCCCGAGTCGACAGTTCCGTGGTTCTCTCTTGCTTCCCCGCAGGACTCCGTTCCTCCCGGAAACAGCGCTTCAACTCCATCCGAAGAGATCAGTGCTGAATACAAAGAGTCAATCGTATGCTCAACACGTTGTTCGAGAGGGAGGAGGTTTGTGAATATTCACGATCTTCGGAAGAAAAATGGGAGCATCCGAAAACCAAGTGCCTCTGTGAGTGAGCTTCAAATACGCATGCAACGGTGACTGGCTCTCGCCGTCTATTGCGTGCATGCATTGTTTTAACCTCGACCGAGTTGGCAGACAGACAGGACGGGACGGTCGGACCAATCGCCCGCTCCGGCAGCAGAACCGGCGACGGCAGTAGCGTCGCGTCGGCTGTCCATTGTTGTGCTCGCTTCTATCTCATCGTTCCTTCGGTCTGACGTCTCTTGCCATCGCTGTCGCTCCCTCGATGAACGATCCAAGCCTGGGTACGGGCCCGGCTGACCGAGTCGCCGATCCACCGGCCGGCGGGGTTCTCACCGAGCGGGCGAGCAATGCACGACACAGCATCCCCCGACAGACAGACAGACAGACAGACAGACAGACAGACAGACAGACAGCATCTCCCGACAGACAGACAGACAAACTCAGTCAGTCACACAAAGTGACACAAGAGCTTTTTTCTTCCAATATGCGATTCCTCTTCGGCTTTCCATCGAAAGTACTCCACTCGTTGTAGCCATCCAGCAGGACGGACAGGCGGACAGTCAGTCAGTCAGAGGGACAGGAGGGATAGAGAAAGGCAGACCAGGCCAAAGGGCTTAGCTGCTTTCATTATGAGACGGAGTGGATCGGCAACAACAGCCACGAAAACGGTTCATCCGAGCACTGCATGTGGGAATGCTCGCTGCCGCATCGTGATGCAGTCGTCGCCGAGAGAGAAGACCTCCACGACAGAGAACGATCGTTCTGTGTGTGCTTGTTAGAAGTTGAGTTGGCGGAGTGAAAAAATTATCGCGCCATGAGTACCCACCGTGTTTGGCTTGAAGGGAGTCTCCCTCAGGGAGCCGTCATTGCTGTCCCTATCATAATCGTCGTCTTCGTCTTCCATGTCGCCGTCGTTTTCCCGGTAGTTGAGGTAGAGGAGGTCCCGAGGGTTCATTTAGGAGAGAACTTGGCACTATTGTTGACAACTGGGCAGCTTCTCTCGGTCAACTTCCACCCTTGGGGTATCGGGAACGTTGACGACGACGATGCTGCCTCCGAGCAGCGAGACGCGGCCAGAGTTCGGCGAAAGAGGCTCGGGCACATTCATTTCACTTGTGTCCTGTCCATTCTCCTCGTCGTCTCGGCGGTTGACCTGCCTACTCGCGTGGCTTCCTGTCTCATGACTCGCGTGTCGGCAGATTCACAGAATCGCAATCGAGCGTCTCTGTTGGCAGATTCGTAGACAGACGCTCGCTCGCTCGCTTCGTTGGTTGGTTGGACAGATACGGGACCGAACAACGAAACTGACTCCTCCGGAGTCCTGGTCGTGAACGACCCCGCCGAGTCGGAAGACTAGCTGTCAACGAGGTGGACCCTTGGGTCTGTCGACTAGCTAGCGTTTATGTGTGTCCGACAGTCAGGCCTGCAAATGTCGACGTCTTTGTGAGCGTGTGTTGTCATCGGCAATAAATATAATTCACTTGTCGCCAGATGGCCTAGGGGCCTTTCCGTTACGTTGTCCCTGGGGCCCTTTAATTTCCATATCCGGTCGAGGAATCCCAGCAGCTGCGGGAATCACTTATAGAACGATGGCAAAAAGCCTTGCTCGACTGTCGGTCATGGAGTTTCCCGACGGACCATTCACTCACTCAGTCAGTCAGCCAGCCAGTCAATCAGTCGATGCGTGCGATACAGATGTCTGAACGGACGACAAACCCTCGCAAATGAATGAATTAGCAGCGGCAACAAGTCTTGGCATCGCTGGGAGTCCTGTCATCGGCTCCCATTGATGGCAGACTGACTTTTGTTCTTAAAGGAACACCACCAATATCGAAGCGAACCTAGCGCTCACTCAGATCCGTCGAGGAGAGACATGATTGGATCTCTTTGCCTTTTCAAACGCGGGCGACGCGAAACAAGTCCCCGACATGAACTTTTGTAGTTTCTCCTCGCCATTCACCGATCATTGCGGTCCGCCTATTCTTCTGCGTCAATGTCACAACAAGAAACGTGCCAGGAGTGAGGAGCCAGGACGCGCATGCCTAACACTTGTACATCGACGTTCAGTATGATACCGAAAGAGAACTACATCGGCACCTACGCAGCGATTCTCGAGATCGCATTGGAATAGAATGTTGGGAGACTGTTGGGTTCCTCGGAACGACGACCATCCGCCACTCTGTAACGTGCAATTGACCTGAGGAGAGGTTTAGTGGATGCTTGCATGACTGCATACCTGTCTGACTTTCGCCTCGCCTGAGGATAAGTGCACGGACGGACGGATGAAGTCCTAAGAATAGATGGCTGTCAAACGAACGAACGAATGGATGGATAGACGGATGGATAGACGGAAGGCCGGTGCAACTTCTGCTAGGACCGGGAACACTGAAAGATGGACGGAGGTCAAAATGAAACAAGAGCAATGAAAGTCGACCATTAGGACCACGTTGAGAGTTAGAGGAAACGAAAGTGAACGAATCTAGACAGACACTGCACGCTCAATTCACTCGTCCGCGTAGCCCATCTTTCATTCAAAACTGGAGGGATAAGGGCTCGTTCGTCCATTCGTACGCTGGCTAGCGACTTCCTTCTAACTACCGTCCGTCCGTCTGTCCGTCTAAGCTGCGATCCCTCGGACCGCCCGTCCGGATGATGCTGAAAGATCTATTCGTCGGCTAAAACGACGGAGACGAAATGCTTTGAAATGCTCGGAGAATCTTTCCGGCCGAGCGGGCAACCCTATTAGTATGGAGATCTAGAGCAAACCGGTGCGCTGCAGAGCCATCTTTCGTGCAAGCCGAGCTGTGTTCGCTTGGCCCATCCTCCGGGTCGATGGTTTCGGTTTGAGTAGCGTTTACCGGGCGTGAATCCCGGCATTATACACCGTCGCCGATTCTCGCGGACGCAAGAGCAAAGAGACGAAAAAGGGGCGAATAAACGAAGTACAACTCGCTCTATCAACTCTGGCTCCGCGTAAGAACTCAGAACCGATCGAGGAGCAATCGGATGAACTGCGAAAGCTCGTGGCGTAATCCAGACCCAGAAGCAATCTCTTCTTTTTCAAGAATTTTCTCTCGAGTTTCCGGCTGAACGGCGATCAGATTTAGAAGCTTCGCACGCGTCCACTGGGTCTTTGAGGATCAGGCTAATTTCCGGCGGCGGCGGCGGCATCAAGCGAGACGATTGCAGCTCTCGGTGGACAGTCGGCGACGATGAGCTTTTCTCGGAGGGATTCATCCGGTTTGTCGCCCTAGCGGCCCCAAGATTCTCGACGGCAATAAAACGGAATTATTCTGATACGTTCCGCGTCTTCTTCACATACGAGTCCTCCTTCTGATCCTCTCCTGTATTGCGTACATTGATCTTTAGGTTCTCTTAAAAGTGTAAATTTCGGAAAGTGAGGTCTCGTAAGACATTTGAACGTGATCTTCTGGAACGAGCGATCGTTCACGGTTTTCCGAAGAGCAAGGATTCAGGAAAGCAATTTCAGCGAGCGTGTTGCGTACGTGAATTCGCCTCGGGGCTTGTCTGCCAATAACTTGAATGTTGGCGATGCGGCGGCGGTGGCGGCGCCGTTTGATACATGGCCGTTCCGTATCGAACAGACCCGGGCGCCGCCGTTGTCCCGGCCGACTCGAAACGAGAGAACGAACGGCCGAAATTGCTCCTTATGTAATTTAGGCTCTCCACGCACCACGCCACTGTTATTAAAATAGAATACTTGATGTCGATGGCGATAGCTGACGGACTGCTGCGCTATTGTCAGTCGCCCAATTTCGCGGCAAATGTTATACGTGATGCATCGTACCGTCGACCGTCGCTGCCATTGAAAGACGGAATCGAACGGGCTCGTCGGTGTTGGCCGGCCGGCCAGCCGGCCGTCGGTGAGTTGACTTGACCGCCTGGCTGGTTGGCTGTCCGCAGGCGCGGTCGGCCGCCCGTCTGTTTACCCGTTTTTCTCGATTGAGGGAAACTGACAGAGATATTGGAGAGGCGGAAGCAGATGAAAACCCTTAGAGATGCCGGTCATACCTTGTGGTCGCTCGCTCGCTCGGTTGGCCAGCCAGTCAGTCAGTCAAGAAGTGAGTCCGTTGTTCGTCCGGTCCTGCTTTCATCGAAGAGTATTCGGGGGACAGCAGGAGAAGAAGCAGCAACAGCGTGCCTGGTCCAAAAGGAACGAGCGAGAGGCAATTTCTTTGCGAACAGCGAACGATATCTTCGACGACTCCGCCGTAGACTCACACGATCAGAGTGACAGATCACAAGCTCCGAGCTACAATATCGAGATTGGTCTGCTGCAGAGGGAGCGGCAGCAGCGGTAGTGGCGGCAGCGGCAGTTCACTCACAAGTAGTTGCCCTGCTCACAAGAGCCGGCTGAGTCCACTGGTGGAGTGAAGCGGGCCGATATCCGGCATCATCATCATATGAAACGTCATTCTATTGCTGCCGCCTGAGCAGCAGCCAGGATATTGTGTCGTAGCCTTATCGCAAACAACGGTGCCGCTTTCGAAGAAAGTCAAGATACACAATAATTTATATCGTGCGCCGGCCGTGGTAACTTTGGATCGCTTCCCATCGGGTTTCTGGTTCGATGCCGATGAATGGATTCTTCCGCAGCGATAGCCAAACTGGCAGTCTAGTTTCGAGATCACGACACATCGTTATTATTGTAACAATAAAAACAGAAATTCTCCATATGTGTGTGAGTGTGTGTATACTCATATACTACGGCAGAGGGCGATCGGAGGAACCGGGGAACGATGGAAGAAGTATGGCATGGAAAATTTCGAGGGAACATTTTCCCGGGCGAATCGTATCGAGAGGAAATTCAGAACGAAGCAAAGCAAAGATCGAGAACTTCGATGAAGAGCACGCACGGCCAAGACCGCGAGGTCAGCGTAGGTGGGGCTGAGGCCAATTTGCATCGGAACAGCCTCTTTTATTCGAATTGTTTATTTAATATTCTAGGGGATATTGTTCGCTCGCCGGAGAAACGAATTCGGAAACGAACGAAGAAAGAAAGCTGGCGGCCGGGCGGCTAGCAATTGCCTCAGGTCAGAAATGGAATTCGGCGGATTCGAACAAGCCGAGCCTTATGCGGGCCAGCAGAATGGGCCGCCGGCGGTCGAGTTGAATGCGGGAAAGCGAACGGGGTGACTCGGGTTGGGGTGTTGGGCGAACGAACGCGCTCCGGAGAGTGAACTTTGCAATGAGGTTACTGCTTCGCTATTAAAAGCCTTCGGCAATTCGTTTCCGAGGCTTCCGGCGAAATGGTCAAGAGCTGCTGGTGGGCTTCATGCCGGAAGATGAGGGGGAAGTGAGACCGTCGAGCACTCGGAGATTGAGCGAACGAGCCGGTTCCAAAGTTCTGAATCTTCTCCGAAGCCTCATCATCATCGGCTGAATCGACCAACAAACGAATCCATTCGCGAACGTTTCCTCTTCCGCGCGCTCGGCTTGTTTGCGAACTCTGCTTTGAAACCCAGCACTTCGTAAATCCGTCGAGAGATTTTCAACGATAGCGTCGAATCGAACAAGTGTTGTCACTTCTGAATGCTTGGTTAGCTGGCTTTTGACGGCGGTGCCCCTTGTCTGACAGACAATCCAAGTAACACAAGGGAAACTCGACGTGAATTCCAAATGATGATTCTGAGCGCGGAGTGCAACTTCGAACCGACATCGAGAACAAAGTTCGTTCGGAGTCCTTTGTCGGCAGTTTTGCCAGTCAATTTTAAAACTCGACTGGGGATTATTCCACAGAAACGAAACTGGCAGTATCCGCTGCAATTCGAGCTCGAGTTCTCACTTTGTCTGCTAGAGCTCTTTTGTGTGTCGTCAACTTGAGATCCACCTTTCCGCATGAGGAAGAAGGTGCGCGGAAAAGAGAGAGAGAGAGAGGAATAAGAAGCGCTTGTCGAGGAGGGAACACCATAAATCAATAGCAGCTGAATGAGCATGAATCAAGGAAACGACGCGTGACGAGCGGCGTGATGTCTCGCCTGTCCATCTGTTGAGTGTCCGTTCGCGTCTGATCGTCTGTCCGTCGATCTATGTCCGAGTCTACGTTTCCGTGGGTGGGGGGGGGGGG